>CP139504.1:174307477-174927961 GCA_021014915.2 Artemisia tridentata subsp. tridentata
GAAGAGGAGAAGAATTTTTTTTAGGGTTTTCATCTTCCATTAATCAAGGTAAATTTATCATACTTATGTTAATTAAATTTTAATGATTCATGTAATACAAATTTTGATGGATATAGGGTTTATGGGTTTCTGTAAATTATTGATATTGAACATGTTGGGATCATTAATTAATAATATTATGGTTATTGGTGTAAAGATTAGGGTTTAAAACAAGTTAATTAATGAGTTAGGGTTTTGACAGATTTATAAGGCTGTAAAGATTCGATTGTGTTTAACAGATGGAAATAAGTTAGATCATAAATTTTATATCTAGATTGTAGTACAAAGAAAGAGATTTCCAAAAAGTCCGGCCACGAGTATTTTCGAGGTTGGGAAGTCAATCAAACGAATTTTATGAGTTAAGGTGTCAAAACTGTTAAACCAGAACAGAATTAGGGTAAAAGTATTGAGGTCAATGATGGCTTTAAAATTGTTATTAGGGTTAGGCCTTCTGTGGGAATTGAATTCTATATTATTTTTGACTTCCACTCGAAAATTAGGCGATAATAAGTTGTGCGAGTAGGTCTACAAGGTCAATACTTTCTTATGTCCGATCAGATCCGAATCTGGATAGTTGACATGTTTGATTTTTCATTGAGTACTTGTGTGTGTTTTTAGTGCATGGCCTTCTGGGACAAGCTTTTATGCTTATGAAGGATCATGGTGAATTTTTGGTGTGAGTTGTGAAGCTTTATTCGCTATGATTTTATGTGGGTGAAAGTGCCCTAAAAATCTGCATTTTCTGAAAGTTTTAATTAAGGGATTTAGTGAGTGTTAGGTATTGGGTGATGATTAGTATGGAGTCTAGGTGATCCGTAGTGGGTTACATGAATCTTAGAGATCCATCATATATGTGTTACATGGACTATAGCTTTCAGCTTGGTCGCGTGTAATGTGGTAATGTTTTGTTTGGTTAGATTTGTGTGTGGATAATTTGGAAGCTGCAAGGTTGAGGTGAGTTTCATAGTTCCAATTTTTACTTTGTTTTTAACTTGGGATGGAGATGATGTTTGTGATAAATTGTTTTGAGTTACTGTGATTATGTGTTTAATAAAAAGCATGGACTTGTAATGGTTATTATATGTATACTGCATGTTATTGTGGTGTTTTTGTGTGGTGATTATTAGAGTGGGAAAGTCCTAGTGGTTCTACTCATTATTATTCTGTGTGGTCCGGCCGGAGGGTATTAATTTACCCATTATATTGGATCGGTGGGCGCGTTCCGTCCCAATTGTGGTGGTATTTGGGATCGGTGGGCACGTTCCGTCCCAATTTATACTTGGATCGGTGGGCACGTTCCGTCCCGTAAGCTGTGATTGCATGTTAGTTGTATAATAACTATATTTTTGTTGTCCTGCTATGTTTTATAATCACAGTGAACTGATAATCGAAGTGTATTGTGTGTCTTAAATCTATGAATCTCACCAACATTATGTTGACGTTTTTAAGCATCATTTTCAGGTGAGCATTCTAAGGCTAAGATAGAAGGGCGTGACTAGAAGAGACTAGTTTGCATTTGAGGATGACTACCCTTTAGTTTTTAATTTGATTAAGTTGAAATTTGTTTGGGATACCCGAATGTCTTTCATTATTACTCTATGTTTTAATGGAGATACCTTGGATTTTGTTTTTGGTTGTTTTATTTTGGGGTATCGTTACGACACCTTGTGTTTGTACTTTGCTCTATTTATTTGCATATAGTAATTCTCTATATAGACGTCATGTGTTGTGATGATATCCATGATGTTTCACTCGCGTTTCCGCCATTGGTGAGGTGTGACAGATTGGTATCAGAGCCTTGGTTATAGAGAAGTAAGTGGTTGAACCTAGAATATAACCTAGGAGTCCCTCATATAGTTGCATTTAGGGCCTATGTGTGAATATGGTATTTTACGTGTTTATTCTTCTGGAGTTTATGGGTAGTTGTGTTGAGTTTTGGACGTCTATTAGACCCTCGTACTTAGTATCTTATGTGTCATTTTTAGCATGGCACCTCTCGCGCGTAGCAAGCTTCGTTGGGCAATTGTTGTCACTACTGGTTGCAAGAGGATCGGTAGCTTGAGGCGAGCTAGCATGAGGATTTTGATTCCTGCGAGCATGTGGCCATGTCTGATCGAGGAAAAGCTGACCTTAGTGAACGTGGGTGGAACGGAGGTAGAAGTGTACGAGACGGAGGTAACCAATAAAGACGGCTCCACGATTAGGTACCCTGGGAAATGTCCCAAATTCATAGAAGATGGAGGAGCAGTTCGGGCTGAGCCTCGTGAATTGTATGGGTTTGTGGATCGCATAGAGGAGGAAGGAAGGAATCCCGAGAGTGGCTTTGCTAGTCGTCCACTGCCACAGCCCGAGGGAAACCGAAATGGATGGCTAAGTGAGGAAGACGAAGTGGATTCGGACCTATAGTCTACGGCGAGTAGTTGAATTATTTCAAGATAGACGAACGCTAGGATGGAGCTCGAGCCGTGTGTGATTTTATTTTATTTAGTATTATGTTTTGGGATGTTTGTTAGTGACGTTAGATGTTTGGTATTGTGTTGGAATATGGATTCCGTTGGATTTTGGGATTTTACCCAAGTATTTAATAATAAAGCTTGAGCGGTTTTTGGAATATATTTTATGGGTGTGATATGTGATTATTCTAAGTTTGTGTATGTGTTATTGTAAGGTGTTATTATTGTTAGGTGTGGTATTGAAAGCGAGTACACATGTGAAAGGATACATCTATAATTATGGGTGGCCAACATAATTATACATGTATCACGACACATGTGGACTTACGACCAATGCTACGTTGACCAATGATGACATGCTTACGTGTAGTAGGATTTGATTTAACTGTGATATTTGTGTTAATTGTCCCATTCGATGGGGATACTTATGACTATATGGTGCGTATGCGTGTCGTAGTATAGTTTTGTGCGTATGCGTGTCGTAGTATAGTTTTAGCAGTTTTACTGCCTACTCAAGTTTTAAATTTATATTTAGCCGACTTATCAATAACACACACACTTAACGAGCAGTGTACCTGGTCAGTATGAATATAATGGTAAGTAGAGTGTCGATCACTAGGAGTGGAACGTATTATCTCGTTATTCTAATCAGTATTTTAATATCCTAACGCAAGGGGGTTTCAGCCTGAGAGACTGGCACGATTTGTTTGCAATTAAATAATAAAATAAACCAATAGGCACGAATCAGCAAGTAGCACACACGTACACAGATAAATACTCGAGACAATAAGAGGGCTGTCCTTATAATTAAGTAGATTGTCACTTGTTTTATTGATAGCCTTATATGAAGTGTATGTAGTTAACCCTTTCTCGTTGGTCCTAATCTTATCGGCGAGTAAACCCTTAATGATTACTTATGTCTAAAAGTTATTCCTAAGTGATCAATTTAGTAATAACCGTGGGAGCCACATTATGTCCCGCAGTCAAATGCCCGCAAGCCACTAATAGACACAGAGGTTATCAATGCACTAATAAGTAGTAACCAAAGACATCAACATATAAACTTTAATTGATGGGAAAGCAAGTATTAAAGGGAGTGCAATCTTTCGTTGTCACATTACACAAGCCACCAATCCTGATGAATTAAAGTTTGCTAACACAATAAAACAAAACTACTTAATGAATTAAACACATGCAGCACCTTCTTACAGCTCTTGTATCTTTGATTTAGGTGTGTCTTGTGCTGCCTTCTTGACTGAATTCGTCCTAGGTTTCTCCTGTTCGGTCTTCGAATCAAATATAATGCCTCCGAAATTCGTCTGGTCTTGGGGTATTTATAGTTTCTGTCTGAGGGAAGATGCGGCGCATCTAAGGAGTAGATGCGGCGTATGTACTTAACTTCGCGTGGGGTCCAAGATTATAATATTCAGGAATATTCGTACACCGCCAGAAGATGCGGCGTAACTCCATGATTAGATGCGGCGCATGTCCTCTTGTATCTTGGATCGTATCTGGTGATATCTTGATAGAGATGCGGCGCATGTCATGAGTGAGATGCGGCGCATCTGGAGCAGATTAGTCTTGATCTTCTTCATTTCAGTAGACTCTTTACTTTATGCATGTTTTGCTCCATTATTAGTCCAAAATCGCTAAGTTTCACCAAATGCTTGTTTTTACCTGAGAATTACAAAAGTAAACGATTAAGTATCAATCCTCATACATAATATAGTAAAACAAGTCAATTTAATAGGATAAATGATAGTAATAAAATGTACTTATTTGAGTTCATCAAATATCCCCCCACTTGAACTTTACTTGTCCCCAAGTAAACCTTAGAATTTCTCTTATGAAAATGTATCCTAAAAGATGTTAGGATTTATTTTTATATTTAAGCATGTATTCGTTTATTTCATAATCACACAACTAAACACTTAACGAATTAGAAGTAAAATAAAATAATTTGATAAAAGCAAATCTAATCGTTTAACTGTCCAGTCGTGACGAATATTCTATCATAAGCTTGGCAAGTATACACATCTCCACCACTAAAGCTAAGGAATAACAAGTCTAAAGCGGTAAAAAGGGTTTGTAGGTTAAGGGTTAATTATTCTTAATCACTATCGATCTCATATTCCAGAAAAGGCGACAAAATCACAAATACATGATCGAATCCACGAACACGATACTTGCAATTGCTCAAATCCTTAACTCGAATAGGCTAAAGATAGGTCCAAACTTCACCAATAATAATATATCAAAAAGGGCGACAAAATCATAAATACATAGCCGAATCCACGACTACGATACTTAAGATTGCTCAAATCCCTAATCTCAATAAATCAAAGGTTTGGTTGGATAAAGAATAATGAAGGGCATGGATAACATTTGGGATATAAATTGGTGTAAAATAAAAATAAACAAAACAAATAAATTAAAATCCTAATTGTGGTTAATCACTATCCCAACCATCCCATGAATAAGACTCATATCATCGAATAACTCACGCTTTAACACTTGAAACACACGCTTTAGGTAGACACGAATTATACTCAACAAGATCTTAATCAAAGAATAAACCTTAATTGGCGTTCCCGTAACTGCCAATTCCCATTCAATCCATAGATATAGTAAAACAAATAGTGGTGATATCGACCACTTACATAACTTTACATAAGTTGGTTAAAACTAACTTCCAACTTTTCTTTCTTTCTTTTTCTTTTCTTATTTTTTTGATTTTTTTTTTTTTTTTTTTTTTTTTATTAAACTTGAAACATAATTATAGATGTGTAAAATTTCACCACATCACTACAACTTTCTTTCCGGATAATTTTTCCATACTTTTCATACTTCAGAAATAACGGTAATAGTGAAAGAAGTAAACACACGAAAAACAAACACAAAGATATACAATATTTACTTTCACTCCAATTGCATTGTGCAATTTTCCGACCTAACCAAAGATAATGAATTACGCACGCGAACACAGGTAATGTAAGGAAACACACTTTGCCTATAGCAATTAACCAACCACGGATTTAATCTACAGGGTAGGCTAAGGTGTAAGGGTGTAACGAAACATTTTAAACATAGTGTAAGAAACGAAAGGAATGGCTCTGAATGTTTTTCTAGGGGTATCTTACTCTAAGAATGAGAGTAACAAAAGGGTTTATACGGGGGTTAACTAACCAGTGTAGTTAGTTAATAACACATAACATAATAAAGGCCATTTGGGTGTAATCCTAGAATTTTACCAATTTAGACAAGTCATTCCAATTATATAAATAATACTCATTATGGTGGTCTCGAATAGTATACAAGCCAAGTTCTAAAGTTTACAAGTCACCGGCACACTCATAGATTTGTGAATTTTGGAAAATCACAATGTTTGAAAATAACGTCATGTGTGCAGCTATGCAACTTAGATCTTAAACAAAAACATGCTAAAATTTTTTAAGTTTGATATATTAAGCACATTTTAAGCATAATTTTTGAAAAAGTTTAGGACAAGTAATTGTTAAGTGTTCTAATTCTCCAATCCCCCCACTTAAGTTAAACAACGTCCTCGTTGTTTGTATAAAAGGTTAAAAACTGGAAAATAAAAGAATTAGAACAGAAAAACTCCCCTGAGTTTTGCTGGTATGATCCTCCATTTGTATAAGAGCAAAAATCAACTTCTTGTGGATTAGAACGTTAAAGCTTCATACTTGATGTATCCACAGGAAATCCAGGAAACTATAATACCACCAACACTTTAAAACACACCTAAGATAAGAAAGGTTCAAACTTGCATAATACATTAGTAGTTAGGAAAAATAAAACTTAAAAATAAAAACTGAAAATCATCAGGTCAGTCGATGCGCCGTATCTTATGGTAGAAGATACGCCGTATCGAGCCTGGAATTAATACGGATCAGAATAAAGATGCGCCGCATCCTTAACCAGGGATGCGCCGCATTAAAAATAAACTGATAAATAGTTTTAAAGTCGAAAATAAAAATGCAGAAAAATTAAAATAAGATATGACCATTGCAGGAGATGCGTCGCATCTCAGAATTGAGATGCGCCGTATCCTCATGCGGGCCTGACTGACTCGACACAGAAAACAGAATAATTAAAAGATAAATCCAGGTTGTCTCCCGGTAAGCACTTGTCTTTATTCCAGAGTCTTCAAGTTAGACTCACGTTCAGCTCTTTAATCCAATACTTCAGGTTCAAACTCCACCACCTCGTTCTCATTATCCTCAATTTTATTATCAAAGTATTTCTTCACACGTTGCCCGTTCACTTTGAATATATAACCATTTTTATCGCATATTTCAATAGTTCCGTATGGATACACTTTCTTGACAACGAACGGTCCCGTCCATCTTGATTTAAGTTTACCAGGATACATCTTTAATCTGGAATTAAACAGTAGCACTTTCTCTCCAATAGTAAACGTTTTATCCCCACGTAACCTCGAGTCATGCCATCTTTTAGTTCTTTCTTTGTAGATCTTAGTATTTTTGTAGGCCTCATCTCTTAGTTCATAGAGTTCATTAAGTTCCATGAAATGGTTCTTCGTTGCAGCTTCCATATCCATATTACAATTCGTCAAAGCCCAATATGCACTTTGTTCAATTTCGACCGGTAGGTGGCATGCTTTTCCGTATACAAGACGAAATGGAGTGCATCCCGTTGGTGTCTTATAGGCTGTACGGAATGCCCATAAAGCATCATTTAACTTGTCAGACCACCCTTTAGGATTATACCCAGTCGTTTTTTCAAGAATTCGTTTTATAGCTCTATTGGTTACTTCAGTTTGACCATTTGATTGAGGATGGTATGCGGTGGAAACCCTATGATATACTCCATATTTTTGCAAGGCTTTTCCCAGATGGTGATTACAAAAGTGTGTTCCCCTATCACTAATCAATGCTTTAGGAATTCCAAACCTAGAGAACAAACTTTGCAAAAATTTAAGTACTACCTTGCTGTCGTTTGTTGGAGATGCTTGCGCTTCGACCCATTTTGATACGTAATCAACAGCAACCAAAATATATTTATTACCTTTAGATTCAGGAAACGGTCCCATGAAGTCTAATCCCCATATGTCGAAAACTTCACATACATGGATATAATTTTGCGGCATTTCATTTCTTGATGTAATATTTCCGGATCGTTGACACGCATCACATCCTTTTATATAATCTTTCGCATCCTCCAACATCGTGGGCCAATAAAATCCGCATCCAGGATCTTTCTTCTTGTGATGACTGGACCGTGATGTCCCCCTGTTGGCCCTGAATGGCAATGTGCCAATATTGCTGCGATGTCATCACCGTCTACGCATCTTCGTATAATATTGTCAGGACATAATTTAAAGGCATAAGGTTCATCCCAAATATACTCGTTAGCGCGAGTTATAAACCTTCTTTTCTCGTCGGATGTTAGCCCTTTTGGAATTTCATTTGCAACAATAAAGTTTATAAAGTCGGCATACCATGGTCCATTATTATTGCTCTTAATTCCTACCATCATAAGGTGTTCATCAGGAAAGTCATCAGCTATTTCCCTTTCGTCAAGCACCTCCATATCAGGGTTTTCAAGTCTGGATAAGTGGTCAGCAGCTAGATTCTCGGCACCCTTTTTATCTTTAATTTCAATATCGAATCCTTGGAGCAATAAAACCCACCTAATAAGCCTTGGCTTGGCATCCTGTTTATTGAACAAATACTTCAAAGCAGAATGGTCAGTGTAAACCATAGTTTTTGACAATATAAGATATGATCTAAATTTATCGAATGCAAAAACTACTGCTAAAAGTTCTTTTTCCGTGGTGGTGTAGTGTTCTTGGGCATTATTCAATGTTTTGCTAGCATAATAAATTGGCTTAAATTTCTTATCTATCTTTTGGCCAAGTACAGCTCCAACAGCATAATCACTAGCATCACACATTAGTTCAAAAGGCAAATTCCAATCAGGCGAAATTATAATGGGTGCAGAAGTTAGTTTTTCTTTAAGTATATTAAATGCCTTTTTGCAATCTTCAGAAAAATCAAACTTTGCATCCTTTAGCAACAATTGGGTCATAGGCCTAGATATTTTTGAAAAATCCTTTATGAATCTACGATAAAATCCAGCGTGCCCTAAAAAACTTCTAACGCCTTTTACGTTAGTGGGGTAAGGTAGTTTAGCAATTACATCAATTTTAGCTTTATCGACTTCTATACCTTTCCCAGAAATCTTATGTCCTAACACAATTCCCTCTCTAACCATAAAGTGACATTTTTCCCAATTAAGAACAAGGTTAGTTTCTTCACACCTAGCAAGCATTTTATCAAGTTTAAAGAGACAATCACTAAATGAGTTACCGAACACCGAGAAGTCGTCCATGAAGACTTCCATAAAGTCTTCTACCATATCATGGAAGATAGCCGTCATACAACGTTGGAAAGTAGCAGGGGCGTTGCATAATCCGAACGGCATTCTTCTATAGGCGAAGGTTCCATAAGGGCAGGTGAAAGTCGTCTTTTCTTGATCCTCGGGGGCAATTGGTATTTGGAAGAAACCTGAAAAACCATCTAAAAAACAATAATAATCATAACCTGATAGTCTTTCTAACATTTGATCAATAAATGGAAGAGGGAAGTGATCTTTTCGCGTAGCATCATTGAGTTTGCGGTAGTCGATGCAAACTCTCCATCCGGTAACAGTTCTTGAAGGGATTAGCTCATTGTCGTCATTGAGTACTACCGTCATTCCTCCCTTTTTTGGTACAACGTGGATGGGACTGACCCACGAGCTGTCGGAAATTGGGTAGATAAGTCCGGAGTCAAGCAATTTTACAATTTCATTTTTCACCACATCTTGGACTTTTGGATTCAAACGCCTTTGAGGTTGGATAGTTGGTTTGAATTCATCCTCCATAAGGATTTTATGTGTACAAAATGACGGGCTAATTCCCTTAATATCAGACATACTCCACGCTAATGCTCCTCTTCGTTTATATAGTACCTGCAAAAGAGACTCTTTTTCTTTTGGCGTTAAGTCAGATGCAATAATAACGGGTGAATTAGTATTTCCGTTTAAATAAGCATATTTCAAAGTAGAAGGAAGATCCTTAAGCACAGGTTTAACATTATCAATTTCAGTAACACTAGGGGAATAAACCTGTTCATTAATTATATCGCTGCTGTCATCAGATAGATGCGCCGCATCGAGGTTTTCGATGCGCCGCATCGCGTTACATACAGCAGAGTCAGCAGCAAAATTATAATCAACAGCATTCTCATCTACTTGATCTTCTATAGCAATTGCGTTTTCTAAATTTTTAAGCAGAAAAGAATCAAGCAAATTATTCTTTAACAATTTCTGAGTAAATTGATTAATCGTATCATCAGAAACATCGATGTTATAGCATTCATCGTCATCGGATTCATCTTTACTCATAGATTGTTCCATGTTAAACTCAACCTCATCTTTCCCTATGGTAAAAGTTATCTTTTTATTAAAAACATCAATTATGGCCCTAGCAGTGGCTAAAAATGGTCGTCCTAATATTATAGGAGTTCTAGAATTTTCAGGCATATCAAGGATAACGAAGTCGATAGGTAATTCAAATTTATCAACTTTTATTAATATATTTTCCGCTATTCCTAATGGGTATTGTATGGACCTATCAGCTAGTTCTAAGCACATCCTAGTAGGTTTTGGTTCACCAAGACCTAATTTATCATACATAGAAGAGGGCATAAGACTTATGCTAGCTCCTAGGTCGGCTAAGGCATTTTCAATATGCAAATTTTTAATTTGACAAGGAATAGTGAAACTCCCTGGATCTTTTTCTTTAGACGGAAGTTTATTGAGCAATGCTGCTGAGCTTCTTTTCCCCATTGTTATGGTGCAAGCCTCTTCGAGTTTAGACTTGTTTGTAAGCAAGCTTTTCAGATATTTGGCGTATTTTGGCATTTGCACTAGGGCTTCCATAAATGGTATGCTTAGCTGCAGCTGCTTGAGATTCTCCAGGAATTTCTTTTGATAGGCATCTTCTTTCTCTTTCCTTACCCTATGTGGGAAAGGTGGTGTTGATCGTTTAGATTCAACAGAAGGTTCTCTTCTAATTACAGGTTCTGGATCAGTCTCTTTTGGTTGCTCTTGCTCGGGTGATAAAGATTCAGGGGAAATTTTTTTGGTACTGTCATCCTCGGGTGTCTCTCCGATTTGAAAGGTTGACTTTCCGCCTCTGGTTGTAATTCCTTTCAGATCGTGCCTTACCAAAAGAACCTTGTTAAGCACTGTTGACAATTGGTGCACTTCAATTGCCAAACCATTGATCATATTGTTTTGTTCCTTTAGTAACAGCTCATGACTGCCCTTTGAATTCAGTGATAAAGTTCCTTGCTTCATGATGTTCTTGTTCATTGGCTTGAGCGATTAGTAATGCAAACTCTTCCATAGTAAGGTTTCTTTGGGGTCTTCCGAACCAGTTTGGGAAAATATCGAACATTGTTCCTGAAAATTAAGAACAAGAAGATTTCAAAGTAAAAGCTTCCTAGTATAAGGGTGAGTCAGAATATTTTCCGTTCGGAAATTAGAAAAGAATAAAAGTTGCTGATATCTGCAGATGATGCGCCGTATCCAAAGAGTTGGATACGCCGTATCTTAATACGTTAAAATTTAATCAGACTTTATTCAGAAAATAGATACGCCGCTTTAGAATTTAAGAATGCGCCGTATCGAATTAATTAATCAAAAATCAGCTTATCTAATTAAAATTAAATGCGTCGTATTAACGAAAGTTAATGCGCCGTATTTTCGTTACGTTTCAAAATAAATATCGATTTTTGATTCAGAAAGATGCGCCGTATCGATAGAGATCGATACGCCGTATCCGTTTAATAATTCGCAAACTGTTTTTAATTAAAATAATAGATACGCCGTATCTACGAAAGCAGATGCGTCGTATGGCGTTAACGTTTAGAAAAAAAATTTTTTTTATCAAAAACAGATACGCCGTATCTGCTAAAGCAGATGCGTCGTATTACTTTATCGCTTAGAAAAAAAAATTCTTATTAAAAACAGATATGCCGTATCTTGGGAAAAGATGCGTCGTATCGAATTAATTAAACGCGTTGTATTTTTTTTAAAAATTAAACGCAATACGCCGTATCTGAGAGGTCAGATGCGCCGTATCGTTTGATTTAGCACAGTACAAACGATAGCAGAACAGAAAAATACGAAAAATAAAAACAAATAAAAACACACAACGAAAATAAAACACACAAAAATAAAGAAACAATTAACACACAATACAACAAATATGCAAAATAGTACAATGATGCAATTAATCTAATAAAAAGAAAAACCTAATTAAAATACTAATCAAATTAACAGATAATAACAATTCACTCCCCGGCATCGGCGCCAAAAACTTGGTGCGTATGCGTGTCGTAGTATAGTTTTAGCAGTTTTACTGCCTACTCAAGTTTTAAATTTATATTTAGCCGACTTATCAATAACACACACACTTAACGAGCAGTGTACCCGGTCAGTATGAATATAATGGTAAGTAGAGTGTCGATCACTAGGAGTGGAACGTATTATCTCGTTATTCTAATCAGTATTTTAATATCCTAACGCAAGGGGGTTTCAGCCTGAGAGACTGGCACGATTTGTTTGCAATTAAATAATAAAATAAACCAATAGGCACGAATCAGCAAGTAGCACACACGTACACAGATAAATACTCGAGACAATAAGAGGGTTGTCCTTATAATTAAGTAGATTGTCACTTGTTTTATTGATAGCCTTATATGAAGTGTATGTAGTTAACCCTTTCTCGTTGGTCCTAATCTTATCGGCGAGTAAACCCTTAATGATTACTTATGTCTAAAAGTTATTCCTAAGTGATCAATTTAGTAATAACCGTGGGAGCCACATTATGTCCCGCAGTCAAATGCCCGCAAGCCACTAATAGACACAAAGGTTATCAATGCACTAATAAGTAGTAACCAAAGACATCAACATATAAACTTTAATTGATGGGAAAGCAAGTATTAAAGGGAGTGCAATCTTTCGTTGTCACATTACACAAGCCACCAATCCTGATGAATTAAAGTTTGCTAACACAATAAAACAAAACTACTTAATGAATTAAACACATGCAGCACCTTCTTACAGCTCTTGTATCTTTGATTTGGGTGTGTCTTGTGCTGCCTTCTTGACTGAATTCGTCATAGGTTTCTCCTGTTCGGTCTTCAAATCTAATATAATGCCTCCGAAATTCGTCTGGTCTTGGGGTATTTATAGTTTCTGTCTGAGGGAAGATGCGGCGCATCTAAGGAGTAGATGCGGCGTATGTACTTAACTTCGCGTGGGGTCCAAGATTATAATATTCAGGAATATTCGTACACCGCCAGAAGATGCGACGTAACTCCATGATTAGATGCGGCGCATGTCCTCTTGTATCTTGGATCGTGTCTGGTGATATCTTGATAGAGATGCGGCGCATGTCATGAGTGAGATGCGGCGCATCTGGAGCAGATTAGTCTTGATCTTCTTCATTTCAGTAGACTCTTTACTTTATGCATGTTTTGCTCCATTATTAGTCCAAAATCGCTAAGTTTCACCAAATGCTTGTTTTTACCTGAGAATTACAAAAGTAAACGATTAAGTATCAATCCTCATACATAATATAGTAAAACAAGTCAATTTAATAGGATAAATGATAGTAATAAAATGTACTTATTTGAGTTCATGACTATGTATATTCGCGAATGTCGTGAATGGCGCCTAACGGTATTAATGATTTGTGTGTCCAGGAAATGGCACCAAAAAGACCAAGACGCCTATTTAAGTCACCAATGAGTGGATCTTACCGGACGCCAAAGAGGCGAAGGCCGGAGCCCACTGCTGGAGAGAGTAACCCCATCTTTCAGCAGATGATCAATCAACAACTGGAAGCCTTATTGCCAGAGATTGTTAACCATGTGAACGCACAGAGGGATGATGGTGCTCAATCTAATGGTGCTGGAAGTAGTGGGGGTGGCAACAATGGATGCTCCTACAAAGAATTTATGGCGTGTAAGCCCAAGGAGTACGATGGTAAGGGTGGTGCGTTGGTACTCACTCGATGGTTAGAAAAGATGGAATCTGTGATGGATATTAGCGGTTGTGCTGAGAATCAGAAAGTTAAGTATGCAGCAAGTTCACTAAACAATAAGGCCTTGACTTGGTGGAATACGCAAATCCAAGCTAGGGGTAGGATTGCTGCAATGGGCATGACTTGGGAGGATTTCAAGGCCCTGATGATGGACGAGTTTTGCCCAAGTAACGAGATGCAGAAGTTGGAGGAGGAATTTTGGAATCATGCAATGGTTGGAGCTAATCACGTGGGATATACTGACAAGTTTCACGAGTTAGCTAAGTTGGTCCCTCACTTGGTTACTCCCGAATCGAAGCGTATTGATAAATACATTCGTGGGTTGGTTCCACAAATTCGAAGCATGGTTAGGGCTACGGAACCCACGACACTTCATAGTGCTATTCAGAAGGCTGGGGTACTAACTGATGAAGCGGTTAGGAGTGGAGTACTTGCAAAGACGAGTGAGAAAAGGAAAGAGGAAACAGAAGCGGGTAAACAGGGTAGTTCTGGGACTGATAATAAGAGAGCGAGGCATGGAAAAAGGTTCGTGGTGGTGAATCCTGTGGGGGCCACGAGTCCTGCAATGACAATTACACCGGTGGGGACAGGAAATGCCGACAGAAGGGGGTACAACAATCTTGCTCCCAAATGTGTGAAATGTAACGGTTATCATCATGAGCAAGCTGGATGTCGTACGTGTTTCAGGTGTAACAAACCTGTACATTTTGCTAAGGAGTGTCGTGCGGTGATTACTCAAGCGACTCCAATCAATTCGGTTGGCCCAGGGTATGGCCGTAAGGCGTGTTATCAATGTGGAAGTACGGAGCATCTCCGAAATGTGTGACCCAAGCTGAATAGGGCACCTAGTCAGGCAGGAAACAGGCTGGATATTGAAGGAGGTCAAGGGCAAGGGCATAACAAGGATGTAGCTAGAGGAAGGGTGTATACCATGACTGCAAACGAGGCGCGGCAAGATCCGAACGTCGTTACTGGTACATTTTCTCTTAATGGTCATTATGCTACAACTTTATTTGATACGGGTGCGGATTATTGTTTTGTGTCCACTGAATTTGCTAAGTTGCTGAATGTTGAACCTAGTGAGCTTAGACATAGTATTGTGATTGAAATAGCTAGCGGTAGGGAAGTAGAAGTTGATAAGGTTATTCGTGGGTGTACAATAGTGTTAGAGGGTATCCCGTTTACTATTGATTTGATACCTTTTGGGCATGGGAGTTTCGATGTGGTGATAGGTATGAGCTGGTTATCTAAGCATAGGGCTGAGGTTATATGCCACCAAAAGGTAGTTCGTATACCTTTAGAGAATGGTGGTATCCTTCGGATTCAAGAAGAATGCTTAGGGAAGGACTTGAAAACCTTTAAGACTGCAAAGGCTAAGGAACGTAGAATAGAAGAGATTCCTGTGGTATGTGAGTTTCCAGGCGTTTTTCCTGAAGACTTGTCTGGATCGCCTCCAATTCGTCAAGTTGAATTCCGTATCGAGTTGATTCCTGGAGCGGCACCTGTGGCAAAGTCCCCATATCGTTTGGCACCTTCTGAGATACAGGAGTTGGCTGAACAGCTGCAAGAACTTCAGGATAAGGGGTTTATTCGACCTAGTCATTCTCCGTGGGGAGCACCTGTGTTATTCGTTAAGAAGAAGGATGGTTCATTCCGGATGTGTATTGACTATCGGGAATTGAACAAGTTAACTGTGAAGAATCGGTATCCTCTTCCTAGAATTGATGATCTGTTTGACCAACTACAAGGTGCTCGATTTTTCTCAAAGATAGATCTACGTTATGGGTATCATCAGCCGAGAGTGCATGAGGAGGATATACCGAAGACTGCTTTTAGGACTCGTTACGGACACTTTGAGTTCACGGTTATGCCATTCGGGTTGACAAATGCACCCGCGGTATTCATGGATTTGATGAATCACGTTTGCAAGCCTTACTTGGATAAATTCGTGATTGTGTTCATAGACGACATCCTAATTTATTCTAAGTCGAAGGAGGAGCATAGAGAACATTTGAAGTCGATACTTGGATTACTGGAGAAAGAGAAGTTGTATGCCAAGTTCTCAAAATGTGAGTTTTGGCTTGAGGAAGTACATTTTCTTGGACATGTGGTGAATAGTAAAGGAATACATGTGGACCCTAGTAAGATAGAAGCGGTCAAGAACTGGAAGGCTCCTACGACGCCGTCCGAAATACGCTCATTCTTAGGATTGGCAGGATATTACCGAAGATTTATAGCGAATTTTTCGAAGATTGCTAAACCCCTTACTTTGTTGACTCAGAAGAACAAGAAGTATGTTTGGGGAGAAGAGCAGGAGGTGGCTTTTCAGTCACTAAAGGATAGTTTGTGTAATGCACCTATTATGACGTTACCTGATGGGTCAGATGATTTCGTTATGTATTGTGATGCGTCGAATCAAGGATTTGGGTGTGTATTAATGCAAAGGGGTAAGGTGATAGCTTATGCATCCCGACAACTCAAGATTCATGAGAAGAATTATACCACTCATGATTTGGAGCTTGGTGCGGTAGTATTTGCTCTTAAGAATTAGAGACATTATCTGTATGGCACAAAGAGTGTTGTTTATACAGATCATAAGAGTCTTCACCACATCTTCAGTCAGAAGGAGCTGAACATGCGACAAAGAAGGTGGATCGAGTTATTTAGTGATTATGATTGCGAGATTCGCTACCATCCTGGAAAGGCGAATGTGGTAGCTGATGCTTTAAGTAGAAAGGAGCGGATTAAGCCTAAGCGGGTGCAAGCAATGTGTATGACGTTACAGTCGGGAATTAAGGGTAAGATATTGGCAGCACAAGAAGAAGCTCTTAAGGATGAGAATGCGACCTCTGAGATGCTGCGTGGCTTAGATCAACAAATGGAAAAAAGGAGGATGGTGGACTGTATTTCTTAGATAGAATATGGGTTCTATCGGTAGGAGGTGTAAGGAAGTTGATCATGGATGAGGCTCATAAATCGAGATATTCGATTCATCCAGGATCGGATAAGATGTATTATGATCTTAGAGATGCTTACTGGTGGTCGGGAATGAAGAGGGAAATAGCTGAATATGTTAGCCAATGTTTGACTTGTTTGAAAGTTAAGGCTGAGCATCAGAAACCCTCAAGATTGTTACAACAACCGCCGATTCCGGAATGGAAATGGGAGAGAATAACAATGGATTTTATTACTAAGTTGCCTCGAACAAATAGTGGACATGACACGATATGGGTCATAGTGGACAGGCTGACGAAGTCTGCACATTTTCTGGCCATTCGTGAAGATTATAAGATGGAAAAGCTGGCGAGAATTTATATTAATGAGATTGTGGCGAGACATGGTGTGCCTGTGTCGATTATCTCTGATCGCGATAGTAGGTTTACCTCGCGAATTTGGCAATCATTTCAAAAGGCGTTGAATACATAGTTGGATATGAGCACTGCTTATCATCCGCAGACTGATGGGCAAAGTGAGCGAACGATTCAGACTTTGGAGGATTTACTTAGAGCGTGTGCTGTTGATTTTGGAGGAAGCTGGGATACTCATTTGCCTTTGGCTGAGTTTTCCTATAACAACAGCTATCATTCCAGTATTAGATGTGCACCATTTGAAATGTTGTATGGGAGGAAGTGTAGATCACCTATTCTATGGGCAGAGGTTGGAACAAGCCAACTGATTGGTCCTGAATTAGTGCAAGAGACTACGGATAAGGTGTTTCAGATTAAGGAAAGACTTAAGGCAGCAAGAGATCGCCAAAAGAGTTATGCGGAAAATCGCCGTAAGCCCTTGGAGTTTAGTGTTGGTGATCTTGTAATGTTGAAAGTGTCTCCTTGGAAAGGTGTTATGCGTTTCGGTAAGAAAGGAAAATTAGCACCAAGGTATGTAGGACCGTTTGAAATTACAGAGAGGATTGGACTTGTGGCATATCGGTTGAGATTGCCTGAGGAATTAAGTAGTGTGCATGATACGTTCCACGTATCTAATCTAAAGAAATGTTTGGCGGATGCTAGTTTGCATGTGCCATTAGATGAGATTAAGGTAGATAAGACTCTTCATTTTGTTGAGGAACCTGTTGAGATTATGGATTGAGAGGTCAAGAGTATGAAGCGTGGTAAGATAGCGTTGGTGAAGGTACGCTTGAATTCCAAACGTGGTCCTGAGTTTACTTGGGAACGTGAGGATCAGATGAGGTCCAAGTACCCGAAGTTGTTTGCTGAGAAGGTTGATGAGGCAAGCTATTAAATCTCGGGAAGCGATTTCCCTAAGTGGGGGATGATGTAACAACCGGGATTTTAGCAGGTTAGTTTGACTAATAGTCTCAACCTATTTAACTTTTATGTGGTGTGTACTATGTGCTTATATGTGGTATATGTGCGGTTTATGAGTAATAGGTACGTGTGTTAGCACTAAATCCTTTGGTGTGATGTTTTCTTCATGAGATAGGTAGTGTAAATTTTGGGAGAAGTTCATTTTGATCGCCTTGGTGGTGTAGAAATGACTTGTGTAATTTTAGTGTTTTGTGGTTTTGCGTAACAAGTCTCCGTTCAATTATTTGAGCGTTAGTAAGTTACGTGGAGGTTATTTTTATGGAGTATATTAATGTTAAGTGTGAAATTTTTATTTTTGGGAACTTTATTTTGAAAATGATATTTTTCCGGGTTGTCATAAAATCAGGAGTTTATCGCGTAAGGTGTTAATTTAAGTATAGGGTTTTTATAAAATATAAAGAGTACAAGGTTTTTAGTGTAATAATTAAATTTAATAAAAAAAATAATTTATATATATATATATATATATATATATATATATATATATATATATATATATATATTAAATTCGGCCGATTAGGGTTAAGGAAAAAAAAAAAGAAACCAAATTGTATTCTAATTGCAAAACTTGAAGGAAAAGATATCTAGAATAATCTTTAGACCACTATAAATACAAAACCAAAACCCTCATTCCTCTCCTATTGAAATTTTCGGCCAAACCTAAAGGAGAAGAGGAGAAGAATTTTTTTTAAGGTTTTCATCTTCCATTAATCAAGGTAAATTTATCATACTTATGTTAATTAAATTTTTATGATTCATGTAATACAAATTGTGATGGATCTAGGGTTTATGTGTTTCTGTAAATTAATGATATTGAACATGTTGGGATCATTAATTAATAATATTATGGTGATTGGTGTAAAGATTAGGGTTTAAAACATGTTAATTAATGAGTTAAGGTTTTGACAGATTTATAAGGCTGTAAAGATTCGATTGTGTTTAATAGATGGAGATGAGTTAGATCATGAATTTTATGTCTAGATTGTAGTACAGAGAAAGAGATTTCCAAAAAGTCCGGCCACGAGTGTTTTCGAGGTCGGGAAGTCAGTGAAACGAATTTTATGAGTTAAGGTGTCAAAACTGTTAAACCAGGACAGAATTAGGGTAAAGTATTGAGGTCAACGATGGCTTTAAAAGTGTTATTAGGGTTAGGTCTTCTGTGGGAATTGATTTCTATATTATGTTTGACTTCCACGCGAAAATTAGGCGATAATAAGTTGTGCGAGTAGGTCTACGAGGTCAATACTTTTTGATGTCCGATCAGATCCGAATCTGGATAGTTGACATGTTTGATTTTTCATTAAGTACTTGTGTGTGTTTTTAGTGCATGGCCTTCTGGGACAAGCTTTTATGCTTATGAAGGATCATGGTGAATTTTTGGTGTGAGTTGTGAAGCTTTATTCGCTGTGATTTTATGTGGGTGAAAGTGCCCTAAAAATCTGCGTTTTCTGAAAGTTTTAATTAAGGGATTTAGTGAGTGTTAGGTATTGGGTGATGATTAGTATGGAGTCTAGGTGAACCGTAGTGGGTTACATGAACCTTAGACATCTATCATATATGTGTTACATGGACTATAGCTTTTAGCTTGGTCGCGTGTAATGTGGTAATGTTTTGTTTGGTTAGATTTGTGTGTGGATAATTTGGAAGCTGCAAGGTTGAGGTGAGTTTCATAGTTCCAATTTTTACTTTGTTTTTAACTTGGGATGGAGATGATGTTTGTGATAAATTGTTTTGAGTTACTGTGATTATGTGTTTAATAAAAATCATGGACTTGTAATGGTTATTATATGTATACTGCATGTTATTGTGGTGTTTCTGTGTGGTGATTATTAGAGTGGGAAAGTCCTAGTGGCTCTACTCATTATTATTCTGTGTGGTCCGGCCGGAGGGTATTAATTTACCCATTATATTGGATCGGTGGGCGCGTTCCGTCCCAATTGTGGTGGTATTTGGGATCGGTGGGCACGTTCCGTCCCAATTTATACTTGGATCGGTGGGCACGTTCCGTCCCGTAAGCTGTGATTGCATGTTAGTTGTATAATAACTATATTTTTGTTGTCCTGCTATGTTTTATAATCACAGTGAACTGATAATCGAGGTGTATTGTGTGTCTTAAACCTATGAATCTCACCAACATTATGTTGACGTTTTTAAGCATCATTTTCAGGTGAGCATTCTAAGGCTAAGATAGAAGGGCGTGACTAGAAGAGACTAGTTTGCATTTGAGGATGACTACCTTTTAGTTTTTAATTTGATTAAGTTGAACTTTGTTTGGGATACTCGAATGTCTATCATTATTACTCTATGTTTTAATGGAGATACCTTGGAGTTTGTTTTTGGTTGTTTTATTTTGGGGTATCGTTACGACACCTTGTGTCTGTACTTTGCTCTATTTATTTGCATATAGTAATTCTCTATATAGACGCCATGTGTTGTGATTATATCCATGATGTTGCACTCGCGTTTCCGCCATTGGCGAGGTGTGACAAAAATGACCTCTTGTGGAACTTAGTTTCTTTTGACCTAATATTTTCTAGAGTAAATTGTAAAAATCGTCCTTGTGGTTTGGTCAAATTGCACGTTTGGTCCCTATTGTTCATTAAGTGCAAAAATGGTCCGGATTTGGCACTGTTTCATTCACTTTTGGTCCTTCGTCCTCCGAACCACAAGGACGAAACGTGCAATTTGGCCAAACCACACAGACGATGCAATGCCGAAGGACCAAAAGTGAATGAAACAGTGCCAAATCCGGACCATTTTTGCACTTAATGAACAGTAGGGACCAAACGTGCAATTCGACCAAACCACATGGACGATTTTTGCAATTTACTCTGTTTTCTATAATCCCTTAACAAGGAGGTCTAAAATTTATCCGTCAAAGAAAGTAACCATACGAGTACCTACAACCTTTGGTGAGTTTGTGTTAGAGCGAATTGGTGCTACCTTTCTGGGGTTTTGATTTGAGGTTCGAATGAGCATTTACATGACTTGAACCGAGGGTGTAACCCTAATGGGTTGGGACTACTTGTCACGTATTAATTTGACCAAAGCCTCCCCTACACAAGGTGGTTTTCCAGTCAACCTTCACCAGTAACACTCCTAGCTTTGGAGGTCATTACTCGGCCATGGTTAGTCACAGGGGTCGTTAACACCCTCCTAGCAAGAACACACCATTCTACGCTAGTCTATTGTTCACTACTACAAGATTTCCAGATTCGATCCATGAGTCTGGGGTTCCTAGGGGCTTTCGAGTACAATTTAACCATAATGACTAGAAATTTTAAACCTATTAATCCAGTTCCTACGCCACACTAACAACGACAACACTTAACAAATTTTCCTCAATAATCATTATTGTTTTCTGGAAATTAATTCGAACGAAACTAATCATAACATTACTTAAATTTATTCCTTCATTCGATCTAAGAACTCTAACATAAATGGTTCTAAAACAAATATATGAATTCGAATGAAACCTAAGCCTTACAATGATTCTTAAGGGATGAAGGTCTCGAATGAATCTCCAATCCGTATAATCCAACTGCTCCAAACCGAATAACCCAACACTCCAAATCGAACCACAATCGCTACCACACTTAACCTTTCTTGAGTGATTCTCATATTTTTGGTGTATGTTTGTTGAGTTGTGCTTCGATACGTTTTGGAGGAGCGGATTAAATGGAGGTTTTTGGAGAGTAACTCCATGGAGTCTTTCGAATTTGGGAGAAGTAAGCCTTCCATTCGTGTGCTATTTCTACCTCAAATGGTGAGATCCTAGTTTGACTTGTGTGGATTTCTAGACCCGTGAAGAAGACAAGGATTCTAGGTCAAAGAGAAAGGTTAATAGTGATGGGGGGAAAGGGATGGTTCGATTGTATTTTTGGGATGAAGGGGGCGGACAAAAGGGAGATGATACCTAGGGTTAGATGAAGCAAGTTTTTGGGAAAGGTGTGAGTGGGTGAAGGGTGTTTTAATTTAAGTATTTAGAGTATAGTTTAGTTTAAGAGTGGTATATTATACCCACGTCCCGTTAAACTGAGTCAAACTCGGGTCCTTCACGGAACTGTCATAATTATGGGAGATTGTATTTTCAGAGTCGTTTTTATAATACTTGAATGTATTTTTGAGTTTTTATGTATCCACTCTAATTCCTGAGTCTCAGATTTATTTCTGGTTTGCGTGTGATGTCAGTCTGAGTGAAACTGGGATAACCTCCCGTTTTTACTACAACATAGTGAGTAAATTGTGAGTTGTAATAATTTCATTGTTCTTTGGTGAGAATTCCGGGTGACATAATGTGCAGGTCTGTTATCCGTGTTAAACATATAACGGTCTAGTCACAGAAAAATGAACTATCATAAATATAAATATTAGGGAAATTTACCATTTGTCACAAAAATTTTCATATGAAAAGGGAAAAATTGAAAATCCGTTTATTTACACTTTTTTCCAACAATTTTCAAAAAATGTGAAATTCTCATTCGCTAAATTTTAACTACAAATTTGAAAAGCCATTCTACTCTTCTAACTTTTTTCATTCTCACTTTTTATACGTCCGTTTTAGTACGTTTTCATCCGTTTTTTTTATGTTTTAGTATTATTTTTTTTACATTTTTATCTGTTATTTTATGTTTTCGTCCGTTTTTTATGTTACCGTATGTTTTTTTACGTTTTCGTTCTTTTTACGTTTATTTCTGTTTTTTATGTTTCAATCCGTTTTTTATGTTTTCGTCTGTTTTTTTAACATTTTCGTCAGTTTTTTTACGTTTTCGGCCTTTTTCTTACGTTTTCGTCTGTTTTCTTAGGTTTTCATCCGTTTTTTAAAATTTCATCGGTTTTCAACCGTTTTTGTCTTTTTTTTTACGTTTTCGTCAATTTTTTTACGTTTTCGTCCGCTTTCTTACCGTTTCGTCCATTTTCTTATGTTATCGTCCGTTTCTTTACCTTTTCATATGTTTTTTAACGTTTTCGTCCGTTTTTTTATGTTTTCAACCCTTTTTTTAACGTTTTCGTCCGTATTTTTACGTTTTCGTTCGTTTTCATCCATTTTTTTTACGTTTTCGTCTGTTTTTTTACGTCTTAGTCCTTTTTTAAACGTTTCCGTTTGTTTTTTTTACGTTTTATTCTGTTTTTTTACGTTTTAGTCCTTTTTTTATGCAAATGGTAAGATTTCAAAAAGTGACGATTTTAAATAAAAAAAAATCCTTATAAATACCCACTTCACTATACTTCTATTCTCACCAAAAAAAAAAACTCATATACTTCTATTCTCACAAAAAAAAAAAAAACAATGTCGGGACGTGACGAGAGTTTTTTGAACTTAATGGGTTTTGGAAATGTTTTCCCTAAACCGAACGCCGGATCTTCTTCAAACCCTAACCGAAACCCACTTAATTTGACACTCGAGCAACAACAACAATTGTTATTGATGTGGCAACAAAATTTCCAACAAATTTCTTGGTATTAAAACGAGTGAAATGGATCCGGCCGCTACGTATTGGATCAATTTGGAGAAGCAGAAAATCGCCGAAAAAAATATAATTTGCCACCACCACCAACCGAATAGTTTTATTTATTTACTTATTGTATTTCATTTCGTAGTTTTTTTTGTAATTTTTTTAGGTCATTATTTTTTTTGTAACATTTTTATTTCTTATTGTAATGTTTAATTTTATTAATGAAGTATTAGATTGTTTAATGAATGAAATTGTTGAGGGTAGAATTTGTAAGTTGTATTTTTTTTTTTAAAAAAGTTGGTCCTAAAAGGTAGTGTTATAATAACGGGTGATTTTTTGGTGTTATGTTATTTGGTGTTGAGATTATGTGGCGCTGACGTGGCGGGGAATTTGGTGTTATGACTCCTTATGCTCTTTCGGCCACTTAAGAATTTTCATTGGTTCAAAATTAAATTATAATAATATATTCATATGGTTACATACATAACCAGGCGGACCTAGGGGTGTCGGGTTCAGGGAACACCTAATAGATGTTTTCCGCCTACTTTAAATTTCGGTGGAAAATCATCAATATGTCAAACTTTTGTGTCGTATAAATACATGTCTTGGTTAGTTAGTCAACCGATATGTCAAAATAAATAAATGTCTTCTTAATTTGTTAACTAGTTTCAATAAAATTGTTGTACATTTTAGTTCTTTTTATTTTCTTTATACTCACAAAAAAAATTTGTGCGTCTAATGACTTAGATTCCTGAATCCGTCCGTATAACCTATTTAAACAAAGCATAACTACTCAGGCACATTTTGTTCAAATACTTGTAATTCGCACATAGTTTAGTAATCTTCTTACCAACAAACAAAGATAAGCTATGTCGTGTGAGTCTATAACGTGACTAACCCAAATGAACAAAATTTTATTTAATCCTTTCGGTAAAAAATGAGGTTTTCTATAGTGAACTAATTAAACAAGATCTTAGTTAGAAATAAAGGGCTTGTGTCCCAATGATACCATATGTGCGAGAACATTCTCTAATCAAATGGTTGTGGGTTCAAATTCTGTTTAAGATATGTAAGATTAATTTGTTGTGAGATAGTTAGTTAACTAAAATATATATATATATATATATATATATATATATATATATATATATATATATATATATATATATATATATATATATATATAGTGGGACTTTCATTTCAGAACCATCTTATCTGCGAGAACTGACAGAACCACTAAAAACATACATGCACGCCTTTTAAAATAAAATAAAATACATGCAAATCATCAATAATCGTAAGTATCCACCTATGTTCTTCAATATCATCATGAACTCATCATCTTTTTTCACAAAAACCTTACACACGGCCGCAATATTGTCATTGCACGCCTTATAAGAACATACATGCACACCTTCAAAGAAAATTTTTGTATTTCCAATTTCTTATCAAATTCTTTAGAACAATCATGTTTTTTTTAAAACATATATGTTGTTTTTGGAACATATGTGCAAAAATACAATTATTGAAGGCGTGCATGTATGTTTTTGGTGGTTCTGTCAGTTCTCGCAGATAAGATGGTTCTGAAATGAAAGTGCCCCTATATATATATATATATATATATATATATATATATATATATATATATATATATATATATATATATATATATATATATATATATATATCGGTTAGTTAGAAATTACTTATTAATCATGTGAAAAAAGGAGCTTTCATTGTTATGCAAGATTTTATTTTATAATATAAATTAAATATTATTATGAAGTATAACTTCTTTGTTTATTGCTTGTATTGATGACGAAATTTAATTCCACCACCCCATAAATAAATAATTAAGCTACATCTTGCTTAATTTCTAATAAACCTCCATTTATGAGGGCCGCACATATGCGTATTTCATGCCTCATCTAATGCCAATTTCCACCATAAATCATTCATTCATAATCAATAAACACACCGTCATGTATACTTAGTGTATTAAATAAAAACAATACTAAAACATGGCAAATTCAAATCAAGATTAAGCATAAAGTATATTAAAATCTAAAAAGAGACACATGGGTGTTTGAATTTGACATAAATATTGACTTAACACAAGGAAAAACACATTTTTAAAAGTCGGTCGAAGAGTGTTTGTTTATAACTTTAACTAAAAGAATAACTGAAAATATAGAGTGATAAAATAAATGATCTCTTTATTTAACTATGTTTTATTTTAACGTGACTTGATCAAAATCAAGCAAACAAATCCATAAAGATATATGAAGTGATTCAGCTATATTATAAGACGTAGACAAGTGATACATCAACTTCATTAACGTGACTACAGTATATAGTTCACTTACATGATACAATTACGACACATGGATGTGACACTAATTGTCGGCACACTACAGCACGTACCCATCTAATCTAATTTCAAACTAAAAGTTGCTTTCTAAACAAATGCAAGACACCTAATTTCAACATTTTCTTAACTTTATTGTTAAAAAACTAAATATCAAAATTGCCTTTTAACAATTTCTTAATACACAATTTTAGTCACCATCATCATGTCCATATATATACTTTGACTATCCATTTGGATGAAGAATGATCGTTTAAAACTAAAACTTAATCAATCTGAATAGCGACTAAGAATAAATCTAGCAACATGAAGTGAAAAAGTTACTATGCAATGCAAAAATATAATTTGCCGACCAAGGCTACATATTAAAGGGCACGGTGCAAGGTGTCGTGCCATCAGGCATTTTTGGGACCAATGGCTAACGAATGGCTAGCCAAACTGCACCACACACCATGTTTGTAGACTGGCGGATGGCATTGACCATTTTTTTATTTATTTTTTGTGAGGGAGTGAGAAATTTTTGTGAGACCCACAAGTATCAATCACTTTTTTTTGATTATTGGTGTGTTATTGTGAGGGAGATGAGGTGATGTTGAGGTGACAGACGAATAACCTGTTATTCATCATAGGTGCACCTAGCTCTCTTATGTGATAGTCATGGATAGTCATGGGAGTGGGGACAAAATGTGCAAATTACTCTACTATCTTATATACTAAAAGGCGTTTTGGGTGTCGCTTCGGATGGGTTGTGCGGAACAGTGGTTCGCACAGTGTTTGGCACAGTAAACACGCTGAAAATGTTGTATGGTGGGCACCTATTGTAGTATCGAACGTTTAAAGAATTGTACATATACTACACAAACATTTGTTTATTCTCTCGACACAAAAAACACACACAAAATATATCCAGGCTTCTCCAGAAGGCGCCATTTTATTTCCCCTCCCCACAAATCCTTCCATATAATCCATTCCCGAACCTTCCACATCCAGGTTCAATAAACTACTACATCAACCGAATCCCCAAAACTACTTCCATCTTCAAAAATCACCATCAATCGAACCCTCAAATACCAGGTATTTTTTTTAATAAATTTGCAATTTTACTCATGGATTTGTGTTTACTTGTAACAAATCGAGTTTCAGATAATTTTTTTTTTTACAAAAAGGTCTGTATTTTTTATCCATGTTTTTTTTTTTTTTTTTTTATTTGCAGGGTCGACCTATTTTGAGAGGGGTTCATGGATTACAAAGAAACGATGAAGTACAAATAGGAACGCCTCTTTGACGGGTAATGGCTTCTTCATCTTTTTTAATATTTTAAAGTTTTTGATTTTTCTGGGTATTTTGATTTATTTTGATTTACTATTTTGAAGTCAAATTTCTGTCAATTGGTGTTAGTTATGGTTTCAAACTCGGGTTAGTATGGCGATTTAGGTTGTGCACGAAAGGTGTTTGATGAAATATCCGTTAGAGAATGTATTGGCTTTAGATATGGTAGGTGTTATTGACTTTAGATGTGCTAGGTGTTTGATGAAATGTCCGTTAGAAAAAGGTGTTTGATGCTACTGTATGTGTTTGTGTTAAATGTGTATGAGGTGCAATTGATGAGTACTGATTGATGTGAATGTGCGATTGATATATTGATTACATAGAACTGAGTAAGCTCCCAATATATAGAAATAATCTATGTGTAATATGCATACTATTTCGATGAGACTTTTGAATACAGGTAACATCTTTCATTGATGTTTTTTAGAAATTGTTAATTGTTATTTCCTAATGCCAATATAAATACGTTCTTCAATCTATAGATTAAAAGGAAACAGCGTCACAAAAAAGGTTACATCGATAGCTTGCGCTGTAGCATATATTTGGTAAGGTTAACCTCACATTTGCTCTGTGTTTTTTTCATTCAAAAGTTTACATATCTGATAATTTGTTCTTTTATCTATGCCTGTCAAGTGACCATCTGATGGAGCTTATGTGTAGTTTAGAGATTGGGCGGACATGCTAACAATTGGTTACTACTATTTGGCTTTAACAAACGGTATTAGTCATTTTATCCATTTTTTAGTTTGAGTGTGTTCAACACAACTATTAACGGATGGAATGAAATATATGGCAGGGATTTTGGACAGAGGCAACATAAAATGTTGTTGCAGTAGAAGCTCATGCTTTCAAGGAAACGAATGTGATTTATCGACCCCTTAGCTCAAACGGTCATTACAATGACATGCTTCAAACTACAGAATTGGTACACTATCTTCCTCCTTAGGTATACCTTCTGACTTCAGCCATCTCATCATATTTATTTATTTTTTGTTTCTATAATAACCTCCATTTCATCACACAAACCAGTGGACAGAATTGGAACTGGGGTATGCTCTCCAACAACACGTCAACCTGACTTTTGTCTATAAGGTCACAATTTTAGATATACCTTACCCCCCCCCCTGCGCGTAAATATCAAAAGTTACATGTCGCCGATGACCGCCCAGCTGATGCTTCATAATTTGTTTGATCATTGTGGCAGCAAGTTATATAGATAGACGATTTATTGATAAGGTCCTGCAGATTGAATGCTCGCAAATCGTTCACATGGCATAAGAGATTGTTAAAGCGAATGGTTATTCAAACGGTAATAACATCTTTGAAATTTGAGGTTCTTTATTTCTTTAAGTATTTAATTGAACAAAAACATGTGCATACTTTCCACTATTCATATATCTCATTTAACTGAACCAAATATGCATGTCTAATCTGTCACTATATTGATGATCGTCTTCAATTAGAGGTTCGTAAATTCTGTTTACGAGGAGTTGTTTAGCTTAGACCTCTGAGAAGTACATTTTCAGTCCACTTTAAACACTATGTGTTCATGTTATAGCCTTATGCAAACACTCATAACTTTTCTCACCTATGATGTTATAGGTGAACGGGCCAGTAAAGATGTTGTCATTGATCCTCAGGAATGTGGTTAGGCTTCTATTTTCCTAAATTTTCTTTTATATTTGTTTGCCTTTCTTTTTGTATGCTTAACCTTTTTGTTTTTTATTTCTATTTCATTGGATACATGCATAATTAAAGATTTACACGATTGTCGCAGGTGGGAAGTTTGTAACGAACGCCATCGATTTTGCTTCTGGTATTGTCCGTGATATCAGCATTTCGTTTCCAGACGCTGATATCTGCTCTGTTTACACATTTATATCATTAACATTGTAATTAGACGTACTAGAAAGAAAAGTGGGTATTTTTACTCTGTATGCTTTCACTTGATATATGTGGTTCTGATCATACATACATTGATTTGATTTGTGATTTTCCATATTTTAGGTTTGGAAGTTTCTTATTACTTTTACCGATGTTCCTGGAGTTTGGCCTTTTACTCGACAAGTTTGTTCAAGCTACCGTGATCATGTAAGTTTATCTATAACAATTCTTGGGAAATATTTCCTTAAATTTTGTGTAATGTACGGATCATTTAAGGGGTGTTTGGGATTGCTCATTTTAGGTCATTTTAGCTCTTATAAGGGATGATTGATTCCATTATTCATATATCTCCTTTAACTGAACCAAATATGCATGTCTAATATGTTACTATATTGATTATTGTCTTCTATTACAGGTTCCTAAATTCTGTTTGCGAGGAGTTGTTGCGGGAGTTTTTCGCTTCTAGGTTTGTTTTCATTAGCTTAGAGCACTGAGAAGTACATTTTAAGTCCACTTTAAACACTCTCTGTTCATGTTACAGCTTTATCCAAACACTCCTCACTTTTCTCACCTATGATGTTATTGGTGAACGGGCCAGTAACGATGTTGTCATCGATCCTTGGGAGTGTGGTTAGGCTTCTCTTTTCCTAAATTTTCTTTTATATTTGTTTGCCTTTCTTTTTTGTATGCTTAACCTTTTCATTTTTTATTTCTATTTCATTGGATACATGCATACCTAAAGATTTACACGATTGTTGCAGGTGGGAAGTTTGTACCGAACGTCCTCGATTTTGCTTCTGGTATTGTCCGTGATATCAACATTTCATTTCCAGACGCTGGTGTATGCTGTGCTTACGCATTTATATCATTCACATTGTAATTAGACATGCTAGAAAGAAAAGTGGGTTACCTGTTAAAAGGAGTTTCTCCGTACTTACAAGCTTGGATTCTGAGATTGGTGTTTAGAGAGAGAGCAAGAGAGAGAGGATAACAACCTTCAGGAAGATGAGGCAATGGGTATTTTTTTCGGTTCCCTTAGATTAAGTTTGATTAACGATAAAAAATTAATATGTTTTTACAAGGTTAATGAAGTGGTTTTGATTATATAGGGAACGTTAGATGGGTAATGGCAATGGAATGGTCGACAACCTGATTTTGCAGCATCCGTAATTGTTATGTTCAAAGTAGATGGGAAAGAAGTTAAACGACTATAGAGCCATGGCCCTCTTACTTTTCTTGAGGTTAGTGTGCAACTGTTTATATAATTCTATATGCACGTCATTAACAAGTCTCATAGATTTAGTGAATAATGTTTTCTCTGAATCAGGTGCATAATGTTGGACATTTGGTTCCAACGGATCAAACGAAGGCTTAATTGTAGATGGAAACAGCCAGGTCAAAGACCAGAGATTGGTTGAACAATACGGTATGGAACTACGCATTTAGTTGAAGTCTTGACTTTTGCTTTTTATCTGAAAGCTATTGCACTTATTGTTACTTTTTGAGTGACGTCTTCCAGTTAGTTAATGATATTCTTAGTGTGATGATATATAGTCTTGATTCAACACGTGAAAAAGCTTTGTTATAATGAACTGATGTGTATACTTGGTCACACTCTTCTTATTAATAAATTGACAGTGAGTTTCTAACCAAATGCAATGCTCTTATAAACAGAAACTTTTTCTCAACATTTTGTTATGCAAAATGTATCAAGTAGGTCACTACGAAAAATTAGTTGTATTTTGATCACGTAACTGTAGAAATAAGAACAAGGAACGTTTCGAATAGACTACTATAGAATTATGAATGAGGTACATTTGAATCGAATTATTACAAAAGTGTGTTTGGACTAGAACAACTTACTGAAGTAACAATATGTTTCTGGATCAGGTGAATGGAGAAATAAAGTATTTGAATTAGGCTGATAGCATAAGTTCTGTTTTGTTTAGGCTGGTGCTGAAATAAAATGAATTTGGATGAGTTTATACAAAATTAATATTATACGGTAATGGTTCACAATGATAGGCTGTTGGTACAGTCAACAAGAAGACTATCGTTGAATCTTAAGCGTATTACGGAAGTTATTAGTATTCATCTTAAGCGTATTAAGAAAGTTGTTACTATTCATTAAGAGTGCATATTTTTACCAATATTAGTAAACTCACTGATCTCCCTTTAAATGTGTTTCTTGCAATGATATAAAAATGACTGTATGCGGTTAACAATGCAAAAAGAAGTGAGACTACAATGGAAATATGTTAGAAGCAATTGCGCTTGGAAAGAAATCTTTTCTATGAATTTTTAATACTTAGTATCACCTAAAGATAATTAAAACACACATCCAAACACTCCCTAAACATGTGTTTTCTTCTTGCACTACAGGAGTTATCATTTATTTTTACAGAATGAACAAAGATACTATGGCAAGGCTAGCGAAAGCTTCTGCGACTGAAGCTAAGCTACTTTTAGCTATTGGAAAAGACAATAGACCTTACAGAGTCGACTTCCTTTCACATCTTTTTCTTATATTCTATATACACAAAAACATTGTATAACATTTGTAAACAAAAACTTTAATAATACTCATCTCTAATAAAATAAAGCTCATCTCTTACACTTTATCACTATCTTCTTTTACCTATTCTTATATGCATACTTCATATAAAAAAATTCAAATAAAGACAGTTGTGACAACTTGATCTACTCCATAAAACGTTTACACAAAATCACCCGCTGCAACGCGCGGGCCTTCCCGCTCGGAGTGGGGACAAAATGTGCAAATTACTCTACTAATTTATGTTAGAGTTAACTACATTTTTGGTCCTTGTGGTTTGCTGGGTTTTCCATTTTTTGTCCATTTTTTCAAAAAGCTTCGGATTCAGTCCGAAAGTGAAACTTTCGTTCCAAGTTTGGTCCATTTTGTTGTTGACTGTTAGTTTGACCGGTTATACAATATAAAAAGACTAAAATACTCTCATATTGATAATAAATGACTAAAATACTCTCCTTTAATTCTTTCTTTTATTATTATTATTATTATTATTATTATTATTATTATTTTAAAAATAAAAAATATACACAAAAATCAACTCTAATCTACATCTTCTTGTTTTTCCAGTATACCACATCTATTCTTCTTCCACATACCGACATCTTTCTTCTTTTATATTCTTTAACAAACAAAACCTATAATTAAACAAAATAAAACCAACACAAGAACAATTATTATTAATTTCTTAAACATTCAAATACAAAACCCACTTTTATTTCTTGAAAAATTCAACCATAACAAAGCCCACGAAACCACCATCGCAACAACGAAACCTACGCCACCAGATACGAAAGTTGGGAGATACACGAGTGCCACATGAATCTTGTTGCTATTTTTTTATTAGGAAACATTAAAAGAAAAAGTTATATTTTTTAATGTTAGAGGATTTGGTTTTTTTTTTTTTCTATAAAAACAAAAACTTTTCACTAAAATACAAAACACACATAATGATCTACAGCCACCAACATTTCTTTCATTTTCCAGATCTTCTCCTGTATAGATCCACGTCGCTGGTTTTTATTTGAGTTAAAATATGGGGATTTTTTAGTCTTGTTTAAATTGAGGGAATATGTTGAAGGGTTAGTGTTTGATTGGTCTTTGGCATGGTTATAAATAACGCGAGACGTGGCGTGGCGGCATGACCAAGCCTCACGCCTTAACGGTTAAGGCGAAGCTTTTACGTTATAAGGCGGTACAAAATATGAAAAAAATTATATATTTATATCGTATTTCATATATATCGAGTTTACAAAAAGACGTGACATAAGGCGCCATAAGACGCGGTGTGACGGCATGACCAAGACTCACACTTTTACGGAGCATTTGCGGAGCCTTTGCGCACCTTTTAGAACCATGGTCTTTAGTCGATGGTTAGGTGGTTGTAGTGGGGGTTAGGTGGCGGACTGGTGGTGGTGGATGTTAAATGGCGGGTATGTTGTTTAGTGGGTGTTTGATGGTTGATGGGGAAATTCCAGCGAGAGCATCCGGGAGATGGTAGCCTTCGGTGGTGGCAGACTGGCAGTTATTGCCGAAGGTGTTAAATAGTGGCAGATTGTTTTTTTATATTTATTTATTTATTTATTGGAGAGGATTGTAGTGTGAAGAAAGTGGAGAAAGAGGATAAAGGGTTGGGTGTTGGGGATGAGTTAGTTATTGGTTTGTGGGGCCCACTGATTTTGTTAATATAATACATGAAGAGACGAAAATACCCTCTTAATTAATGGTAAACATAGTCAAACTAACGGTGCCTGTTAAAATTGGACCAAACCTGGAACGAAAGTATCATTTTTGGACTGAATCGAAAACTTTTTGAAAAATTGGACCAAAAATGAAATATCCAGCAAACCACAAGGACCAAAAATGTATTTAACTCTTTATGTTATTGTTTGTGTATTAAATTTTAATGCGTGGAATTATACTAGAGTTTTCAATGTACTTTGTAATATGTATTTATGGTATCTAACTGTTTAGGACGCGTCATCATATTCATATCGCGAGTCTTGGTACTAAAATTTGGCTAATCAAAATGGGACCTTTGAAATTGTTTATATAAAACGATGCCCTCTTGCACTTATTACATGCATGTGCAGTCAGCTTCTTCGTAATTTAAAACTGAAGATAACTTATTCACGCATATGTATAACAATAGAGATTTCACACTTATGTTTTAGACGAGTTTTGAAACTTTTCGAGGGGCGGGGTGTGCGTGCGGTGCCATCATACCGGACTTCTATTTAAAAGACCCACATTTTTGTTAGTTTTATATGCACATACTAGAAATCACATATATGAGTCATATAATACATGTTTAAATTATTTTATTTTATTTATTTATTTATTTTAGAACGGCTAGTTAGTGGTTCAAGTCGTGCAGTGACATCCAAGCGTGTTCATTTTTGTCATAGCACAGGGCAACTAAATTTAAATCATCATACGCCCTCGTTTTAATCATGTAAATTTTGTGCCAACATATATTCTCATAATCATCAGATCGATCAAGACACAACCAAACAAAGGTTTGTTTAAGTTTCTAATATGACAGAACATAATCCAACAAAATTTAGCTAAAAGCTTATTTATAGGCTACGGCATTCAAATTATAAAGGATGTTGCAATGTTTACAGAGATCAAGAACAAACACAGTCTACATCTAATATAGAATTTGTGGCTCTCTGTCTTCACGTAAAATATATACACAAACATATAATTATACAAGAAACTTAGTGATCAATGTCAATGTATTTAATTACGTTTAATATGAGTTTGAATAATGCACCAATAACTAGTTCACCATGTGCACGTACAATAGCTATCAATTAAGCTCGATACTGACTATTCCCTCATCTCACTTTCCTTCTGTTTATGGTCGATCAGGACCTTTTTTCTAGTTTTAAGGCAAGTAGAACCGACAGTCACTTAAACCTTTCTAGCATACAAGTCATAGGTTTAAATGATCGAAAAAATGAACGATAATTAGGCTTTTGAAAAGACTTAATGAATAGTACACTCAATCAATACCTACATTTCCTCTTGTTTTATACCAATAACCAGTGTTTTAAAAACCGGTTCGAACCGGCCGGTTCGACCGGTGTCCAGCTGGTTTTTTAAACCCCGGTTTTTAGAGGTCCCGTTTACTATTTCAAACCGGCCGGTTTTTTCGGTTCAACCGGTTTTTTTTTTTTTTTTTATTTGGCGGTCCCCACATAGTAGGGGGGGCTTGTATAATATAACCCCTTCATAAAATATACGGGTTATACTATACAAGCCCCCCTATGATGTCAAATCATAGGGGAGATTCCCTTTGTCCCCCTTGACTTTTCAGTATTACACAGTTTTCTGTCAGTTTCTGTTCCGTATTTCTGACAGTTTTAATCGTTTGACTTATTAAACTTTATATTTTCTGTTCCGCATTTTCAGGTTTATAGTTTTTTGATATAAACAAAATTATAAAAATAAAATAAAAAAATAAAAAAAGTCGAAAAAACAGGGGGGGCTTGGATAACAAATTTTGGGGGGGGGGGGGGGGGGGGGGGGGCTTGAATAACATGGGCCTTCATAAAATATACTTCTTCCATCTCAATTAAAATATCCATTTTTATATTTAATAAAATTCTATAAAAATGAGCGCTTACACTATTAATCAATAAAATTTTATTTTCATCCACTTACAAGCATCTGATTGATTGAAATTAAAGGTGAACATTAATTTTAGGACAATAAATAATAGCAAAATGGAGTTATATTTTTAGACATAAGGAACATAATCTATATTACATAAAAAAAATACATTTATTTACAACTTAAAACCTTAAAACATAAGTAATATAGTAGACTCAAATAAATTTACTTATAAAATTCAGTGCAATTTACTAAATATTTATATACTTAATTACATTTTAAACCACTAACTTTCTTCACTTTCACTTACTCTACACATATATAAATAAATGAAAAATTCACACATAAATTGACGCTACTGTACACCGCATCGCTATGCGCGGATAATCATCTACCTGTTTAAATAACATATTAACAAAATTTGTTACAGGATTTCAACGGAACAATGTTTAAAACATGTGTCTTCACCTACACTTAATGATTGCAGGTTAAAACGTTAAGTAATACTCCATCCGTCTCAAATAACCGTTCCCCGATAAAAATATGAGGTTTAAGAAAAGCATAATAATTACAGTTTTTTCTTTATTACTTTTTAGCAGAATGACAGTTTTACCTTTAACTAATTAATTACTCCCTCCATCCCAAAATAAATGTCAGGTTTGACTTTTTGGGGTCTTTTTTGTTAAACTTTGACCTCAAATATTTGTATTTGCGTTATATAATACTTTATGAAAAGGCAGAATTGCATATATACCCCTTCCAAAGTGAATAATTGCATATATATCCTTTGTACAAGTTTTTGATGCACATAGTACAATGGTTTTTATGCATGCTTTGGATATATATGCAATTATGCATTTTCGGAAGGATATATATGCAAAAACCCCTTTTATGAAGATTATACCAATGAAAATACATTTGAAACTCAATCCATTCATATATTTTGCATCAAGTATTATATAACACAAATAAAAATATTTATGCTCAAAGTTGAACAATAAAGACTCTAAAAAGTCAAACCTGACATTTATTTTGGGACGGAGGTAGTAATGTTTTTTATAATGTTTGTAATAATAATTTTAAGCAAAGTAATATGGCAAACACGATCAAACTTTTTTATCTACTTTTTAGTATTGAACAATTAAATTAAGACATGCTAAAAAGAAAATGTTAACTGCTCCCTCCGTCCCAAAATTATAGTCCCATTTTGATTTTTTCGGTCTTTGTTTTCCAACTTTGATCTTAAGTATTTTCGTTTATATTACATAATACTTGATGCAAAATATACGAATGGATTGAGTTTTAAATGTATTTTTCATTGGTATAATTTTTATCAAGTATTGTATAACATAATCAAATATATTTAAAGTCAAAGTTGAGAAAGAAATATCGAAAAAGTTAAAAGGGAACTATAATTTTGTAACGGAGGGAGTATTAATTTGAAATGAAAAAAGTAACTTGTTAGTCAAAAAAAGAAATCTTTTGAACGAGGAGGATTCAAAATTTACATAAACGTCAACCTACCAATCTACCATTGTTGAAAGTTTTAAGACTGAAGGGAATGGGGCTACCCAACTAAGGGGCGACTCGAGACATGTGACGCCTAATCAGCATGTTAGGTAGCCTCAAAAAATAAGGGGAGTGGTGTAGCAGGCGACCCAGAGGCGTTTCATATGTATATACTCACATATATACATATATGGGTTTTTCTAACTTGTGCCCTGGGGCACAAGTTAAGCACACAAAAAATACTGATGGACCCACAGAAAGTACACAAAAAAACAGTTTTTTATTTTAAAAATGACAGGGACCCACAGAAAAGAACATAAAGACCCACAAAAAGTATACCTTTTTGTGTGCTTAACTTGTGCCCCTAGGGCACATGTTAGAAAAACCCTACATATATATATACTCACATATAAATGACAAGTAGCAGGCAAGTCAGAAGTAGCAGGCAAGTTAAGGCGAACCATATGTATCGCCCAGCCCCTAGATCGCCTAGGGGAGGCGGTGTTTCCGGCGACTCGCAGGCGAATCAGGGGTGGTTCTCCCCCAAGAACACCCCACTCCCTTCAGTCTAAAAGTTTTAAGTTTTATTCTTGAATTTATGAAAGATATTAACCTTAACATTCGAATATATTGCCTCCCTTTTCAAATCATTAATAGGCACAACAATTGTACTGACAGTACTACCTTTGATTTCTTTCCTTTCTATCTTGCAGTAATTATTATGTCCTAGATATTTACTCACTTCATGAAATTCGAATTTACCGCCACATACATCCTGAATGAAAATATAAGTAAATTTTGACCTATGAGAAACTACCATAGCAAGCCCATGACAAAAACTAACAACACAACCGAAAGATGTTATTCTAATGCGTTTATCAAAAGATACGATCAAAGTTTAATCTTACATTTGAATTCGTTTTTACAACACAGACTATTTATCCGTGTTACAATACACTATGCTAACAAAAAACGTATCGCGTTATAATTTACATACAACATGATCTCCCCAAAATTTACACAACGATCAAAATATCATCTTAACGATCTTCAGTTCAAGACTCCCTTAAAGTCATTGATGGATCGAATGAAAAATACGTAGAATAACACGTGAAGGTATAGGTATAATATATATTGATCGGGTATATCGGGATTTTTATGATTTGGGGAAAATTCTATGTTACCTCAAGATTCAAGAACATTTGAAGTTTGCAAAAGATCGTAAGGTGCCCAAAGTGCATCTAAAGGACAAGCTCGATTTCCATCTAATCGAACCCATGGCTTCCCTTTCCCGCTCCAATGCAATAAACTAACCGGTCCCGGATGCAAATCGCGACATAATCCTTCAAAATTATCACCACCTAGACCATGTTGGTTCCATCTATGATCAACAGGTGCGATATTACCAGCAAAAACCAACAAAAAAGGTGGTAACGAACCCAGCTCATAAATCCTCATTCTTTTTTGCAACTCCATCCATTCGATAATTTTCGTAGTGTAATCACCTTCTCTCCATCTCACCAGATCAATAACCATTACACCCGTGTTAAAATAACACGCGCTTCTGTCACTAAACGTGACAGAAAGCGAAGGGTTCGACCAAAATGTCGGAGTAAAATAAGAAGTAAAATTCGCGTTACAATATTCGGGTGCAGCTAGTACTTTTTTCTCATTAGCATCTCCGAAAGGTGTAGCTGCGAGCTTAGCAATGTCGTCCACAAGTACTAGGTCCGAATCTAGGTACACAACTTTTGTAACACATGTCGGTAGTAAATCAGCTAGGTAGTTACGTGCATAGTTTAATGGACAATCTAATGCTGACCTTATAGAAGTTGATATCAAACCTAGTACAGCTGAATCATCGAATGTATAGACATTAAATTTAAGGTAAGGAAAGGAGGAAGATATAATGAGTTGGATATTGTCGGTGTGCGCTGTTGACGATGCTACGAAATGAAAACGAATATTTTCGGGACATGACGAATGTTGCAAGACCGAAAGTATAGCTGCCATAGATCCTCGAATGTAGGCTGCATCGAGAGTCATTGCTACATGGACAGCATTAGTCGAGCAGTTGTGCTCGTTAGTTAATGGGCAGTTTGGTGAGTTGTAGTACTTAGGTGCTTCTTTGAAGTAATGAGGGTCGGTTACGGTGGAAGTTATGGCGGTTGTGATGGAAGTAAGTAGAACAAGTGTTGTTGTTAATATGAGAGAGAGATATGAAGAAGGCATTGCTTTGATGAAAGCATAAGAACTATTTGTGTCTCTCTCCACTTATCAGTGGTGGGATGATGATATGATATATGGTCTTTGGGTTTGAAGTTTCTAAAGAGACTAAAATATGTTAAAGATATGGGAAATAGTAGTACAAGATTTTATATCAACATTGTTTATTAGTAATGTGTTGGAAGATATAGTAAAATATGTGATAGACTTGTCAAGTTGGTTCAATTGGGCAAGGTAGATAATAGATCCAAACGATTTAGATTAGTGATTGTAAACACTTGCGCATATTTTGAACGACTTTTAAGTTTTTTGACTTGGCTGGTCAGACTAGTGTTTGTAAAGCTAAAATCAATGAGAACATTTTCTTCCACGTATCGTTTTTGGGGCAAAATTGTGGGCCATTCAGCGTTTTTTATTATCAATGTTTTTCAAAGTTTTCTTTAAAGTAAATCAATGTTGAATTTGGCTTAAGCACATTCAAGTTAAATCTAGCTTTATTAGAGGTCAAGTTTACCTTGGAGCTTAATCATTTGTTGCTTGTTTTTAAGAGGTTTTTTTTTTTTTTTTTTTTTTTTAAATTTTATTTTTTATCAGAAATCTGAAAGAAAAACGTTGTCTCTTTTTGTAAAGTAATACCTATTTGAAAATGTTATAATTTTTTTTTTAATTTTTTTTTCAAACAATAACAATAATGATAAATTCTTACGATATAAAAAAACTTCAGAGTTCATTTTAAAATACAATAATAATTAAAATGTCTCATACGTAACATTTATTCAACATTTTTTTTGCATCAATCTTTCTAGACTCGTTAATTACTCGTATATTATTTGCATAAGGTTATTTCTTTGTTCTTTATTGATTTCCATTAAAGTTAAAATCACCTAAAATATATACAGCAGGCGTTCTAGGGCTGAGCACAAAACCAAGAAAACCGAGCCTAACTGGACCATACCGAAGCGAACTGACCATATTCCGTTCGTTTACGGTACTATATATTAACGGTTTTTTTGTTTCGGTACCGAACCAACACAAATACGAACCGAACCGACCATATTCGGTTCTATATATTAGTGGTTTTCGATTTCGGTTCGGTTCAGTTTCCGACTGATGCTCAGCCCTGCCCGTATATCTTCCAACACATTACTAATAAACAATGTTGATATAAAATCTTGTACTTGTAAAATGATTCACATATAAGATATAACAAAGCATGAATTAACTAGCGAACAAACATCACATTGGCTAAAAAGAAACAAAAATCGTTCATAGAACAACTATCAAACACACATCAAACATATTTATAAAAAAATGCACATCAAACATGGACATAATATTGACAATTTACATAAAAAGAATAAAAATCAAAGCATATGTTTTTAAAAATAAAAAAAAGAGGCGATAATCATGATAGAAAGGTTAATTTAGTTGTGATAAGAGGTAATGAGTGATGTTTTAAGTTTGATGAAAATAAGAGGGAGTAAGATATTTTTACCACTTATCACTTATTAATAACAAACACAAATTTTATAGATGTTCGTCAAATATCTCAATAAATGATAAGAGATATAATCACAAATCTAATGGCATCCACTATGATAGACCGTTATAAAAGTTTACAATTGATTCATGTCATTAATTCTTAAACATTTTGGGTGTATAAACCTATTATCACTGTACATAAACTTCTTAAAGCTTTAAAAATATCATACATACCTCAAATGCATTAAATTGTGAAGAGATTCAAAAGTATAAACATCTTCATCCTATTTTAAACCTATTTTAAACCACCGTAGATGCTCTAAGTTTACAATCTACTACTACGCATTAATTTGCGAGGAATGTAATAAATAATATCATACTACTCCGTACTAAATAACTGATCATTGAAAGATTAATGGGAAAAATTTTATTGTGCGAGTAAATCTAAAAAGAAGTTAATGCTGGCTAGAAAATAGGATCGGAGGCAAATGACCAAAAAGTCGTCGTTAATGGTGGGTGTGCTGTCAATTTGACCCGAAAATATGTAGCAGCATTCATTACACTCTCCACAATTATATATATTAAAAAAATAAAATAATAATAATAATAATAAAAAAATCAATACGCACTTCATCTATGACACTTTTTCCATTTTCGTTCTAAATTTATAAATCAATTTACCCGCCTTTTAACCTGCTTGTACTTTTTCTCTGACCCCTTTACCACACATTCACGTCGACATACAAAACACAATCTTTTTTTTTTTTTTTTTTTTTAACCAAATTCACTTTGTAGTTTGCACCTTTAACATGAAAAACTACGGAGTATATATTAAGATACCATGATTTCATTTATACGAAATAAAAGAGAAGATATTATGAAAACTGGCATGTAGTGGAGCCATGTTTATGTTTCAAGTGTGAGGTATCCACGTTGCATATGAAAAGGGCCATTTCATACCTTCAAAGTTCAAACACTATAAATTCCCACACCCACCACCTTTTTCTCGAGGAAGTAATTTGTAGGTTTTATTATTTATTTGGGTTTTGCTAACATTATCATTTGTGTAAAAATAACATTTAATTAACTAATTATTTTCATATTTATACATATTTAATAATTTTAATTATAGAAATTGTTGTTAAACAAGTAATATTTGATTTTTTTTTTGAAAGGTGAATTTCGTAGAAACTTCGTGTCGCGATTCGACAGCGGGAGGTCTAGCTTACGTTGTCTTAACCGGGTCCGCGCTAGAGAACTCCCTCGAAGTAGGAAAGCCTATTTAAATACCCGATTGGGGGGGAGGGGGGGGGGCGGGGGGAAACCCCTACTAATCCGCCCGAATGCACGACAATTAATAGAGGTAAACCTTGCCCCCTCAGACTTGAACCTGGGTATACCCAAGCTAAGCCCTCATAGAGGGACTTCCTAATATCTCAAAGTTGATATTAATGGGATTTGAACATGAGACCTAAAGGTCACCAAAGGAAGTCCCAACCACTAAACCAACTCATCATTGATAACAAGTAATATTTGATGTTAATTAATTGTTGATTTTTCAATTAAAGTAAACTTAACCACAACTCTATGAGTTGTGGTTAGCAAAACCCTATTTATATTTGTACACACCATAACTATCTATTTTTAATGAATTATTTGTCGTTGAAAAGATATAATAAAAATGATTGAGATTAGAGTGGAGGTAAAATTGTCAAATAGATGCTTTTGAGTTGGTTACTATAATGAGCTTTTGTGAAAATAAAAGTAATGGGGTTGACTGATAAAATAGACGCAGCCACGCAGGTTACGGACATATGTGAAACATGACACCTGAGTAAAATAGATGACTCAATAAAGCTAAAGGTAACCATATCTTTAATTCCTCATAAATAAAATAATCATTCGGAAAGCGAGGAGTCAAACGACGAGCATACGGTGGTGGTAGCAGTGTACAACGGCGGGTTGATTGTACACAGCACCGTGCACTCTTACGCTTTGTTTAGAAATTGTCTAATAGACAATCAAATACAACCAATAGCATGTCTATGGACATGTAGACGAGTCATGATCCCTACCTATTAGTAAAGATTTGGAAATTCTGTTCGTAACTATTAATCAGTTATCTCTTTCGTGTTTGTATAATGTTTTAGTTATATAATAACATTTCACATGACATGCTATCTTGCTAAGTGCTAACCAATCACATTATTAATCAAGTTTATATGGGGAGTATATAATATGACTCAAATGGAACTACATGATCCATACATGAAGTGACATGCCCTCCATAACAAAGGAACAAGGTATATACACCTAAGAGCAGGAGGTGTGGTAACTTGCTAGGTGAGTTAAACCTTAACTTAGAGCATGTTAAGGGCAAGTTACCATTGTAAAGGGGTGAGTTAAGGTCAAGGTTAAAGCTGTGCGTTAAGCCCTTAACGCACGTTAAAGGCATGCATAATTTAAAAAATAAATAAATAAAAAAAAAATAATGATAATTTCTGCCCCCTAAATGAAAGGGTTTTTGTAAATTGTTGTTGAGTTAAGGTTGAGTTATGATAAGGGTTTTTTTTTTAGTCAAAGATAAAAGGGTTAAAGCTGATGTGACGCTGACGTGACAGTGTGTGAAAATTTAACCCGAGTTAACACACCCTCCGATCTAAGGCCGTTAAAAAGTCATTATGGAACAATACCAAAGTTTAAGTTAATGTTGATTACATTTATACAAATAAAACAAGATTCAAAGTGTGTAAAATCAATAAAAGTGATAGAACAAAAACATTTAAAAAAACGACTCAATCTTAGCATCAATGACAACAACTATAAAGGGACAAGGTGACAAACACAACAAATCTAAAACAAAAGTGAGACACAAATAGGAATATGGATAACACCAAACCATTAATGCAAGACCAACAACATGCCGACTATATACTTTTCTCACAAATTTACCACCACAAAATTCAAAATTAAATATCACAGTACAAAGTACATGATTATTGCCTCTTTATGAATGACGACCTACCACACTCACCAAATTAAATCATATCTTTCGAATTTCGATACGAGTAATGTTCAGGTCGGGTCGGGAAAACGAATCTTCTTAGATAAGTTTAGGTTTTAGACGCAATGACAGAACTTGAGTGTTTTTTAGGGGGCCGCGAAATTATAAAGTTTAAACTAGCCGTTTTTATATTTAAAAAAATCAAAACATAATACAGTCATGTATATTACCAGAGGATATGAAACAAACAATAAAGACTTGGGTAATAGTTAAAATTGCCTTTAAAAAAAATATATATAAATGAAAAAAAGTGTAAAGCCTAAATTATACTATATATTAAAAAGGCAGAATATTAATATTTTAATAGTGCTACAGTAAAAAACAGTGTTTGCTACAGTAGAAAATGTTAGGAATATAAATATTCAGATGAAGGCTCGGTCACCCCGAGCATCTAATTAGCATTTCTATAGCTCGTAGGCTCATCTATATTATCTTAGTATTATTAGTATTAGTATTAGTCTTATCTATATTTGTGGAGTGGGTCGGGGCTTTCCCCACTGTCAGCTCGCTCCACAGTCCGCTAGGGACACAATATGTAGTAGTATATATACCCCTTCCCACACATGGGAAGGGTTGGACCTTTTCAATCTAATATAACACAAGTTCCTTTCTCTCTCTAAAAGGCTCCCACTTCTCTCTAGAACTTCTTCCATTCGATCCATAACAAGCCTCAAACTAGTGATTCATGCATTGTGAATACCCTACAATTGGTATCAAGAGCCATGGTTAGGTCCATGAGAGTTGGTATTCACGAATTTGTGTAGTTTGTGAGGTGTTTTTACTTGGGTCGATTTGTAGTTTTTAAGTTTCTTGTTCGGTTTGTTTAAGTAGCATAAATTTCATTTTGTACTTTGTTTAGTGATTAGAAGTTGTTTTACTTTGTACTTTCTAGATTAAGATTAGTATTAGAGTGGTATTTAGTGTTTGGATTCACAGATTTAAGGCTCGTGTGGTGTTTGTGGGTGATTCGAGTGCTTTTCTTTCAAGAGTTCTTGGATGCGGTTTGTGTTGTTTGGACGATTCTTGAATGCGGTTTGTGTAGCATCGAGTACTCGGTTTGTCTTTATACTAGTTTAGGCAAAAGGACAAACGGCATTGATAGTGACAGGTTTGGAAGTTTGAGCCAACGCGGTTTGTCTCTACGGTGCGTACGCGGTTTGTGTCTACGCGGTTTGTATCTCTAGTGTGAACTCGGTTTGTCTCTTAGGTGCATACGCGGTTTGTGCATACGCGGTTTGTACATTTGGTGTGAACTCGGTTTGTCTCTAAGGTGCACACGCGGTTTGTGTCAACGCGGTTTGTATATCCGGTGTGAACTCGGCTTGTCTATTTGGCGTATACGCGGTTTGTGTCTACGCGGTTTGTGTCAACGCGGTTTGTATCTTTGGTGTGAACTCGGTTTGTCTCTTTGGTGCATATGCGGTTTGTATCTCCTGTGTATACGCGGTTTGTCTAGGCGGTTTGTGTCTTGGTGATTTTAGAAATTTCCCGCGAAAGATTCGAGTTCTCGGTTAAATCACAAGATCAGTAAATTCTCGTATTCACCATGACGACTAACTCAGACTTCATCATATCGGAGGTTCTCAAACTGTACGATAACATTAAGGATCATGGGAACTATGATTACACATCTCTAACAGATACAAATGATACTGATTCTTCTGGAACTGATGAATTACACTCGCAGTCACACTTGGATGAATGCCTTGAGGATATGCAGTTGGCTAATGCGAAGGAAAGTCAAGTAGCATGCTTCCGTTTACTTCTGTCACACATTAAGGCTTTGTTCGGTAACTCTGAATACGTGATGGGGTACAAACGGGCTTTCGCATCACTCTTTGGTCAGGAAATTGGTGATTTCACAGTCATGATGACATTATATCTGGATCAACTAGAACAAGAGCTGGTCAAGGAAGAATATTCTGAAGATAAATCCAGAGCGGCTCTCAATGTGATCAACAATCAACTCCAAGTGTTCATCAACTCTCAATACACTATGGATTATAATTATGACTGCCAAGTGACTAAAGAATGCTTTGCTAAATATACTGGGTCAGAAGTTGAAATGTACAAAACGACACTGCTACTGCTGATAAGGGATGTCCAGGGGTTCATTGAGGAAAAAGGTGAACTGGGTAGGAATGGAACTAAATCAGACAAGACGGATGATGGTGTCAACACAGGAAGTGACTTCACAAGATGTGAGAAGGAATCCTACGAACCTGAAAAACATCAAGCACAGACCACTGTGGTACATCTGTCTCATCTAGACAATACTGTTTCTAATGTTAATGTGCATGACAATTCGTCTAATTCCTTGCCTACGGCTGAGTCTTTCAAATCACCTGATATGATTGAAAAAAGGGTTTACAATGAACTTTTAAAAGGATTTTCAAAACTTGAAAAACATTGTGTTGATCTTGAAATTTCAATGCAACAATTAAAAGAAAAGTTCCAAGTTAACCTTCCATCAAAAAATCCGGAATTACCTGACTTTCGGGAATTTTTCATGATAAATGAGTTGAAAGATCAGCTGGTGGCAAAGAATGCGACTATTAACATGTTAAGGACCAAACTAAGTGAGTTGCAAGAAAAGGTCAATGATGATAAAATCTCACATGACGTAAACACTGTTAAGTTACAGGCTGAAAATGAGCATCTTCAAGCACAAAACCTTAGGAAAAGTTTCTCATTAGTTTTTCGTAGGAATGACTTCAAGAAGTCGGCCAAGACCAGGGTGAATCCTAAGTCTGTCAAATCATCAGCCTTGGGAACATCTTCTCCAAGGTGTGCTCCCCAAGTTGGTGAGACTAAGAGTTTGCCTAAATCAGTCACTTCACAATCTAGACATAAGGGAACATTAGCGAAGAGTCACTTTCAGGATAAGTCTCACATGATACCAACAAAGGAAGTTAATGTTCAAATCATTGCATCATCTACTTCGACAAACAATCACCATAGGCCTCTAAAATCAATGAAGCACCCTAGGAAGCCTAATAGATCTAGTGCTGAAAAACAAGAAACTTGCTCGCGTAAAAACACTAAGGTGCCTCAGAAACAGAGCATATTTAGAACGTGCCTAAGATGGTTGCCAACTGGTAGAATCTTTAAGCAAGTCGGTCGTCAGTGGGTACCTACTGACACGGAAAATGATTCTAAGAATGGTTGCAAGAAATCACTGAGACAGGACCCCACAGCCACTAACCAATATACATGCGTACAAAATATTTATGATAGTGCAGGGAGACGGTTTCCGCGTGCAGCTACTCTCTCAGAATGCATCATGAAAAAACTCAAGGTGTGGCTACCAAAGGGGACTTTAACTCCCATAGAGGAGGTTCGGAAAACCCACCGGTAATGCACGGGAACAATGATTTTTGAACAATTCAGTTCAAAACTCGTACAGATGTTACAAAGAAAATCTCAAGTATCCTTTTTCTTGGTGTATATAGTTTCTTTTTTTAAGGTACATGTTTCTTGTATATATATATACTATTACGTGTTCTTGGATAGAGAGAGGCATGTCTTCTGGATATCGATAACATTTACGACCCTAGAAATGTCATTCAATAATGACACGGGGTTTTAAATGAAGCTCGAACAGAAGTAGATCCTAATAAGTAAATCATGTCTCTGTGGTTTGCTATTACTTTAGATAGCAACCCGCGCTTCATTTTGGGGAAAGCACGTCGCCAAAAAGACGGCTGTCCCTCCAACAAGGTGATGTTCACCTGAGCATGGATTACTTCATATTCATGTTCATTCATACTGATGATTTCTGTTGGCCTAAAGACATTCACCGTTGATCTCATCCAGTGATAAATTGCTGTTCAATCAATGTCTAAATCTCTCTACAAAAGCTCAGTCATTGATTGAGGGGGAGAACAATAGCAATTTAAACTTGTCTATGAGTATTCATTGTGTAACTGACTGGGCTACTATTAAGTCCTTAGGGATTTAGTGTGTCGTAACTGGTTTGGATGCCAATGAGTGTTAGAAAGTATTTTGATTGGAAAGCCAGGGACCACAGGAGTCACTTAGTACAAAGAGGAGATTTAGGAATAGGGTGCTAGAATTGTAACCTATGCGGTTTGTCTAATCTACAACGACAGGGACCAAAAGTGTCATTAAGGTAAACTTCAAAGTTAGGTGAGGATATTTAATTATCTTATCACACGCGGTTTGTCCCTCAAACACTCTCTCTCTCCTCCATTATCAAACCGATCTCTCCTCTCTATCTCTAACCAAACCCACGATCGCCAATTTTATTCATCCATCGAGACTTTCCTAGGTAATGATCGACCCTCATCCTTATCAGTAGGTAGTTAACTGTGCTATTCCTAGAATCTTAATGTCGGACTTGTTTTTTTTTAGGTTGATCCATTCGGCTCATCACTCGATCCTAGGTGAGTTTGTTATTACTTGTTTTGATTGATGGGATTCTTAGTCATGAATGTGTTGATAAGTGTTACATGTTCATATTACTACATCTTTCAAACTGTATGTTGGATTGGGGTGATTCGTCGAGCGATGTTTGACTCTAAAAGTCAAAATCGCTCATGGGTCTAGGATTTGTTCAATCAGTGTGCGATTAATTAGTATCTAGGATAGAATGGGTGTCTTTTCCCACTAATCAGATGAGAAATCTGAATTGATTAATTGATATGTCGATTGTTTGTTCTTTCAAGGTTTGATAAGATTAAGTCGATTGACAGATGGGTTTAGTTAAGAGTGTATTTGGACTAAGATAGGGTTGTTTGTTTTAAGATCTCGTTGTGTTGTTGTCGTACGTACATACACTTGCATAGTTATGAATGCTTTGATGATTAAGTGGTGTGATATTCTTCAATGCGGTTTGCCTAGCATATGTCGATAAGTTTGCAATGTGTGGAGATTTTACTCTGTGTGGAATTATGTGATTCTATTGTTAAGTGATTGGCATGTCATGAGATGGTTGCATAATGTGAAGTCTGTAATTAGTACTCTCTACATGATCTAGGGTGTAGGTTGCTTTATGATTGGTTCATCGGTGCTTTTTGAGTGATCATTCTTGAATGCTATTTGTCTATTCATCACAGACGCGGTTTGTCTGTTGTGTCTCAGACGCGGTTTGTTTGATTAGTCTCAGACGCGGTTTGTCTATTCATCACAGACGCGGTTTGTCTGTTGTGTCTCAGACGCGGTTTGTTTGATTAGTCTCAGACGCGGTTTGTCTATTCATCACAGACGCGGTGTGTCTATTTTGTCTCAGACGCGGTTTGTTTGATTAGTCTCAGATGCGATTTGTCTATCTTGTCACAGACGCGGTTTGTCTGTTTCATCACGAACGCGGTTTGTCAGATTAATCACGAACGCGGTTTGTCTAATTAATCACGAACGCGGTTTGTCCGAATAATCACTAACGCGGTTTGTCTAAACAATCACAAACGCTGTTTGTCTAATCAATCTCAAACGCGGTTTGTCTAATCTGTCATGAATGCGGTTTGTCTGATTGTTCATTAATGCGGTTTGTCTATGATTATGGATGCTGTTTGTCTACTTGGTCATGGATGCAATTTGTCTGTATTGTCATGCTATGTCTATTCGTATGTCTACATGCTTACAAATGCAGCTGTGCAGTTGATTCTTTATAATGTGAATGATAGTTACTGCATTTTAGGTCTCTCACAATTGGGTGCTACTTGATCTACTGTAGCCTTTTGTTATGTACACACAGTCTCTGTGCTAACCTCAAGGATTGATTCCCATCTAACTTGCATAGACATACTTTTGTCCTGTGAATGTGTGTGTAGATACAATGACAGATACAGGGATCACTACTTCCTCAGAACCAAACCCTGCAGTTCCAACACCTGTTCGCACAGATGAACAAATACTTCCTAAGAACAAATGGATCCCTATTGGTAGGAGCAACTGCTATATCGATGTGGCAAGACCTCAACCCAATCCTATTTACAAGATATCTGTTGATATCTTAAAGGATACCAACTTCTTCAGAGCATTCACTGCATGTGCAACCGTTCCGTCCATATACATTCAACAGTTCTGGAATACTATTGAACTCAACAAAGACACTGGTAATTACCATTGTCAGTTAGATGAACAATGGTACGAGCTGACATCAGACACCATCAGAGAGGCTCTTCAAATCTCACCTGTTGTCATTGATAAGCCCTTTACTCAACCTCCTACATCCGAGGCTCTCGTTCACTTTGTCAATGATCTGGGTTATCCATCAACCGTCCTCAAGGTGTCAGCGGTAGTCACCAGTGAAATGTATCAACCATGGAGAACACTCGCCACCATCCTCAATCTATGTCTTACTGGGAAGACTTCTGCTTATGAAAGACCTAGGGCTCCAGTGCTTCAAATTCTGTGGGGAATTATAAAACGTTCCAACATAGACTTCGCTGAAAGGATCTGGGAAGAATTCATTCACTCCATTCACACATTCCAAGAAGACAAAGCAAAACTGGAATCTAATCTGGCCAGCAGGAAGACAGTGAGGAAGATGTTAATTCCTAGCATCAGATTCACTAAAATGATAATCAATCACCTCTACTCTCTTCACAAGTTCCATCCTAGAACTGATTCTCCTCTCCATTTGTCCTCTGAAGAATTTGTTCTGGGAAATCTCAAATGGGCTGCTAAAGGGGTCAAACAAGAAGTCTTTGGAAAGCTTATTCCTGAGCCTCTTATTTCAGATAACATTCGTCAAGCTTCCTATTATAAGGAATATCAAGGCAAAGTAGAGGGATATCTAAAGTCTCTCTCTATGAAGGTAAGAAGTGAAGCCGAAACCTCTGAACCAGAAACCCAGAAATCCATCAAACAAACCCAATCTAAATCGAAATCAAAGAAAAGAAAGGATGCACCCGCAGAAGTTGAGGGATCTAAGAAAAATAAGAAGATCAAAAGGAAGGCTTCAAGCAAGAAGGTGAAATCTAAGAAAATCAAGACTAAAGGTCGAGATGATGATGAGGAGATGGTGACTCCTGAACTAGGTCTAAGAGATGAAGAAGATTCGGATCTACGACAAGCCTTGGAGCTGAGTGCTAAAGAACATGCTGAATCAACGAAGAGTGCTACGAAAGGAGTTGTCCTTAGAGAACCTGTTGCTGAGAGCAGTAAACCATTACCTGAAGTAGAGGGCAAAGGTAAAGGAGTAGCAACAGTGGTACAAGCTGCTAAGACTCTTCTTACCATATCATCCCCGGCATCCAAGACCACAACACGATTTGTGCTCAGGAAACGTGAGCAGGGTTCATCTAGAGCACTTGATCTTTCTGAAGAACATCAAGAAGAATCACCAAGTTTAGAAGTTGCTCAAGATTCCAGTGATACAGAAAGCGATGAACAGTTGTACAAGGAAAAGAAGATGGAGATGAAGATCACACATACAGAAGTAAAGGACCCACAAGATCAAAGTGAGAGTCAAGAAGAGGAAGTTCATAAGGAAGCTGAGTCTGGTAACGTTATTAAAGAAAAGAAGGAGGAGGTGAAGGTCACACATACTGAAAATAAGGATCCACAAGATCAAGGTGAGAGTCAAGATGAGAAAGTTCAGAAAGAAGCTGAGTCTGATAACATCATCAAGGAAGCTCATGATCAGATAACAACAACTATTACAGAACCTCCACAAGAGATACAACATGAAGAATTCGTGGCTTCTACATACCCGAAGATTCATGAGAATCTGAAAATGAAGGAGGATGAGCAATCTCACCTGAATGAACCTACCGGGTCTACTGGCACTCTATCGTCTCTGAAGAACCTTGACACCGACTTCAACTATGGTGATCAATTCATTCTGGATAAAGCCAACGACAACACTACAGAGACTGACATACCACATGATGATAAGGAAGTGGAGTCAATGGTGTCCGTACCAATTAAACAAGACATGTCTGGTATTAGATCTATGACAACTCCTGTATCCACAACAGCAACTATCATAGTAGAGCCCTCACCAGAAGCATCACCAGCGACACCCATCCCTCCAGAAGTACCATCTAACTTAGAATCCAAACTAACTGCCGCCACAAAGCTCATCGATGACATGTCACGGAAGATGAATAATTATGAGCAGAGACTACTTGAGGTGGAAAAGCTTAATATAGATCAATTGGTGGCTCAAGCTGTGAATGATCAGGTAGAGGAAGCAGTCAGATGGGCAATGGAAGCTCCTATGAAGACACGATTCAGAGATCTTCCTACTACGGATATGAAATCAATCCTCTATGATCGAATGTTTGAATGTGGTCAGTACCAAGGCCACGAAGATCATCAACGGCTTTATGAAGCCTTGGAAAAATCGATGAGTCGTGATAATCAGGATTTCCTCATGGCTGAGCTTGAAGAACAACGGAAGAAGAAGAAAAGAAGACAAGTTAAACCCAGTACGCCCCCTGGCTCTCCACCACATCCTCCTCCACCTCCTCCACCTGCTGGTGGATCTGGAGCAACAAAGAGGTCAGGAGCTTCAGAATCCACCCAAGCTCAAGCTCATCATCGTCCAACTGAATCTTCGGGTGGTAATGATCAAACCACTACTTCTTCTGGCCCAAGCACATCTAAGGGTGTTTCAAAGGCAGGCTCGCTTGCATGGACCACTGTTGATGACAGATACAAGCCCTCGTTCTCGCCAGTTCCTGAGGATTTTGTCATGAATGAGGAATCGGTTGCAGATGACTTGTCTACTCAAACTGATGAAGAAGATGTCTCTGCAAACACCAATATCCCAACAGTTGATCCTAATCAAAAATGGTGGTTGGAATTCTTACGCACAGATACATCTGATGACTCTAACCCCACTCGTAAACGCTTCACCAAGGAAGACAGGGAATCATGGGTGAAACCTGTACCAGAAGAAGAACAAGAACCAGTTCCTGAAACAGATTGGTCGATTCCATCATCAGTTACAAGTGTTCCTGAAAACAATTGGGCAGCTACCATTGCATCACAACACAACCCACCTCCAGAGTACTCACTGCTGGCGAAATCAAAAGACATGGGGGCATTTATTAGTTGGTTCTGTAAAAAGAAAGGCATCACAAATCTCACTCCCCAAGATTTGGAAGGTCCCGCATATGAAATCGTCAAAGTGTTTCATCCTGATGTGATTCATCTTCAATATCAAATGGAAGAATGTCATAGACTATTTACTGATCAAGTTGATGACCGGATTCTTTCCTACGACATCAACCAACCTCTTCCCTTTGATGGTCCACCGGGTCAGAAGAACATTCAAGCAGATCTCTTCTTTAACAACGATTTGAATTATCTCCGGTTTGGGAATAATGGTGATCGTCAGGCATTATCTATTTCCAAGATGAAGGCGGCTTACTACCCTGACGTTGGACTTGAACAAATGGTGCCTGATCAAGTATGGTCAGATGAGGAATACAAGTTTGAAATTACTGCATCTTATGGGGTCACACATTGGTGGTTCCACAAGAAACGATTTTACATTGAAAGGCACGCAGGAGAGGGTAGTCGTCAGGGTATACGCTCACATCTTAGAATCTTAAGTGTTATCAAAGTTGATATTCACCCAATGTATGGATATGAGTATCTTAAAAGGATAGTGCTTCGTCGTGCTGATCAAAAGGAGTATATCATTTCTGAAAGCGACTTCAAATATCTATCTCCGAGTGACTTCGAGGACCTCTTTATTCTGAACCTTCAAGGGCACCTAAATCATCTTCCTCCTCGCGACAAGAAGGCGCTTGCGGCTGCTGTCAACTTGTGGATCCGGGGTCTTGTCATCAGGCAAAGGGTGAGTGATTTTCAACTAGGGATAGAGAGCTATCAGACCAAACTCAATCTCACTAAGCCATATTGGGAACGTGAGGGCCTCGAGTACATTCACGTCTATAAAGTAATCGAATCTCCAAGAGCTGTCAAGTTTACTGACCAACATGGGACTCCTATGATGATGCAATTCAGTGAGATTCATAAATTCAGCGATGGTACCCTGAGGATGATCGATGAAGCACTGGATTTCCGGATTAAAGACTTCAAGCTAAATCCCCACAACCCACAATTGAAGACTCAGTTCTGGACTGATCTGGATGTACAGAGGAGCAAAGAGTTTATGAAAGCCATAGAGCGTAGACTGAAAACAAGAAGGATCTTTCGCAGCTTGGAAAGCTTCGTTGGGGGAAGAGTTCGTGAAGGAGATTACAGACTGATGGAAAGAACGACATGAGCTGACTCGCTTCATAAGTGGTCTTTGTAGTGATATTACTCGTTTATTAGGCACTTGTAATTTCTACAATGTAATTTCCTCTAATCTTGTAATACTCTATGTGTAATATGTGTATAATGTGCAGTGAATCTCCCTCTTAGTTTAAGGGGGAGCTTAGTATGTTCCATTATCAGAATATATTAAATCGGACACATTTTCTCCCACATTTTCTAACTTATTTAAATCAATTGGGATCACAAATCTCAAAAGGTTTGAAATTTATGATCGGGGGAGAGAATGTGATTTAAATATGGAATCTGATAAAATGTGATGATTTGGAAGTTAATGTATGCTCTCCCGTATGTGCCAAACCATTTTGTATATCAAGGCACATATTGAGGGGGAGCAAAATGTTTTGGTCATAAACGCAAGCTCTTCCATATGTGCGAAAATCTTTCATATTTCAATGCACATATTGAGGGGGAGCAAATGGTTTTTACAAAACAAAGGATTTGGCATCTCATGTGACCGTGACTTAGAATTAACCATTGAATTGACGAAACTGGAACTGTCATCAATCGAAAGGATTCATCTTGGCCGGGTAATAATTTCAAGCTGGTCTAACCAGTGATGTAAGCGTGTCTCGAAAAAGATGAATCTGAGTAGAGTGTACCATTTCGAGAAACTTTCTATGGACTTGACCAGTACGGGTAATAATTTCAAGCTGGTCTAACCAGTGATGTAAACGTGTCTCGAATCGGTCATGTTCACTGAAAGTGGATCAATTCAAAAAGTGCAAGCTTCACCCGACATGTGCAAATTTATAAAACAATCAACCGAGCACATGTTGAGGGGGAGCATTTGAAAAAATATAAAACTCTCAAGTGTTTGCAAAAATGTGTTTCAGAATCATGAACACTTTGAGAGATTTTTCAAAGATTTGGTTTGGCAATCGTGGATGTACAACAAAGACCGACCATTTTATTTAATGTATGGAGTTATAAGGATGGTTAGGTTAGGTTCAAGTTCCCACGATCCCGCCAGAGCCGGGAGGGATCTACCCAGGGACAATCCGCTAGTTAGTGTAGAAGTCCTTAGGTATGATTAAAAAGGAGAAAAGTGTGATTAAGGGAAGAGTGCCGACTGAGATGGAGCTAGTACTGGAACATACCCAACAAGGTACTAGTTATGAAGTCTCGGTAAGCACTGAAGGGGTTGAAGAATGAAAAAGAATTGTAAAGAGAAAGGGTGAAAAGAAATAGCCCTCCTTACAACTTAGGCAGAAACCGGGTCAATACATATGCTGTCAGAATCACTTAGTTGATTGCTGGCATTGAAGACAAAGTATCATGGACCCAGTGATACGCTGCACAATCCTCCTTAGCCACTCAAGGTCCCTCAAAGGATTCTTGTTTCAATTGTCACGGAGTTCAATACATTCCTATCGTCTCTCTCACTCCGAGTTAGATGATATTGAAAAGGTGGCAGTCCTCTCCAGCCTCCGCTCACTAAACCAAAGCGCACTATTGAGTCTAGAGCCACGAGATGCATAATAAGATCTCATAGGGACACGAATTACTTCTACACTGGGTGTTCAACATTAAGGACACCAGTTGTAAACTTAAGAGTCCTACGCAGATCTTAGCAATCTGCCAGAACATTTATGAGGGAATTTACAAATGTAATTCTCAATGATTGAATGGAAATTCCTGCCAGGGTCAACATCAAGCAGCCCTGAAAGCAGGTCACTTCGGTAATTCTTTATGGATTACGCTTAGTGGTCACGACAGTTTCTAACGGTCTACAGTCGTGGAGTGATCTCCAGCGACTCACCTAATCGTTGATGTGCTGCGGTTCGATCTTAAAAAGCCCTCTGTGGGTTTTCGATTAGGAACGGTCTTGGTAAGGATTAGAGAGAGTTTTCACACTATGCTGTTAACAATCTCGAAGTCCGAACTTGTAAGTACCGGACGTTTTATTGCTAACTGTCGTTTGCAGGAACATCTGGCGATTGTAGCTGTGGAAAGCTGTAGCTGGTTGCAGTTGTAGCTGGTTGCAGACAAGATGCCAATCCTCTACCACATGTTCACACTACATCATCATTGTTATTCAACAAAGTCATGATCAACCAAAAGACCTTCAACACGGCTTCTGCTAACTCTGATGCTAAAGATCATGACACCAAACAGTGTGAGCATGTCGGCTCGAAGCATATCACATCACAAGGAAACATACTGCTGAAAGATGACTCGGAAACAAATGTTGGATGATAATGTTGAAGAATACTCAAAGATCATCCAAGACGATCAAAGGTCATCACAAGATCACTGCTGAATGCACAAAGATACATGACTTTGAAGAATCAAAGACTACGAGCTATAAAGACAAGTTCAGAAGAAGGAATGCTAGAATTCGAATTATTATTTCCGGGGTGACCTCCCTTAGGGGGAGATTGTTAGGAATATAAATATTCAGATGAAGGCTCGGTCACCCCGAGCATCTAATTAGCATTTCTATAGCTCGTAGGCTCATCTATATTATCTTAGTATTATTAGTATTAGTATTAGTCTTATCTATATTTGTGGAGTGGGTCGGGGCTTTCCCCACTGTCAGCTCGCTCCACAGTCCGCTAGGGACACAATATGTAATAGTATATATATCCCTTCCCAAGTATGGGAAGGGTTGGACCTTTTCAATCTAATATATCACAAGTTCATTTCTCTCTCTAAAAGGCTCCCACTTCTCTCTAGAACTTCTTCCATTCGATCCATAACAAGCCTCAAACTAGTGTTTCTTGAATTGTGAATACCCTACAGTAGAAAACAGTGCGATGAACATTGTTTATGCAGTTTGACCCCTCAGGTGAAATTGTCTTTGCAAGGTAGGTCCTTCGGTGACTAACGACGCAACGCGGCAAGAACTTTAGGGGTTTTTACGTAAAACAGAAATAATTTTTTAAAAAAATTAATTTTTTTTCCGAATTAATTTTTTTTAGAAATTTCGAAATTAATTTTTTTTTTTAAATTTAAAAAAAAATTAATTTCCAATAAAAAAATAATTTTTGTAAAAAAGTTAATTTCGAAAAAAAAAATTTAATTTCTGAAAAAAAAATTAATTTCGAAAAAAAAATAATTTCGGAAAAAAAAAAAAATTTTGAAAAATTAATTTTTTTTAGAAATTTCGAAATGAATTTTTTTATAATTTCAAAAAAAATTAATTTCCAAAAAAAAAATTATTTTTTCTAAAAAAATTAATTTCGAAAAAAAAATAATTTTTCTAATAAAATTTTTTGTAATAGCAGGAAAAAAAAAATCTTTTTAAAATTTTTTTTTTCGAAAATCTTATTTCTAAAATTTTTTTTCGAAAAAATAAAATTTTGAAAAATAAAGTTTTTTAAAAAATATTTAAAAAATAAAAACATTTTCAAAAAAACTTTTAAGAAAAAAAAAATCCTATAAAAAAAATTTCGAATAAAATTATAGAAAAAACAATTCAAAAAAAAAAAAAAAAAAAAAAAAAAAAAAAAAATATATATATATATATATATATATATATATATACATTTTTTTTTGAATTTTCAAGAACCTAACATGTAATAATTATATGAATTCAATGACCTACCACATCGTACAACAAAAAATAATTATATAAACACCCACCGCAAAACATAATTAAAAATTGAAATAAAAAAAAAAAAAAAAAAAAAAAAAAAAACCAACAAACTAAATATATCATGAAATAATTGTGAACCTACAAAACGTAAAACACACATCGTACAACAAAAAAACAACTATCTGAACAACCAGCTGCAACGTGCGGGCTTCCATGCTCGTTTATATATATATACTAAAAACTAGGGTTGGCAATTTCCGACACGATTCGAAACCCGACCTGAGACCGACACGAAAATTAGAAGGTTAGGGTTGATACAAAATAGGTTTCAGGTCGGTTTTGGGTCGACCTGATTGACCGTTTATTAAACGGGTCAGGTTCGGGTTGAAGGTTTCTGACCCGCGAACCCGCTAACCCGAACCCGTGAACCCGAACCCGAGCCGAATTGCCACAATTTCCTACATGACCCGAAACCCGACCTGAGACCGACCCGAAAATTAGCAGGTTAGGGTTGAGACTAAATAGGTTTCAGGTTGGTTTTGGGTCGACCTGATTGACCCGTTTGTTAAACGGGTCAGGTTCGGGGTGAAGGTTTCTGACCCGCGAACCCGATAACCCGAACCCGTGAACCCGAATCCGACCCAAATTGCCACCCCTACTAAAAACCATTACACAATAGCTACGGTAACCCTTTGACAAAAACACTGTAGCTACAGTAACATGCAAAATTTTATTTTAGACCCTGAGGTTACTGATTGATTACAAAGTTAGTCCTTAACGACCGTTACTTAACAGAAGTGACTTAAATTTGCAACGGATCAATAACTTCAGAGGCTATTTCTGTGCAAAATATTGTGAAGAAACAGCACCTCAGGTTAACTTTTAATTTCAAAGTTAGTCCTTAAGGACTAACTTTGGAACATACCGATACTTTCAGGGACTAAAAATGAAAATATCGCCGCTACAGTTCCAAACAGTGCAAAACAATGCCATGAACAGTATTTACTATTCATCACAAATTACACAAATAGTCCTTCAGGTTATTTATAAATTTCAAAGTTAGTCCCTAAAAACTAACATTGCAAAATGCCGATAACTTTAGGGACTTTTTTTGTAAAAAAATATACTACTTTTGGAAATTCTTAACGAAAATAGTACTTACGGTTATTGCTCTTTTGTATAGTTAGTCCTTAATAACAAAAATAGTTTTTTTTAACAACCGTTTCATTTCGAGTTTAAATTAAACACAACATTCACGCAGCAACGCGCGGCTACCCCACTCGTTCCCACTAAATTATACTTTTGAAGAACTTGTAACTTCATAATATTACTTATAAGTGATAGCTTCTTAAAAGATATACGGAAATAGCGATATTTCATTTAAAACATGATACAACTTTAATCGCAACATCAAAAGAAACCAATGGAAATGATCGAAAGACCCACATTGAAGAATAAAATGTAAACCTTTAAAACGCTTAACAATTAGTAATAACGTAACTACATAAGCTAAAAACAATGCACAATAATAAAACGGAACACATGTCATACGCCTATCTTGCTTTTAAAACCAAGAGTCGAGAAAATGAAATGACTACTACAAAACACTAGTTAAATTTTTCACATTTTAAATGCCAATTGGTCACGGTTAAAAATGTGTAAAATTATAAATTTCACACTTGCAAATGTGTGGTAATAATGTGTGTTATAAATTTTGCTACACATATAAGTGTGGAGATACTATCCAAATGTTTATGGTTAAAAGTGTGAAAACACTCTTTGAATGTCCACACTTAAAAGTGTGGCAAAATTGCAAAAAAATGCTTACAATTAAAAGTGTGGAAACATTGTTAAATATTGACACATAAAAGTATGGACATATTTTCTTGAAGAAGAAAAAAAATAAAAAGAAATTACATACAAATATGTAAGTTTTCAAAAATCTGGAACAAGATATTTCAATGTCTACATTCATTAGTCAAATGCTATTTATTAATCAATCATTTAGCATGTTTTCCAGTAATGTAAAAGTAAAAACCAATTAACAGTGAGTATACACATTTTCGGTTTTCGACGCTTTTTCTACCTTTTGACATCAACAATCTTCGCTTTTTCTACCCTTGAGACGACGACTGTTGGTGATTCCGAACTCTAGAAACAGAAGGTATTTGCATACTAGATTGCCATAAAATTTGCCACATTTTTCCCAAAAGCTCCTGTTGTCTTTGGTGCTGTTGTTGCTGCTCCTCCTGAATGTGTGATCATTCAAGTGATATCAGAAATATGAATATCACAAACAAATATGATCATTCAAATGAAAATTACAATATATTTGTTAATAAATTTGGAAGCTAAACTTACCAGTTTTAGCCTATTGCTTCATGCATATCATCACACCATACTAAAGGCTTTACATGTACCATAAACAGAAGTACAGAACACTAAACACGTTTACTTTGCAACCAAATTGCATCACTATATCAAATTTCAATACTAGGGGGTATTTGACATGGCATTTTGAGTGACAGCTGACAAGTATGGAATAACCAGAATTAGACAAACATCTGTAGCATAATAGGGGTGCAAAGGAGAGCACTCGGATGTGTTTTGCTCTCCAAATTTTTATAACCAGAGTCGCAAAAGATAACAATATTTTCTTGTAGAACGATTTACATGTAAGGAGAACCCTAAATAAGCACATAATCAGAAAGATTTGTGTTGCAGCTACTCCTAAACTGATAATTTTGACCACTAGCTAACCAAATAATCATAATAGGTTCCTACGCCCAAACACTAAAAACAAACTATCGAAGCAATAATACAATATACGTAGTATCACTTTTCAAAATGCAAGGCCAAACACGCCTTAGTGGCTTAACCTTTCGTAAAGAGAGCCATAGTAAGCTAGCGTTTAGCATTGCTTAATGTGTTTGCAATTGCACACAAAGAATAAGTAAGTAATTTCGACTATTTTGACAGAAACAAACTGTTGATCGATTATTTACTTATCTGAGGGTAATATAACACTCTAGGAGTTGATAACAAACAAATCCAATCACTGTCTATCGTGTTACTTTATGGTAAAACAATTCTAATAAGCAATGCCTAACACACCCTAGCCTCGTCTAATAAGCAATTCTAATAAACAATTATGTACTTCTTTTAGAATGCAATATTTAATCTGTTTGCAAACGCAAAAACCCAACACCCCCTAAATCTTCCTTTACTGAAACCCAAAGTTGCATCTGATGATTAGAGCCATTGACCCTTAAAATGAAGTCAAAACATTTATTTCGCGTGCTCATTAACCAGTAAAACATACTATACCTTATCAAATCAATTAAAGCACAAGTTAACTTACTTCTATAATGCACAACAACTTTAAGTAAGGCTCAAAGTCTAACCTGTGTGCTTGGTACGTCTTCACATGTCACGTCTTCAAAGATCATATCTTTGTAAGCTCCAGCACCATATAGCTCTTTGAGTGCAGTTGTTAAAAATTTCACCTCCCCTCTAAGGTCACTAAGATCTTTTGCCATAATTTTGATTTGATTGTTTTGTGACTCTATATGCCTACCTTGTTATTCAACTTTATCTAACAGTAGACGGTTTTGATCCATTAAACTTTCTTTTCTTGCTCTTCTTAAATCAAAACTGAACTTGGTGACTTTAGATTTTGTAACTCCGGTCCCAAAACCAAATGCTTGTCCAGGCTTATCTGGACCAATAAGCTCAAACAATACAACATCTGCAATCTCTGACAGCGCTTCATCATCAACAGGTCTTGACTTGCCAATTTCTAATTCTCTTTTATTCATCTCTTCACGTGCTCGCTCCTAAAACATTAACAATATAAGATCAAATATATAGATGAGTATAAATAAATGTATAAATTCTGTAAATCTTACCCTGAACTCTCTTGACATGTCGTGAATGTATGAACCATCTTTTGATTGATATTGCAAGTCAAAACTCTCAATCCTGTTAGGTTCTCTCTTGTACTTCGTTTTCTGCTCATTAAATACAAAATAATCAATAAACCATTAGTAGTCCCAAACACCCCTTAAAAGTAAAATTCTCGAGTTATTATATATGAAATTCAGAATGAACAAAAATACATTGTTTTTTCACCCCAAACTGACCAAAAATTGTACAATTGATATTGGCTGCTCACCACCCATTTTGCCAAAACTAATGGGCCAAACGTGTTAACAGTTTGCCAAAACTAAAAGTCAGCCTACTTATACTTGCATCGAGTCATCTTCATATATGTACATTTCTACATGCTATACCCTCTCCCGATCCCTAGATCCTACAATTCAACCTAGTCACCTACAATTCAACCTAGTCACCTACAGTTTGCTTTTGTTTGTACAGAACACACACAGACCAGAAGCGGATACAGAACAACTATAGATATAGATGATTCCATTTTTCGTTTTATGTGTGTGTGAGTGTGCTCACGTGTGCACTTAAGATGTCAAGATTGTCAGAGCTTAAAGTGTAAGAATCATGGGTATCTGGAGTTAGAGTTACAAAGACTTACGTTGAGACAGGACTTGAAAGCTAGCTAACTAGTGGGATATGATAGTCCTATACACTCGAAGGACCAGTCACCATAGCTTAGTTATCTGTAAGTGCAGCCATCACTCAGTCTCAATATTTTTGATTTGCAGTTCTTATTTCATATGAACCAAGTTTCAATTTTATCATGATCCTTTCAGGCAGTTGAACAACAACCAATTCATAGGTGGAATTCCTGCTGAACTTATTGCAAGACCATCAAAACTTAAACTGGACTTTTAGTTACATTATTTGTGAATACCATTAAAAGAGTGTTGAATCACAAAAATCAAAAAGCACCGGCGACTGGTGTGAGGTTCAGTTTGGTGGAAACCAGATTTTTTCCGAAGGAAAGACAAATGAGAGTGCGTGGGACGAGTTTCTAAAAGTGAAACTTTGGTTCACTACTTGTTTTTTCCAAGATCATTTCCCAGATCATTACAATGCGATTATGCAATCGTTGCCAGTCCAAGAATATGTTAATCCGTTTACGGGCTATCTGAATCTGTCAGCTTATCCACCATGTAATGGAACTCAAAACCAGGAGTTGACCTCTAATATTAACATCTCATACAGTGGACTACCAGACCTAAAGGATGAAGATTTTCTATACAAATTACACTGGCATGAGTATGATGTGGTATGTCTCTAAATCTCTAATTACTTCATTTACAATAAGATTTTGATGAGGTTAGATTGTATTTTAAGACACGAGTTAATCTTTCTCTTTTGTACTCAGATGAATATTCTTGCACATGCTTCCCAGCATCCTATTTCCCAGAGCAAACTCAAAGACATCAAGATCTAGATTCATGAATACAACATGAAAGTCAGGTCCTCTAAGAAAAGAAGAAACCAGAATAGGCTTGAGGAACTGTTTCCATGTTCATCACCGTTGGAGGAGACAAATAATGGCGAAGAACTCTTCATATCTGATGACTCGAGCAGTGAGGAGTCAGATGATGAATTTTTAAATCAAGATGTAAATACCTCTGGAGCTGAGTGGGATATTTTCCAAAGAGAATATGGTCCAATACTAATGGGCCAAACGTGTTAACAGTTTGCCAAAACTAAAAGTCAGCCTACTTATACTTGCATCGAGTCATCTTCATATATGTACATTTCTACATGCTATACCCTCTCCCGATCCCTAGATCCTACAATTCAACCTAGTCACCTATAGTTTGCTTTTGTTTGTACAGAACACACATAGACCAGAAGCGGATACAGAACAACTATAGATATAGATGATTCCATTTTCCGTTTTATGTGTGTGTGAGTGTGCTCACGTGTGCACTTAAGATGTCAAGATTGTCAGAGCTTAAAGTGTAAGAATCATGGGTATCTGGAGTTAGAGTTACAAAGACTTACGTTGAGACAGGACTTGAAAGCTTAAAGTGCAGCCATCACTCATCCTCAATATTTTCTTGTTATTAGTTATAAGTTCATTTTTTGTTGCATACTTGTTTCAAGTCCCAAACACCCCTTAAAAGCAACTTAAAGAACAATTTAAACGAGAATGTTATCAGAATACTTACAAATCGGTCACATTTTCTCGCAACACTAGTTGCACCTGTTCTGTGAGTATGAACTTGCGCAGCTTTTGCATTCTTCCCCTGTTGTGATAGTTTCTACAATTCAGTGCAATATAGAAAAAGTCAGTACAAAACACTTGGTAAAAATAGTTTGTTAATATGAGGAAAACAAACCGGTACCTTTGCCATAGGTGTTCTAAGATTACTTTTATATAACTCCCACTGCTGATTAAGAAAGTTTGGCGGTGCATCAATAAGATCAAGTGCTTGCAGGAGCTCATCTTCTGTATATATTCCTTCTTGTGCACCCTTAATACCAACATTGTTGGCTTCATCTAATTTTTGGGAAGCTAACCGAAACAACTTCTTTTTGAATCTATGTTTTGTGTATCTGACTTTTACACCGAACATAGCAAAAAGTACATCATCAACACCACTAAGTTGAGGCAAACTGAATTTCCGCTGCCAAAAAATGCAATATAAAGGAGATATCAATGACCTTCATTGTTATGAACAATAAAATATAAGTGTTTTAGAAGAAATTACTCGAAGTTCTCCCAAAAGCAATACACCACAACGAGCTTTTATTTCTCTCCAATCTTTAGCTTCTGGTGGAACATATTGGGTTGTCTCAGAAGTAAGGTCATGAACCTTGTGCACACAGTGGTTGCACCCTTAATTAGTTGAAAAATATCATTAACATGAACGAGAACTTTTTCACCCTCTCTTAGCTTATACACATCTTTTGGTGTCATCTTTTGTGTTCTAAGAATACTCCCATACTCATCTACAAAAAAATCACCACCCACACTGTTAGGATGAAATTTGTGAAATAATAACTAATTACTAGTATGTTTATACTTACCTACTATTTCTACCTCCTTTGCCTCGTCCTCATCAATTTGATCTTCATCTTCATATTCATCTTCATCATCTTGGTCTGAGTAAAACAACGAGGAGGACTAATGTAAACTAGTCCTAGAAGATGAAGGTTGATTAGACGATGTGGACGGGTGCAACATAGGGTCGGATGGTGGTGGTTTGGGATATGACTGGTGCAGCATAGGCTCGGATGCTGGTGGTTTGGGATATGCTTGTGTAGAATGGTGCATCATAGAATCATACAAATTTAGATTATAAGTGGTTAGATTGGATCGTACGGATTGAAAATCAGCAGAAGATGAGGATGAAAAAGGGTTTTTTTGGATAGTAGAACAAAAAGGTGGGCGAAAACGTTTGTGAGTAAAAGATGATGGGCGATGTGAGTCATCGTGTAAGTTACCGATAGTTTGCATATGCGATTCCATGAGTGTGGAATTATTCTTGTTCTGTTTATGCCTTTTTGCATGCTGTTCCATTGTTGCTTTAGACATAAACATCTTCCAATTAGCTGTTTCAAAATCACAACAAAATATATTAGATTTGTGAGTATCGGTACTCAAATGAGCCTTTTATAAAGATTGTACCTGTAAATTCTTGCTTCAATCGAGTAGGAAATGTCGCCAAATTTAAACAGAAACAAAAATTGTAGACCTGACAGAAGCTGAAAACAAAAACATATGGTCAAGAACTTCTAGTTGACAATGAAGGTAAATTAGAAGATAAAACAGTGTACAAGGATATGAGTATTGAAAATACATATTACTTTTAACCCGTTTCCATTTCCATTCTGGCTAAATATGTGATCAAACGCAGTTAAAGACACATCAATCTAAGTCGACTATGTTTATCTCATTTTTAAGGTAAAAATGTGAACTATTAGTTAAAGGTACTCATTCTCAGTTGTGTCACTTGTGCCATACTCGACTATGTTTATCTCATTTTTAAGTAGTTCGGTTTTTACAGCCTGTTTCGGGGTGATTTGACACAGTTGCAAAGTGCGTGACAAAATATTACTTGTATTTTTCACAATTAATCATGACTAGAATAATATGTTCTCTTTCTTTTTTTTTTTCTTTTTTTTTTATAGAAAAGATCAAGCTTCAACTACTTAGTTTGAAAGTTCAAAGGTCTGCTCAAGTAGATAAAGTTGCTCAAGAATGGGAAGTGGATATGAATATGGTTGTGCAGAGGAAACTAAACCGAAAACTGTTTTTAAGTCTGAGCTACTGGATGCTCATATTGGTTTAGTATAATCAGATAATCTACTCTTTGCCAAACATTGTATTCTGATTATCTGCATTCTACTAACGCCATAATCAGATAATCTACCCCAAAACGCAATCCCAAACACCCTCTTAACAACAGTCACATGGTCTAATTATACTAAGACAATGATTTGTGGATAACATATATCATAAGTAAGATAACCAGAACTTGATACTTACCAAATCCTAACATCAGATGAAGCCTTTCCAATATATAAGATTTCGAAGCTGCACAGGGTGACCTCCACACATCCTGCAGTGACATTTGCAAAAAGATGTCATAAAAGTTCAGGATACAAAAATCTTTGCATCTAGTGCACCATAAAATTTCAAAAACAAACAAAAAATAGACAAATCAGATCTGTAATACAGTTCCATTATTCATTCATGCAAAAGAAATTGTAGCAAAATATCATTATATAGTCTGGAAACGTCCTATGGTCCTAGATAACATAACGTTACAAATAATTGTCACAATTAAGCAAAAACACTAATTGTCTTACTGATGTCCATCTTAAAAAGGTAAAAAAGTGATCCTTTAAAGCACACCAAGATATTATATATCAAACCATACTTAATCTGTTGCAAATTGAACTTATCTACAGCAAATTGAAACTATAACCAGAACTGGAACAACTTCACAGAGCCATTAAAACACTCATCCTTGGATGTCTCGTCTATGCCAAATTGGTCGCTCATTAACATCATCAAGATGTGGAAGATTACAAGGCATGCATTGGGTGTATGAGTCCTCATCATCTTCACTGGCCTTTTTTTCCATGTCATATGTATCTCTTGGATAATTCACATTAACATGCAACCATCCAACATCTTTGACATCCTCTATGTAGAAAACTTGTCTCGCTTGGGATGATACTATGAAAGGATCATCATTCAATTCAATACCGGTATGGACTAACGGCCTGGAAAAGTTTACAAGTGGAAACCCATATTTATCTTTCTTTAGCCCCCTTGAAGGTCAAATATCAACCCAATCACAACGAAAAAGCACGACTTTATATCCAAAAACGTATTCTAGCTCAATAATGCTTGTAAGCTTTCCATGGTAATTTCCTCCTTCAACTTCCACCATGATTCCTGAATTTTGGCACTTCTTAAACTCTTCATGACTCTTTGTAAGGAATCTAAAATCATTTGTGATAAAACCATTGCATTGCTTAGCAACATTGCTCGGGCCAATAGCAAGGGATAACACTTCTCTATCAAAATTGTTCTTTTCTAAGAACAGAACCTACCATTATTTAATACCACTGTCAGATTATGCACCTAAATGATTAATAAGAAATAAATAGTTTTGTAACCTGTTGTTGAAGCCATCCTGAAAACTCCTCAACGACAAACTTCTCTATTGTCTGTAAGTTTACTGGTTCCTTCCTACGAGCTTGTAATTCACCCAAAAAATGGCTACACGAAATTTATTATAATCTTAGACTCTATAACACATCATTTTATGCTATGTTCAATATCTTTAAAAAGGATACTTACTCGCGAAAAGGTTGAATTTTACTATGGTTAAGTAACACATAACGATGTGCTTGAGCTAGTGATTTGTAATCAAGTTCGAGAATGTCAACCTTTCCTAATTTACGCCCCCCAGAATTAAGCATGTACATCTCCTTTCCGTCAATAGTTTCATCATTCCTAGGAGGGCGACTAAATGGAGTCTCTACACCTTCAAAGTATCTTGAACAAAAAGTAAGACACTCGTCTTTTACATAACCTTCTACCATTGAGCCTTCGGGTTGAGCGTTATTGCGAACATATGATTTCAATCGCATCAAGTACCTTTTATTTTATTTGAAATAAATAAAAAAATAAAGTTATTAACGAGTAAAAAGTGTATATAAATATATTTTTAGAACAAATAAAATTACCGCTCAATCGGATACATCCATCTATAATGAACAGGTCCACCAAGTTTGGCCTCTAATATCAAGTGAATAGTCAAATGAACCATGATTGTGAAGAAACTAGGAGGAAATAACTGCTCCAACTCGCACAAAGTCCGCACCACTTGATACTCCATTTTCTCTAATTCACTAAGATCAAGAACTTTAGCACATAATGATCCATGCTAAAACGTATATATAAATATTATGCAATGACGGATACACGTGAATAAATACAAATCACACTTTTGTGAAAAAGGATACTTGCAAAAACTCACGTTCGTGTGCAGTGTGAAACCAGGTAAGTGATTACCCGGATCGTTTCCCAACGAGATGTGAATGGGCAAACTGTGGAAAGTTTGGATTAGAGTGACTGATGATTAGATATTTTGGATTTTGCTTTTATATATCTAATTAACAAATGAGAAATAAATATACAAAAGAAAATTAAACACGATTTAAATAAACTAAAAATGCGTAACGGGAAATCTAAAATGGGACTAAAAAGTGAAATCTATGAAATTAAAACCTAAAAGTGTAAAATTACTTAAAACTTATTTTAAAACTAAAATTATATTTTTTTACACTTTATATCTAATTATTATTAATTATTTATTATTTAATTACTTTTTAAACTATTTTAATTTATAATAAATACTAAATGAACAAAGAAAAATCTAAAACTTTTTCTATAAATATTATGAGGAAAAAAGAAGATAAGAAAATTATAAAAATGAAAAGTGCTTAATTAAAAAATTAAAAAGATAAAATCAATTAAATAGAAGCTATCACTTATTTTATATTTTATTTTTCTTAAGGTCTACAAAGATGATTATATTTTTCCTAGATTCTACTTAATAAAATAAAATTTTGAAAATTAAAATTATATTTTTCTGATTATTATTCTATTTATTATGATTTAATTACTAATAGAAACTAATTAAAAAGATTAAAAATATCAAATGACTTTAGAAAAATCTGAAAAATTCAGGTTAAGTCTAAATTAATATTCTTAATATAGGAAAATTAAAATCAAAAGTCTACTAAACCCTAATAAGCAGATGGGCAGATAAGCAGTTTGGGAATAAGCCCAAAAATAAGCTAAAAAGCACAAAAATTTACCAAATGCTCAGGAATAGTGTAAACAACTTATTTAAGCTTAAATCAACTTAAATCAGATAGCTTATCCCTCAGAATAAGCAAATAAGCAGTATGGCAGGTTGGCTTTTTAGACAGAAAAGATGTTTAAACCCTTAACTTGCAGACCAGATTAAGCAGTTCAAATAAGCTGAGAAATGAAAACTTAAGGGGGCAAAAGTTACCTAGCATATCAGGCTACACAAAAACACAAAAAGCCCCAATTCAAACAACTCAATTGAACCCTAATTAGCACCTAGATCAGATGATCTAAAAACTTAAAACTGATGCAGGTTTGTGCAGTGAAATGGGTGGAATTTGCAGGCCTATTTTAAGCAATCAATTAAGCTATGACTTGGAATCCAGGCACAGAAACTAAAAGCTAGCTAGGTGAGCTACTTACAAACCAAAAATCAGGGTCACAGCTTAATTGGTTAAGCAGATAGAAAGCTAAGAAAAGCTTAAATATGTTCTGTGTATACTGATTGATGTGCAGAGTTGTGCAGAAGGCACAAAAAAAAAGGACCAAACTAGGCTATTGTATTATTACTAAATGGATCAAAAGAGACTCAGAAATGCCAATGGATAGGTCAGAATAAGCTCATGGCTTATTCTAGCTTATTTGGCCATTTTGAGGGCTGATTTTAACATAGGGCACTAAAAACTAGTATTTCTATCTAATAGGCTAACTTGAACTTGGAAATAGCTTAATATGGTCAAAATAAGCTGGTACAAAGTTGGACTAAAGGTAAATGTACAGTAACTATGGGTTTGACCTAGTTGACTGCTTAAAACTAAACACCCCTTTATAGGGTACTGTTTGAGATTTTCAAATGGAAATCTGATTTTAAGCTAAGAGTCTTACTGAGCTAAGTTCAAATAACTTATTTATGAACTAAGGAGTGATTAAAAAACTGAAATAAGCTATTAATAAGCAGTTTACTATCTAAGGGCTATTTTTGGTTTTTTTTAACCTTTTTTAAGTAAAATGATGCAAAAGCTATGAAAAACTGATTTAATTAATGAAATACACTTAAGAACTATGAATAAGCAAGAACTTATGGAAATAAGCTGTTAATAAGCTATTCAACAGTAAAATAGTAAATAAAGCAAAAATGAGTAAATAAGCTTACAACTGGAAAGCTTATGGAATGATAGAACTTATGATCAGAACACCCCTAGCTTGTTTACAACAAGCTAGAAATCCAGAAAAACTTCCAAGAACAGCTTAATTCACCCAGTATAGCTTTTTGGAGCTTATGTTGACTTTAGTTGACTTTCTTCATTTTTCTTGATTAGAACATTTGATCACTATATAAGCTTATAAAAAGCTATGATATGCTTATATACGCTTATAGCAAAGGTTTGGAGTGTTTGTTTGGTTCTTAACAACTTAACAATTTATTTCTTAGTTAACAGACAATTTTGAAACTTAACATAATTGAAATTTAGAACACAAGTGATTGAAATAAGATTACATTGATTGAATTTAACATAAATTAACAACTGAGAATGGAAAATTACAAGATTACATCTACTGAACATGAAATACGATTTAACTAAATTAACTACTTGCCATTTAAGGCTTTACAAAGCTTCTATTTATACTACAAACATTAGGGTTTACATTGTCTTCATTCTCTGAGCAAATCCCAACCTTTAGATCCTCTTGAAATCATCTCAGCCACTTAAAACACTTTTGGCGCCAAAATTGATATAGTGGGATAACCTTGCACATGGGTCTGAGGACGAAGCATTTAATGCTATTTGGTTTGTTAGGTAGCGTGTTGGGAAGGTGGAAGGTGGTGGGTTTGTCCGAGAGGCGGTGGAGAAGGTGGTGGTATGGTTTTGGCGCGTTTGGTGGTATTGAAGAAGAAGGTTTGACTGGGGTCAAACCTTCTGGTTAAATAAAAAGGGTCGGGTTTGGTTTTATTTATGGATTGGGCTTGTGGGCTGGGGTATGTAACTAGGTTTAGTATTTAGTGGGTTGGGTTATTTAAAAGGGTTGGGTTTTATTTTTAGGATAGGGTCCGGTTTGGATTTAGTGATAAACACAAGGACCATTTTTGTAATTTCTGAATTTTTGAAGGGTTGAAAGTGTAATTTCCATTAAGTTATCAAAAGGGCTAAATTGTAACATGTGAATAGTACAAGGGTTTTATTTGATAAATTATACTTTTTAAATACCCGAGGACTAAATTTGCCAATTTTGAAACTTGAGGGGTAAAAGTTGCCATTTTTAGAAAACTTTCATCCAGGGACTAAAAGTGAACATGTTTGATATCCCAAGGACTAAAGTTGACTTTTCTTTCATTTTAAACCTTCAGGGACTAATTCTGCTAATTTGTGAAACTTCAGGGACTGAAAATGACAATTTTGTGAACTTTGCATATTTTTCACTTGTTTTCAATCTTTTTGTTCTTGAATCATATAAAAACACATTTTATGATATTTTCTGTATTATGAAGCATATCTGCATGTTTTTAAATGTTTTTGCAGATAAAATGTGACAGAAATGATGAGTATTTAGACACTCATCAATCCCCCACACTAAACTATTGCTAGTCCCTAGCAATCTTTTATGAAAATTTAATGGATTTTATCTCTTTACCAAAAGCCATTACTTCTGGAGTAGCCAATGTCTTAGTATGTGATACTTTGGTACAATGATAACCAAATGATTTTGAGCAAACCATCAGCTGTCAACGGATTTGATTTGTCTTTACCAAAAGCCGTTTTGCTTCTGGACTAGCCAACTCTTAGATAAAATACAGTTATTATCTTTGGTGAGCTGATTACCAAATATGGTTTTTCACTGCCTTTACCACAAGCCATAACCTTGCGGGCTAGACAACTCTTCACTTATAAAGATATGGTGAGTCGAATACCATACAATTTTTGGCAAATTGTAAGCCATAAACGGATTTGATACATCTTTACCAAGAGCCGTTTGCTCTCGGATTAGCCAATCCTTATGTGAGTTAGACGTAGCGGACCAATAACCATTTATTGCGTTCTAAGTGAGAGATTTTTTTTTTTTTAAATTTTGGCCAAAATGGGGGTACTAAATGGTACATTTGATCAAATTCGCTAGAATTCCCCCCACGCTTAGAACTGAATATTGCCCTCAATATTCAAAGTACCGGCTATTATGCCGACACTTAGAACGTAAAAAGGAAATACTAATAGCCATTTTTTTTTTAACTTACATATATACAACATGTGGGGCATCTCCCCCACACTTAGGTGAGACATGGGTGAAAACCCATGTTTTACTACTGTTTTTATTAACCGAGTCGCTAGCTTGACTCGACCCCGAATTCATTGGTTCATGGGGAAGTAAGTGGAAGAGACCATCTCAATCGGACCTTCATTCAAGATTTCTAGATAAACATTGAAGTACATGAAAGGTCCACACCGATGAGATATATCCGGCTTTAAACCAATGTTAGATGGAAAATGCCGGGGTCAAAGGTAATATCCTCACTCCCGAATGAGTGAAGGATAGAGGAAATCACCGGGTAGGTGAAGGGAAGAAGAGAGATCTGAATAGCAATTAAGATAAGAACTTCCTCCTCAAGAATTGCATATTCAAGTGGAGGAGACAAGTCCTTAAACTTGATCTCAGGAAATTTATCAGTTTTCTCAACCGACTTGATTTCCTTATTATGAAGTTCAACGGGAGGGAGAGGAGGAGAATTGTCCTGATTCAACAATTTCTCAAGAAGAAGAATATCTCCCTCCAGATCAATCTCAGCGTTATCAATTCCTTCTAGAAATGAATCACACTTGAGAAAAGCCTCGATCTCTTCCAAATTGGAATCACTTCCCTCAAACGGAGTAAGAGAAGGGGAAGAGTCGGAAATGATAGGCAGAGAAGATGTGGTGGGATCACCACTCACAGAATTATGAAAATAACCAAGACTTTCTTGAGAGTACTCCTCTGAAGCAATATCAATGACATCGATTCGGTTAACCGATTTAGAATCATAATTTGAGGAGTACCTCGAAGTTTGATCATGGTTAAAGGTAACAGCTTCATTACCCACACGCAATGTGATCTCATGCTTAAATACATCAATAAGAGCATGGCCCGTTTTTAGGAATCTTCTTCCAAGAATGAGAGGAACCTTTTGATCTGCGTCGAATTCAATAACCACAAAGTCAGCTGGAAAATGGAACTTCCCTACTTTTACAAACACATCCTCGGCAATGCCGCATGGATGAGATATGGTTCGATCTGCAAGCTCAAGAGTCATGCAGGTAGGAGTAAGAGCCGGAAGAGAAAGTTTCTTCCATACTGAATGAGGCATCAGGTTGATGCTTGTACCAAGATCGGCCAAGGCATAGCATTCAACCATTCCCGGAAATACACAAGGTATTAGAAACTTTCCAGGATCTCCAAGCTTCTCGGGAAGCTTTTTCAAGATAACCGCTGAGCAGTTCTCATTTAATGGAGTTTTAGCCATTTCAATCAGTTTTTCCTTGTTTCTTAACAAGTGTTTGATTGTTGATGCAAACTTGGGCATCAGAATGATAGCATCCGCAAAACTTATGTCAAAATGTAATTCTTTAAAGATTTGAAAGAATTTGTCCATTTGTTGACTAGCCTTTTCGCGGAGCTTTTGCTCATTTAAGCGCGATGGGTAAGGGATGTAAGGTTTGGATTTAGGGGCAATGACTTCAGGAGTCTCAACAGATTCAAAGACAACTCCTGGTTTGAATTTCTTTTTCGGGACAACCGGAGGATGGACTTGTGCTGTACTTTATGGGCTTGGAATTTGCACTTTGTCCGTTGTATCCTCCGTCTCTTTCTCCACTTCATACAACGGAGGAGGAATAGGACCAGAGGGTCCCTCATAAGCAGCACCACTACGAGTAGTGATAGCTTTGATGAAATTGGTACTTTCATCATCATCACTGTCATCAAGCACACTGATAGGAGTAGCATTGAGCATATTGGAATAAGCTCTGGCTGTTCTCTGCTCACTAAGTTTGTTTGACAAACTTTTAACCGTAAATCGTGAAAGTGTAGGATCTATTCTTGACGGTTGAGGAGCAATTGTGGGTGTAGAATTTTGGACAACCATAGGTTGGACGTATTTAGCACTTCCATTGTTAGAGGGAAGTACCGGGTCCTTTTTCACCTTGAGTCCAACATGAGTTTTACCACTACGTGTAGTGACAGCTTTGAGTTCACCCCTTGGGTTGACAACAGTGTTACTTGGGAGACCTCCCGAGGTAGAAGGTAGATCATTTAAAGACTTTTTTATATCATTTATTTGGGTAACCAATAACCGGTTTGTCTCATATTGGGTCCTATTTGTCTCCTCTTGGGATTTTATGAATTGCTTAAGCAACTCATCCGAGGACGTCTGATTTTGGTTTTGGACATTCCATGGTTTTTGGTTAAAATTACCCTGATTCTGACCTCGGTTTTGATTGTAATTTTGGGAATTGTTGAAATTTTGTCCTTGATTTTGAACAAAGCGATTTTGATTATTTTGATTTGGCACGGGTGGAAAACCAGGTGGTACCATAGCATTTGGTGCTCGGTACTGAGTTTCAGCATGCGGTCGGTATTGATTTTGGTTTACTGCAGCTACGGGAGCTGGGTAAAGAGAAGCATCGGTTGCTTGACAATCATAATACGCATGCGGGCCACCACAAGTTTCACACACTTTGTTTATGGCTTTGATTTGTTCCGGTTTATGAATTTCACTCTTCAATTCTTTCATTTCTTTCATCATGCAACACATTGAGTCCGTTAGAAAGGCTAACTCTGATGAGTTACCGGATGAAGAAGCAGGAGTGACAGGAACATTCACTTTGTTTCGAGAAATAGGAACTTTTGATTTATTTTCACAAATTTCAACCACCTCTTTAGGTTTACGATTCAAGATATTGCCACCGGCGGCTGCGTTAAGTGAATCTTGATCGTTTTGGTTCAACCCATTATAAAACGTATTGATCTGTTGTAACTCCGTGAAATCGTGATGCGGGCATTTTCTTAGGAGATCTTTAAATCTGTCCCATGCCTCTCCGAAGTTTTCATCAAAACCTTGACGAAATCCAGCAATTTCATTTTTTAGATTAGTCGTCTTTGATGGAGGGAAGAAATAATTGACAAATTTCTTTACGAGATCTTCCCAGGTTTCAATGGATCGAGGGGGTTCTTTATCCAGCCAAATCCGGGCTGCCCCTTATAGTGAGAATGGAAATAGCATCAATTTGATAACTGTTTGCGGCACATTCTTGTAATTGATTGTAGAGGTCAACTTGTTGAACCAACGAATGTGTGCATATGGATCTTCTCGTTCAAACCCGTGGAATTGGTTTGTGGAAACGAGCTGAATCAAATGTGTTTTCAGTTCAAAATGATCAGAATCGATGGGTGGTAAAACGATGGCATCTCCGTAACCCTCGGTGGGTGCCTGGAGCATCTCAGCCATTGTGCGTTCGTCTGCCATATTATCAGTGGGAACAGTACGAATCTCGGGTTCGACTATTTGGGCAGCACGTCTATGATTACGTCTTCTCGGAATATCTACGAGTTCACGTAAAGGGCTTGATGACGTGGAAGAACGAGTGCGCATGCACTAAATAAAATATTTCAATTAAAACAAGATCGAAGCAAAACACAAGTGAACTTAAACCAACAATCAACAAGCGTACGGTAGCTCTCTAAAAGATAAACGCACAGAGTGGCGGAGAAGCAAAGGTGGGCAATTAATGCTCCTTAAAAACCCGATTCTTTCAGTTCGACAATTTAATGTCAAACTATCCTTAAACCTCCGTTATAGTTTGTTTATTAATCAAAGGTGAGCCGATATTCGCAAGTGATACAGAGGCAAGTTTTAAATCTGATGTTTGGGAATCTTATTATGATAATACCCAAGTTGAGGAATATTATATTAATTTTGCTTTTAATCTTTAATTTAACAATAAAACGGAAAATGTTTTTGAGTTTTTAATTTTTTATATGATATTATATATATAAAGGAAAAGAAATTTTTTTTTTTGTATTTTATATGGTTTATGGGAAATAGGGACTTCACAAGGAAGTGTCTCAAATCACTAATCGCTTAAACTCTAAACAATATTGTCGCAACACAACCTCCCCGGCAGCGGCGCCAAAATTTGATCCGTGCTAAAACGTATATATAAATATTATGCAATGACGGATACACGTAAATAAATACAAATCACCCCTTTGTGAAAAAAGGATACTTGCAAAAACTCACGTTCGTGTGTAGTGTGAAACCAGGTAAGTGATTACCCGGATCGTTTCCCAACGAGGTGTGAATAGGCAAACTATGGAAAGTTTGGATTAGAGTGACTGATGATTAGATATTTTGGATTTTGCTTTTATATATCTAATTAACAAATGAGAAATAAATATACAAAAGAAAATTAAACGCGATTTAAATAAACTAAAAATGTGTAACGTGAAATCTAAAATGGGACTAAAAAGTGAAATCTATGAAATTAAAACCTACAAGTGTAAAATTACTTAAAACTTATTTTAAAACTAAAATTATATTTTTTTACACTTTATATCTAATTATTATTAATTATTTATTATTTAATTACTTTTTAAACTATTTTAATTTATAATAAATACTAAATGAACAAAGAAAAATTTAAAATTTTTTCTATAAATATTATGAGGAAAAAAGAAGCTAAGAAAATTATAAAAATGAAAAGTGCTTAATTAAAAAATTAAAAAGATAAAATCAATTAAATAGAAGCTATCACTTATTTTATATTTTATTTTTATTAAGGTCTACAAAGATGATTATATTTTTCCTAGATTCTACTTAATAAAAGAAAATTTTGAAAATTAAAATTATATTTTTCTGATTATTATTCTATTTATTATGATTTAATTACTAATAGAAATTAATTAAAAAGATTAAAAATATCAAATGACTTTAGAAAAATCTGAAAAATTCAGGTTAAGTCTAAATTAATATTCTTAATATAGGAAAATTAAAATCAAAAGTCTACTAAACCCTAATAAGCAGATGGACAGATAAGCAGTTTGGGAATAAGCCCAAAAATAAGCTAAAAAGCACAAAAATTTACCAAATGCTCAGGAATAGTGTAAACAACTTATTTAAGCTTAAATCAACTTAAATCAGATAGCTTATCCCTCAGAATAAGCAAATAAGCAGTATGGCAGGTTGGCTTTTTAGACAGAAAAGATGTTTAAACCCTTAACTTGCAGACCAGATTAAGCAGTTCAAATAAGCTGAGAAATGAAAACTTAAGGGGGCAAAAGTTACCTAGCATATCAGGCTACACAAAAACACAAAAAGCCCCAATTCAAACAACTCAATTGAACCCTAATTAGCACCTAGATCAGATGATCTAAAAACTTAAAACTGATGCAGGTTTGTGCAGTGAAATGGGTGGAATTTGCAGGCCTATTTTAAGCAATCAAATAAGCTATGACTTGGAATCCAGGCACAGAAACTAAAAGCTAGCTAGGTGAGCTACTTACAAACCAAAAATCAGGGTCACAGCTTAATTGGTTAAGCAGATAGAAAGCTAAGAAAAAGCTAAGAAAAGCTTAAATCTGTTCTGTGTATACTGATTGATGTGCAGAGTTGTGCAGAAGGCACAAAACAAAAAGGGACCAAACTAGGCTATTGTATTATTACTAAATGGATCAAAAGAGACTCAGAAATGCCAATGGATAGGTCAGAATAAGCTCATGGCTTATTCTAGCTTATTTGGCCATTTTGAGGGCTGATTTTAACATAGGGCACTAAAAACTAGTATTTCTATCTAATAGGCTAACTTGAACTTGGAAATAGCTTAATATGGTCAAAATAAGCTGGTACAAATTTGGACTAAAGGTAAATGTACAGTAACTATGGGTTTGACCTAGTTGACTGGTTAAAACCAAACACCCCTTTATAGGGTACTGTTTGAGATTTTCAAATGGAAATCTGATTTTAAGCTAAGAGTCTTACTGAGCTAAGTTCAACTAACTTATTTTTGAACTAAGGAGTGATTAAAAAACTGAAATAAGCTATTAATAAGCAGTTTACTATCTAAGGGCTATTTTTGGTTTTTTTAACCTTTTTTAAGTAAAATGATGCAAAAGCTATGAAAAACTGATTTAACTAATGAAATACACTTAAGAACTATGAATAAGCAAGAACTTATGGAAATAAGCTGTTAATAAGCTATTCAACAGTAAAATAGTAAATAAAGCAAAAATGAGAAAATAAGCTTACAACTGGAAAGCTTATGGAATGATAGAACTTATGATCAGAACACCCCTAGCTTGTTTACAACAAGCTAGAAATCCAGAAAAACTTCCAAGAACAGCTTAATTCACCCAGTATAGCTTTTTTGAGCTTATGTTGACTTTAGTTGACTTTCTTCATTTTTCTTGATTAGAACAGTTGATCACTATATAAGCTTATAAAAAGCTATGATAAGCTTATAGCAAAGGTTTGGAGTGTTTGTTTGGTTCTTAACAACTTAACAATTTATTTCTTAGTTAACAGACAATTTTGAAACTTAACATAATTGAAATTTAGAACACAAGTGATTGAAATAAGATTACTTTGATTGAATTTAACATAAATTAACAACTGAGAATGGAAAATTACAAGATTACATCTACTGAACATGAAATACGATTTAACTAAATTAACTACTTGCCATTTAAGGCTTTACAAAGCTTCTATTTATACTACAAACATTAGGGTTTACATTGTCTTCATTCTCTGAGCAAATCCCAACCTTTAGATCCTCTTGAAATCATCTCAGCCACTTAAAACACTTTTGGCGCCAAAATTGATATAGTGGGATAACCTTGCACATGGGTCTGAGGACGAAGCATTTAATGCTATTTGGTTTGTTAGGTAGCGTGTTGGGAAGGTGGAAGGTGGTGGGTTTGTCAGAGAGGCGGTGGAGAAGGTGGTGGTATGGTTTTGGCGCGTTTGGTGGTATTGAAGAAGAAGGTTTGACTGGGGTCAAACCTTCTGGTTAAATAAAAATGGTCGGGTTTGGTTTTATTTATGGATTGGGCTTGTGGGCTGGGGTATATAACTGGGTTTAGTATTTAGTGGGTTAGGTTATTTAAAAGGGTTGGGTTTTATTTTTAGGATAGGGTCCGGTTTGGATTTAGTGATAAACACAAGGACCATTTTTGTAATTTCTGAATTTTTGAAGGGTTAAAAGTGTAATTTCCATTAAGTTATCAAAAGGGCTAAATTGTAACATGTGAATAGTACAAGGGTTTTATTTGATAAATTATACTTTTTAAATACCCGAGGACTAAATTTGCCAATTTTGAAACTTGAGGGGTAAAAGTTGCCATTTTTAGAAAACTTTCATCCAGGGACTAAAAGTGAACATGTTTGATATCCCAAGGACTAAAGTTGACTTTTCTTTCATTTTAAACCTTCAGGGACTAATTCTGCTAATTTGTGAAACTTCAGGGACTGAAAATGACAATTTTGTGAACTTTGCATATTTTTCACTTGTTTTCAATCTTTTTGTTCCTGAATCATATAAAAACACATTTTATGATATTTTCTGTATTATGAAGCATATCTGCATGTTTTTAAATATTTTTGCAGATAAAATGTGACAGAAATGATGAGTATTTAGACACTCATCACATAACCCTTTGAAAAAGGAGCATAAGTCACACACTGCTTTGACTACTCGAGTTTGTGATCTTGAATGCATGGAAGCCTTAAAAACAATAGGCAAAATGTCTTGCATTAGAATATGGCTATCATGACTCTTGAGGTTGGAGAGCTTACGATCCTTCAAGCTTACACACCTTGAAATATTTGAAGCATAACCATCAAGAACTTTTAGATCTTTTAAGACTTGTAAAAAGTTTGACTTCTCCACATTAGACATAGTGTAACATGCCAAGGGTACATATGAGTTTTTTTTAGGATGGTTTATAAGGTGGAGGTCATGCCTTATTCCCATTTCCATGAGATCCTTGCGAGCATTTTCGTTATCTTTAGTCTTCCCATTCAAATTTAATAAAGTCCCAATCACGTTATCGCAAACATTTTTTTCGATATGCATCACATCTAAGTTATGCCTAATAAGATTGAACTCCCAATATGGAAAAAAAAATACTCCTCTTTTTCCACACTTGGTTATCACCATCAATATCTGTTGGGTCAAAAATTGACCCAATTACCCTGACAAGGATTTGAACATAAAATAGCCTAACTCACTAAATAAAATAGTGGGTTACTCACTGATAAAGAAATCAGTGAGTGTTGTATAAAGCTCGTTGTTGAAGAAACACTTTACTTACTGATACGGTGTCAGTGAGTAAAGTATACGAGTTACAAACAACTCCAGTATCACTGAGATTTGACAAATGTCTCAGTGACCCTGAAGACGCTATCTCTATAAGCAGACTGAAAATATGGGCGGGAACTTCCAAAAAGGAAGTCAGACAAAGTAATCAATGTTGGTGCTTTTCCAAAAGAGGAAGATGAAGAGGGACCACTTAGTGGATGACAACTCACACTTAGTGGATGACAACTCACACCAACCCACAGGTCTTTGTTTTATTTACCTATATATATGTATGCATTGTAATAGAGATAGTATGATTCCTAAACAAACAAAAGAATACAAAATGTATTAGTTGATAGGATCATCCTCTCATTGAATCTCAAGCATAGCTTGGATCAATGAGAGTTTATTTGTCACCTAAAGGGGATAGTTTACCGGAATTATCCCCTTGAAGAAGCTGAAGATGTTATCATGTAGTTAATTGTATTTTGAGTAATCTTGTAACATTTGTTATCATTATTAATGAAACTGTTATTTATTTACTCAAATTTCATGGACCAACAAGTGGTATTAGAGCGGGTGGATCAATTCTGATCTAGATCCGTTCTTGACTGCTGATAACGTTCTTCAATCAAAAAAATAAATGTGAGATCTTCAAAAACTACTACTGCTATAGCAATTTTTGAGGGGGAGAAACACATTTATTGGTGACTGAAAAAGACATAACCCCTCCCTGAACCACAAAATAACACACACCACCACCACACAAAAAAAACCTTATCCATACCCACCACATATCCCTTCAAAAAAAACCGACACTCACAAAATCTTATCCCACCAAAAATAAAAAAACCCAACCTCGATCCCAACAAATGAAACACACAGATCCATCATCTCTAAAAAATCATGCCTCAAATTCCATCTCCTCTAGATCTGCTAATACACAGATCTACAAAAAAAAATTATCCCCACAATCAAAACACCAAGGCATCACCAGTGGTTGTCCAAGCCGGATAACTAATCACAACCAAAACCCACCACGGACCAACACTCATCATACAACAACAAACCCCAGAAACCGAGTTGTATGTTGGTGATTCTTGTTAAGTCAGTCGACTCAAAAATTGAAGAAAAGTTGAGTCTTCAGGCTCGTTAAAATTAGTGGGTCATTATTGGTTAAAGTCGGCTTAATTGTGTAGTGGATTTGTGTGAAGTCAGTGAAGGTGGATTTTGGGGTTGAGCCTGAGTCTGAACCCAGGGTGTGTTGAGAAATATGATAGTGAACTGATAAAATTTATCAGTGAGTATGATAATAAAATTTATCAGTGAGTATGATAATAAAAATTAGGGTGTGTTAAGTCTCAGGCTGAGCTTGATTGGTTGGAAGAAACAACTGGGTGGATATGAAAATGGGTCTGATAAAAAAGGTCAGTCATTGACTCGAGTAATATCTACGATTGGTGGCACAGAGAGTGAATGTCAAGACTGAAAAGGTGTCTCTGAATAATCAGGGATACGGTTGAAAAATGAAGAGTTGGCATGATTTAAAAATGTCAGGCGAAATGGTGGGAGTTATGTGAATTGGCTTAGAATTAGATACCCTGAAAAATCAGGGACTGAGAAACAAAAACCCAGGAGACTACCTGATTTGGAGTCTTTGTTGAACCAAGACCCTGCCCCAATGAGAGTCAGCTGATCTCTATAACCAGGGAGTGATATGGCGGGATTATGGGTCTATTGATTGTCGTTATGACTCAGGGTATAATAATCAGGGAACAACAGTCAGTTTTGAATACAAGACTGATGAAGGTCTTATAGAGGAAAGGTTTGAAGAAGTGTTTGGGAAATACAATGGGTAAGTCAGGAGGACTGTGATGTTGCTAAGGGTAATATGAATCAGAGGATTAGTGCAGTCTCTGATAGTGGAGTCTGTAAACACGAGTCCTTAAAACCAAAGTGACTCAAGAACCTGAAACGGGAGTCCCTGAACCCTTGGTGACTGATTACTCAAGAACCCGAAACACTAAACAAAAATACCAAAACTCAGTGAGTGTTGTGGTTTATAACAAACCCAAAACTGAACCATTTCACTCTCACTGAAAAACAAACCTTATTGAACCCTCCCTCAAACTGAACCCCCAGATCATACCTGGTCACTGAACCCCATCACTAAATCCCTGAACCCCGTGACTAAAACCCAGGTCACTGAACCTCAGACCAGGTCCCTGAACCCCCTGGTCACTGAATCTCAGTCACTGAACCCATGAACCCCTGAACCTTCAGGTTCCTGAACCACTAAACCCTCGCTCCCTGAACTTCCAGGAACCTGAACCCAAACCTGGAACCTGAATAACCAAAAACCAGAACCTCATTCACCCAGGCTATTTGTATATTCAAATAGGGGGAGATTGTTGGGTCAAAAATTGACCCAATTACCCTGACAAGGATTTGAACATAAAATAGCCTAACTCACTAAATAAATAGTGGGTTACTCACTGATAAAGAAATCAGTGAGTGTTGTATAAAGCTCGTTGTTGAAGAAACACTTTACTTACTGATACGGTGTCAGTGAGTAAAGTATACGAGCTACAAACAACTCCAGTATCACTGAGATTTGACAAATGTCTCAGTGACCCTGAAGACGCTATCTCTACAAGCAGACTGAAAATATGGGCGGGAACTTCCAAAAAGGAAGTTAGACAAAGTAATCAATGTCTTTGTTTTATTTACCTATATATATGTATGCATTGTAATAGAGATAGTATGGTTCCTAAACAAACAAAAGAATACAAAATGTATTAGTTGATAGGATCATCCTCTCATTGAATCTCAAGCATAGCTTGGATCAATGAGAGTTTATTTGTCACCCAAAGGGGATAGTTTACCGGAATTATCCCCTTGAAGAAGCTGAAGATGTTATCATGTAGTCAATTGTATTTTGAGTAATCTTGTAACATTTGTTATCATTATTAATGAAACTGTTATTTATTTACTCAAAGTTCATGGACCAAAAATATCTTCTTCTATGAAACTTTCTATATCATCAAATGCACTCGAATCGTCATTTGTTACATGAAGAGAACTACTTGTTGAACAACCAACATCATCTCTTGTCCTTTTCTTATTCGATTTAGTTGACTTTCCATATTTGAATTTTGAACCTCTTAATTGTTTCAAAATATCAGACCTCGACATTATGGTGGGAGGACCATCTTCCTCAATTGTGCCATCAAAATTATCCTTTTAAAATCGATAAGGATGATTTTCCTTAAGCCATCTACGATGTCCCATGTAGCAAAATTTCTTTCCATGCTTTAACCACATTGAGCGAGTTGACTTCACGCAGGTGGGGCATGCCACACGTCCCTTAGTGCTCCAACCCGATAAGTTAGCATAGGCAGGAAAATCATTCACAGTCCATGATGCGCGTGATGTGTCGTTGCGGTTTAGCAGTATTAATGCCTACTCAAGTTTTAAATTTTTATTTAGCCGACTTATCAATAACACACACACTTAACGAGCAGTGTACCCGGTCAGTATGAATATAATGGTAAGCAGAGTGTCGATCACTAAGAGTGGAACGTATTATCTAGTTATTCTAATCAGTATTTTAATATCCTAAGTTAGTAATACAACCTAATCTAACGCAAGGGGGTTCAGCCTGAGAGACTGGCACGGTTTGGTTATAATTAAATAGAAAACTAAACTAATGAGCACGAATCAGCGATTAGCACACACGTACACAGATAGATACTCGAGACAATAAGAAGACCTGTCCTGATAATTAAATAGCTTGTCACTTGTTTTATTGCTAGTTTTATATGAAGTGTATATAATTAAACCTTTCTCGTTGGCTCTAATCTTATCGGCGAGTAAACCCTTAATGATTACTTATGTCTATCCTATTTATTCAAGCGTCTCTAATAAATAGGCGAGGAAGGGGCATGGCGACCCAAGCAAGACTCAGCTAGACACAGAGGTTATCAATGCACTAATAAAAGTCACCAAAGACATCAACATATAAACTTTAATTAATGGGAAAGCAATATTAAAGGGAGTGCATGATCTTCCGTAGTCACATGACACAAGCCCATCAATCCTGATGAATTAAAGCGTACTAAAACAATAAAACAAAACTACTTAATGAATTGAATACATGCAGGACCTTCTTACAGCTCTTGTATCTTTATTTGAGGTGTGTCTTGTGCTGCTTGGTCGTCTGAATTCGGCTCTAGGGTTATATCTCTCCTGCTTTATATTCGTCTGACCTTGGGGTATTTATAGTTTCTGTCTGAGGGATCGATGTGGCGCATTGAGTTGATAGATGCGGCGCATTGACTTAACTTCGCGTGGGGTCCAAGATTAATATATTCAGGAATATTCGTACACCGTCTTCAGATGCGGCGTAACTTGATCTTTATATGCGGCGCATGTACTTTAGCTGTCTTGGATTGTAACTGGTGAAATCTTGATAGTGATACGCCGTATGTTAGAAGTATATTGCGGCGTATCTGGAGTAGAACGAGCTTGATCTTCTTCTTTGACCAAAGTTTCATATGCGGCGCATGACAGAATTGCATGCGGCGCATTCTTCAAAGTCAGGCAATGGTCTTCGAATTCATCTAAGTATGATATTGCGTCGTATCTGTTGAGTGAGATACGGCGCATCTTCTGGATTTCAGTAGACTTTTGACATCTCGCTTGTTTTGCTCCATAATTAGTCCAAAATCGCCAAGTTTCACATAATGCTTGTTTTTACCTGAGAATTACTAAAGTAAACATTAATGTATCGATTCTCATATATAATATAATAAAACAAGTCAAATAAATAGGATAAATGATGATAATAAAATGTACTTATTTAAGTTCATCAAATATCCCCCCACTTGAACTTTACTTGTCCCCAAGTAAACCTTAGAATTAATCATATGAAAATGTATCCTAAAAGATATTATGATTTATTTTTATATTTAAGCACGTATTCGTTTTGTCATAATCACACAACCAAACACTTAACGAAGTAGAAACCAAAATAATTTTTAAGGTAAAACAATTCTAAATCGTTTAGTTGCTTAGTCGTGACGAATATTCTATCATAGGCTTGGCAAGTATACGCATCTCCCCCACTAAAGCCAAGGAGTAACAAGTCTAAAGCGGTAAAAAGGGTTTGTTGGTTAAGGGTTGATCATCCTTTTCAATCTCTATCGATCTCATATTCCAGAAAAGGCGACAAAATTACAAATACATGATCGAATCCACGACCACGATGCTTGCAATTGCTCAATTCCTTAACCCGAATGGGCTAAAGATAGGACCAAGTAATCTTCACCAATAATATTATATCAAAAAGGGAGACAAAATCATAAATACATAGCCGAATCCACGACTACGATACTTAAGATTGCTCAAATCCCTAATCTCAATAAATCAAAGGTTTGGATGAAGAATGATATAGGGTATGGATAATATTAGGGATACAAATTGGTGTAAAATGAAAAATAAACAAAACAGATAAATTAAAATCCTAAGTGTGGTTAATCACTTTCCCAACCATCCCATGAATAAGACTCATATCATTGAATAACTCACGCTTTAACACTTGAAACACACGATTTAGGTAGACACGAATTATACTCAACAAAATCTCAATCAAAGAATAACCTTAGTTGGCGTTCCCATAACGGCCAACTCCCATTCAATCCATAAATAAAATATACAACAACAAATAGTGGTGATATCACCCACTTAATACAAAACTTTACATAAGTTGGTTAAAACAAACTTAGTTGGCGTTCCCATAACGGCCAACTCCCATTCAATCCATAAATAAAATATACAACAACAAATAGTGGTGATATCACCCACTTAATACAAAACTTTACATAAGTTGGTTAAAACAAACTTCCAACTTTTCCTTTTTTTTTTTTTTTTTTTTTTTTTTTTTTTTTTTTTTTTTTGAACTTCAACATATATGTGTAAAATTTCACAACTTTTCTATCACTATTTTTCCGGATAATTTTTCCACACTCTTCATACTTTCAGAAATAACTGTAATAGTGAAAGTAGCAAACACATGAAAAATAAACTAAAAGTTATACAATATTTACTTTCATACCAATTACATTGTGCAATTTCCCGACCTAACCAAAGATAATGAATTACGCACGCGAACATAGGTAATGTAAGGAAACACACTTTGCCTAAAGCAATTAACCACGGATTTTAATCTACAGGGTAGGCTAAGGTGTAAGGGTGTATGGAAACATTATAACAAAGGTGTAAGAAACGAAAGGAATGGCTCTGAGGGTTTTTCTAGGGGTATCTTACTCTAAAAGTGAGAGTAAACAAAGGGTTTATACGGGGGTTAACTAACCAGTGTAGTTAGTTAATATCACATAACATATAAAGGCTATTTGGGTGTAATCCTAGAAATTTACCAATTTAGACAAGTCACTCCAATTATATAGATAATACTCATTATGGTGGTCTCGAATAGTATACAAGCCAAGTTCTAAAGTTTACAAGTCACCGGCACACTAAAGTTTTAATATTTTTTGAAAGAATAGAGTTATGTGTGCGGTTATGTAATTTAGACTTTAAACAAAAACATGCTAAAAAAAATTTTATTTTGATATATTAAGCACATTTTAAGCATATTTTGAAAAAGTTTAGGACAAGTAAGTGTTCTAATTCTCCATCCCCTCACTTAAGTTAAACAACGTCCTCGTTGTTTGTGTCAAGGGTTAAAAACTGGAAAATAAAAGAATTAGAACAGAAAAACTCCCCTGAGATTTGCTCGGTATGATCCTCCATTATTTGTATAAGAGCAAAAATCAACTTTCTTGTGGATGAGAACGTTTAAGCTTCATAAATGATGTATCCAAAAAAATGCAGGAATCTATAATACCATTTAGACTTTAACACACCTGAGTTAAGAAGGTTCAAACTTGCATAATACATTAGTAGTTAGTAAAAATAAAACCTAAAAAATTAAACTGTAAATCATCAGGTCAGTCGATACGCCGTATCTTATGGAAGAAGATACGCCGTGTCGAGCCTGGAATAAATACGAATCAGAATAAAAGATGCGTCGCATCCTTAACCAGGGATGCGCCGCATTAAATAAACTGACAGAAAGTTTTAAATTCAAAAATAAAAATGCAGAAAATGAAATAAGATATGACCAGTGCAGGTGATGCGTCGCATCTTATGATGGAGATGCGTCGCATCTTCTGCAGGTCTGACAGACTCGACACAGAACAGAAAAGTAAAAAATTTTCCTTTGGGTTGTCTCTCGGTCAGCACTTGTCTTTATTCCAGAGTCTTCAAGTTAGACTCACGTTCAGCTCCTTATTTCAATACTTTGGGTTCAAACTCCACCACCTCGTTCTCAGTATCCTCAATTTTATTATCAAAGTATTTTTTAACTCGTTGCCCGTTTACCTTGAATATATAACCATTTTTATCGCATATTTCAATAGTCCCATATGGATACACTTTCTTGACAACGAACGGACCCGTCCATCTTGATTTAAGTTTACCTGGATACATCTTTAATCGAGAATTAAATAGCAGCACTTTTTCTCCAATAGTAAACATTTTATCCCCATGTAACCTCGAGTCATGCCATCTTTTAGTTCTTTCTTTGTAGATCTTAGTATTTTTGTTGGCCTCATCTCTTAGTTCGTAGAGTTCATTGAGTTCGATGAAACGGTTCTTCGTTGCAGCTTCCATATCCATGTTACATTTCTTCAAAGCCCAATATGCACTTTGTTCTATTTAGACCGGTAGGTGGCATGCTTTTCCGTATACAAGACGAAATGGAGTGCATCCCGTCGGTGTCTTATAGGCTGTACTAAATGCCCATAAAGCATCATTTAACTTGTCAGACCACCCTTTCGGATTATATCCAGTCGTTTTTTCTAGAATCTGTTTTATAGCCCTATTGGTTACTTCAGTTTGCCCATTGGATTGAGGATGGTATGAAGTGGAAACCCTATGATACACTCCATATTGTTGCAAAGCTCTTCCTAGATGGTGATTACAAAAGTGTGTTCCCCTATCACTAATCAATGCTTTAGGAACTCCAAACCTAGCGAACAAACTTTGCAAAAATTTAAGCACTACCTTGCTGTCGTTTGTTGGTAACGCTTGCGCTTCGACCCATTTTGATACGTAATCAACAGCAACCAAAATATACTTATTACCTTTAGATTCAGGAAACGGTCCCATGAAGTCCAATCCCCATATGTCGAAAACTTCACATACTTGGATATAGTTTTGCGGCATTTCGTTTCTTGATGTAATATTTCCGGATCGTTGACACGCATCACATCCTTTTATATAATCTTTTGCATCATCCAGCATAGTAGGCCAATAAAATCCTGCATCAAGGATTTTCCTTTTTGTAATAATTGCACCATGATGTCCCCCCGTCGGCCCTGAATGGCAATGTGCCAATATTGCTGGGACATCATCTCCATCTACGCATCTTCATATAATATTGTCAGGACATAATTTAAAGGCACAAGGTTCATCCCAAATATACTCACTAGCGCGAGTTAGAAACCTTCTTTTCTCGTCGGATGTTAGCCCTTTTGGAATTTCATTTGCAACAATAAAGTTTATATAATCGGCATACCATGGTGTATTATCATTGCTCTTAATTCTTACCATCATAAGGTGTTCATCAGGAAAGTCATCAGCGATTTCCCTTTCATCAAGCACCTCCATATCAGGGTTCTCAAGTCTAGATAAGTGGTCAGCAGCTAGATTCTCGGCACCCTTTTTATCTTTAATTTCAATATCGAATCCTTGGAGCAATAAAACCCACCTAATAAGCCTTGGCTTGGCATCCTGTTTATTGAACAAATACTTCAAAGCAGAATGGTCAGTGTAAACCATAGTTTTTGACAATATAAGATATGACCTAAATTTATCGAATGCAAAAACTACTGCTAAAAGTTCTTTTTCCATGGTGGTGTAATGTTCTTGGGCATTATTTAATGTTTTGCTAGCATAATAAATTGGCTTAAATTTCTTTTCTATCTTTTGGCCAAGTACAGCTCCAACAGCATAATCACTAGCGTCACACATTAGTTCAAAAGGCAGATTCCAATCTGGCGAAATTATAATAGGTGCAGTAGTTAGCTTTTCTTTAAGTATATTAAACGCCTTTTTGCAATCTTCAGAAAAATCAAACTTCGCATCTTTTAGCAATAATTGGGTCATAGGCCTAGATATCATTGAAAAATCCTTTATGAACCTACGATAAAATCCAGCATGCCCTAAAAAACTTCTAACACCTTTTACATTAGTGGGGTAAGGTAGTTTGACAATTGCATCAATTTTAGCTTTGTCGACTTCTATACCTTTCCCAGAAATCTTATGTCCTAAAAAAATTCCCTCTCTAACCATAAAATGACATTTTTCCCAATTAAGAACAAGGTTAGTTTCTTCACACCTAGCAAGCATTTTATCAAGTTTAAAAAGACAATCACTAAATGAGTTACCGAACACCGAGAAGTCGTCCATGAAGACTTCCATAAAGTCTTCTACCATTTCATGGAAGATAGCCGTCATACAACGTTCGAAAGTAGCAGGGGCGTTGCATAGTCCGAACGGCATTCTCCTATAGGCGAAGGTTCCATAAGGGCAGGTGAAAGTCGTCTTCTCTTGATCCTCGGGGGCAATGGATATTTGGAAGAAACCTGAAAAACCATCTAAAAAACAATAATAATCATATCCTGATAGTCTTTCTAACATTTGATCAATAAATGGAAGAGGGAAGTGATCTTTTCGCGTAGCATCATTGAGTTTGCGGTAGTCGATGCAAACTCTCCATCCAGTAACAGTTCTTGAAGGGATTAGCTCATTGTCGTCATTGAGTACTACCGTCATTCCTCCTTTTTTTTGGTACAACGTGGATAGGACTGACCCACGAGCTGTCGGAAATTGGGTAGATAAGTCCGGAGTCAAGTAATTTCACAATTTCATTTTTCACCACATCTTGGACTTTTGGATTCAAACGCCTTTGGGGTTGGATAGTAGGTTTGAATTCATCTTCCATAAGGATTTTATGTGTACAGAATGACGGGCTAATTCCCTTAATATCAGACATTTTCGATGCTAATGCTCCTCTTCGTTTATATAGTACCTGCAAAAGGGATTCTTTTTCTTTTGGCGTTAAGTCAGATGCAATAATAACGGGTGAATTAGTGTTCCCATTTAAATAAGCATATTCCAAAGTAGAAGGGAGATCCTTAAGCACAGGTTTAACATCATCAATTTTATTAGCACTAGCGGAATAAACTTGTTCTTTTATTATGTCATTGCTGTCATCAGATAAATGCGCCGCATCGATATTTCTGATGCGCCGTATGGCGTTACAAACAGCGGAATCAACAGCAAAATTATTATCAATAGTATTTTCATCAACTTGATCTTCTATAGCGATTGTGTTTTCTAAATTTTTAAGCAGAAAAGAATCAAGCAAATTACATTTTAACAATTTCTGGGTAAATTGATTAATCGTGTCATCAGAAACATCGATATTATAGCATTCATCATCTTCATAATTAGTTTTACTCATAGATTGTTCCATATTAAATTCAACCTCATCTTTTCCTATGGTAAGAGTTATCTTTTTATTAAAAACATCAATCATGGCCCTAGCAGTGGCTAAAAATGGTCGTCCTAATATTATTGGAGTTCTAGAATTTTCGGGCATATTGAGGATAACAAAGTCAATAGGTAATTCAAATTTATCAACTTTTATCAATATATTTTCAGCTATTCCTAATGGGTATTGTATGGACCTATCAGCTAGCTCTAAGCACATCCTAGTAGGTTTTGGTTCACCAAGGCCTAATTTTTCATACATAGAAGAGGGCATAAGACTTATACTAGCTCCTAGGTCGCCTAAAGCATTTCCAATATGTAAATTTTTAATTTGACAAGGAATAGTGAAACTCCCTGGATCTTTTTCCTTAGATGGAAGTTTGTTGAGCAATGCTGCTGAGCTTCTTTCCCCTATTGTTACAGTGCAAGCCTCTTCAAGTTTGGACTTGTTTGTAAGCAAGCTCTTCAGATATTTAGCATATTTTGGCATTTGCACTAGGGCTTCCATAAATGGTATGCTTAGCTGCAGCTGCTTGAGATTTTCCAGGAACTTCCTTTGATAGGCATCTTCTTTCTCCTTCCTTACCCTATGTGGAAAAGGTAGTGTTGATTGTTTAAGTTCAACAGAAGGTTCTTCTCTAATCACAGGTTCTGGATTAGTCTCTTTTGGTTGCTCTTGCTCAGATGATATAGATTCAGGGGAAATCTTGTTTGTGCTGTTATCCTCGGGTGTCTCTCCGATTTGAAAGGTTGACTTTCCGCCTCTAGTTGTAATCCCTTTCAAATCGTGTTTTACCAAAAGAACCTTGTTAAGCACCGTTGATAATTGGTGCACTTCTATTGCCAATCCATTAATCATGTTGTTTTGTTCCTTTAGTAACAGCTCATGACTGCCTTTGAATTCATTAATAAAGTTTCTTGCTTCATGATGTTCTTTTTCATTTGCTTGAGCGATTAGTAGTGCAAACTCTTCCATGGCAAGGTTTCTTTGGGGTCTTCTGAACCAGTTGGGGAAAATATCGAACATTGTTCCTGAAAATTAAAGACAGGTAGATTTCAAAGTAAAAACTTCCTAGTGTAAGGGTAAGTTAGAATATTTTCCGTTCGGGAATAAGAAAAATAAAAGTTGCTGATATCTGTAGACGATGCGCCGTATCCAGAAAGTTGGATACGCCGTATCTTATTACGTTAAAATTTAATCAGACTTTTATTCAGAAAATAGATACACCGCTTATGAATTAGAATGCGCCGTATCAAGTTTAAATTATCAAAAATCGATTATATTTAATAAAATTAAATGCGTCGTATTAACAAAAGCTAATGCACCGTATTTTCGTTATGTTTCAAAATACAAGATTTTTGATTTAGTGGATGCGCCGTATCGATAAAGATCGATGCGTCGCTTCTTTTTAATAATTCAAAAAACAGTTTTTAATTTAAATTGAAAATACGCCGTATCTGTTAAAACAGATGCGTCGTATGGCGTTAGGGTTTAGAAAAATTTCTTATTAAAAACTGAATACGCCGTATCTTGGGGAAAGATGTGTCGTACTCGAATTTATTAAACGCGTTGTATTTTATAAAAATTAAACGCAATACGCCGTATCTGTGAAAACAGATGCGCCGTATCGTTTGTATCAGCACAATACAACGACAACAGAATGCAGAAAAATACAGAAAAAAGAAAAACAAAAATAAAAACAAACAAAAAGAAACAAAAATTGCAGAAAACAAAAACACACAAAAACAGCAAATATGCAAATTATACAATGAATGCAATCTATCTAATATACAACAGGGTTAGTGGTTAGAATCTAAAAAAAAAACTAAAAAGAAAAATCTAATTAAAATACTTAATAAAATTAACAGATAATAACAATTCACTCCCCGGCAGCGGCGCCAAAAACTTGATGTGCGTGATGTGTCGTTGCGGTTTAGCAGTATTAATGCCTACTCAAGTTTTAAATTTATATTTAGCCGACTTATCAATAACACACACACTTAACGAGCAGTGTACCCGGTCAGTATGAATATAATGGTAAGCAGAGTGTCGATCACTAAGAGTGGAACGTATTATCTAGTTATTCTAATCAGTATTTTAATATCCTAAGTTAGTAATACAACCTAATCTAACGCAAGGGGGTTCAGCCTGAGAGACTGGCACGGTTTGGTTATAATTAAATAGAAAACTAAACTAATGAGCACGAATCAGCGATTAGCACACACGTACACAGATAGATACTCGAGACAATAAGAAGACCTGTCCTGATAATTAAATAGCTTATCACTTGTTTTATTGCTAGTTTTATATGAAGTGTATATAATTAAACCTTTCTCGTTGGCTCTAATCTTATCGGCGAGTAAACCCTTAATGATTACTTATGTCTATCCTATTTATTCAAGCGTCTCTAATAAATAGGCGAGGAAGGGGCATGGCGACCCAAGCAAGACTCAGCTAGACACAGAGGTTATCAATGCACTAATAAAAGTCACCAAAGACATCAACATATAAACTTTAATTAATGAGAAAGCAATATTAAAGGGAGTGCATGATCTTCCGTAGTCACATGACACAAGCCCATCAATCCTGATGAATTAAAGCGTACTAAAACAATAAAACAAAACTACTTAATGAATTGAATACATGCAGGACCTTCTTACAGCTCTTGTATCTTTATTTGAGGTGTGTCTTGTGCTGCTTGGTCGTCTGAATTCGGCTCTAGGGTTATATCTCTCCTGCTTTATATTCGTCTGACCTTGGGGTATTTATAGTTTCTGTCTGAGGGATCGATGCGGCGCATTGAGTTGATAGATGCGGCGCATTGACTTAACTTCGCTTGGGGTCCAAGATTAATATATTCAGGAATATTCGTACACCGTCTTCAGATGCGGCGTAGCTTGATCTTTATATGCGGCGCATGTACTTTAGCTGTCTTGGATTGTAACTGGTGAAATCTTGATAGTGATACGCCGTATGTTAGAAGTATATTGCGGCGTATCTGGAGTAGAACGAGCTTGATCTTCTTCTTTGACCAAAGTTTCATATGCGGCGCATGACAGAATTGCATGCGGCGCATTCTTCAAAGTCAGGCAATGGTCTTCGAATTCATCTAAGTATGATATTGCATCGTATCTGTTGAGTGAGATACGGCGCATCTTCTGGATTTCAGTAGACTTTTGACATCTCGCTTGTTTTGCTCCATAATTAGTCCAAAATCGCCAAGTTTCACATAATGCTTGTTTTTACCTGAGAATTACTAAAGTAAACATTAATGTATCGATTCTCATATATAATATAATAAAACAAGTCAAATAAATAGGATAAATGATGATAATAAAATATACTTATTTGAGTTTATCAGTCCACAAAAGAGAAGCTCTTAACTTGAACCTTTCTTTCGAGAAAGCATCATAAGCATCAACCCCTTTCCATAAAAGATTAATTTCTTTAATTAATGGTTGTAGATAAACGTCTATATCATTGACCAGACCTTTTTCCCCTTCAATTATCGCTGAAAGAATAAAAGATTATTGCTTCATGCATATCCACGGAGGTAAATTATAGGGAATCAATAGCACTGGTCAGGTACTATGTGTTGTATTCATCATACGAAATGGATTACATCCGTCACTAGCAAGCCCAAGCCTTACACTACGAGGATCTGAGGCAAATTGTTCATATCGATCATTAAACGCCTTCCAAGCAAGACCATCTGCCGGGTGCCTTAACTTCCCATCTTTTGTTCGACCCGTTTCATGCCACTTCATGTCCTTCGCAGTTTTCTCACACATGTATAGCCTTTTCAGTCTCGGAATTAAAGGAAAATAACGTAAGACTTTTGCTGGCTTTTTTGACTTGTCTGATTTTGAACTTTCACCCGATTGATCACCAACATCATTTCTATATTAGGAAGCTTTTCCAGTATGACATGATTGTTCACCTTCGCTCTTACCCCAATATAGCATGCAATCATTAGGACATGCATGGATTTTCATGTATCCAAGCCCCAAATCATTAGTTAATTTTTTGGTTTGGTGAACAAATGTTAGGATCTCTGGGAAATAAGAGTTTCATTGTTGCTGCCGATAGTGTTAAGCTGGTTCCTGCCGATAGCTTTGGTTCCTGCTGAAAGCTCATTGCTACCGACAGTGTTATCTTGTTTCTGCCGATAGTGTTGTTGCTGCGGATAGTATTATTTGTTATCCGTATATTTAGAATGTTTGTTAAGATTTATTTTTAGAAGAGATTGTTGTTTATCTCTTCACACGTTTACTTGTAGAACGGATTAGGGTTAGGTCATCTTGTTAGTATAAAAGATATATCCGTCTATGAGTTTATGTACGCCTTTAACACTTTTAACGTTTTCAATATTCAAGAACACAATTCTTAGTTCATAGTTTGATCCATAGAGGATCATTGTTCGTTTAGAGTTTTCTTCTTTATAATACTTGCTGTTTAGTTTCCGCATAAACGCTTGTATTGCATACAGAGGTTCTTGTTTATACCAAGCTCAATCAAGCTCGAAGTTCTCGATCCTACAAGTGGTATCAGAGCCTGGTAAGGATCTCTGATAAAGAAGAAAAAGGTCGATCTCATATCTCTTAACCCTCTCTCAATGGCAGACGATAACCCAGAAACCAATGTCATTAACCAGGAAGATCAACAACCCAAAACTGAAACATCCCAAGTCCAAACGCAAATCGTCACCGCTATGTCCACCAACAATGCTAAATTCCCATATCTAAAGAAAGATGAGTATGAAGTCTGGGCTATGAGAATGGAATATTGGATCACAAACAGTGATTACAATCTGTGGAATGTCATTCTCAAGGGAAATAGCAAGAAGAATACAGGAAGGGACGAGGATGGCAATATTTATATAGAGCCACCTGTTACTGCAGAAGCGCACATGGCTGTGCAAAAGGAAACCAAAGCAAGAACCCTTCTGCTTCAAGCTATTCCAGAGGATCATATGAGTGATTTCCATCACTTGGATGATGCTAGAAAGATCTGGCATGCTGTAAAAGCCAGATTTGGAGGGAATGATGAATCCAGAAAAATGAGAAAGTCTATGCTTAAGCAAGAGTTTCAGGAATTCAAGATCTCTGAGGCTGAGGGGATTCATAAAGGGTATGACAGATTCCACAAGATCCTGAGTCAACTCAACCAGTTGAAAGCTAGGCCGGATGATGAAGATTGCAACACCAAATTTCTGAGGGCTTTACCACCATCTTGGTCGCAGGTTTCCATAACCCTCAAGGCCAAAGGAGGACTGGATTTTATGAGCTTTGATGATCTGTACAACAAGTTGAAAACCCTTGAACTTGATATCAAAGGGTATTCCACCTATACACCTCATACTCCAACCCATACTGCTTTTGTTAGTAACTCTGGTGCTAACAAAACATCATATGGAAACAGTCCAACTCCATCAACATCATCAATCTCTTACTCACCTGTCACACCAAAAGCTCAAACCAGTTCTGAGAATCTTGTAGTGGATCTGCTTCATTCATTTTTTGCTGATAGTACACCACAACAGAAGATTGTGTATGATGATTTCAATCAGGTTGATGAATTGGATATGGAAGAGATGGACTTAAGATGGCAGATGGCTATGATATCGTTGAAGTTGGATAGGTTTGAAAAGAAGGCAGGAAGAAGGGTCAATTTTAATGGACAGGAGCCTGCCAGGTTTGATAGAAGGAAGGTGAGGTGTTATAAATGTTCTCAAACAGGACATTTTGCTAGGGAATGTACAGACAAGAAGGTGGATGATAAAGCACGGTATTCTGCTTTCAGAATTCAAGAGTTGGAGTCAGAAGACCCCAAGGCTTTGGTATCTGTGGATTCAATGGTGGACTGGGAGCAACATGAGAAGTCTCTTGCAAGTGGAGCAGATAAGGTCTTAGGGATGGTAGCTGGATATGGTGAAAAGAAACAAGTGGCTGGTCAGTTTGGAATGATGGGTCATCCATCTCAGGTACATAACTGCCCATTTGGTTGTGATTCTAAATATGATAAATTGAAACAGGAATTTGATGATAAAGAAAGTGAAAATAAGGATAACTTTATTCAACTTAAGGCTCATAAAAAGGCTGTTAAAACTTTAGAACAACAAAAGGTCTGGTATCAACAACAACAGTCTGCTTATGAAGTAAAAATAAAGGTATTGGAAAGAGATTTAAAAAATGCTATTAATGAGTTTAAACATACTGAACGGGAAAAAGCTAAGGTTGTATTAGATAATCAGGATTTAAAGTCTAAACTAGATGATACCTTGGCTAGATTTAATAAGTGGAAAGAGTCATCCACAAACCTTCACAGGCTTATTGATAGTTCTATGTCATCAAAAACTAAAAGAGGTTTAGGGTTCGGTGACCTGGTAGGGCCAAATCAATATTATGACCCTAATGAATATAGTGTTTTTAACCCAGAACCTGTAGATTATAGAAAGCCTGTAAAGTTTGTGAATGAGGGAGGGATGAATGATGTTCCTCCACCCATAACTGGAACATTTAAGCCGGCTAATCCTTTTGATGACTTTGATGATTCACAAATGATGTATGGCAAACAGGCAAAGGACTTGCCTAATCTTGATTGTGACTCTAATGAATTTGTCTCTTGTTCTTACAGTGACAAATCTTCAGAAATCAAGACAGATGACTATGCCACATGTGGATCAAGTGACAAGTCAGCATCAATAAAGTCAGAAGATCTCTCCTCAGAAGTAGCTAATGTTGAATCTCACTCGAAGATAGTTGCATCTAAAGATATTTCTTTTGATAGTGTTAAAAACAATAATGTTTCTGGTTGTGGTTCTTTTTCAAACAATTCTAGTTGTGGTTCTGTTTCAAACAATTATGATTGTGGTTTTCATTATGTTAAGGATAATTTTGTTTCATGTGTTGGTTTGAATAATTCTGTGTGCAATGAGAAAGTTATTGTTAAGAAAAAGGCCCCTAGAAAGAAATCTTGCTTTGTGTGTCGTAGTTATGATCATCTCATTAAAGATTGTGACTATTATGAGAAACAGATGGGTTTGAATGCATGTCAAAATAGGTTTGTATGGAAAAATGTGAATGATATTCCCCCCTATATTCCTCAAGCAGCAAGGAGAACTTCAGTTGCTACTGGCAAGCCAGTTCCTGCTGGTAAGCCTGTTGCTGCTGATAGGTTCATTCCTGCCGATAAGCCTGTTGCTGCTGTGTATTCAGTTCCTGCCAGTAGGATCAATCCTGCTGGTTGGAGAAGCAATTTGGCTAGACCTTTCAGAAAACCTACTAGTTCTTACTTTCAAAATAATTTGAGACCTGTTTGTTTTGACACCAAAAATAAGGGAGGGGCAAGATGGAAAACTGCTGTTAAGTCCTCAGCAGGTTGTTCTTGGAAAATCAATAGCCAACATATGAAAATGGGGTCCAAGATCAATGGTGGATCTCATCAATCTCCAGGGTTTAATTCTTATTGATCCACTAGGCAGGGTCAAGTCAGCAATGGCTTGAGTCTCTCTTGTATCTAATGTTGTATATGTATTCTTTCTCTCAGGATTTTCCTTTTAGAAGCAAAGATGTTGGAATTGTTGATAGTGGGTGTTCCAGGAGTATGACAGGGAATTTGGATAGATTGCATGACTTTGTACCTTTGAATGGAGGTACTGTGACATTTGGAGGAGGAGATGGAATAATTTCTGGGAAGGGAACTATCAAGACTGCTAAGCTGGACTTTGAAGATGTACTTTATGTGAAGGAACTTCAAGACTTCAATTTGTTCTCTGTCTCCCAAATCTGTGACAAGAAGAACAGTGTTCTCTTCACTGAGAATGATTGCTTTGTGTTGTCCAAAGACTTCAAGCTGCCTGATGAAAGTCAGGTTGAACTTAAAGTTCCTAGGACTTACAATCTTTATAGCTTCAATCTTAGTGATGTTCAGCCTGAGGGATCTCTTGCTTGTTTGGTTGCAAAAGCTTCTGTGGATGAGTCTAAGAAATGGCACAGAAGAATGGCCCATGTGAATTTCAAGACCATTAATAAGTTGGCTAAGAATGGGTTGGTGAAAGGGCTTCCTATGAAGATCTTCTCTAATGAGCATGATTGTGTTGCCTGTAACAAAGGAAAGCAGCACAAAGCATCATACAAGGCCATAACTGCTGTGAGCAACATCTCTGAGCCTTTGCAGCTTCTTCATATGGATCTTTTTGGTCCTACTTCTATCAGAAGTATTGACCATAAGAACTACTGCCTGGTGATTACAGATGATTTTAGCAGGTTTTCATGGACTTTCTTTTTGGGTACTAAAGATGAAACTTATCCAGTTCTTAGGGATTTTATTGCCTTAATTGAAAATCAGCTAAGTAAAAAGGTTAAGTCTATAAGGTGTGATAATGGCACAGAATTTAAGAACTCTAATCTTATTGACCTCTGTGGGACTAAGGGGATAAAAAGGGACTATAGTAATGCTAGAACTCCACAACAAAATGGGGTTGCAGAAAGGAAAAATAGGACCCTGATAGAAGCAGCTAGGACTATGTTAGCTGAATCTAAGATGCCTACTATGTTTTGGACTGAAGCAGTTTGCACTGCTTGTTATGTGTTGAATAGGGTATCTATTACTAGTCCTCATAATAAAACACCTTATGAACTTTTGTCTGGGAAGGTTCCAAACATTAGTTACCTTAAGCCTTTTGGATGTCATGTCACTATTTTGAACACTAGTGATTACCTAGGCAAGTTTGATGGGAAGGCTGATGAAGGGTTTATTGTTGGATATTCTGCTCATGGTAAAGCCTATAGGGTTTATAATCTGTCCTCTAAGAAAATAGAAGAGACTCTCAACTTAAGATATCTTGACGATAAACCTAATTTGCAAGGTGCTGGTCCAGAGTGGTACTTTGATCTGGATTATCTATCTGACACCTTAGGTTATAATAGATTTAAATCAAATCTATCTGCTGGTATAAATGTTTCTCAAACTAACAATGCAGGTTCCTCAGATGATGATTCTGATGTAGAGAGTGATGAACGACCTATAGTTGTTCCTTCTTTTCCCTCTAACAACATTTCAGGTTCAAAGCTCAAGGATTCTTTTGATATGGCTGGAGGTGATTCTAGTTATGCAGAAGATCTTGCTAGGCTTCAAAGACAAGAGTTTAATGCCAACAGAGCTGCTGAGATGTTTGATTCTGGATTTTCTAAAGAGACAGAGGAGATTCTGAGAAAGGCTGAAGCTGAAGTTAGAAGACAATTGAATTCAACTGATGATATTCATGTTCCTGCTGATCCCATTCCTGCTGAAAGTGGATCTGTTCCTGCCGAACCTTCTCGGGTTTCTGCTGATGTTCCTGTGTCTTCTCCATCTGTGGACACTCTGGGTGTTGTTAACTCCCCTGAAAGATTTCCAATTCCTTCTGATCTTGGAAACTCAGTCTCTTCAAAAGATAAGCTGAATGATCCTCATCATCAGTCCAGAACTGGAATTTTCACTTCTTCTTCATATGATGATGACTTCAACCCCTCCATATCTAATCAGGCATCCTCCATTGAAGTTAATCCAATTGCTACCAAGAGGATCAATACAGTTCATCCTCAGTCTTTGATTCTTGGAGATATAAATTCCCCTGTGCAGACAAGAAGCAAGCTACATCAACCCAAGTTTGGAGAATCTGCTTTTCTTAGTTATATACAGGATCAGTTGAGGAACAATCATACTGATTACCTACATTGTCTGTATGCTTGTTTCTTATCTCAAGTTGAACCAACTAGCATAGCTCAGGCTCTTGCTAATGATGATTGGGTTGAGGCTATGCAAGAGGAGATGCAGCAGTTCCAGAATCAGAAAGTATGGATGTTGGTGCCTTTACCTGCAGGCAAGCATGCTATTGGGACTAAATGGATTCTAAAGAATAAAAGGGATGCTAGGGGTATTGTGGTTCGAAATAAGGCTAGATTGGTAGCTCAAGGTCATAGACAAGAAGAGGGGATTGATTATGATGAGGTGTTTGCACCAGTGGCAAGAGTTGAAGCTATCCGATTGTTTTTAGCTTTTGCTTCTTTCATGGGGTTCATAGTATATCAGATGGATGTGAAGAGTGCATTTTTGTATGGCAGGATTGAGGAAGAGGTTTATGTTACTCAACCACAGGGGTTTGTGGATCCTCAGAATCCTAATTTGGTTTACAAAGTAGTTAAAGCACTTTATGGTCTTCATCAAGCACCAAGGGCTTGGTATGCACGGTTATCAGCCTTTTTGCTTAAACATGGTTACAGAAGAGGGACTATTGATAAAACTCTTTTTATCAGAAAGAATTTCAAAGATATCATCCTGGTACAAGTTTATGTAGATGATATTATCTTTGGTTCCACTAATGAAGCCTGGTGCAGGGAGTTTGAAGACTTGATGAAGAGTGAATTTGAGATGAGTGCTATGGGTGAAATGACTTTCTTCTTGGGTCTTCAGGTTAAGCAGAAACCAGATGGAATCTTTATTTGCCAGGAGAAGTATGTTTATGAGATGCTTAAGAAATTTGATATGGAGAATGTGAAGGTTGCTACAACTCCTTTTGAACGTCCAAAGCCTAAGTCCAATAATGAACCTGATGCTGCTGTTAATGTTCATCTTTATAGGTCCATGATTGGATCACTCATGTATTTAACAGCTTCAAGACCTGATATCATGTTTGCTGTTGGTGCATGTGCTAGACATCAGGTTACACCCTTGACTTCTAACCTAAATGCAGTTAAGAGAATCTTCAAGTATTTAAGAGGACAGCCAAAGATGGGACTTTGGTATCCTAAAGATTCTCCTTTTGTGTTGGAAGCATATAGTGACAGTGATTATGCTGGGGCTAACTTTGATAGGAAGTCTACAACAGGAGGTTGTCAGTTTCTGGGTAGGAGGTTGGTTTCTTGGCAGTGCAAGAAGCAGACTATAGTGGCTACATCTTCTACTGAGGCAGAGTATGTTGCTGCTGCTAGTTGATGTGGACAGGTACTTTGGATGCAAAATCAGTTGTTAGATTATGGGTTCAACTACATGAACACTAAGATTTTTATTGATAATCAAAGTACTATGTGTATTGTTAAGAATCCTGTTTATCATCAGAGGACAAAGCATATTGAGATTCGACATCATTTCATAAGAGATGCTTATGAGAAGCATCTTATTCAGGTGGTTAAGATTCACACAGATGATAATGTTGCTGATCTGCTGACCAAGGCTTTTGATGGACCAAGGTTTAAACATTTGGTGGTCCATATTGGAATGGTAAATCCTTAGTTGCTGAGCTTAAGGGGAGGCTTGCAGATTAAGGGGAGGATAAAGCTCAAGGGGAGGATTGTTTCTTGTTGTTGTTGTATAATTTCTATCTTTCTTTCTTTCTTTTGTTTCTTTTCTTATTTTCTTTATTTTAGTGTGATTCTTAGTTTAAAAAAAAAAAAAAAAAAAAAAAAAAATTTGTATCTTTGTGTGCTAATAAAGTGGTTTTGAGCAACACCTTGCAGGTACAGTGTTGGTGTTTACACCTGCACAATAAATGGTGCTCAACTCACCATGTCTTGCAGACAAGAAAGAGTTGACTCACCATGAGGGTACGGCTCTGGTGTGATTATCAAATCCGTTGATAGCTGTAATAGCTTGCTCAAAGCTATAGGGTACTTCAACTCACCCATGGTTTATTCCTGAGAGTTGAAAATGGTTCTCAATTCACCATGGATGTAACCCTTATGGGATCCAAAGGATTGGCTAGTCCACAAAAGTATGGTTTGTGGTAAAGACAATTGGTATCCATATTTGGTATTCAATTCACCAAGGTTCAGTTGAAACCAAAGAATTGGCTAGTCCTGAGCAAACGGCTACAGGTAAAGACAAGTCAAATCCGTTTATAGTTGCTGATTTGCTAATAAATCAGATGGTTATCAATGTACCATGGTCTAACACACCTAAACATTGGCTACTCCAGTAGTGATGGCTATTGGTAAAGAGACATCAAATCCATTAATTTTCAATGATTCACCTCTCACAGGAGTTAACACACCTGGATGTGATGAGAATAGTATGAAACTTCAAGTGATTTGATGTACATATTGTCATAGTAGCAGCCAAGTTCAAGTGAAAGTAATGGTGACCAGTATACATGTTTTGAAGAAGATTTCTTGTTCCTGCTGAACTATTGAAGTTGCTGCTGGATGCTATAGAAGCTGGAATCTTGCAAGTTATGGATGTTGCTGCTGGTTACTTAAAATTGTTGCTGCTAAGTCGCAGTCCTCAAGCCTGAGAGTTGCAAGCTCTATCACATTGGAATCTTGCAGGTTAACCTAGTCAACCTCAAGATTAGGGGAGGATTGTTAGGATCTCTGGGAAATAAGAGTTTCATTGTTGCTGCCGATAGTGTTAAGCTGGTTCCTGCTGATAGCTTTGGTTCCTGCTGAAAGCTCATTGCTGCCGACAGTGTTATCTTGTTTCTGCCGATAGTGTTGTTGCTGCGGATAGTATTATTTGTTATCCGTATATTTAGAATGTTTGTTAAGATTTATTTTTAGAAGAGATTGTTGTTTATCTCTTCACACGTTTACTTGTAGAACGGATTAGGGTTAGGTCATCTTGTTAGTATAAAAGATATATCCGTCTATGAGTTTATGTACGCCTTTAACACTTTTAACGTTTTCAATATTCAAGAACACAATTCTTAGTTCATAGTTTGATCCATAGAGGATCATTGTTCGTTTAGAGTTTTCTTCTTTATAATACTTGCTGTTTAGTTTCCGCATAAACGCTTGTATTGCATACAGAGGTTCTTGTTTATACCAAGCTCAATCAAGCTCGAAGTTCTCGATCCTACAACATATGATGGTAATGATGTGATGTGAGGAAATGCATCTCGTAAAAGCTCTGGCAACATACCAAAAGTCTTGTTGGATATGCCACTGATACATTTAATGTGATATAAGCGTAAAGTAAAAGACAAACTATAAAACTTGCAGCCGGGATACAATTCTTTGTCACACTGTTCTAACAACTTTTTATAAGGAATATCCTCGACATTGTGATCACTTGTTTCGGCAGATTCATCTACTTCTCCATCAAGCCCTGCTTCCTCCGTGTTTTCATGATTTGAAGGAAAAGAACTTAAACCAAAGGCATCCCGAACCAAGCCTATCATGTCATCTTCAACAAACGAAGTTTCATGAATGCAAGTAGATGGAGATGTTGGGGGAGTAGCAAGCTCCCCATGAAGAGTCCATATTGTGTACCCCGGTAAAAAACCATAACGCAATAAGTGTTCATGAACCTCATCTACCTCCAATAATTCATCATTACAACATCTAAGGCATGGACATATAATTGATCCTCTTATATCTCGAGCACGAGAGAAATTAATAAAAGACTCGAATCTTTTACTAAAAGTAATGCTTTTTATGTGTGCGTTGATCCAACTTTTGTCCATTATATTGATTTACATAAACAAGTAATAACTGTTTATAACATACCATAATGTTATTATACAATACAAAAGCTTTTTAAAACTAAAAGATCTAATGAAACGCCTAGTCCTTGTCGAGCTAAGAATGCACTTAGTAGCTAAATACTACGAAAATATGAGCAAGTTATTTCTAACTCATTATTAGCAACATATCCTAAACATGCTACACAAACAAATCATCTACTTATAGTGAAAATGACTCAAGTATAATAATTGTGTTCCTTTACTCATTAACATCATAACACTAACATATCCTTTCATGATTTGCAAACGATTAACAGGTACTTGTACCACAATCAACTAGCAAATACTTGTGCAATAGCAGACAACAATTTGATGACGATTAACTAACATATAACCGATACACGTAACAATTAACAACTCAACTAATCAACAGAATAGTTATATCTCTAAACTACTTAACCATAACAAAACTCATAATAATAATCGTCATCAAATTGTACATCACAAAACACATTAATAAACGATTAACTAACATTGACCTGATGATGTACGACGACGATTACAGATCCACGGCGGCGATTACAGATCCACGGCGACAATTACAAAACCACGGCGATTACGGCAATGATTAATGGACCTAGTGATTACGGCAACGATTATGACAGATGAGTGTGTGGAAAACTAGAATGGGGGGTTGAATAGTTTTACGTCTTTTTAATTTATTATAAAATCTTTGTTTCCTTTTAAAAAACTTAGATTCGAGTTTATGTGAAAAATAATACTTTGACAATATTATTAATTATATGTGTATCATTTTAGATTTGTTATAAAAGTTTTGTTTTTATGAATGGAGTTTTAAATTGATCTTTATGTGAAATCAACTTCTAAATAATACTAACAATTATATATGCCTATATGTATGAAAGTAATGACGATATAAATAAAGTATTAAGTAAGAGATGGAAAGATCAAACCGAGACACGAGGGATTTATAGTGGTTCGGCTACAAGGACACCTTCCTTGCCCTACTCCACTCCCCGAGCACCTAGCTCGAGAGTTTTCTTCACTACTTCAACAAGCTCCCTTATGGCGGAGAAAACCTTACACACTTTCGCTTACACCGGTTTAACGACACAAAGCTAAATGTCGAGTTCTAATCGTAGCTAGAACCAATCTCACGACTTCAATCACAACACGACTACTTCACGACTTCCAACAACTTCTTCTCAACACTTCACGACTTCTATTTCTTCACTTTTTCACGACTTCTTCTTCTTCACTATTTCACGCCTTGTATTTCTTCACTCCTTCGCGACTTCTACGTTTTCACTATTTCACGACTTCTTTACGACGGTTTCACAACTTCTTCACACCACAACTACTTCACAACTTTACAACACTTCTACACTACTTCTTTACAACACAACTACTTATTCACCTTCTTCACTAATTACACACTACACTAATCTAATCACTTATGTTCACACCTAATATACACACCTTATACACAAATGAATGAATGATTTACAAGGTTTACTAAACTAACAACTTAGGTAACAAGATGATACTAAGTTGTAATACTTCTAGTCTTGATTGATAGAAGTATTCTTCTCTTTGCACTTGGATGATTGAAGCTTGAATCACTTGGAAGCAAAAGCTTAAGATTATATGATCAAAGGTTTATGAAAGAAGATTTAGATCAGAAAGTTTTTGTGCAAAAAGGTAAGAAAAAAATCCAGGAATGAACCAGTATTTATAGGCAAAGCTGGGGGGCTGAGGAGCGTGGCCGGTCCCCTTAATTAGGGGGCCGGTCCCCTTAATAATTAAGGGGGCCGCCTAGTTAATTAAAGGGGCCGCCCAATGTATCTGTTGCCCAGCTTTGTCTTTTTGTGGGGAAGGTTTTTCTGGAACATTTTAGCTATTTTTTATTAAAAATTTGAATATTTATTTATATAATAATTATACATATTATTTAATACCAAAAATGATTTTCTAAAAGATATAAAATGTTTGTGACATTTTATAAAAAATCTAGTGATTAAGAAAATGTTCCTTTGATCATATAATGCATTAGGCATTTGTTTATTCATACCTTAAGTGATTGAGTTGTTAAAATATATATTTACAACTAAATACTTGTTTATGTCATAATCTTTCGTTTAATGATTTTACATTTTGTGATTATCAAAACGTAGAGATATCGAAAAATATTAATAACGTGTTTAGGCATTATATATATCAACAATCTCCCCCTGTTTGATGATTACAAAATCTAAACTCATTAAATTAAAAATTAATTTTTAGACAAGTATTTAGTGAGTTTATATCTACTTCTCCCCATTTTTGTAGAATCAAAAAGGTTATGCCGAGAAGTTTTAGATACGAAATTTGTCGGAACGAGAACTCCCCCTTGATGTGTTGTTGGGAATAAAATGCTTAAGACAAAGAGCCTGCCAGATGAACTATTGAGCCTGCCAGTTCTTTTTGAAGAAGTTGAAGATACACTAACAGTACCTTCTGGGTGAGAAGGTACTGCTAGTTAAAGAAGATCCTGCCAAGTTGAAGGTCAAGTTGATAGATATTTATTTGTAGATATTTAGTTGTATTATTAGTCTTTGTACAATGTAACACGTTAAGTAGAAGTAGTTCAGTCTTCTATGTTGTGCAGAAGATAATACTGAGTGATTTACATTGAAAGTTGTAATTAGTAGGTTAGAAAGTCCAAGTATCTTATTATAATACACAACTTGACAACTTGTAATAAGGGGTCCTTATCCTATAAAAGGATCCCTTAGTCACCTCCTTAGATATCAGTCTTTCCAACTAAATACTTAGCATATATCAAATACACCTCAACCTCTCTAGTAACTTAGTTACTGATTCACAAATCCTTAAACAAACCAAAGATTCAAGGTTACTTTTGTAATCCTGGTGATAGTTTAGATCATCCGTATTATTTCATAAATAATATTGAATCGTTTTGTGTTATTCAAGTTGTGTTCATTGTTCATTATAACTCACGTTTGCATGTTTACCACCTTTGTTCCTTTAAGTGTGTTATAGTAAATTCCGCGTACTACATCACATTCATTCCTAAATATCTCAAACACATTATTAAGATCAACATCCCAAGTGTTTGTATAATCCTTCACAAGTGGTATCAGAGCTAGGCTGATATTTACGATTTAAAAGAACTATGGAAGTTGAACACATTCAAACCAATGTGGCTGCAAAACTTCCATTAATCAAACAGAATGAGTTTGATTTGTGGAGACTGAGGGTAGAGCAATACTTCCAAGTGCAAGACTATGCACTTTGGGAGATTATTGAACAAGGAAACTCATTCAAACCTACAATCACCACCTCCACAGTGAACGATGCAATAGTAACAAATATGCAAGTGAACCTAACAACCGCAGAAGAAAGAATCCAAAAGAGAAATGATCTTAAGGCCAGGAGTATGCTTCTCATGACTATTCCAAATGACCAGCTTTTGATCTTCAACAAGTACAAATGTGCTAAAACCCTTTTTCAAGCTATTGTGGCTAGATTTGGTGGAAATGATGCCACCAAGAAAACTCTCCTCAAACATCAGTTTGAAAACTTTACAGCCACATCAAATGAGTCTTTGGACAGCATGTTCAATAGACTACAAAAGCTTTCAAGTCAGTTAGCCATTCATGAAGTGCTGATATCTCAAGAAGACTTAAACTCCAAATTTCTTAGGAGTTTACCCTCTGAATGGGCCATGCATGTCATTGTCTGGAAAAACAAACCAGATATTGATCAAATGAGTCTTAATGATCTTTACAACAACTTCAAGATAGTAGAGCATGAAGTGAAGAAGTCTACTAGTTCAAGCTCAGGAAATATGGCCTTTGTGTCATCTCCCAGCACCTCAAGGATAGTAGATGAAGAAAAAGATGGTGGAGAAGAAGGTACTGCCAACACAAATTTTGGTACTGCCAATACTTCTAGCAGTACCAAAACAATTCTAGATGAAACAGTTGGTTGTGCTTTCCTGACATCACAACACAATGGTTCCATATTGACTTTTGAAGATATTCAAGAGATCAATGATGATGATCTTGAGGAAATGGACATCAAGTGGCAACTTTCACTTCTCAGCATAAGGGCTAAGAAATTACTGATGAGGACTGGAAAGAAGATTACCATAAATGTTAATGAGCCTACTGGGTATAACAAGTCTAAAGTGGAGTGCTACAACTGCCACATGAAGGGTCACTACTCAAGAGAGTGTAGAAGACCAAAGAAGCAGGATGATAAGGGAAGAGGTTTTGAGAACAAGAATAAGGGAAGCTTTGAGAAGAAAGGAAGCTTTAAGAACAAGAGCAAGGCTGTGGAAATCACTGAGCCTAAAGCTATGGTAGCTATTGATGGGATGGGTTTTGATTGGAGCTTTATGGGTGAAGAGGAGTCAACTTCAGATGAAATGGCTTTAATAGCTTTCTCCAATCCTGAGGTACAAATTACTAAATGTTCTAATACTTGTAAAGTTTTTGAAGAATTACAAACTTTAATAAAACTTTATGATGAAATGAAAGTAGAACAAAGTAACACTCATCAAGACCTAGTTAATCATAAGTGTGGTATGGCCAAACTTGAGAAGCAGATAATCCATTTTAGGGAAAATGAACTCACTTTTTCTGACACAAAAGCCATTCTTAATAGGGAAATATTTTTGAAAGATGCTGAAATAAACCTGTTAAGAACTGAGTTTGCTAAAGTGAAATTGGCAAAGGATAATATTCAACTAACTGTTACCACATTAGAAACTGCTTCTGACTGTACTAGAAGCATAGTTGAAAATCAAATGAACAAGAGAATCAAATCTGGGATTGGATACAAGACTTGTCCACCTCCTTACAGAGGAATCCCTTGTCCCCCAGGTTTAGATCTTGCAGAATCAGGTTTACATGAATTCACCAATAAACCACTAGATAATGAGAAACCTGTAGAGAAAAGTGAACCTTTTGAGAGTGCTAGTGTTGCTTCACTCTCTAACAAAAAGGTGCTCACTGATAAGAGCTCAGATGCTCCAATTATTGAAGACTGTTTCAAACAAAGGAAACAAAGTAGGACCACCCAGTCCTAAAAGTGTAGAGATTAAGACAAAGGCTAAAACTGTTCTGAAAATAGTTGAATGTTGTGCTAAGTGTAATAGCAAACCTAGAGGTAGCCAGAGAAATTGGAACAATCTTAAGTCACACCAACTTGGTGATGATTTTGTTATGTACAATAAGGCCTGCTATTACTGTGGTAGTTTTAATCATACTCATGCTTATTGTAACAATTGGGTTTCTGGGAGTACATCAAGGTCTAAAACAAATGGAACAAACCCCAGAAAAAGTTTTGTGAAGTCTAACACATCAAAAGTTAATCATACTGTTAGACCAAATAAGCCTGTTAACTCAAAACCAACTACTAAGGGTGCAAGAAATACTTTCAAACATGCACCAAGAGTTGGGAAAAGTCCCATTGAAAAGAAATCTGTGGTTAAAACACAAGATTGGAGACCAAAACCAAAAGGTCCTGCTAGACCAAATGGTCCTGCTAGACCAAATGGTACTGCCAAAATTAGTATTGTCAGACCAAGGACCACAAAATGGGTTAAAAGGAAAAATGCTGTTAAGTCCTCAGCATGTTGGATATGGAGACCACTCCAATCAAAAGTTGCATCAACAGTCCTAAAGAGGTTTGATTACATTAATGCAAGAGGCAAACCCAAGTCAGTCATGGCTTGGGTACCCTAAGGAAACTAATATGTTTATATATGTGCAAGAACATTCAACTGATATTGCTGATCAAGGATATGTAGATAGTGGATGTTCAAGGCACATGACAGGCAACATGTCTTACCTCACAGACTTCAAATCATTTGATGGAGGATATGTTACCTTTGGGGGAGGAATCAAAGGAAAGATTACTGGTAAAGGTACAATCAAAACCAGTAAATTAGATTTTGAAAATGTGTACTTTGTGAAAGAGCTTCAGTTTAAGCTCCTCAGTGTCACACAAATGTGTGACAAAAAGAACAATGTTCTCTTTACTGACAATGAATGTATGGTTCTTTCTTCTGATTTTAAAATTCCTGATGAAAGTCAGATTCTTCTTAAAATCCCAAAAAGGAACAATATGTACAGTGTTGATTTAAAGAACATTGATCCAAAGGAGAGTTTAACTTGTCTAATAGCAAAAGCCTCAATGGATGAATCTATGCTTTGGCATATAAGGCTTGGTCATATACACTTTAAAACAATCAATACAATTGCAAAATATGATTTGGTTAGAGGTTTACCCAAAAAGATTTTTCAAAATGACCAAACCTGTGTTGATTGTCAAAAAGGCAAACAACATAGAGCTTCTTGTAAGCCCAAGACCCATAACTCAATTTCTCAAGCTTTATACATGCTTCATATGGACCTTTTTGGTCCTACAAATGTGAGTAGCTTGAATGGTAAAAAATATTGTCTTGTAGTTACTGATGATTACAGCAGATTTTTTTGGGTTTTCTTTTTAAGATCTAAGCATGAAACTAGTGAGATTCTTAAGTCTTATATAACTGAGGTAGAAAACCAAGCTGATAAGAAAGTAAAAGTCATCAGATGTGACAATGGGACAGAATTTAAGAATAGGGTTATGGATGAATTTTGCAAAGAAAAAGGAATAAAAAGAGAATTTAGTGTAGCTAGAACCCCATAGCAAAATGGAGTAGCAGAAAGGAAAAATAGAACACTAATAGAGGCTGCTAGGACAATGTTAGTAGACTCTAAGTTGCCTATTTCATTTTGGGCTGAAGCAGTAGGTACTGCTTGTTATGTGCAGAATAGGGTTCTTGTGATTAAACCCCATAAAAAGACTCCTTATGAACTTTTCTTTGGTAGAACACCATCTTTAAGTTTTATGTGTAATACCTGAAACTCAAAAACATGTAAAATGACCAAAATGCCCTCACTACTTAAGAATTTAATTACAAGTTATTATAAGTACCAAAATAATCCGAATAATATTAAATAAAATACATATAAATTAAAATAAAGTTAAGACAAGTTTTGTAATAATTTTATATGTCCAAAATAAATTACATGTCACCACAAAAATATTCAAAACCGATTATACATTTGTTTTAATATATTTCGGTATATTTTAAATTAATAAAAAGAGAGGATAATTACAACTAAATTAGGATATGATCAAGTATATTAAAAATCTGATTTTCTTAACAAACTTGGGCCAATCCTTGAGCTTATCATCCCTTTAGAACCGGATCTTCACATCCCATATATTTTATATATCTTTTTCTTCCTAATTCACTTTGCCGAGAAAACAAAAACACCAAAACAATTCGTTTTCATTCCATACGAATTTTCTGAGGTCCAAGAGCAATTTTCCTGAGTTCATTGTCATGCTAGGAAGCCAAGAAAAATAGCCACTCGATTTATAGAGGCCTGAATCTTTTATTGTCGAATTTTGTTCACAAGTGAGGTAAAAATTCATTCTGATTCCTACGACCCTTGTAAAATTCGTTTTCTATTTTTCCTGAGTTCCTTACATCATATATGATCTGTGAAAATTGATTACAAGGTTTGTTGGTCGCGTTTGTGCTCGTGGGGAATTATTGGTTCTTGTTATCCATTCGAGAAGTGTAAATTCGTTCAGCCCTTTCTACGTGTCCCATATTGGGTTTGGTATTTTTCTCACGTCTCTTACATCATATAAGGTCTAAATAAAATGTTAAAACCGAACCATGCATGCTATATGAATTATTTGCGAATTAAACCTTAAAAACGCCATAAAACTCTAAATAATTATATACGAATTTTCTGGGCATGAGCACTATTTTATGTGGACTCTATATAATATATAAGATCTCAAAAAAATGCTAATTCGAATTTTTGAAGCTTGGATCTTGTTTTGTGAATTTGTGTTGTAATCGCTAATTTAGAAAATAAAGAAAAGAAATAAAATAAAAAGGAAAGGAGTTAGGGTTAGGGTTTTGGTGTGAGATTCTGGTCATAAATGATGTTTAAGGTTGTTAAGAATGATGGTGTCATGATTGGGAATTAATTCTAGGGTTTGTATTATTTTGTGATGTTGTTATTAAATAAGGATTTAAAAATAAAAAGTATAAGGGCTGGTTTGTAATTTTTAAAACTCATGGGATATTTTTGTAAGTTATTTGAGGCCTGGTATAATTCATATAAAATATTAAATGAGGGGTCCATATGTAAATTTTGTATTTAAAAGGTTAAATGGGTAAATATATATAATTATTAATCCGATTTATAATTAATTAAACTTGAGGGACTAGAAATGTAATTTCTGGAAACTTGAAGTTATTTTGATTAAATAATAATATTAAGAGTATTTTGTGTAATTTTGAGTATTTATGGGCCTATTGTGTAACTATTATGGAAATTATGATTTAAGTTATAAGTTTTGTAAACTTAAGGGACTAATGGTGTAATTTTTGAAATCTGAGGGGCTGAATTCGTACAATAGATAATTTTGATATAACATTCTGTAATTTAGTAAAATAAGATGCTTGTTTGGTAAATATAGATATTAGAGGGATTAAATCATAAATTATGTAAATATAAGGTTTGTTTTGTAAATATTGTAACTAGAGGGGTATAAACTGTAAATTGTAAAACTTAAGAGATTAAAGTGTCATTCTGAATGAAGTATGTATTAAATCAGTAACTTATATAACTCTGAACTATGTATACTTGTCATAATTACCCTTAAACTTTTGTAACTTGATAAAATGTACTTTAATTCTATAATAATCTTGAAATAAGAACTTAACCTAATCTGTAATATTAATAACTTACTAAATCTGGAAAGTAACTAAAAATAGGAAGTTGTTAAAATGGAAAGATAACTGAAACCCCTTTGAAATTCTGTCCTCTACTCCTTTAGGTTTGACGAGGGAGTGGTTTGATCCTTGTCAGTTTTGCTACTCTTGTGTTCTTGCATTCATAATAAGGTACAGATATTCTGCCCTTCTCTAGTAAGGTGCCTTCGTTTCTTTTGATTTCGTATTTTGATTCTTTTAGGATTCCCTATGCCATTGCTATGTTCCCTCCTGTTTGTGCACCTTTCATGTGATCGTTTATTTGTGAACCCTTGATGTGTTCCCTTGTTCTGAATCTTAATTGAATCTCTTTGTTTTGACCTATTGTCCTGAATCCTGATATGTAAATCTTGTTTTGAAACTTAATCTGACATACTTGTAGAAAACTTGATTTGATTTTTGATATAAACCTTAATCGGTTAAATCCTTATTTGAACATAATTGATTTTGGAATTATCTTTAAAATACATATGAAACCGTGGGAGAAAAGCTATTTTAAAAGAAGCAACACTACTTTTAAATGAAAGTTACTAAAAGTTTTGGAAGGTCATTTTGAAGAAAACTATGTTGTAAGATCAGTTGTTATGAAAACCATTTTTGAAGGATTGTTTAAATGGACTTTTAAATAGAAACCTTTTTAAATGAACTTTTGCTATGACCTCTAATTATGAACTTGTGAAAACTCTTTTCCGAAAACCTTTTGATATTGCCCTTTGGAATTGAACTTAACTTTGATATAAAAACTCAATTTGATAAGCTTTGATTTGAACCTTGACTTTTATTTTTGAAACTATTTGACATGAACCTTTTGCCATGTACCCTTAAGATATGACTTTTGATTATTTTGATAGTACGCCTGACCTTTGACCTACAGTTTGATATTACGAGCCAATCACTAGGCATGAGGGTTTCATGTCCATGTCATTGACGCACCTCTGACATGACTCTAGGGCAGGAGAGTGATGACCTGTTCCGTCCCTTATTTATTATTTGCTATGGCCATCATAATTATGATTATTGATTTGTCTGTGGGGCGTATGGGTGCACTCTAGATTTGACCTGTCATCTGTTATCTGTTTATATTTTATGACTATTATTATTTGTTTATTATATCTGGTGAGTGATGGTGTGTGCGATACACGTCTTTCACATAATCTGGGAGCTGATCACTCTACACAGGTTTGTTTTATTATATTGGTATGCTATGATATTATTTGTTATCTGGGCTCGTGATAGATTCCTGTTTTCCTTATTCTTGAACCTTATTTATTTTAGTCTTATTTTGTTTCATTGAATTCCATTCCTTATTCCTATTCCTTCATGTGATTTTATTCCTGTATGGTATGTATTTCCTGATCTTCTTTGTACTGCTATTCGTTATCGCTTCTTGTTATCTATATATCTGTTCACTGAGCTCTCGTAGCTCAGCCGCATTTCTTTTCATGCGGCAGGTTTTAGTAGGAAGCTGGGATTGAGGGAAGAGTATACTTTTGGACTTAGAGGATTTGATAGCTACGCTGGATTAGAGTTGATTTGAAGATAGTATATCTTAGAAGATTTTTGGAAGTTCTAAATTGTAACCATGTAGATTCAGTATTTCTTTTGTAATCCTTTGAGATTTTTGTATTACTGAAGATGTATGCTTTGTTTTAATCTGATATGAATCCATTATTGTGATATCTTTACCCTTGTCGGGTTGGGGTTTTACATTATGAGACCTTTTGGATGTCATGTCACTATTCTCAATACCAAAGATCATCTAGGAAAGTTTGAAGGAAAAGCTGATGAAGGCTACTTGATAGGGTATTCTTTGCAAAGTAAGGCCTATAGGGTGTACAATAGTTGCACTAGGCTAGTGGAAGAAAATCTGCACATAGAGTTTCAAGAGAAACTACCAAATGTTAAAGGCATTGGGCCAGATTGGATGTTTGACATTGATAGGCTTTCAGAATCTATGAATTATGTGCCTGTTACAGGTACAAATACTAATGATAATGCAGGTTTTGAAGACAATGTTGAAACACCTAAAGATCAAGATTACATCTGGATGCCAATTTGGAAAGGATTGGATTTATCTTCAAGTCATGAAGAACCTTCAAATACAACAAATGAAGGTGTTGAAGATGATCATGGAACTCAGGGTCAAGAGAATCAAGAAAGTAGTGCAAATGAAAATGGTACTGCTAATTCACCAGATGGTACTGCCAGTTCACAAGTTGGTACTGCTGAACCATTAAATGTTCAATCAGATGATTCTTTACCAAAAGAAGTGGGGATTGGCAATCTTCCACTTACCTATGAAGTTCCTACAACACACAACACAAGAATCCTCAAAGATCACTCCATTGAAAATGTGATTGGTAGCATTGATTCCGGTGTTAGAACAAGAACTCAAGTCTTGACTTCAGACCAAGAAGGGTTTATCTCATCTGTTTATGAAGAAAAGAATCATGAAGTTGCCAACATATGCCTGTTTTCATGTTTTCTCTCACAGGCTGAACCCAAAAACATTAACAAAGCCTTAGATGATCCAAGTTGGGTTGAAGCAATGCAAGAAGAGCTTCTTCAATTCAAGCTTCAGAAGGTTTGGAAACTGGTTGATTTGCCCAAAGGTCACTGGGCAATTGGAACCAAATGGGTGTTCAGAAACAAGAAAGATGAAAGGGGAATTGTGATCAGAAACAAAGCAAGATTGGTGGCCCAAGGGTATACTCAAGAAGAAGGGGTGGATTATGAAGAGGTTTTTGCTCCAGTTGCAAGACTTGAAGCAATTAGGCTATTCTTGGCCTATGCTTCTTTCATAGGCTTCACTGTTTACCAAATGGATGTTAAGAGTGCTTTCTTGTATGGTACTATTGGAGAAGAAGTATATGTTTCTCAACCTCCAGGCTTCATTGATGCAGAGTATCCAGACAAGGTGTATAGGGTTACCAAGGCTCTTTATGGTCTACACCAAGCTCCTAGGGCATGGTATGAAACATTGGCTTTCTATTTATTGGAAAATGGATTTCAAAGAGGCAAGATTGATCCAACTTTGTTCATCAAAAGAACCAAGAAAGACATCTTGCTGGTGCAAATTTATGTTGATGACATTATCTTTGGATCCACAAACCAAGAGTTGTGTGTAGAGTTTGAAAAACTTATGCATAGTAAGTTTGAAATGAGTTCCATGGGGGAACTTACTTTCTTTCTGGGTCTCCAAGTGAAACAATCAATTGAAGGCATATTTATCAGCCAAGATAAGTATGTAGCAGAGATCCTGAGGAAATTTCAGTTTGCAGATTCTAAGGTTGCAAGTACACCAATAGATTCAGAAAATGGGTTACTCAAGGATGCTGAGGGTGAAGATGTGGATTTGCACAATTATAGATCAATGATTGGGTCCTTGATGTACCTTACATCATCAAGACCAGATATCATGTTCTCAGTGTGTGTATGTGCAAGGTTTCAAGTACATCCCAAAGTTTCTCATCTCATAGCAGTCAAAAGGATCTTTAGATATCTCAAGGGTCAACCTAGGTTGGGTCTATGGTATCCAAGGGAATCATCTTTTGACTTGGTGGCTTATTCTGATAGTGACTATGCTGATGCAACCCTAGACAGAAAATCCACAACTGGTGGATGTCAATTTCTTGGCTGCAGACTCATATCATGGCAATGCAAGAAGCAAACAATGGTGGCCAACTCTACAACTGAAGCAGAATATGTTGCTGGTGCAAGTTGTTGTGGGCAAGTCCTTTGGATCCAAAATCAAATGCTTGACTATGGGTACAATTTTCTTAACACCATTATTTACATTGACAATAGCAGTACTATTTGTATCATTAAAAATCCAGTTCAACATTCAAAAACAAAACACATTGAAATCAGACACCATTTCATAAGAGATTGCAATGAGAAAAGGTTAATACAAGTAGTCAAAATTGATTCTGCAAAGAATTTTGCAGACCTTCTCACCAAAGCTTTTGATTTAGGTAGATTTAAATACCTAGTAGGAGGTATTGGAATGATTAATTTTTGAAAAACATGTGTTTTTGTACATAAAATATCTGGTACTGGCTCTTAAACATGGTACTGCTAGTTAGTCAAAAGGTACTGTCAGTACATAATTGGTCCTGCTAGTTTAAAATTTGCTCTGTTTTGTTCATCTTGATGCTTAAATGTTAACAATGCTATAAAACAAGTGCTTTGCACTATGTTCTTTTGGTCTGCAACTAACAAATTTCAGGTTGATAACAAAACAAGAGATCTTCCAAACAAAGGGGGAAATAAAAGTTATTTATATCTCAGGGGAGGTAATAATCTCAGGGGAGGAAATAATAGCCCAGAATGGAAGAAAAACCAATATATGGAAAGAGAAGACAAGAGCATACAAGATGATGTAGAGGTTAATTATGATAAGATTAGATCATATATTCAGAAGGGATGAAGCATTCCTAAAGGAGAAAGTTCTATCTAGATCAAACTAAGGAAAGTTTCAATGCAAAGGCATGCTAATAGATGATTTCACTTGTTGAACCAAGCATCCAAGATACACAGCATCATTGCCTCTTATATTTCCTCCATCCAAGGAAATTGCACCATCTTTAGGTCAATATCGAATTGGTATTCAGTTCACCAAGTTTTACAATCTAAAGAGCTGGCTAGTCCATAAGCAAACGGCTTTTGGTAAAGACACATCAAATCCGTTGATGGTTGATAGTTTACCAAAAACTATATGGTATTTAACTAACCATACTTTACAGTAAATAGTTGACTAGTCCATAAGCAAACGGCTTTTGGTAAAGACAAATCAAATCCGTTGATAGCTGATAGTTTGCTAAAAAACTATAAGGGATTCTTGCTAAAATTTCAAAGAGACTGCCAAGTAAAATTTTCTTTCAAAGGTACTGGTAGTTCAAATTTTGGTACTGGTAGAGTAAAATGGTACTGCTAGATAACCGTTGAGCCTGTCAGTAAAAATTATAGCCGTTAGGCATGGTAGTTAAAATTAGCCGTTGGGGTAATTCTGTAAATTTCTGATGTTATATTATATTTCTCATATAAAAGATCTTTTTAACCGCCTTTTCATTTTCTTATTATAAATTTTCTTATTGTCGGTTAAAAGTAAAACTCTCATAATATCTTTCATCTGTCCTTATCACAATTAACACTCACCTTTCATCTTCTACCAGTACTACAATCAAATCCCACCATCCTAATCAAGTTTTTTTTCCTTAACCTTCTCTATGGCTAATCTATCTTTTGTTAAACGACACAACCAGTTAGCATTTTTGGAAAAGTCCGAGGATAATGCTTCTTTTCATCAAATAGTGGACTTTTTAAATGATTCTTACATCAGGTTTGCTTTACTTGTAAATCCCACTATTTATGAATCACAAATTTTACAATTTTGGCAAACAGCTAAAGTTAAAACTTCTGAAAATGGGGACCAAAGGATAAAAGCCAGAGTGGATGGCAAAACCTTGACTCTTACTGAGTCATCCATTAGAAGACATCTTCATTTGGATGATTCAGATGGTATTAGTCAATTGCCTGATACTGAAATTTTTGAAAATTTGGAAAAAATGGGGTATAATGTTGATTCTACAAAACTCACTTTTAAAAAGCATTTTACCCCACAATGGAGATTTTTGATCCATACAATCCTTCATTGTTTAAGCCAAAAGAAAACCTCATGGGAGCAGTTTAGTGGTAACATGGCTACAACTCTCATTTGCTTGGCAACAAACAGAAAATTCAACTTTTCCAAACATATTTTTGAAGGATTGGTTAAAAATGTGGATAGCCAAACAAAGTTTTTTGATGTATCCCAGATTTATTCAATGCATCATCACAAAATCAAAACATTTGTTACTTCCCCCACACTCACTTTATGAAACACCAAAACTTTCACACAAGGTGTTTTCAAACATGAAAATTGGTTCAATGGGGAAGAAATACCACTGTTTGAGGAAATGTTACCACAACATGCTGAAGAACCAACACCATCATCTGAATCACCATCATCAAGTTCTTCACCTGGTTACATATCACCAACTCATCTTTCATCACCAATCCCATCACCAATACCACCTGTTACAACACCATCACCATCATATCATGCATCACCATCCCAATCACCTCAACATCAAAGTCTAGATTCTCAGACTTTGAAGGATCTAAAGGAGAAGGTACAGCTCTTAGAAAATGCTCTTCAAAGTCAGAACACAAAATTTTCTGAGATCAACATCAAATTAGTTAAGAGGGTTAAGAAATTGGAGAATGAAGTGAAGATGCTAAAGGGTAAAAGATCTTCAAAGTTGGCTTTATCTAGTTCTTCAAGATCAGATGCTGAAATTTTGGGTCACTCTTCCAAAAAGGGGAGGATGGATAGTTCAGAAGGTGAAGAGGAGGCTCAATTTCATTTTCATGAAGGAACTCAGGTATATGATGAAGAGCCTGCTGGTGCAGAGCAAGAGCCTGCTAGTTCAAAAGAGCCTGCTGAAGCAGAGCAAGAGCCTGCTAGGATTAAGAGGCTGTTGGCTATGGATTATAAAGGGACTGCTGAACATGTCTACAAAAGAAAGAGGGAATCACAGCCTCAGGGGAGGTTGTTTGTTCAAGGAAAGGTATATGTTGATGATGAACAATCTGCTGCTCCATCTCAAGAACCTACACCAAAAGATAAGGGCAAGAAAATTATGGTTGAAGATGAACCTAAGCCCAAAAGGTTGAAGAAAAGAGAGCAATTGCAGATGGCCTTTCATGAAGAAGAAATGCAAAAAGCTTTAGAAGCTTCAAGACTGCTTGCAGAAATGCAAGAGCAAAAAGATGCTGCTCAAATTCTTCTTGACTCTCAAGCTGCTCAGGAAACATTTGATGCTCAGATGCAATGGATTATTGCCAATGATCCAATTGTGAGAGGTCAGGCTTCCATAATTATGGATGACAAGAATCTTAACACTGAAGAGAAAACAGCAGAGCTTGAAACCTTTATCAACAACAAATATAGAGAAGCAGCTCTGGAAAATATTTTTCAAAAGATTCAAGAAAGTCAGAAGAGAGGTTTTAAGGTGGGCTCATCTCCAAAAGATCAAGTGAATTTCATGAAGAAGTTTCTAAGAAATCAAGCAAATTGGACTGAATCTCAACTGAAGAAGAAAACTCCTGAAGAAATTCATTTCCTTTATCTGAATGCCTACAAGACATGTTACTACAAGATCCCATCTGATGCAAAGCCTTCAATGAAAAAGAAAGATGCTCAAAAGAAACAAGAAGCAAAATTGGATCCAGAGCAAGTAAGTAAAATGTTAATTGCTTTACCAACAATTATACATGCTGATCCAATTAGGTCTAGACACCCTATTATTGATTGGGAGATTCACCATGATAGATCAGGAAAGTCATGGAAAATAACCAGGGTTGGGGGTCAAACTGCTATCTTCAAAAACTTTGAGAATCTAATAAGAGCATGTGATAGAGCTGACTTAGAAGAGTTGTGGAATCTAGTTCAAATCAGGCTAGACACAAATTCTAACACTGATGTTAAGGAACAAGAACTTTGGGTAGAATTTAATATGATGTATGATCCTAATCCAAAAGATGTTCATTGGAAATTTCCATATCATGATCCTACAACCACATGGGAATTCCTAAGTCTTAGCAGTGTACATCATCTGTTTACACAAAGTGGGATTGAGCTCTTTATGTTAGCTGAAAAAGAGTATCCTCTGAGCTATGAAGTTCTTACAACCATGATTTACAAGAGGCTAAGAAGTGATAAAGATGAAGAAAAGTCAGAAGTTGTTCAAAGTTTGTTGATGAACATTTTTGAACAATGTGAAAGAAAAAGGAAGAATAGAGAGTAAAGTTTTTGGAAGAGTTCCCTCAGATCCTCAAGGTATGGATTTTATTCATAAGAAACTTGTGTATTTTAAAGGAAATAACAAGTTTAGGGGAGGATTGTTGGGAATAAAATGCTTAAGACAAAGAGCCTGCCAGATGAACTATTGAGCCTGCCAGTTCTTTTTGAGGAAGTTGAAGATACACTAACAGTACCTTCTGGGTGAGAAGGTACTGCTAGTTAAAGAAGGTTCTGCCAAGTTGAAGGTCAAGTTGATAGATATTTATTTGTAGATATTTAGTTGTATTATTAGTCTTTGTACAATGTAACACGTTAAGTAGAAGTAGTTCAGTCTTCTATGTTGTGCAGAAGATAATACTGAGTGATTTACATTGAAAGTTGTAATTAGTAGGTTAGAAAGTCCAAGTATCTTATTATAATACACAACTTGACAACTTGTAATAAGGGGTCCTTATCCTATAAAAGGATCCCTTAGTCACCTCCTTAGATATCAGTCTTTCCAACTAAATACTTAGCATATATCCAATATACCTCAACCTCTCTAGTAACTTAGTTACTGATTCACAAATCCTTAAACAAACCAAAGATTCAAGGTTACTTTTGTAATCCTGGTGATAGTTTAGATCATCCGTATTATTTCATAAATAATATTGAATCGTTTTATGTTATTCAAGTTGTATTCATTGTTCATTATAACTCACGTTTGCATGTTTACCACCTTTGTTTCTTTAAGTGTGTTATAGTAAATTCCGCGTACTACATCACATTCATTCCTAAATATCTCAAACACATTATTAAGATCAACATCCCAAGTGTTTGTATAATCCTTCACATGTGTGCTCCCCCTCGTTTGAGGGCATCAAGGAATCGAGATATGGAATACTTGCAAGAAAAATATTAGAAGCACAAGCATATATGTATCATAATATGATATATAAGAGTAACAAGCATAGCAATCAAATATTAAGGTCATGAAACAAAACATTCATTAATTCAAAGTGATTATGTGAAAAACATAATCATTGATATAACATTTATTATGCTTAGAGCATACAAAAAGTAGAAAATTCTAATTTGCCAAAGAGAGCCATCGGACTTGCTTGCAACATAAAAACTTAAACTATTTTGTTTGAGAAACAAGAAATATAAGCATATAGTATGCTTGGATGGTTGATGGTGGAGTGTTTGGAATGGAGGTGGTTGAGTGAGGGTAATAACGTTGGATTAATGGAGGTATGATTTTGGGTGCATAGATGTTGGAGAGTTTGGTGGTGGAGAGATTGGAGCGGAACATGTTGATTGAGGGTTTTGATGTTGTTCAAGTGAGGGTGTTGGATGAGATTTAGTGAGAAGATACTCAATCCAAGTGAAGTGCTCATTCAATGCAATGGTTTATTTTTGGAGAAAGATGCAACAAGGAAAATTGTTGACATGTTTCTCAACTTGATTCAAGTTGTGGGGTGATAAGGGAGAGCTAGATGAAGGTTGATCTAAGTTGCGTTGAGCAAGGTGTAGAGCAAGAAGAGCACTAAGCTCATGGGCTTCCTTGAGTTCTTCAATGAACTTCAAGTGTTCGGAGGAAGGTGATGATGGTGGAGTGCGGTTGTTATTTGGGATGGATGTTTGGACATGCAACATAGGAGTAACATGTGAGTTGGTAGGATGTGGTGGTGATACTCTTGGTGGTGGAGACATTTGTGAGCTTGGGTAATCATGAGTGGATGAGGATGGAGATATGGAAGAAGAGGATATTACAAGAGTGGTGAGTGTTTTGGATGGTGCATTGGTAGGTTGAATGAGATGAGAGGTGTTGTGAATGAGATTGGGATTATTGTTTTGGGATTGATCATGCTCTTCATATGAGTCATATGGGTGAGATGAAGGTGTATTTTTGGGAGCAAGGATAGATGATTGGTTATGTTTGTGAAAGGGTTCATTAGGTTGAGCATGAGGCTTAGGTGTTGGTTGATTTGGAACAGCAACATTTGTTGAGTTGGAGTTATGACAAGTGTCAAGCTTTCTTCTCCAAATGGGCCTTACGGAGATTTTAGCAACTCTTGAAGGCTTGGATCTTGGGTTGATAGGAGATGACATGTTTGGATGGATGAGCATTAATGATGGAGAAAGGTATTTATAGTGTAAGAATGATGTGGTTGAGGAAGATAAATTTTGGTGGGTGGTTTAGGACAAAATATGTTTGTGAATTTTGGGAAGTGTAGGATGAAATGGGCTAAAAAGTGAAAAAGAAAACAGTGACTCCGACCAACATATTGCCGGTCCCCTTAAATAAGGGCCTGTCCCCTTAAATATTAAGGGGGCCGCCTAGTGAATTAAGGGGGCCTCCCTTCTGTTGATTTCCAGGTTACCAGAAATGGGTTTTTGGCAGAAAATTTTAGAAAAGGTTGTGTTTTTAGGTTTAGTTTCAAGCAAGTCCAACTCTTTGAGGCAATTTAGCATTTAATAACTTATGTATCCAAAGCATATTTATTAAAAACATTAAGACTTTTTATCTAGTATGCACTATCATAACCAAATAATATATATATATATATATATATATATATATATATATAATATATATATATATATATATATATATATATAATATAATCATTTTAAAGAAGATTAATAAGCTAGTTAATTAATCCTAATGAGTGTCAATGTGCAAAGGAATGGGGAGTTGTGATAGCATGGACTTCTAGACTTGTACCAAGCGAGATCTTAATGGGTAAACCATGGTTTTTCAAATTCGATTTAGTTCACTTATAAATGTCATATACACAAATATAGATGACAGATATGAGATCAACATGCATGATTTAAATAGGCGTTTTTAGCATTATTCAACAATGTTTGAGAAAAGGTTTTTATGTGGATGTGAAAATTATTTTAACGAAATAGATTTGGTTTTATTTCAAAATGTTTTTATGAGGAAAGAATTTTTTTTTTCTTTTTTTTTTTTTTTTTTTTTTTTTTTTTTTTTTTTTACAATCTTTGGCTTTGATAAACACATAATTATGGACAAAAGTTGGGAAGAAAGATGGGATGGTAAAACATGTTAAATAGAAAGGTGGCATAATCTTTTGAAAAATCATTTTTCCAAAATGTGAAGTTTTTGCATGTTCAAAAACAAATACCATTAATCATAGATTTTAAAAAAATGGTTGTAAAAGATCTCATGCTCAAGGGAATTGGTCAAGACTATTGTCACATGCTACCCATTTCTACATATCCTGTGATCATAAGAAAGTGATGACTAAATTCTATATGTTTGATGCGAGAATGAGATATATGCTAATATGGCTCCTTTGATTACGCAAATTATCTATTTTAAAGCCATAGTCTATAAGAGTTTGCTTCATCCATGTTTTATATTGTGATATATCTAATCCTACTTCTATGTTGACAATTAATCCACTTTACTCACTTTATCTACATGAGTTCTCTACTAGTGGACATGGAAGATTTCCATATTCAATTTGAGAAGGCTAAATGAGTTCGACAGTGAATACTTCATTCAATACTTAGGGGGCTAACTAAAGGGTCTCTAGTTTATTAAATCATAAGACGGATATAACTAAAAGTGTAAAGGCAATGCAACCTATCAAACTAAGCATATCCTAAGGCAATGATTAATAAGACTATATGTATGAAGTAACTACTCATGAAATTTAAAAAGAGAACGTACCTTATGTCCAGCTTTTCTTCGTAATATCCAAGATGGTAAACGAAGTTGTGAATGATAGATGAGTCTACAAGATAACCAAGGTATGAAAGTATATCATAGCAGGCTTCTAACTCCTTATTAGACCAGAGCGGCTTGACCCGAACATGTCTTGTACTTGACTCATTTGATGTCTTAGCCTTGATGCATATAACGTCTTTTGTTGAGACTTTCACATCTTCATTGCAACCACATCATGCTTTTTCAGCAAGTACTTTTTGATTTTGACTCCATGATGACATTGGACATACTTTGATGAGATGGCTAGAGAATCATAAGTTTCGACACTTCCTTTACATTATCTTAAAGTACTTGTTTAAAAGTTACTTTGTAGATTCCTCAAAATTTCCGTTTAAGTAGTAGAGATATCTTCATTAATTCTTCAATATCCGCACCATTAATATTCCACTACGTCATTAGCTATTTCTTGAGATGGATTATCATGTGAGATATTGAGTGTGATTCAAGATTAGATAATTCATTTGTCTTCACGCGCACGTTTCGAATGTGAGTAGGTTAACGAAGATTGAGTTTCTCTCCTTTGTGCGTTTATCACCTAATCAAGTAAAACAGCTTGGTACCCGGATTCTTATGGGTCCGAGATGGTTAGTTTGAGGACACCCATTGCATTTGTATGCACATGGTGAGGATGTCGCCAAGAAGTACAAGAATTCCTTAACAGTTTGTTTTAATGTACAAACAATGGATTTCTTGACTTATATTATTTATAATCATTGTAAATAACCTTATTTTTAAAATTTTCTACTAGGTTTTACAAATTAAATTTGTTTTGATTTACTTGTTGATGAGTTATCCGAACTAAATCCTAAACCGGTTTTATCTTCGAATGGCTTTTGACAACTTAGTAGGTATTTAAGAGATTTGGAACTTTCTTCAAATTTAGCTAATATTTTTGCTCTTTCATTTAATCTTTTAATTTCATGCTTATATTCTTGACATGTTTTGCATTCTAGATCAATTTCAATATTACTTTCAAGTCTAGACATTTTATCTTCTAAAATTATTTCTTTTTCAAAATTACTTTCAAAAGTTTTTGATGATTCATGTTTAGAAATGATTTTTAAATCTATGTTGCAAAAATGTTTAAACTCATTTTCTAATTTTTAAAATTCTAAAATGAATTGATCATAGCAAAAATGTTCGGTTTCGGATTGTACCTTATTGGGAGTTTTATCTAATTTGCATTCTTCACATACCGGATAGTAATCTTCTTCTTCGTCTGTGTCACTCCATGATTTTGAATTGAGTTCACTTCGGAGTTGATTCATGTAGTCTTCGTCATTAATACCTTCATTAAAAACATTTGAACTAGTAGCACATGTATCTATTTTATCTAAATGTTTATCTATTAAATTTTCTAAGACAACTAATTCATGTACAAGATCAAATTCCTCATCTTTGGCTTGACTTTTTTCTTGATGAAAGTTTAAGAGACATTTCCAAATATCATTAGCCGTTTGATAGAAGAATATTCTTTCATATTCAACTCTCGGTAAGGCTTTATAAATAATTATTTTAGCTTCATTATTTTTGTCATTCTTTGTTTTGAAATAATCATTTTGACTTTCAAATTTCCATTTTTGTTGGTTGAAAATCACCAATCGAAATGACATGCCAAAGCTCTAGATCAATTGATTTCACATAATTTTCAAATTTATTTTTCCATTCAAGAAAGCTATAATTTTCAAATAGTGGTGGTTTTTGCATAGATTGTCCTTCTAAATATTTTTCCGATTCCATAGATCGATTCAAGTTTTAAAATACAATATATTTTAAAAATCTTGTTTGACGTGGCTCTTGATACCAATTGTGGAAAACTAGAAGGGGGGGGGGGGTTGAATAGTTTTAGGTCTTTTTAATTTATTATAAAAACTTTGTTTCCTTTTAAAAAACTTAGATTCGAGTTTATGTGAAAAATAATACTTTGACAATATTATTAATTATATGTGTATCATTTTAGATTTGTTATAAAAGTTTTGTTTTTATGAATGGAGTTTTAAATTGATCTTTATGTGAAATCAACTTCTAAATAATACTAACAATTATATATGCCTATATGTATGAAAGTAATGACGATATAAATAAAGTATTAAGTAAGAGATGGAAAGATCAAACCGAGACACGAGGGATTTATAGTGGTTCGGCTACAAGGACACCTTCCTTGCCCTACTCCACTCCCCGAGCACCTAGCTCGAGAGTTTTCTTCACTACTTCAACAAGCTCCCTTATGGCGGAGAAAACCCTACACACTTTCGCTTACACCGGTTTAACGACACAAAGCTAAATGTCGAGTTCTAATCGTAGCTAGAACCAATCTCACGACTTCAATCACAACACGACTACTTCACGACTTCCAACAACTTCTTCTCAACACTTCACGACTTCTATTTCTTCACTTTTTCACGACTTCTTCTTCTTCACTATTTCACGCCTTGTATTTCTTCACTCCTTCGCGACTTCAACTTGTTCACTATTTCACGACTTCTTTACGATGGCTTCACAACTTCTTCACACCACAACTAATTCACAACTTTACAACACTTCTACACTACTTCTTTACAACACAACTACTTATTCACCTTCTTCACTAGTTACACACTACACTAATCTAATCACTTATGTTCACACCTAATATACACACCTTATACACAAATGAATGAATGACTTACAAGGTTTACTAAACTAACAACTTAGGTAACAAGATAATACTAAGTTGTAATACTTCTAGTCTTGATTGATAGAAGTATTCTTCTCTTTACACTTGGATGATTGAAGCTTGAATCATTTGGAAACTAAAGCTTAAGATTATATGATCAAAGGTTTATGAAAGAAGATTTAGATCAGAAAGTTTTTGTGCAAAAAGGTAAGGAAAAAATCCAGGAATGAACCAGTATTTATAGGCAAAGCTGGGGGGCTGAGTGTGGAAGGATTGTACAAACACTTGGGATGTGAATCTTAGTAACGTGTTTGGGATATTTATGTATGAATGTGATGTAGTATGCGGAATCTACTATAACACACTTAAAAGAACACAAAGGTGATGAGTTATGTAGACGTGAGTAGTAATGAACAATGAACACAACTTTAGTAACACAAAACGATTCAATATTATTGATGAAATAATACGGATGATCTAACTATCACCAGGATTACAAAGTAATCTTGAATCTTTGATTGTAAAAGGATTTGTGAAATGAGTAACTAAGTTACTAGAGAGGTTGTTCTGTTTTGGTTATTAGTTTAAGAGATGCATGCACGAAGGTGGTGACTAAGGGAACCTTTTATAGTATAAGGTACCCTTATTACAAGTTGTCAAGTGGTTGAATATAATAAGATACTTTGACTATTCTAGCCTACAATTAAATACAACAACCAATGTAACAACTCTGTATATTCTTCTGCACAAACATGTGAAGACTGAACTACTTCTACATTACGTATTACATTGTACAAAGACTAATAATTCAACAAATATCTACAAACAAATATCTATCAACTTGATCATAATCTTGGCAGGACCTTTATCAACTAGCAGTACCTTCTTACCCAGAAGGTACTGTTAGTACATCTTCATCTTCTTCAAAATCAACTAGCAGGCTCTTGGCATATCTGGCAGGCTCTTTGACTTGAACATTTTATTCCCAACAATCCTCCCCTAAACTTGTTATTTCCTTTAAAATACACAAGTTTCTGATGAATAAAATACATACCTTGAGGATTTGAGGGAACTCTTCCAAAAACTTTTACTCTCTGTTCTTCCTTTTTCTTTCACATTGCTCAAATATGTTCCTCAGCAAACTTTGAACAATTTCTGACTTTTCTTCATCTTTGTCATATCTCAACCTCTTTGAAATCATGGTTGTAAGCACTTCATAACTAAGTGGATACTCTTTCTCAGCCAACATCAAGAGTTCTATTCCACTTTGTGTGTAAAGATGATGAATACTGCTAAGGCTTAGAAATTCCCATGTTGTTGAAGGATCATGATATGGAAACTTCCAATGAACATCTTTTGGACTAGGATCATACATCCTATTGAATTCTACCCATAGTTCTTGTTCTTTAACATCAGTACTAGAATTTGTGTCTAGCTTAATTTGAACTAGATTCCACAATTCTTCTAAGTCAGCTCTATCACTTGCTCTAATCAGATTTTCAAATTTTTTGAAAATAGCAGTCTGACCCCCAACCCTTGTTATTTTCCATGACTTTCCTAATCTATCATGGTGAATTTCCCAATCAATAATAGGGCGTCTAGACCTAATTGGATCAGCATGTATGATAGTTGGCAAAGTAATTAACATCTTACTTACTTGCTCTGAATCCAATTTTGCTTCTTCTATCTTCTGAGCATCTTTCTTTTTCATTGAGGGCTTTGCATCAGATGGGATCTTGTAGTAAAGACTCTTGTAGGCATTTAGATACAAGAAGTAGACTTCATTAGCAGATTTCTTCTTCAGTTGATACTCAGTCCAATTTGCTTGACCTCATAGAAATCTCTTCATAAAAATCACTTGATCTTTCTGAGATGTGCCCACCTTAAAACCTCTTTTCTGACTTTCTTTCATCTTTTCAAAAATATCAGCCAGAGCTGCTTCTTTATACTTTTTGTTGATAAAAGATTCAAGCTCTGCTGTTTTCTCATCAGAATTTAGATTCTTGTCATTCACTATTATTGCTGCTTGACCTTTCACAATTGAATCATTGGCAATAATCCATTGCATCTGTGCATCAAATATTTCTTGAGCAACTTGAGTTTCAAGAAGAGTCTGAGCAGCATCTTTTTGCTCTTTTATCTCTGCAAGCAGTCTTGAGGCTTCAAATGCTTTCTGTATTTCTTCTTAATGAATCCTTTTGGAAACTTCTTCATCTAAAGCCATTTGCACTTGCTCTGTTCTCTTCAACTTTTTGGGCTTTGGTTCATCTTCAACCATAATGCTCTTGCCCTTATCCTTTGGAGTTGGTTCTTGAGATGGAGCAGTAGATCGCTCATCAGCAACATAAATCCTCCCTTGAACAAACAAATTTCCTTGAGGCTCTAATTCCCTCTTTCTTTTGTACACATGCTCAGCAGACCCTTTGTAGTCCATTGCCAATAGCCTCTTAATCCTAGCAGGCTCTTTTGAAATAGCAGGCTCTTGCTCTACACCAGCAGGCACTTCATCATAAACCTGAGTTCCTTCATGGAATTCAAATTGAGCCTCCTCTTCATCTTCAGAACTATCCATCCTCCCCTTTTTGGAAGAGTGACCCAACCTTTCAGCATCTGATCTTGAAGAACTAGATAAAACAACCTTTGAAGATCTTTTACCCTTTAGCTTCTTCACTTCATTCTCCAATTTCTTTACCCTCTTAACTAACTTGATGTTGATCTCAGAAAATTTTGTGTTCTGACTTTTAAGAGCATCTTCTAAGAGCTTCACCTTCTCTTTTAGTTCTTTCACTGTCTGAGGAGATTGGGGTGGTGTTACATGATGTGATGGTGTTGGTGAGATGTAACCAGTTGAAGAACTTGATGATGGTGATTCAGATGATGGTATTGGTTCTTCAGGATGTTGTGGTAACATTTCATCAAATAGTGGTATTTCTTCCCCTCTGAAACCAATTCTCATGTTTGAAAATACTTTGTGAGAAAGTTTTGGTGTTTCATAAAGTGAGTGTGGGGGAAGCAACAAATGTTTTGATTTTGCAATGATGCATGAAATAAATCTTGGATACATCAAAAACTTTGTTTCACTATCCACATTTTTAGCCAATCCTTCAAAAATATGTTTGGAAAAATTGTATTTTCTGTTTGTAGCCAAGCAGATGAGAGCAGAAGCCATGTTTCCACTAAATTGCTCCCAAGAGGTTTTCTTCTGGCTCAAACAATGAAGGATTGTATGGATAAAAAATCTCCATTGTGGAGTAAAATACTTTTTAAGAAAGGTGAGTTTTGTAGAATCAGCATTATACCCCATTCTTTCCAAATGTTTAAAAATTTCAGTATCAGGCAATTGACTAATACCATCAGAATCATCCAAATGAAGATGTCTTCGAATGGATGACTCAGTAAGAGTCAAGGGTTTGCCATCCACTTTGGCTTTTATTCTTTGTTCCCCATTTTCAGAAGTTTTAACTTTAGCTGTTTGCCAAAATTGTAAAATTTGAGATTCATAAATAGTGGGATTAACTAGTAAAGCATACCTGATGTACGAATCATTTAAAAAGTCCACTATTTGATGAAAAGAGGCATTATCCTCAGACTTTTCCAAAAATGCTAATTGATTGTGACGTTTAACAAAGATTAGAACATCCATGGTGAAAGTTTATGAAAATTTTGATTATGTTTGTGGGATTTGTTGGTGGTACTGGTAGAAGATGAAAGGTGTATGTTAATTGTGATAAGGACTGATGAAAGATGATATGAGAGAATTACTTTTAACCGACAATAAGAAAGATTATAATAAGTAAATGAAAAGGCAGTTAAAAATATCTTTTATATGTGAAGTATAATATAATATAATCATCAGTATTTTACATAACTACCCCAACGGCTAATTTTAACTACCAGGCCCAACGGCTAAAACTTTTTCTGACAGGCTCAACGGCTATCTAGCAGTACCATTTTACTCTAGCAGTACCAAAATTTGAACTACCAGTACCTTTGAAAGAAAATATTACTTGGCAGTCTCTTTGAAAGTTTAGCAAAAATCCCTTATAGTTTTTAGCAAACTATCAGCTATCAACGGATTTGAGTTGTCTTTACCAAAAGCCGTTTGCTTATGGACTAGTTAACTATTTACTGTTAAGTATGGTTAGTTAAATACCATATAGTTTTTGGTAAACTATCAACCATCAATGGATTTGATTTGTCTTTACCAAAAGCTGTTTGCTTATGGACTAGCCAGCTCTTAAGTTTGTAAAAACTTGGTGAACTGAATACTAAAAGCCATGATGACCTAAAGATGGTGCAATTTCCTTGGATGGAGGAAATAAAAGAGACAATGATGCTGTGTATCTTGGATGATTGGTTCAACAAGTGAAATCATCTATTAGCATGCCTTTGAATTGAAACTTTCCTTAGTTTGATCTAGATAGAACTTTCTCCTTTAGGAATGCTTCATCCCTTCTGAATATGTGATCTAATCCTATCTTTTTCAACCTCTGCATCATCTTGTATGCTCTTGTCTTATTCTTTCATAAATTGGTTTTTCTTCCATGCTAGGCTATTATTTCCTCCCCTGAGATTGTTATTTCCCCTGAGATTTAAATAACCCATATTTCTCTTTCTATTTGAAAGATCTCTTGTTTTGTTATCAACCTGAAATTTGTTAGTTGCAATCCAAAAGAACAAAGTGCAAAGCACTTGATCTATAGCATTGTAAACATTTAAGCATGAATATGAACAAAACAGAGCAAATTGTAAACTAGCAGGACCAATTATGAACTGACAGTACCTTTTGACTAACTAGCAGTACCATGTTTAAAATCCAATACCAGTTATGTTTATGTACAAAAAGACATGTTTTTCAAAGATTAATCATTCCAATACCTCCTACTAGGTATTTGAATCTTCCTAAATCAAAATCTTTGGTGAGAAGGTCTGCATAATTCTTTTCAGAATCAATTTTGACAACTTGAATTAACCTTTTCTCATTGCAATTCCTTATGAAATGGTGTCTGATTTCAATGTGTTTTGTTTTTGAATGTTGAACTGGGTTTTTAATGATACATATAGTACTGCTATTGTCAATGTAAATAATGGTGTTAAGAAAATTGTACCCATAGTCAAGCATTTGATTTTGGATCCAAAGAACTTGCCTACAACAACTTGCACCAGCAACATATTCTGCTTCAGTTGTAGAGTTGGCCACCATTGTTTGTTTCTTGCATTGCCAAGAGATGAGTCTGCAACCAAGAAATTGACATCCACCAGTTGTGGATTTTCTGTCTAGAGTTGCACCAGCATAGTCACTATCAGAATAAGCCACCAATTCAAAAGATGATTCCCTTGGATACCAAAGACCCAACCTAGGTTGACCCTTGAGATATCTAAAGATTCTTTTGACTGTTGTGAGATGAGAAATTTTGGGATGTACTTGAAACCTTGCACATACACATACTGAGAACATGATATCTGGTCTTGATGATGTAAGGTACATCAAAGACCCAATCATTGATCTATAATTGTGCAAATCCACATCTTCTCCCTCAGCATCCTTTAGTAGCCCTTTTTCTTCATCCATTGGTGTACTTGCAACCTTAGAATCAGCAAACTGAAATTTCCTTAGGATCTCTGCTACATACTTATCTTGGCTGATAAATATGAATTCTTGAGATTGTTTCACTTGGAGACCCAAAAAGAAATTAAGTTCCCCCATGGAACTCATTTCAAACTTACTATGCATAAGTTTTTCAAATTCTACACACAAGTCTTGGTTTGTGGATCCAAAGATAATGTCATCAACATAAATTTGCACCAGCAAGATGTCTTTCTTTGTTCTTTTGATGAACAAAGTTGGATCAATCTTGCCTCTTTGGAATCCATTTTCCAATAAATAGCAAGCCAATGTTTCATACCATGCCCTAGGAGCTTGGTGTAGACCATAAAGAGCCTTGGTAACCCTATACACCTTGTCTGGATACTCTGCATCAATGAAGCCTGGAGGTTGAGAAACATACACTTCTTCTCCAATTTCACCATATAAAAATGCACTCTTAACATCCATTTGATAGACAGTGAAGCCTATGAAAGAAGCATAGGCCAAGAATAGCCTAATTGCTTCAAGTCTTGCAACTGGAGCAAAAACCTCTTCATAATCTACCCCTTCTTCTTGAGTATACCCTTGTTTCTGATCACTATTCCCCTTTCATCTTTCTTGTTTCTGAACACCCATTTGGTTCCAATTGCCCTATGACCTTTGGGCAAATCAACCAATTTCCAAACCTTCTGAAGCTTGAATTGGAGAAGCTCTTCTTGCATTGCTTCAACCCAACTTGCATCATCTAAGGCTTTGTTTATGTTTTTGGGTTCAGCCTGAGATAGAAAACATGAAAACAGGCATATGTTGGCAACTTCATGATTCTTTTCTTCATAAATAGAGGAGATAAACCCTTCTTGGTCTGAAGTCAAGACTTGAGATAAACCAACTTGAGATCTTGTTCTAACACCAGAATCAATGCTACCAATCACATCATCAGTGGAGTGATCTTTGAGAATTCTTGTGTTGTGAGTTGTAGGAACTTCATAAGTAAATGGAAGACTGCCAATCCCCACTTCTTCTGGTAAAGAATCATCTATTTGAAGATTTAATGGCTCAACAGTATCAATTTGTGAACTGGCAGTACCATCTGGTGAACTAGCAGTACCATTCTCATTTGCACTACTTTCTTGATTCTCTTGATTCTGAGTTCCATGATCATCTTCAGTACCTTCATTTGTTTTGTTTGAAAGTTCTTCTTGACTTGAAGATAAATCCAACCCTTTCCAAATTGGCATCCAGATGTAATCTTGATCTTTAGGAGTTTCAACATTGTCTTCAAAACCTGCATTATCATTAGTATTTGTACCTGAAACAGGCACATAATTCATAGATTCTGAAAGCCTATCAATATCAAACATCCAATCTGGTCAAATGCCTTTCACATTTGTTAGTTTCTCTTGAAACTCTATGTGAAGATTTTCTTCCACTAGCCTAGTGCAACTATTATACACTCTATAGGCCTTACTTTGCAAAGAATACCCTATCAAATAGCCTTCATCAGCTTTTCCTTCAAACTTGCCTAAATGATCTTTGGTATTGAGAATAGTGACATGACATCCAAAAGGTCTCATAAAACTTAAAGATGGTGTTCTACCAAAGAAAAGTTCATAAGGTGTCTTTTTATGTGGCTTTATCACAAGAACCCTGTTTTGCACATAACAAGCAGTACCTACTGCTTCAGCCCAAAATGAAATAGGCAACTTAGAGTCTACTAACATAGTTCTAGCAGCCTCTATAAGTGTTCTATTCTTCCTTTCTGCTACTCCATTTTGCTGTGGGGTTCTAGCTACACTAAATTCTCTTTTTATTCCTTTTTCCTTGCAAAAGTCATCCATAACCCTATTCTTGAACTCTGTCCCATTGTCACATCTGATGACTTTGACTTTCTTATCAGATTGGTTTTCTACCTCAGTTATATAAGATTTAAGAATCTCACTTGTTTCATGCTTAGATCTTAAAAAGAAAACCCAAGAAAATCTGCTATAATCATCAGTAACAACAAGACAATATTTCTTTCCATTCAAGCTACTCACATTAGTAGGACCAAAAAGATCCATATGAAGCATGTATAAAGCCTGAGAAATTGAGTTATGGGTCTTGGGCTTACAAGAAGCTCTATGTTGTTTGCCCTTTAGACAATCAACACAGGTTTGGTCATTTTGAAAAATCTTTTTGGGTAAACCTCTAACCAAATCATATTTAGCAATTGTATTGATTGTTTTAAAGTTTACATGACCAAGCCTTCTATGCCAAAGCATAGATTCATCCAATGAGGCTTTTGCTACCAAACAAGTTAGACTCTCCTTAGGATCAATGTTCTTTAGATCAACACTGTACATATTGTTCCTTTTTGGGATTTTAAGAAGGATCTGACTTTCATCAGGCATTTTAAAATCAGAAGAAAGAACCATACATTCATTGTCAGTAAAGAGAACATTGTTCTTTTTGTCACACATTTGTGAGACACTAAGGAGATTAAACTGAAGTTCTTTCACAAAGTACACATTTTCAAAATCTAATTTACTGGTTTTGATAGTACCTTTACCAGTAATCTTTCCTTTTATTCCTCCCCCAAAGGTAACATATCCTCCATCAAATGTTTTGAAGTCTGTGAGAAAAGACATGTTGCCTGTCATGTGCCTTGAACATCCACTATCTACATATCCTTGATCACCAATATCAGTTGAATGTTCCTGCACATGAATAAACATATTAGTTTCCTTGGGGTACCCAAGCCATGACAGACTTGGGTTTGCCTCTTGCATCAATGAAATCAAACCTTTTTAGGATTGTTGATGCACCTTTTGATTGGAGTGGTTTCCAGATCCAACATGCTGAGGACTTAACAGCATTTTCCCTTTTAATCCATTTTGTGGTCTTTGGTCTATCAGTACCAATTTTGGCAGTACCATTTGGTCTAGCAGGACCTTTTGGTTTTGGTCTCCAAATTTGTGTTTTGACCACAGATTTCTTTTGAATAGGACTATTCACAACTTTTGGTACATATTTGAAAGTGTTTCTTGCACCCTTATCAGTTGGTTTTGAGATAACAGGCTTATTTTGTCTAACAGTATGTTTAACTTTTGATGAGTTAGACTTAACAAAACTTTTTCTGGGGTGAGTTACATTTGTTTTAGACTTTGATTTACTCCCAGAAACCCAGTTGTTACAATAAGCATGAAGATGATTAAAGCTACCACAGTAATAACAAGCCTTATTGTACATAACAAAATTATCACCTAGTTGTTGTGACTTAAGATTGTTCCAATTTCTTTGGCTACCTCTAGGTTTGTTATTAAATTTTTCACAACTTTCAACTGTTTTTAGAACAGCTTTAGCCTTAGCTTTAAGCTCTACTCTTTTAGGACTGATTGGTCCTACTTTGTTTCCTTTGATGGAAACAGTCTCTTCATCATCATCATCAGATACCCAATCTTCAATGATTAGAACATCTGATTTCTTATCAGTGAGCACCTTAGAGAGTGAAGCAATCTTAGCACTCTTAACAGGTTCACTTTTCTCTACAGGTTTTGCTAATGGTTTGTTGATGATTTCATGTAAACCTGATTCTGCAAGATCTGATCATGGGGGACAAGGGATTCCTCTATAAGGAGGTGGACAAGTTTTGTATCCAATTCCTGATTTGATTCTCTTATTCATCTGATTTTCAACTATGCTTCTAGTACAATCAGAAGCAGTTTCCAAAGTGGTAACTGTTAGTTGAATATTATCCCTTGCCAAAGTCACTTTAGCACACTCAGTTCTTAACATTTTTATTTCTGCATCTTTCAAAAATATTTGTCTATTAAGAATAGCTTTTGCATCAGAAAAAGTGAGTTCATTTTCCCTAAAATGGACTATTTGCTTCTCAAGTTTAGCCATACCACACTTATGATTGACTAGATCTTGATGGGTTTTTCTTTCTTCTACTTTCAGTTCATCATAAAGTTTTATATAAGATTTTAATTCTTCAAAAACTTTACAAGTATTAGAACATTTTGTAATTTGTACCTCAGGAGTGGAGAAGGTCATCAAAGCCAATTCATCTGAAGTTGACTCCTCTTCACCCATGAAACTCCAGTCAAAACCCATGCCATCAATAGCAACCATTGCTTTGGGCTCAATGATCTCCACAGCCTTACTCTTGCTCTCAAAGCTTCCTTTCTTCTCAAAGCTTCCTCTGTTTTTGTTCTCAAACCCTCTTCCCTTGTCATCCTGCTTCTTAGGTCTTCTACACTCTCTTGAGTAGTGACCCTTCATGTGGCAGTTGTAACACTCCACTTTGGACTTGTCATACCCAGCAGGCTCATTACCATCTATGATAATTTTCTTTCCAGTCCTCATCAGCAACTTCTTAGCCCTTATGCTCAGAAGTGAAAGTTGCCACTTTATGTCCATCTCTTCAAGATCATCAGGATTGATCTCTTGAAGGTCTTCAAAAGTTAATATGGACCCATTGTGTTGTGATGTCAGGAAGGCACACCCAATTGTTTCATCTAGAATGGTTTTGGTACTGCTAGAAGTACTGGCAGTACCAAAGTTTGTGTTGGCAGTACCTTCTTCTCTGCCATCTTTTTCTTCATCTACAACCTTTGAGGTGCTTGGAGATGATACAAAAGCCATATTTCCTGAGCTTGAACCAGTAGTCTTCTTCACTTCATGCTCTACTATTTTGAAATTGTTGTAGAGATCATTAAGACTCATCTGATCAATGTCTGGTTAGTTTTTCCAGACAATGACATGCATGGACCATTCAGAGGGTAAATTCCTAAGGAATTTGGAGTTTAGGTCCTCTTGAGTTATCATCACTTCATGGATGGCTAACTGACTTGAAAGCTTCTGAAGTCTATTGAACATGCTGTCCAAAGAATCATTTGTTGTGGCTGCAAAGTTTTCAAACTGATGTTTGAGGAGAGTTTTCTGTGTTTTCTTGGTGGCATCATTTCCACCAAATCTAGCCACAATAGCTTCAAAAACGGTTTTAGCATCTTTGTATTTGTTGAAGATCAAAAGCAGATCATTTGGAATAGTCATCAGTAGCATACTCCTGGCTTTTAGATCATTTCGCTTTTGAATTCTTTCTTCTGCGCTTGATGGGTTTACTTGCACATGTGTTACAAGTGCATCGTTTACTGTGGTGGTGGTGATTGAAGGTTTGAATGAGTTGCCTTCTTCAATGATCTCCCAAAGTGCATAGTCTTGCACTTGGAAATATTGTTCAACCCTTAGTCTCCACATATCAAACTCATTTTGTTTGAGTAATGGAAGTTTTGCTGCAACATTGGTTTGAATATGTTCAACATCCATTGTTCTTTTAAATTGTAAATATCAGCCTAGCTCTGATACCACTTGTGGAAGGATTGTACAAACACTTGGGATGTGAATCTTAGTAACGTGTTTGGGATATTTATGTATGAATGTGATGTAGTATGCGGAATCTACTATAACACACTTAAAAGAACACAAAGGTGATGAGTTATGTAAACGTGAGTAGTAATGAACAATGAACACAACTTTAGTAACACAAAACGATTCAATATTATTGATGAAATAATACGGATGATCTAACTATCACCAGGATTACAAAGTAATCTTAAATCTTTGATTGTAAAAGGATTTGTGAAATGAGTAACTAAGTTACTAGAGAGGTTGTTCTGTTTTGGTTATTAGTTTAAGAGATGCATGCACGAACACTACTAGAAAAAAGGCCTTTAATGACGCCGATTGCGTGTCATTAAAGGGGTCAGATGACGCGCATTTTGGTGTCATTGATCGACCCGTCATAAAGCTTTATGACACGCATTTCGCGCGTCATAAATTTATGACACGCTTTTATGACAGCCTTTTACGGCAAACTTTTATGACACTATTTTATGAACCCTCTTTTGCGTGTCATGGTTCAAAAATATTTAAAAAAAATATTTTTTATAAAATTATTAATATCCATACATTAAATAATAGTTGAATCTCATAATACAAATAAATACACAAATAGCAAAAGAGCGCATTTCATATATATCAAAACAATGCGTTTCATACAACTATAAGTTATTTTAAAAATCTAAAATTAACCATAAAAGTTTACAACCGCTAAATTATATAGAATTCAAGACCGGTAAATGAAGTTTGCCACATAATTTGCCCATTCTTCACGAATTTCATCCTACGGGGTTCTTTGTTGACTCTAATACGAACCCGCTTGGGTTGTTGACCAAGTCGACATAATCACAAGACCGGATGGACCAAAATACCATATATCTCGGCATCAAGGTTCCAGTGCTAACAGCAACAAGGTTGTTGGCCACCGTGAACTCCAAGTCAAAGCTGAAACGGGAATACACATCAGAAAAACTGAATAGAACAAAACACATACAAATTGAGTACAATAACAATCCTTTCTTACCTGCAACGCTGTGAACTATCATCCATACAAGGGAGCCAACAACAAGCACGTCTTATCTGGTTATCGGTGTGCATAACATCTTAATCAAACTGTATTCCTGTTTCTATCTTCTCCACCCAGTAGTCGATATGGATCAATTTTACATTCTGCAGCCAACATACCCTACATGAGAAAAAGATAAAAATGGGAAGACAAGACAGCAATAGAATTTTCCAGGAAAGTATAAGTGCCAACTCAAAAGATAACTCACACTATCATTGCGAAAATCAAGTACAACTCAAAAGATAACTCACAGTATCATTGCGAAAATCATACTCTTCCAACATGGGATAGTTTAGAGCATTCGGCAAGCATCTTTGTTTTACATTTTCAACCTGTCAAGTTTATTGGTTAAATCCGAATACTATGTTAATGAAAAGCCATGTACAGCTCGAAAAATCCTACAACATATATTATTCCTACAGCCGAGAGAAATGCCATTAGAAGATGAGTACTCCTACAAATTACCAAGTTGCCCTTTGGTGAAGTACGAGATTTGAAAGAATGATAATACCTTTCATTATCCAATTCCTCCTGAATTTCCTCCATCTTGCGCTGGATATGATCCTGTTCCTTTTCTGATGATGAAAGCAATGACTTAAGGCACTTCAGCTCTTTATCAGCGTTGGATAGTTCCAACTTGATGTTTTCAAGGTTGACTGCCAGGTGTCTATCTTCTTCAGTAGACTTCAGAGCATGTGAACACAAGCGTTCATCTATATGATTATGTATAAAGTCATATTTAAGAAGGATTAACCAGTAATTAACCACACATACAAAATGCTGATAAAGAAAAACAACTATACCTGCTCTTCACAGCATTATCCTCAGAAGCAAACTTCACGGCTTTTTCTTGCCATTTTAGCAATGACAACTCTTTAAGCATGTAATCTTCTGCTTCATTTTTTACAATATGAAAATGCATAGCGTTAATAATTTCTTAATAACAAAAGTGAGCTCATAAGAGTATAGTCTAATAAGAATGTAATAACCTCTAAGCTTTCTCTTTCTTTATCTGCTAACTTAACCATCCGCACCACCCCAGACCTCTTCTCATTCAGCGCTTCAAGCCTAATAGGTCAAATCACAAATAGAAAAACAATAAATACGGAATAGATCATCAACATGCATAATTTCATATGCAAAAGGAGCATACACCATTAAAGTTGAGCTGTGTATGGAGAAACAAACCAGCCCCTTTTGACCGGTTACCCAACCTGCCCGCGTAACCTATTTTATAACCTCGTCTGAAAACAAGTTAAAAACGCCTAATCGCTGAGATACTAAAAAAAGAGAGAGCTTACTGCTTGTGAGATTCATCAATTTTTTCCAAGCATTCGTTATATCAGATGATATCCTCCAAGTACTCACGAAACCCTTCATCGTGAGGACCTTGAGCTTTTGGCTTCATAAGCGAAATTTGCTCAACCTCACCCTGTAACAATTACACAAAAAGTAGTTCAAGACTTATATAATGACCAGCTTTACTAGCATGAGCTTTCAAATCCGAACCTGAAGAATCAGAAACTGATTAGTATCTAAGTCAACTCCTTTCCCTTTTAGTTTGTTAGTAACCTCTGTAAATTTACTGTCGAGTGAATTAATGTAGTACTTAGATGAGTTATCTCGAAATGCTTCACGCGCTATTATAAAATCACTTCCTGGAACAACTTTATATGTTCCGTCATCCTAAAACCAAATAAATCCAACATTCAAAGCATATCTTATAACAAATCATAACTATAAAACCTGTGACAATAACCAATACATACCAAATCAAAAATTTCTTGAAAATGAACCGATACACGTGCACTGTTGAGATTTTGATGATTGGTCGAATTGTGTATAAGTTCAGACACTTTGTTGAGACGCATCCACACCATTCATACAAAATTAATCAATAATAGCACACTGAACTAAATATGTATACATGGTCAACCACTAAATTTAGGAGGGTGTTTGGGATTGCTTATCTTCTATTTTTCTTTTTTGAGCAAATAAGCAGTTCAAAGTGTTTTATTTTGTGGCGAAAACATAAATTTTCATGCTTTTTTCAGAGTGCTTATTTGAGATATAACTTAAAATTACTTTTTTGCACCATACAAACCCAAACCTCGATGCTTTAAAGTGCTCACTCCTAAGTAGCTTAAAAGGGCATAAGCTGACAATAAATTAGATAAAAAACTTATAGCATCTGTTACAAAATAAGCCAATTAAAAAAATATTTCCAAAAGAGCTTCTTTTTAAGCAGCTTAAAAAGGGCTTATTAATAAGCACAAGCATAAGCTGAAAAAATAATCAATCACAGTAAAACACTACTTCCGACACTTTCTTGCTTCATTATCGCATAAATTAAACCCGAACGCATCTAATAGTACCTGTTTACCGAAAACGAACAACATAGCATCAATAACATTACTCTTCCCACTTCCATTAGGCCCCACCACAGCCGAAAAACTCTACAAAATTACAAAACCAATCAATTAACCCAAAAAAAAAGCCCTAAATAAAAGTTACAAACCCTAACCTTATGAAAAGGGCCAACACGTTGTTCACCAGCATAAGATTTAAAATTCATCATCTCCATTTCTTTAATAAACAGCCGCGGAGTAGAACTCATTTTCGCGTCGGTCGACATGGGTTCGGCGCCGTTATCCATTGATTTTGACCTAGTTTTTGGAGTTCAAAGATTTGGTTTTAAGTATGATAAAAACTTGGCCTTCTTCTGATTTGGGGGCTTCGATTTTAGGAAATGGGGTTTTTTTTTGGGGTTGATGATTTGAACAGGGGAGGAAATGGTGTTTTTTGGGGGTTTTTTTTGGGGGTAGGTGAATGTTTTATGAAGACTTAGTTTTTTTTTGGGGGGTTTTGTCAAGCGGGAAGCATAATTGTCAATAGCGGGAAACAAAAATAACTTAGGATGACACTCAAAGAAAGTTGCAGTACATTTTTTTATGGCACTAATAATTGCGTGTCATAAGTCCTTCAAATTGTATAAGTTATGACAGTTTTTTTATGACACACGCTTTTGCTTGTCAATAAAATGCGTGTGTCATAATTTCGGCGTCATTAAAGGCTGTTTTTCTAGTAGTGAAAGGTGGTGACTAAGGGAACCTTTTATAGTATAAGGTACCCTTATTACAAGTTGTCAAGTGGTTGAATATAATAAGATACTTTGACTATTCTAGCCTACAATTAAATACAACAACCAATGTAACAACTCTGTATATTCTTCTGCACAAACATGTGAAGACTGAACTACTTCTACATTACGTATTACATTGTACAAAGACTAATAATTCAACAAATATCTACAAACAAATATCTATCAACTTGATCATAATCTTGGCAGGACCTTTATCAACTAGCAGTACCTTCTTACCCAGAAGGTACTGTTAGTACATCTTCATCTTCTTCAAAATCAACTAGCAGGCTCTTGGCATATCTGGCAGGCTCTTTGACTTGAACATTTTATTCCCAACACTGAGGAGCGTGGCCGGTCCCCTTAATTAGGGGGCCGGTCCCCTTAATAATTAAGGGGGCCGCCTAGTTAATTAAGGGGGCCGCCTAATGTATCCGTTGCCCAGCTTTGTCTTTTTGTGGGGAAGATTTTTCTGAAACATTTTTACCATTTTTGGTTGAAAATTTGAATTTATATATTTATAATAGATTAAACATATTTATTTAATATTAAAAATAATTTTCTAAAAGATATAAAATGTTTGTGACATTTTATAAAAAATCTAGTGATTAAGAAAATGTTCCTTTGATCATATAATGCATTAGGCATTTGTTTATTCATACCTTAAGTGATTGAGTTGTTAAAATAGATATTTACAACTAAATACTTGTTTACGTCATAATCTTTCGTTTAATGAGTTTACATTTTGTGATTATCAAAACGTAGAGATATCGAAAAATATTAATAACGTGTTTAGGCATTATTTATATCAACAGAGTAATGTTCCACAACTAGTGCAGTTCCCTATCGATTATGACAGGTGAGTGATTACGGCAACGATTATCTGAAGTTTACGGCGATAACAAAAGCACGACTACATTGTGATTAAAAGTTAGGGTTTGATTTTATGATGGAACAATAATGGATAGACTGGTTTTTTTGGAATGTTGGTGACATGATGGAACAGTAATAGATAGAACGGTTATTTTGATTTTGTGGCTTTTTTATATAAGGGAAATAAGTGTAGTTTTTATATAAGCGATAAAGTGTAATGTAATACTAGTAAATAAGAGAATGGATAGACTTATTTTGATTTTGTGGTTTTTTTTATAAGTGTAGTTTTTGTTTTTACAATTATAAATGTGGCTTTTTTATATAGTTATTTTTACATTTATAAGTGTAGCATTTTTTAAAGTGTTTTCTTACACTTATAAGTGTGGCCTTTTAAGAATTTATTTTATTTCAATAATAAATAAAGCGTTATTGTATTTGTCCACACTTATATAGGTGGGGTATTTTTTTAAAAATTTGTAACACTTATAAATGTAGCAAAATTATGATTTCATATAAAAAAAATCTACGGTTGACTATACCGTGAAGAAATAAGTGTAGAGAATTCAACTTTTTTTTGTAGTGGACCTTCTCACGTTTTTCATATTCAAGCATGCCAAATTTACTAGGAGGGCCAAATTAGTCATGAAGCAAAACAACCCTTGAAATATCAAAACTTTACCCTAATGGCTCACAATTTTTGGAAGGCCACAACCCTCTATAGGCTCTATAAAAGTCCGTCTATATTTAGACGTCGTTATTTAAGAAAAAAGTAAAAAATGAAAAGATGTCCAAGTGTCTCATGAGTCGATAGCAGCATTGGGCATATTTTTCTGAGTAACATTAGGCAATATATAACAAGAAATGTATGAAAACGAGGTGGTGCACCCGCGCGTTGCGGCGGGATTTTTTTTATTCAAGTTTCTTAAAAAAAAAAAAAAAAAAAAAAATGGTTCTGTAGCTACAGTATTGTTCATGCCCAGTACTGCAACGAAGATGGTACTATTCACTCGGCCCGCTACTGTTCCTTTACTGTAGCTACTGTTCATTCAATCACGGTAAATGTAATATAGTAGTAATAGTAATATAAATATTGATTTAATTTTGGTTCTAGATCGTCCAAAAGTACGGATTTAATAAAGTTGGTTCTTTTATACGTAAACCCTCCAATGAAGTTGGGACCCCTTTCCCTATCGGCTTTTAAATTTGTGGCCCCATGCACAACATGTGTAAATTTAACAATCCTTCCACGCTGATATTTTTTGAGTAACAAGAGCACGCGGTGTGCTCGTTATAGGACTGGCTGGTGCCTTATAATGCGAGCACTGTAGCTTCACTCCACAACTCACCCCAAGTTATAAGGCATTGTGCAATTTTTATTATTTTTTTCTTTTTTTTTAATATTTTTTTCTTTTTTATATATTTTTTTCTTTTCGTGTTTTATTGGTTAAGTATGGGCCAGGAGGTATTTATAACTTGAGTGATGAAGAGATGGTGTTTTTATGTTAAGTTATTGGTTCTAAATTATAAAAGATAAGTGCAAATGTGACAAAACTTTTTGCTATAACACAATTCTATAACTTTTTGCTCTGACGTACCCCATTGGTCAACTATGTTCTTTGCAGAAAACTTATGTAGATTCTCTTGTTTCAGATTTGAACTCGCAAGTAATTGACGGATGATGAAAAGGGTATAACTCAATTAGTTTTAGGTTTTTGCTCATCTTAGATTTACTAAATTGTTGTATCTTTTATGTGAGAATTAACAAGGAACGGTAAATAATACAATGACACATTACTCTGAAAATCAGTTGAGAAAACCTACCAAGAAAAATGGAACAGGTGAGTTTTAAGCGTACATTGCATTAGCTAGCGTTTGCTTTCGCTATATCATTGTACTTTTTAAACCAGACAACTATAAGTCAAATTTTGAGTGTAGAAAATTTTGAAACTTAAAGAAGGCTTATACATTACGTAGTTTAATTTATGAAAAAGGTACAAATAAAACTAAAGTAATATTAATGCGTATCGGGTAAAAAGCATAAAAGTGATAAAGAAAATGGCACCATTCAAATGTAAGCATCCTCCTGAATCAACGAGGTTGATTGAATGTACTTTTTACTACTCAATGCCTGCAATTTGCAGGTTGCAAATATTAGATTTTTGACCCCATTATATGTCGATGAAATGCTTGCGTCTGACTTACCACACAATTTTGACCATAAATCCAAAAGAATGTCATATTAAAGGAATAAAAAGTGCATGTGCTTGTGAACAAACGGACGCACAAAAAGGACCATGCAGACATACTTGTATCCTAGGTGAATGTATCTTATTTTGGGTCAATGGGTCATAACTAAGTTTTTCACGGTCATATACCGTGTGCATACAAGAATCAAATACTATGTATATATTATTAGCCCATTGAAAACATATATTTTACAGTCGACGAATGCGCTATGATTAGTAAGCTAAGATTAGTTCGTTTCTTTTTGGGTAAAGTAAGATTAGTTCGTTTCATAGAAAAATCAAATATTAAGTGTATCATGCAACGTGTTATAACAACTAAGAGTGACAATTCTCGACACCCCACAAAAACATGGCATGAACAAAAAAAAAAAAAGAAGCGGGTGATATAGCTTATCATATACATTAAAAACCACTTCGGGTTTTGGAAAACCTCCCAACCCATGGCTCAAACACATAATCTGGTTGTGCGGATCGTTTGCAGTTTACACGTGTTTGGGGTGTCCGTTTTTAGGTCCTAACTAAATGCTAACACAGATACTTGAAAGGGTCATGTTTGAGGTTTGTCCATGTTCGAGCATGGCACCCAAGTACTATCAACATTCGAGTTATAAGAAAAGTATATTATGTGATTAAGAAGCATCCATCAAATGACAGCGTGACTAATATTATTGAATGGCATGTGCCATTGGTAGACTATTTGAAGCTTATAGACAAAATGAAATGAAGGTTCATGACCCTCTATATATCAAATCTAATAATGAAAGGATTGATAAAATTAAATCCCATGTAACCATGTTCAGCACATGGCAAAACTATAAAAACATGCAATCTATTTTTGTTTCCCTCAAACATTGAAATGACACCCACATATTTCACATAATTAAAGCTCTTCTTTTATTGTGCTAATATATCGTTACGTTTTTAATTCTTTTTAACTCGCCATGTGGGTTCACACTTCACACCGACACATTGGACCTAGAAGTCAACGTGTACATCATATGGTCCATTGACTTTTAAGTAACTCAAGTAGATCACGAAAATTCTAATGCTAATAAAGAAACCAAGGTATTAAAAGATAGAATCTAGAAACTAAATTTGCGTATTTGAATAAAAGAACCATATTTACCACTTAGGGATTGAAAACGTATTTGAGAATTTACCACAATCAAGCGTCTCCATTTTGAAGTTATGAGTATATCAAGTTTTACTTTGAGGATGCAACGGCGGAAGGAACTTAGGCCTTGTTTACTATATTAAATGGTGTGGAGTGTTGTGGGCCCTTGTCTATATAGGCTATGTTTGGCGCGGAGCTTTTTGGGGCAGTGACCGATGAGAATGAGCTTTTTTTATTTTTGATGTTCGTTTGGTAAGAGAGCAATGAGTTGTAGCAATTTTTTAGGAAAACTTTTTTTCCCAATGCTTCCTTTTAAAGCTGTGGATATATTCAATGACTAAAATACCCCCTACCCCATATAGAATTGCTCTGTGGTTTATGTGCGTTTGAATAGTTTGATTATGATACACGTTCTTTATTTTTGTGTATTTGAACAGTTTGATGTCTGGTATGAGGTTTCTCTTTCATTGCTTTATGTGTATTTCAACCGTTTGATCTTGGTATGATATTCCTAATTTCTATGATTCTTGTGGACTTCAACAGTCCAATTCTGGCACGAGATCTACAATTCATTGATGTATATACGTGTAATTGAAACGTTTCATGCTGATATGTAACATGTAGCTTTATGATTAATTCATTGTATTGTTATTTGAGTGGTTTTGCATCATTTGATGCTGATATGATATGCTTTCCAAGGATCTGTTTACATCTCATTGAATAGTATTTGATTACTATATAGATCCATAGAGTTTCTAATCAAGAGGTTGATGTCACTGAGTTAGATTTCAACTATTTGTACTTGGGGAGTATTCCGGCTATCTTTAATTACTTTGGAAATCCTTAGGATTTTTCTGTTGTGTATTTGGATCAGATCTTATTTCTGTCTTGTTAACTGTTACTATAAGGATTTTTGTTGTTCAATGTGCAACATCTACCGAGATGAAACAGATTCGCAATAATATTGCCACTTCAATATGGAATGCACGTCGTCGGTAGTACATTACTAGTGTATAACGGTATTATGAAATGTCCAGCATGTAAACGTAACTTTATTATTTATTTAGACAATTTTCTATTGAAATATGTATATGTCATTTTACGTCATTTTACATATATATAAATACAGCTACAGCTATGTTACCAAACGTTTTTATTTAAAAAACAGCTACTGCTCACGGCTATTGCTCACTGCTACTGCTATTTTTACCAAACACAGCCATAAGCCACTTATTCAGGAGAGAGTGAGCCTCCTCAATAAGAAGGAATAAAGATTGGGCCCACTCGTTAAGTGTTAATAAATAAATAAATAAACACCCTTTAGTGGGGACTGAAAAGGGTCGTGGCCCTTCAGAATTATTAGTACAAATATTCAATGGAAATGTAAGTTGGCAGCCTAAAACCAGTGCCGTCTCTTAGTTTACGAAAACCCTTTGCAAAATTCAGTTTAATAATAAAAACGGGCCTAAAATAAAAAGTAAATAATTTCCTAAAGAGATAAAATGAGAAATAATCATTTTCAAAGTGCTTCGGCTAGCATTTTCAATGCAATTTTTTAAATCAAATAATTGTAATTACTTTTATAGAATATATATACATATCATATAAAAATTTTGAGGCCTCTATAATTGCCCTGTGCGACACCACACTTCGTATACCCACATATACGGCTCTGCCTAAAACAAATACATTACGGTTTGACAAATCCAATTAAACTTTTCAAGTACCGTCTATGGCTGTGACAAAAAGATATATAATCAATAGTTAGTTGATCAAATAACGCGAAATGTCTTTCTCTACGTCGTTGTCTCGCAACAGGTTTTTGTTTAGGTTGAAGGATGCATCACATTTTACTCCCCAACAGCATCGTCATCAGTAGCATGATAGTTGGGCCGTTAATATTGAAAACGAACCAATTCGAAATAAATAGCATTTGTATGGACATGACATACAACATGTCAACATTAACGCCATGATCACGACGCTAATTTATTTATAGTCAAGTTTTAGTGATTAGTGAAGTATTAAAATTGTCATTTGGTAGTTTTATCATTTCTACTTCTCGTTCGTTTGCAAAATAATTTATTTACTAGAAACGTGGTATCGCATAACTGGATTTTAAAATGAATCACACTTCATAGGCGTATTTCAAATTGATCCGTATTTTTGCTTCTTTGAGAGTTTGAAAAAGTTTGTCAATACTTGACGCACTTCTTCACATCGACTTCCCATGTTTAACTTTGTCTGGTAAACTTTCTATGATGCCTGAAATTAAGGTGACAAAATAGGTGAGTCGGGTCGGGTCACGGGCTTAGAAGAGTTTGGGTCTAAACGTGTCTAGGTCTAAATAGGTTTTCTAGAAAAATGAGGCTAAATTGGTCTGGGTCTTAATGAGTTTTAACATGCTAGACCCGTTTGGTAATTGTTCTATAATTGTATTTTCTATCAAACAAACAATTAAACCTATCTATAATATTTAGAGAGGCTTAAATATACACATCTCAAGTAGATATTTGCCCATCTATACTCATATTTACTGAATGAGTCTCAAATTGTCACCTGTTGTAACTGAAATGATAGGTATGGTATAAGTGCTACCATGTTAATACAAGTTATATCTTTAGAATACAATTAAAAGGTCCAACCTTTCATTCTACGTTATTTACAATAACTTTAGATACTACTTCTTAAGAAAAGGTTTATAGAATTATTAATTTATTATACCATTAAGTTAATTTAAAGTATAAAAATTGCTAAATGAACTTAGCATTTACTAATAACTATAAAAACTTGATTAAAAGCTCAACTTTGAAACTAAGAGTAATGTCCAGTTCGGATACAAGATTAATGGGCTCGATTCACTATCTGTATTTTCATACTATCAACAGCCCACTACACTCTATTCTGGTTGCTAGTTGAACACTTAACTAAATTACTTTATACTTGTCCAGTTGTCCGTTTAGGTTATCTGCACAACACTTGCATATAAGAGTGCTCGATCGATGTGGGAATGACGAACAACATGTTATTCGTCTGCCACCTTATCACCCTCCCAATAACACGCCGATAACTTAAACACCTTACCCAACAAAAAAACTAATAACACTTTGTAGGTCCCTCAAAATACCCCACAAAAAATATCCACTTACTTCCGAGAGAAAAAAAAAAAGGCACTAGTTGTTGCAATGGCTAAATTACCAACGGCGGACGAATGGCTTGAGGGACGGTGCAGAACGGCAGACGAATGGCACGTTATTGGGGCAAATGGAGGACGAAAAACCCTCCCACACCGAGCACTCTAATTTGACATCATGTAGTGACTAAAATAAGATGATTACAAAGATAGATAAGCTTTGAAACTTTAAGAAACAAATATCTACATAACACTTCAGTGAGCAAACCAAAGCTTCACAGAAACTTGTTGCACTATAAAGAAATGATTAACTTGTGTTCGACTTTGGCATTTTCTTGTTTAGGTCTTTGACTAGTGTTTTGCTTTAGTTGCTACTTCGATGGCTTCTCGTTTATATTATTGTATTCTGTTTTTTGTTTGTCTCATGGTTAAAGGCCTGCTGCTTGTTCTGATCCTTCCATGTGATTCGTGAGAGATATTTATTTTTCCTTTGTCTTGCAAGAATTGCCATTCAATTGGATATCTTTCTAAACTTTTTAAAGTACGTACCTGTAAACTATACATAACGCACATGTATATTGTTACAACTTGCAACACCTAACCACAACTCAAGTTTTTAGCATAAAAACTTTGTTGTACGGTCAAAAATTGTGATTAATTTTTAAACTATAATGTACGAACGAGACTATAATTATGTATTTGTTACTTGTCAAGATGCTTATTCCTTGTCTATATCTGGTTTTAATTTTCTTAAGTAAATAGATTTCACGATGGCAAAAGGGGTGGGTTAATCTAAAAGTGACGACGAATAACCTACTTATTTTCGTTCTAGTGCCCTTTGTTGTAATGATTTTTAAATGGTCTTACAGTCTTACTTGCCAAGATTTTGCCACGGCACAAATTTCTTTGATAACAAATTACAAAATTACTAGCTTTACTGCTTTCATCTAAATTTTACTCGTGTTACAAAAGCTTTAATGTAGCAATTGAAATCAAAAGATATGGAGTAACAAAAAGGCCCATGTTGATTGTTGGCCCAATCAAGAAATATTAAAAGTATTGAAGTCCATTATCATCCTTTATATCGATCATTATATGAAATTAAGCTATTTGTATGTGATGCATGGGTACAAGTACATTGCACCGTTGCAGTCTCATTCTTGAATCTTTCGTGCTAGTAAAACTTATTTGACGTTGACCCACTTTTGTCGACAACACACAATACATGATATTGTTTGGTATGAAGTCTTTTTACGTCTCTATTTATCATAAGTTCACTTTGATGTGAAAATTTATTCGATGAGTTATAATCAAATGAGAAAAAAATATTGAAATGAAATTGGTGAACAAAACCATCATATTTTAGATGCACATACAAAAAAAATATGCTATCCCTTTTGAAATTCTCTCTTTTATTTGAAATATGTAGCTATAAATCATTCTTATTTTTCTTAGGGTGAATTGCATATATATCATTTTAAAAGACCAAAATTGCATATATATCCAACTTAAACTTAAAATTGCATATATATCATTCCCAAACTTTAAAATTGTCATATATATCCAAATAATTATTTTTTATATACTTTATATCACAAAATACATGATAACTATAGTTTTATTATAAAATGACTATTATACCCTCATTCTTATAATTTCATATAATTATATATACTGGAAGTTTATAGGCTGCTACAACACTTAAGTGCCACACTTAAGTGCAAATCACACTTACCAAACAATTTATAATACAAAGTGCAACACCTTACTTTCATACAGAATTTATAATCAAAAATTTGTGAGACTAATGAATCAAAGTGCAGATCACACTTAATGCTCACTATCACAGCAACAACTTTATAGAGACTACTACAACACTTAAGTGCAGATCACACTTAACAAACAATATACTTAACATAACAACAACAACAACAAAGGAAAGCAAGGATCTGTTTGAAAGTACAGCAATACAACAACAAAATGAACCAATAGTTTTGGCATTTGAATAAACTGTTTAGCACTTAAACTAACAAAATATTAAGTGTTATAGCAACTGAACTAACATAATATATTAAGAAGAACCAGTCTTCAGTAGGACTTCTAATTCGACCCCATTTCAGCAAAGCCTTTGCGAGCTTTTGTGATGACGTATAGTCCGCATTCGGGTCACGAACCCGACCAATACTCAAGCCCATCACGCGTGGGCTATCACGATAAAGATTTGGGCTTACAATGGCCCAAATCCGAAATCTATTATTGGCCTTGATATAGGATCTCTTATTTACGGGATAAGGATCAATGGACCAAAGAAGGCGGGATACGCCGAAGAGTAAGGAACACGAAACCAACAAGGATTTCGTGTGTATATAAAGGGCATCTCGGCTCTCATTAAAGGTATCATATCATAACCCTAACTCTTCACTAAAACCCTAAAACCGATTACTTACTCTCACGCCGGAGGATAATCGTGGGAGACAATCCCACGATAAGCCTAACGGTGTTTTTTGTTCTCTTAGTGCGCAGGTCTCAAGCATTAAGATCCAATTGATACGGGAACAGGAATCCAAACAAGGAACGCCCAACTTTTGTATCAACAAGTGGCGCCATCCGTGGGACCAGACACTAAGAACTCTACGAAGAACTAGAATGACAAAGCACGGAAACCTAAATCAGCGGACTCCGCAGGCGAAGAAAACGCATGGTGACCTACAGGGGCAGAAGCAGCAAACTGATTCAGCCCCTAAGCAGGCCTCTGGAACAACCAGTGCGCCCAAAAACCTAGGATGATACTCAGATCTGGCCTTTACTATAGTAGGACCGCTCACAAGGACTACCCATGCTACTACAACAACCACTAGCATGGAAGATCCACAGCGCACTCCTTTCACCATGCCAGAATTAGACCTCACTGAGCCGCCAAATGCGCCTATCCGAAACAAGGGTCCTGATTTGGAAACAGACATCCTCGCGCTAAAAGGAGTCACGCCTGAACTAGCGCCAAGAGATTTCGTATCTCAAAACTATGAAACCTTGGCTGCGCTTATGCAAGAGGAAGCGAAAAAGAAGTCAAGTCAGAGTCTGCAAGCCCGGCTCAACTTCGACCCTGAGCATGAAGCATCCCCACCGCGTTACCGAAAGGAAAGGCGCGAGAAGGATAGCCGCCGACACCCAGTTTTTACTAGGATCGGAAGGAAAGTTGTGGATGATGAAGCAACCGACTTACATTATCTGGAGGAGCATGAAGACGATGGACGGAGCACCAATGTCCACACTAGGCTTGGCAGTCGCAGGATTCACGATAGACTTGGGCGACGGTGCTCCCCAAGCGAAAGCCCTTCAAGCTCGGATTCCGAGGATAGTCGGCGCAAGCGCCGCAAAAGAGTAAGCTCATCCTCAAGTTACTCCTCGGACAACGAGGACGAAGAAACGGGACACTGGAAGTCCAGGAGAAGATACCGCGACCAGGAGGACGAAGATATGTCTCGTCCCTGGCGCCGCCAAAAGGTTGACGCATTCACTCGGCGCATCAGTGATTTTTCAGAAGATAAGAGAAGGCGCATGCCCGCTAATGTTAAAGCTTATGATGGGACAGGCGACCCTGACGACCACCTAAAAATTTTCGAATCAGCAGCTACCATCAAAAATTGGCCACAACCTGTGTGGTGCCACATGTTTAATTCTACATTAGTAGGGAATGCGCGAAACTGGTTCAGTAAGCTTCCACGTTGAAGCATCGACGGGTTTGAAGAGTTGCGAAAGGCGTTTCGTTTGAACTTTACTCAGAGGAAGAAGTGCGCCAAGAACCCTGTCGAACTCGCTAGGGTAAAACAGTGCCAAGGGGAATCCACAAGCGCTTATGTGGAGCGCTATAAGGACGAATGCATACATGTCAAGGCATGGCCCGAAATACTAAAGATCTCAGGGTTTATGAACGGAATCAATAACCCAGAACTTATCAAAAAGTTAAATGATAGGGTTCCCAAAACCTTTGACGAACTTATGAAGCGCACGAGGTCCTTCATCCAAGGAGAAGCCGCCGCTGCGGATAGTAAGAAAGGTTACTCAAACTATAGGTCACAAGAACAGCCAAGGAGACAATTCAATGACCAGAGTAGCAATCGTAACAAAAGCTACTGCAGTCAGGGGGTCGGACGAGAGAATGACAAGTATACCCTACTAACGAAGACTCCAAAGTAGATATTTGCGACGGAAGGCGCGAACTTTCCAAGACCCCCACCGATGCGCACCCCAGAATATCGGCGCGTAGGGAACGGATACTGCGAGTATCATGGACAGAAGGGCCACACCACCAATAAGTGTGTCCAATTGCGCCAACTAATTGATAAGCTAGTAAAAGAAGGCAGATTGGACCATCTAGTTAAGAACATCAAGGATGGGAAAGACAAACAGAAGACCGGAGGCAAGAAAGAAGCACCTAAGGACAATGCTGACACAATCTACATGATACAATCATGGCAGCGAAAGACTAGGCAAAAGGTCAGCCAGAAATTTTCTCATGGAAGCGAAATCTCTTTCCCCACCTTGGCTGCGGACAACGCAGTGGCGGAATCACTCACCATCAAGATAAATGCGGGGGGTCACGATATCCACCGCATGTATGTTGATGGAGGGGCATCAGCAGACATAATGTATGAGCATTGTTTCAAAAGATTGCGACCTGAGATACAAAGACAGTTAAGCCCGGCCACGACGTCGTTGACTGGCTTCATGGGAGAAAAGATATGGCCCATGGGGCAACTACGACTCCTAGTTGTTGTTGGTAATAAGGAACACTCCACGACAGCCTGGATGAATTTTATGGTGATCAGATCTCCTTCGCCATACAATGGCATTATCGGAAGACCAGGAATTTTGGCAATACGCGCAGTACCATCCACAGCACATGGGATGCTCAAATTCCCGGTAGAAGGCGGCATTGTCACCATCTACAATAACGCCGCGCCACCTAGAGAGTGTAACACGATTACATGTGAGACGACGCACACCCCAGAACAGAGCGCATCTAAAGTATCAAACCTGAAGGTCGCAATTCATCCTGATTACCCGGAGCAAGAAGTATCGATCGGGGGATCGCTGTCTGATAAAGGCAGAGCTGCCGTGTGCGTTCTCTTGCAAAAGAATCTGGATATCTTCGCATGGGAACCAAAGCACATGACTGGTGTGCCACGCTCGATTGCAGAACACAAGTTGAAAATCCGACAAGGATACTCCCCAGTACGGCAGAAAAAGCGCGGCTAGGCTCCAGAGCGCGCAAAAGCCATTCTAGAGGAAGTACACAAACTTGTTGACGCAGGTATCATGAGAGAGGTCTATTACCATGAATGGCTCTCCAATCCAGTGATGGTCAAGAAGAGTGATGGTAGTTGGCGGATGTGCGTGGATTTCACTGATCTCAACAAAGCATGCCCACAAGACTGCTACCCACTACCAGAGATAGACTGGAAGGTAGAATCTTTATGCGGATACCCCTTTAAATATTTTTTAGACGCATACAAAGGGTACCACCAAATCCAAATGGCTAAAGAAGACGAGGAAAAAACAGCCTTCCACACAAGCCAAGGTGTCTACTGTTATACAAAGATGCCTTTTGGCCTAAAGAATGCGGGCGCCACCTACCAGCGATTGGTAGATAATGCATTTGAAAAGCAAGTGGGCCGCAACCTAGAGGTCTATGTTGACGACCTTGTCATAAAAAGCCATACCGAAGGCGAATTGGTCCGCGACATTGAAGAAACATTTAGAACACTACGAAAGATCAACATGAAGTTAAATCCTAAGAAATGCACTTTTGGCGCTACAGAAGGCATGTTCCTTGGATACTTGATAGAACCTGATGGCATTAAACCATGCCCAGAAAAAACAGAGGCTGTCATCCAACTCCCTTCACCACGCACGTTGAAAGAAGTCCAGTCTCTGAATGGAAAACTAGCCGGGTTGAACAGATTCCTGTCCAAATCAGCAGATAAGTCACTCCCCCTCTTTAAAACACTCAAGAAGTGTACAAAAAAGGGAGAATTTCGTTGGACTACAGAAGCGGAAGAAGCTTTTACACAGCTTAAGCAACATATAGCAGCGCTTCCCAAGCTAGTCGCACCCCGACCAGGGGAGGAGTTAATTGTGTATTTGTCTGCGACTCATGGAGTAGTCAGCGCGGTGCTACTGACAGATAGGAATTCCGTACAAACACCGGTATATTTTGTAAGTAAAGCGCTCAAGAAGACAGAGATTAACTATAGCCTAATGGAAAAGTTGGTCTTGGCATTAGTATTCGCCGCCAAAAGATTGCGCAGGTACTTTCAAGCACACCCAATAGCGGTGATCACAGACCAACCAATCAAGCAAGTTATCTCCAAACCCGACGCATCGGGGCGATTAAAAAAGTGGAGTGTATTGCTAGGCGAGCATAACATCTCTTATAGACTACGTACTGCGGTTAAGGGGCAAATACTAGCAGACTTCATCATCGAAAAACCAGACACCGATGCTGCACCTCCACGGAGAGAGGTAGAACTACAAGAACCATGGGTCCTGTTCACGGATGGATCTTCATGCGTGGATGGGTCGGGCGCAGGCCTTATCCTCACCAATCCAGAAGGAATGGAATTCACTTACGCACTGCGCTTTGAATTCACAGCTACGAATAACGAGGCAGAGTATGAAGCCCTAATTGCTGGATTACGCATTGCAACTCGAATGGGTGTACGCAATCTAGAAGCAAACGTGGATTCTCGGTTAGTAGCCAACCATGTGTCGGGCGAATATGTGGCTAAAGAGGATAACATGGTTCAATACCTCGACAAGACCAAGTCACTTATCCAAGGTTTTGACAGGTTTACCATTAAACAAGTTCCTAGAGGTGAAAACAAAAAAGCGGATGCGCTAAGCAAGATCGCATCTACAAGCTTTGCGCACCTGTCAAAACAAGTGTTGGTGGAGATCCTAAAAAATAAATCCATCTCGGAGATGGAGATATCCACGGTAATAGAGAAGCAGAATCCTACGTGGATGACCCCTATTGTCGAATTTATAAGCAAAGGCATATTGCCCCATGAGCAGAAGGACGCTCGACGGATACGACGCACAGCGCAGAGGTTTGAACTTCGAGATGGTATCCTATATCGGCGCTCATTTCTACAACCATGGCTTCGGTGCGTTGGACCTCTTCAGGCAGATTACGTACTCCGAGAGATCCACGCCGGTTCATGCAGTATGCATTCAGGACCACGGTCCGTCGTAGCACGAGCCTTGCGGTCAGGATACTACTGGCCCACTATACATCGCGATGCGCGTGATGTGATAAAGAAATGTAGCGACTGCCAAGTTCATAGACCCATCCCGCGTCAACCACAACAAGAGCTAATGCCTATCACTTCGCCATGGCCATTCCATAAGTGGGGTATCGACATTGCGGGTCCCTTCCCTGTTGCAGCAGGGGGACTGAAATTTCTTATTGTGGCTATAGACTACTTCACTAAGTGGATTGAGGCAAAAGCAGTGGCGACAATCACAGGTAATCAAGTAAAATGATTCGTTTGAGAAAATATTGTATGCCGCTTTGGATTACCTGGGGAAATCATTTCGGACAACGGAAAACAATTCCGCGATAACCCGTTCAAAGACTGGTGCGCAGAACTAAATATTACACAACACTTCGCGTCGGTTAAACACCCACAAACCAATGGTTTGGTTGAGCGCGCAAATCGTAGTCTGGGCGAAGGAATTAAAGCGCGCCTGGACAAACACAAAGGAAGATGGGTGGATGAATTGTCGCAAGTCTTATGGGCGCACCGCACGACAATCAAAGTTAGCAATGGAGACACTCCTTTTTCTCTTGTCTATGGGACAGAAGCTGTCATACCAGCTGAAATTAGGATGTCAACTATTCGTACCGCGGAAGTTAATGTTGCAACCAATGACGACGAACGGCGTATAGACTTGGACCTATTGGAAGAAAGGCGTGAACGCGCAGCTATACGTGAGGCAAAAGCTAAGTCAAAAATGAAGGGATACTACGATGCTAAAGTTCGAAGCACCTCATTCAGACCAGGCGACTTTGTATATCGCGCTAATGATGCGAGCCACGCAGAAGATACAGGTAAACTTGGACCAAAGTGGGAGGGACCCTATGAGGCCGTTGAAGCACTAGGAAAAGGCGCGTACAAGCTGCGTGACATGGATGGCCGTGAGCTACAACGCACATGGAATATTTGCAATCTCAAGAGATGCTATCTTTAGGAAAGGTTACGACCCCGCCCACGGACACTTCCGCACTTTAGTAAGTGCTCAATAAATATCCGTGTATTTACATTTTTGTTTCATCTAGGAAAATGTCTTTCTTTTTCCAAAAACTTGCAAGTATTAATTAAATGTCGCGGTTTCTAGCTAACTCCGCGACACACTTTACTTTGTTGTTTACATATTATTTATGTCTCAATATTGTTGTTATATTACCTTTTGCCTACATGGCGTGCATGTACTTATTAAAACCCACGATGGTAAAGGATGAGTAAACCTACTAAATAACTCGTTGAGTAAGAGGGTTGCAAACCCATCAACATCGGATTACGCATCCTTGTTAAACACCTTACTCTCAAGACGTTGGAGTAAGTTTATTGTGCATCCCACGACGGATACACAACAATGCACACTGTGCGCGTTTAACAAATTAGGAGTTAAGACTCTTAACCCCTTGATATGGTATTCGCAGTACGCTGCATGTCAGCCCATACACTTGTGAATTTCATATATATTCACGCTTGACATTAAGTCATGAATTTCATACACGATTATGTTATAAGTGATTATAGATTCCTGTAATCTTTTTTAAGTGCGTTTATATAACGGTTTGATTCTTAGACATAACATAGACGTCTTGTACGCAAAGACAGATAACTAAGTACAAACATCATAACCACAATCACATACAATATGCGTACAATCGCATTTTCAAAATATCATTTTATTATGGACTACAAGTTCATACAACGTATAGATTTAACATGCATATGTGCAACAAAATGTTAACCTATTACAAAACATCACCAAGTCAAAACAATCTAAAGGCTGTGAGAGCGTCTAAGTCTGAACTGCTAACATGGTACGCAGCACTCCCAGCTTCCTCAAGCTTCTTCAGAAGATCATGATCCTTGGGCGACACTACCGGTACACTAACAGGTACTCCATCAGATCTTGGAATATGTGCAGCACCAATACCACAAAGGATGGCCTTCCCCTTCACACCCTGCTTCTTCGTAAGCCTCATGGCATGGGCCTCTAAGGATTCCTTCAGCGGGATTTCCTTCTCGAGGGCAAAAGGATTTAAGATGTTGCGAGGACGAGCAAAGATAGGTACCTGCAGCTGCGACACATCTGGCTTAAGAAAGTAATCAGGTTGTGCCTCTGCGTCCTCTGCTGCGTGCCTAGCCAAGGTTAACCCCTCCATAATAACACCTATGGGGTAATCTTGATCGCGCTCCAGTTGAGCAATGTGAGGAAGATCTAACAGCTTCATCTTCTCCATAGCAGCGACAAGCTCATCATAGGCATCAGCATTATAACCTGGTACTTGTGCGGCATGCACTGTCAATAACTTGCTCTCAGAAAGCTCCTCTATAGCCTGCGCCTTGCCATGTGCCAACGCACGCTCAACAACATCCCCAAATGCCTCCTTCACCTCTTGAGACTCCAGAGTACTCAAAGCAGCAAGGCGCAAACCATGGCTGATAAGCCACCTGCGCTCAGCAATTGAAGATACTAGGTGTGGGTACAGCTCTTCATCATATTCAATACTGAGATTGCGCAGCTTAACTTCCTGCTTCTTCAGCGCCCCCTCCACAGCCTTACGAAATTCATCCAATTTAGAGAAGTGAGCGTTCTTGTTAAGCTCCATGTACTTCAAGACCCAAAGACAAGTGGCCTTGTAATCTGTTAACCCAGTACGCTCTTGGATCACTTGGGCAAGTAATGACATCTTCTCTTCAGCAAGCTTCTGGGCATACGCATCTGTTGCCTTTACCTCAGCCTGAGCATCCGCCAACTACGCTCTCAGAAGCGCAATCTTCTCATCTTTCTGCACACAGCGGCTACCTTCACCAGCATACCTTGATTGTAGCTGTGCAACTAAGGAGGCCTGGTGCGCAGCGGCCAAACCTAGCTCCTCTATCAGATGGTCCATTGGCACATCCTCAAATGCCTTCGTCTCAGTCTCTTGGCTCTTCTGCGCAAGATCATCAGTATGTGAGGGACTCGCTTTGAGTGGCGAATTCCCAACACGCGCAGCATCATCATCAGCAGCTTCAACACTGCACGCAAATAACAAAGCTACTTTATAGTATCATCGCGGAATAAAGAACTGAAGATCTAAAGATACAAGTCTCATTACTTACTTGGGGGGAGGAGTTTTAGGTGGCGACGCATCCTCTTCTGATGATTGCCCGCCAGAGATAACATGGCGCCTTCTTTTAGATGTACCCGCGCCATCATCACTAGAAGTTTTCTTGCGCTTCACCCCTTGGCTAGCCTCCTCGGGCCCACTTTCAGACATGGCAATCCCCATACTCTCTGACGAGTTTGTGTGCGATGGCTCTACCACAGGGCCTTGTACCCCAGGAGTTGGAAAACTGCGAATAGGAATCGCCTCTAAAACAACTGGGGGGACATCCTCTGGTTCCTCCTGTACGATCTCCATAATGCGCCCCGCGGTAGCCTCCAGAACTGGCTCCTCACCTTCTCTTAAAGGGCGCACTCCTACGGTTACCTGTTTGGGTCTCGCCAAGCGCACCACGCTGAATAGATCCATCTCTGCGCAACAAACCACAAACAAACACAAAGATGGTTACAAAAGTTACAATAGTGAAGAGCGCTTACACTACTGAGCGAAGGAGAAGAAAGGACAAGCACCCACCTCGGTTATTCTCATCTAAAAAGGTCGGCACCTCGTCAGGACTTCCGAAGTAGTTGTGACTAATGCCCATATGCACCAAAAACTCTTCTGGGTAAGCGTTGATAGGGATGCGATTGGCATTAATCGTTTCCGCATCATCTGCGTTATACGCTCCGGGGATGGGGCGCTCATCCTTCAGTAATGACTCTTGGGTATAGAACTCAAAATCCCATGGAAAAAATGCATCATCAACCCAAAAGAATTTCTCCCTCCAATTCCTAAGTGCGTCTAACTTTTCCGTATAGCACTGCAGTCGCCCTGCGCGCTTGGAAAAAAACACCCACCCGTTTGACCACGACGAGTGATAAAACGCGCGGAACAGATGGATTGTGGGGTTAATCGCCAACAAGCGACAATTTACTTCAAAATTTGTTATTTTTGCTGCACCTATACAGTGCAGTTGGGAAATATGGAGGCGATAGTAGTTTAAAACATCGCATAAGAATAGAGAAATGGGCACACGTTGGTTAGCAAATTCAAAGAAGCGTGTGTATACCCCTACTTTCCCTTCAGGAAGTTCGCTATGGACGCAGTCACCACTGGAACCACCGGGTGCAACGCGATCGGGATATAATAATCCGAGGTGAACAGACGAAGTTCGTCCTCGGCTATATCGGATGTAAAGTCGGATAATTGAAGAACCATGGTTAGAATTCAATGGATTCTGCAGCGCACTCACTATTACCTTAAGAGTTGTTGATTTCTTGTTCGCTGTTTAGAGGTTTTAACAATGGTGGCAATGGACGTTTTTACTGTGATAGCCACAGTGAAATGGAGACAACACTTTATATAGGGTTACATGCTCTCATGGATGATTGACATGTGTAACCCACTCGCTCTAATCGTGTGGCTGGGAGATCAAGAGGTGAAACACTTTTTCACCCACCCCTCATAATTTACGAGGGATATTTAGATTTCCTTGGACTAGATTCATCGTATTGCTTTTTAGGCGGGAAACACTTGAAACTTCCCCGCTACGCATTATGGAATATTTTTTCGCTACAGTTGTTAGTCTAGCATCCGCAGTTTCACCTTGCGCATACTAGACTGGGGGGACATGATGACGTATAGTCCGCATTCGGGTCACGAACCCGACCAATACTCAAGCCCATCACGCGTGGGCTATCACGATAAAGATTTGGGCTTACAATGGCCCAAATCCGAAATCTATTATTGGCCTTGATATAGGATCTCTTATTTACGGGATAAGGATCAATGGACCAAAGAAGGCGGGATACGCCGAAGAGTAAGGAACACGAAACCAACAAGGATTTCGTGTGTATATAAAGGGCATCTCGACTCTCATTAAAGGTATCATATCATAACCCTAACTCTTCACTAAAACCCTAAAACCGATTACTTACTCTCACGCCGGAGGATAATCATGGGAGACAATCCTACGATAAGCCTAACGGTGTTTTTTGTTCTCTTAGTGCGCAGGTCTCAAGCATTAAGATCCAATTGATACGGGAACAGGAATCCAAACAAGGAACGCCCAACTTTTGTATCAACAGTATTTTTTCGTCGTCTCCTTTTAGTAGTGGATGTTTCACCAAGATTAACACTTTGAGCTGGTGGATTTTTACATGACTTTTGTCGGTGTCCATATCCATTACATTTCCTGCACTGGTGTCTTTTTTTGGGCTCATCTGCTGGTGCAATTCTCTTCTTCCTAGTCCATATCCATCACATTAGTGATAAGTTAATATCAATGTATGTGTGTTGCCTAAGATTTAGTAGCTTGGAAACTAATAAAATAAACATGTGTTAATCGATTGATCAACTGAATACAAGAACAATGAATGAAAACATTATTTAGGCAAACAAAAACAATCAAATGAACAAGAATACTATTAAAATCGATTACGACTTACTAGGGCTTTGGCTTATAGTTGTAGAAGATGATGATGAATGTTGAGAAACAGAGTAAGAAGAGATGTTGAGAAAGAAAAAGTAGCTATATGTTTATGTGGGATAATTATCGGTCAAGTATGATATAACAAGGGTATAATGGACTTTTTTTTTAATTATACTATAACTAACATGTATTTTGTGATTTAAAATATATAAAAGACAATTATTTGGATATATATGATAATTTTAATGTATATATATATATATATATATATATTATATTGCAATTATATTTTGGGTCGGATATATATGCAATTTTGGTCTTTTGAAATGATATATATACAATTCACCCTTTTTATTATTTTAGTTTTTCTCCTCACCTGATTCCTTCCCTCTATTAAATACTCAAATAGTAACCCCTTATTATCTATGTTTTAACAGTAGCTAATATATTTTTTTATCAGCAGATTGTAAACATTACATAATCACTTCATATTCTAGTTAATTAAATTTAAAATGCTAAAATTATAACCTGAAGCCTGGAAATAAACTAGAGGGACTATAGTTTATGTTTATAGTGTGGTTGAAGTTTCGGCTGTTCATTCAAGAAGTGTTGAAGTTTAAGAGCTTATTTTATCAAGTGGAGAAAGATACAAGTTTGGGAGTATGTAAGCTTCTCATTCAGTCATTAGAGTTATTATCTTACCCTCGCAGCTTTTGTGATTCTCTCTCAAAAACACCTGCATACATCTTTCAATGTTCTCTCTTTGATCTCTGTATCAATCTATTGATTTGTTCAGTTTTGTAATACAACTAATCATCTTTAGATGATAGATCCACACCTAAGTAGCAGTGGTGGATTTGGTTTAGTTTGGTTGTTTTCTAATTAAGATCAGAACTTGCGATTTTGTATTGAGTGGTTATTCATATGTTTTTGAATTGAGATTCAACAACTGTTATACTGGTTGATTTATAATCTTTACATGGTATCAGAGTAGGCTTAACATCCTTGCTTTATATCGATCTTCGTTTTTAGGGTTTCATAAATTATTTTTTTGATTTTTAGTTTTTAGTTTTTGAAGGGTAATTGATCAATTTACTTTGTTAATTGATTGTTTTGTTAATAAATTGGTCAGATTCAAAGTTTTATATATAAAAAAAAGCCGCATAACTTTTGTAAAATTAGGGTTTAGGTAAAATTGTGGATTTTGCAAATAAAAGCTTTTGTGTGTTGATTAACCTGTTTTAATCGATAGATCTGGTGCTATTCTCGATTCTTGAAGAAGATTTGGCGAAAAATGCCTTATTTTATAATTTTATGGTTTTGGTAATTGATTAATTTTTAGGTTGGATTTCCCGGTGATCTTGCTATTCTCTTGGCTAAGTGAATCAAGAAAATGGTAAGGTAGTTTTTCGCTCTTATTATTGATTGCGTGCACTGTAACACCTCTCACACCCTCTTTTACTTTCTTGTTCTTTATTTTCTGCATTAGATTGTTGGAGGACAGGTTGGGATTGTTTGTGGAAGTTGTGGTATTGTTGATTGGTGGTTATCTGTGTTTGTGGTGTTTAGTTGTTATTTGACCTGGTTACAAGTTGATTGGTTATCTGAATATAGACACTATAAGTCTAGGCTATCCTTGACCTATTTCCTTGAGGAGCAAGGAACTCTGCTCTGGTTTAGACTTGGTTTATATTTTGGTACTACTTCATGGCTTGGTCTCTTGGATACCATCTGGTGTTTATTTGTTATGTCTTTTCTGTTTTGTGTGTCCATTTGTGTTTCTGTCATAATAGAATATGGTCATGGAAATGGCTATGAATATATGCATAATGAATATGAATATAAATCCGATGAATAAAATGTTACTAGAATTAGTAAATTGGATGTTAGTCATACTTTACATTTGCATCCTAATGACTCTGGATCTCTTACTGTTGGGTCTACTAATAAAAGGTACTGAAAATTACATTGTGTGGTCTTGTGTTAAGTTACTTGCTTTGGAAGGGAAAATAAAAACTGGTTTTATTGATGTCATATGTAGAAGATCTAACACTGATGAGGTTTTGGGTAGACAATGGGATAGAGTCAATGCTATTGTTTTTTGATGTATTTTAAATTCTATCTCAGAGGAGCTTTATTTCGGTCAATTTTTTCAAAAAGAGCTTCTTGGTATATGTTAAATTACACATACCATTTACCTTATAAAACGTACCAACTAGACCAAAAACTGACCAAATATGCCAAAAATAGTGTGTTTTTGTGTTTATGCATGTGCAGGTACGGATATTATGAAAAAGGACAAAATCAAGCAAAAACCGGCAAACCCGAGCACGAGAAATGGAAAAAGTATTTAAAGTCAGAATGAGGAAGCAAATTTTCAAGACTTGAGCTGTATATTTCTAAAATAGCCCTTGGATCAACTTTTCATGAATGGTAGAAATGGTCCCTTAAATGCTTAAATTCATTTCACACAAATCCTAAACTAAACCTTACAACCGAATTCCATTTAATCAACCCAATCCAAAACACACAAAAGCCCAACAAATAATCCCCAGCCCACTCCCTAAACGTATCCTAACCCACAAACCCGGACCCATTTACCCTTATTTACCCGAAGTCAAACCCTATTAATTACCCGGTCAAACAAGCAAAAAGAAAAAGGCGGGTAACACTTTTTTACTGTTCTTCTTCCCTGTCCCTTTCCATCCCCTGCTCCAAGATAAACTCCAGCTCATCTCCATGGTCCCCTCCCCTCTTCACATGACTCCAGCCATGCTGGCAATCCAAGAGATACTATAAGGCTCCAAAAAAATCATCCTACGGCCAAGATTACTTGAAGTGGTCTCCAAGCAAAAATCAAAGGCTGAGATTATTGATCCAGAAGCATCTGAGAAACCCTAGGATGCACCCTCTTCAACTATAAATACCAGGCTCTCCTCAAAGCACAAGGTTGTCCAATTTTGTAGTCGAAATTGTATCCATTTTAATTTTCATTGTCATTTACTGCTTTTCTTAGAGTAATTTTTAAATTCCAGCTGTAATTTACTTTCAGTATTGTAATTTCTACTTTATTAATGCAATTTACAAGTTTTCCTTTAAATTCCTTCTCATTTATATGTTAAGCTCTTTTATTTTGTTCAAAGTAGTTAAAAGCTTTCATTTACTGTTTTCACAAGCTCATCTCAGCTTATCATAGCTTTTGTGAGCTTTTTATAGTTTTAAATCTGTTTTAAATTCAAATTTCAAAAAATAGTCAACAAAAGTCAACTGTTAAGTCAAATAAGCTAAAGGATGATAGGCCAAAAAGGGATGGGCTTATTGCTGTCACCAGCGTGTTTTTAACAAGCTGGAGCTATAGAGAAGCTCCTCGAGCATTTTTGGCCTTTGTTTTGCTAAGGCATATGTAAGATCTCTTTATTTCAAAGCTATTAGTGTAAACTGCTTATTTCTTCTTCATTCAGTGCTTATGTGGTTTATTTTTGCTTATTTTTTCTAATTGTTGTTAGTTTATGCTTATTAGATAGATAGTACTTAATTGTTTCTGTTTTTATCTTAAAATCTCATTAAAAACCAAAAATAGCCAAGTAGTCTATAGCTTATTTCTAGTGCTTATTCATAATTGAAAGTTGCTTTTTAGTGCTTAACTAATCTTAGTGAGACATCTGTGTTTCATAATCATAGCTTAATTAGCCCTAATTAGCATTAAACACAAAACAGTCCATATAAGGGGGTGTTTGGAACAACCCCAAAATGGGTCAAAACTGAGGTTTACTGTTCATTTGTCATTTAGGATAGTTTAATCTAGCTTAAATAAAGTTGAACAAGTTGATTGTAGGTGGTGTTAAGCTGATTTAATAGGATTTGTAGTTTCACTTTGATTTATCATAGTTTATAGGTTTATGCTTTTTGATTCTGTGGTATATTGAGATAAGTAGATTCAGTCCTTTACTTTGCTATCTTTGTGTTCTATATAGGTAGTTAAGAGGATATTCAAAACTTGGGATGAGTTCATTTAGTATTAATGAAGTTATGGCAAATTTTGTTCAAAATCCACATCAGTAGCCATTTCTACCAGCATTTTTTATAATTTTATCTCAACCAGTTCATGTTTATGAATTTTAAAAATTTCATTATAAGCTAAATTAATCCAAGATTTGGTACAATTACTATTTGGTTGCTAGTCTACTTGTTTCACATTTTTTTTATTTTTTATATTAGCTTTTGGATAGATTTTAGGTGGCTTAAACTAGGGTCAGTAGGCTGTTTGGATTGGTGCTAATTTAGTCTCTTTTTTTTTTAATATTCTGATCTGGTTATTCAGTAGCTAGTTCTGAGCTTATCTCAAGTTTTTAAAAATAATTGTTTTTGTAAAATAAGCTTATTTTGCTGTGCTTATTAAGATTTTAAAAAGAAAAAAAAAAATATAGTTTTACAAAAAAACTGAGGCCAGGTTCGAACTTGGGACCTCTAGCCTCCCCAAACCTCAACACCAGATACCTTAACCAAACATGCCCTTGGGTCTTTCCTGTCAAGGATTGCTACCCTATTTCTTTTAACCCTTGTTTAGCATATTTAGCTTATTTACTCTATTTAGCTTATTACAGCTTATTTACAAGAGCTTTTTCTTTCTTTTTAATTTTCTTATATTCCTGATAACTTTAAGTAGTTTTTATAAAAATTCCATATTTTTCCAAAAAATTTTAATAATTTTTATCATTTAATTTCTTTAAATTAGATTTTAATTCATAGAAAATTAAATATAAATCAAAAAATTAATTTTCTTTTTTCTAAAATTTTCTTTTATCATTTAGGACTTAGGAAAATTAGTTTTTTATACCTAGGGTTAATATTTCTAAGTTTTCACTTTTATAGCTCGGGATTAGCCCGAGCGTGCGCGTTTTTAGTTTTCCTTTACGTTTTAGGATATTTGATCTTTGCTTATTTGTTTTGATTGCTTTATTACTTGTTTTTATCTTATATTTCATTATTTTTAGTATAAAAATTCAAAATCTCACTTTATTCACTATTCACGACACGTTTCACGAACTCAAAATCACTTAATTCCATTCATCCTTCTTTGGGAAAACGACTCGGGAAATACATACTTCACTTGTATTACCTTGGAGATATAATTGTGATCTCAATCACTTCTCATGTTTGGGAAGAGTTAAAAGAAACTTTTGATAAAGTTGATGGATCTGTGAATTTTAATATGTACCATAAAGTCAATTCTTTAAGTCAAATTTGATCTTCTATAGCTAATTACTATCATAAGTTGAATCCTTTGTGGAAGTAGTTTAATGCCTTGGTTCAATTACCAATGTGTACTTGTCATGCTGCTTATTATTTTAAGAAACATAATCAATTGTTAATACTTATGAAATTTTTAATGGGTTTGGACGATGTCTATATGAGGAGTAATATTCTGTCTAGAGATCCAGTACCCGATGTTAAAAGTGCATATGCTATTATTTCTAGTGAGGAGTATCACAGAGTTGCAGTGTCTGGCAGTGGTGCCAGTACATCTCAGATGTCTCGGTCTTCTGTGTTTATTTCTAATGTGGGTAATATGGAAAATTTTAAGAGGCCCCAAACTTCTGAAAATATTCTCAGACCTGTTAATGGACCCAAACCTAATGATAATAGAAGGACAACTGGTGGTGTTTTTTTGGTTTGTGAACACTGTGGTTTTAATGGTCATACAATTGACAGATGTTTCAAACTTATTGGGTACCCTGCTGATTTTGGTAAAAAGAAAGGAACTAATAATAATAATGAGGGTACTCAAAATTTTAACAAAAGATTTGTTAATAATAACAATTCTATTGGTTCTAGTTCCACTTCTTCTTTCTCTGATGAACAAATTTCTAAGTTGATTTCTCTGATTAAAGAAAATTCAGTTAATAATGTTAGGAAAGGGTACATGCCAATGTTCATAAGGTGGCTAGAGATGACAAGTTTATTGTTGCTTTTGATGAGTCAAAATTCTATGTTTTACCACAGGATTTGAGGGATATGAAACTTCTGGGGATTGGTAGACACGTCGACGGTTTATATTACTTTGATAAAAATCAAGGTAACCACTTTAAAGTTAAACAAGACATTGTGTTTTGTGATCTGTCTAAACATGTTTAGCTTTATAGACTTGGTCATCCCTTAGATCAAGTGTTATCTATTTTAAAATGTGAAATTGATTTTGAAACTTCTAATTTTATTGCATTTTGTGAAATATGTCAGAGAACCAAACTAACTAGGGAACCTTTCCCTTTGAGTGAGCACACATCTTCAATGCTTGCTGAATTAGTTCATCTTGACTTTTGTGGTCCTTACAAAGTTATTAGTAAGGAGGGATTTAGATATTTTCTGACTGTTGTTGAGGACTATACCAAGGCTGTATGGGTATATTTGATTAAAACTAAGGATGAAGTATTTGATCGTGTTTATGCTTTCTTTAGTTTGATAAAAAAATCAATTTAGGTAAACTTTTAAGACTTTTAGAAGTGATAATGGTACATAATTTGTTAGTAACATTGATGAACTCAAATAAGTACATTTTTTATCATCATTTATCCTATTTATTTGACTTGTTTTATTATATTATCTATGAGAATCGATACATTAATGTTTACTTTAGTAATTCTCAGGTAAAAACAAGCATTATGTGAAACTTGGCGATTTTGGATTAATTATGGAGCAAAACAAGCAAGATGTCAAAAGCCTACTGAAATCCAGAAGATCAAGCTCGTTCTACTCCAGATACGCCGCAATATACTTCTAACATACGGCGTATCACTATCAAGATTTCACAAGTTACAATCCAAGTACATGCGCCGCATACAAAGATCAAGATACGCCGCATCTGAAGACGGTGTACGAATATTCCAGAATATATTAATCTTGGACCCCACGCGAAGTTAAGTCAATGCGCCGCATCTATTCACTCAATGCGCCGCATCTATCCCTGAGACAGAAACTATAAATACCCCAAGGCCAGACGAATTTCGGGACACTAAGCTTTCGAAAACCAAAGACCTTTTGCATAACCCTAGAGCCAAATTCAGACTACCAAGCAGCACAAGACACACCTAAACGAAGATACAAGAGCTGTAAGAAGGTCCTGCATGTATTCAATTCATTAAGTAGTTTTGTTTTATTGTATTAGTACACTTTAATTCATCAGGATTGATGGGCTTGTGTCATGTGACTACGGAAGATCATGCACTCCCCTTAATATTGCTTTCCCATTAATTAAAGTTTATATATTGATGTCTTTGGTGACTTTTATTAGTACATTAATAATCTCTGTGTCTAGCTGAGTCTTGCTTGGGTCGCCATGCCCCTTCCTCGCCTATCTATTCTAGCGTATACGAGACGTGGGCATCACAAATGCCCAATACTCTAGAAAAGTTGGATAGACATAAGTAATCATTAAGGGTTTACTCGCCGATAAGATTAGAGCCAACGAGAAAGGTTTAATTACATACACTTCATATAAAACTAGCAATAAAACAGGTGACAAGCTACTTAATTATCAGGACAGGTCTTCTTATTGTCTCGAGTATCTATCTGTGTACGTGCGTGCTAATCGCTGATTCGTGCTCATTAGTTTAGTTTTCTATTTAATCATAACCAAACCGTGCCAGTCTCTCAGGCTGAAACCCCCTTGCGTTAGATTAGGTTGTATAGCTAACTTATGATATTAAAATACTGATTAGAATAACTAGATAATACGTTCCACTCTTAGTGATCGACACTCTACTTACCATTATATTCATACTGACCGGGTACACTGCTCGTTAAGTGTGTGTGTTATTGATAAGTCGGCTAAATATAAATTTAAAACTTGAGTAGGCATTAATACTGCTAAACCGCAACGACACATCACGCGCATCAAGTTTTTGGCGCCGCTGCCGGGGAGTGAATTGTTATTATCTGTTAATTTGATTATGTATTTTAATTAGGTTTTTATTTTTAGTTTTTTTTTAGATTCTAACCACTAACCCTGTTATATATTAGATAGATTGCATTCATTGTATAATTTGCATATTTTCTGTTTTTGTGTGTTTTTGTTTTCTGTAATTTTTGTTTCTTTTTGTTTGATTTTATTTTTGTTTTTCTTTTTCTATTTTTCTGCATTCTGTTATCGTTGTATTGTGCTGATACAAACGATACGGCGCATCTGTTTTCACAGATACGGTGTATTGCGTTTAATTTTTATAAAATACAACGCGTTTAATAAATTCGAGTATGACGCATCTTTCCCCAAGATACGGCGTATTCTGTTTTTAATAAGAAATTTTTCTAAACCCTAACGCCATACGACGCATCTGTTTTCACAGATACGGCGTATTTTCTATTAAAATTAAAAACAGTTTTTCGAATTATTAAACAGATACGACGCATCGATTTTTGTCGATACGACGCATCTACTAAATCAAAAATCTTGTATTTTGAAATGTAACGAAAATACGGCGCATTAGCTTTTGTTAATACGACGCATTTAATTTTAATAAATATAATCGATTTTTGATAATTTAAACTGGATACGGCGCATTCTAAAATTATAAGCGGCGTATCTGTTTTCTGAATAAAAGTCTGATTAAATTTTAACGTAATAAGATACGGCGCATCCTATTTATAGGATACGGCGCATCGTCTTCAGATATCAGTAGCTTTTATTTATCCCGAACGGAGAAAACTCTAATCATCTTTCCTGTCTCTTAGAAATTTTTTACTTCGAAGCCTATTTGTTTTGTGTTTCAGGAATCATGATTGATATTTTCCCAAGCTGGTTCGGAGGACCATGGATTAAACTTACAACTGATGAGATTGTATCTAAGTTCGCCCACGAATGTGATAAGGAGTATCATGAGGTCGAAACTTTCATCAATGGACTGTTGCTGAATGAACAAAACTATATGATTAGAGAATTGACGATTGAGGTGCACCAATTGTCGAAGGTGATTAAAGGAGTTTTGTTCCAAAGGCACGACCAGAATGGAATAACTACTAGAGGCGGATTAGTGTCAAGGATGTTCCAATTAGCGGAAAGAATGTTTGGTTACTTGAATATGGAACTAAGAGAGAGATTGAGATGGAAGATCTCGCTAGAGCATAATAAGGAGCTGAACGTGAGTCTAACTTGAAGACTCTGGAATAAAGACAAGTGCTGACCGGGAGACAACCCGGAAGAAAAATTTTTACTTTTCTGTTCTGTGTCGAGTCTGTCAGACCTGCAGAAGATACGGCGCATCTCCATCATAAGATGAGACGCATCACTTGCATTGGTCATATCTTATTTCATTTTCTGCATTTTTACTTTTGACTTTAAAACTTTCTGTCAGTTTATTTAATGCGGCGCATCCCTGGTTAAGGATGCGACGCATCTTTTATTCTGATTCGTACTTATTCCAGGCTCGATACGGCGTATCTTCTTCCATAAGATACGGCGTATCGACTGACCTGATGATTTACAGTTTAATTTTTTAGGTTTTATTTTTACTAACTACTAATGTATTATGCAAGTTTGAACCTTCTTAACTTAGGTGTGTTAAAGTCTAAATGGTATTATAGATTCCTGCATTCTTGTGGATACATCATCTATGAAGCTTAAGCATTCTAATCCACAAGAAAGTTGATTTTTGCTCTTATACGAATAATGGAGGATCATACCGAGCAAATCTCAGGGGAGTTTTTCTGTTCTAATTATTTTATTTTCCAGTTTTTAACCTTTGACAAAAATAACGAGGACGTTGTTTAACTTAAGTTGGGGGATGGAGAATTAGAACACTTACTTGTCCTAAACTTTTTCAAAATATGCTTAAAATGCGCTTAATATATCAAAATTTAAATTTTTTTAGCATGTTTTTGTTTAAATTCTAAATTACATAACCGCACACATAACTCTATTCTTTCAAAAATATTAGAACTTTAGTGTGCTGGTGACTTGTAAACTTTAGAACTTGGCTTGTATACTATTCGAGACCACCATAATAAGTATTATCTATATAATTGGAGTGACTTGTCTAAATTGGTAAATTTCTAGGATTACACCCAAATAGCATTTATCTGTTATGTGATATTAACTAACTACACTGATTAGTTAACCCCCGTATAAACCCTTTGTTACTCTCACTTTTAGAGTAAGATACCCCTAGAAAAACCCTCAGAGCCATTCCTTTCGTTTCTCACACCTTTGTTATAATGTTTCGATACACCCTTACACCTTAGCCTACCCTGTAGATTAAAATCCGTGGTTAATTTCTTTAGGCAAAGTGTGTTTCCTTACATTACCTGTGTTCGCGTGCGTAATTCATTATCTTTGGTTAGGTCGGGAAATTGCACAATGCAATTGGTATGAAAGTAAATATTGTATAACTTTTAGTTTATTTTTCGTGTGTTCGCTACTTTCGCTATTACAGTTATTTCTGAAAGTATGAAGAGTATGGAGAAATTATCCGGAAAAATAGTGATAGAAAAGTTGTGAAATTTTACACATATATGTTGATGTAAAAAAAAAAAAAAAAAAAAAAAAAAAAAAAAAAAAAAAAGAAGAAAAAGTTGGAAGTTTGTTTTAACCAACGTATGTAAAGTTTTGTATTAAGTGGGAGATATCACCACTATTTGTTGTTATATATTATATTTATGGATTGAATGGGAGTTGGCCGTTATGGGAACACCAACTAAGGTTATTCTTTGATTGAGATCTTGTTGAGTATAATTCGTGTCTACCTAAAGCGTGTGTTTCAAGTGTTAAAGCGTGAGTTATTCAATGATATGAGTCTTATTCATGGGTTGGTTGGGAAAGTGATTAACCACACTTAGGATTTTAATTTATCTGTTTTGTTTATTTTTTATTTTACACCAATTTGTATCCCAAATATTATCCATACCCTATATCGTTCTTCATCCAAACCTTTGATTTATTAAGATTAGGGATTTGAGCAATCTTAAGTATCGTAGTCGTGGATTCGGCTATGTATTTATGATTTTGTCGCCCTTTTTGATATAATATTATTGGTGAAGATTACTTGGTCCTATCTTTAGCCTATTCGAGTTAAGGATTTGAGCAATTGCAAGTATCGTGGTCGTGGATTCGATCATGTATTTGTAATTTTGTCGCCTTTTCTGGAATATGAGATCGATAGAGATTAAAAAGGATGATCAACCCTTAACCAACAAACCCTTTTTACCGCTTTAGACTTGTTTCTCCGTGGCTTTAGTGGGGGAGATGCGTATACTTGCCAAGCCTATGATAGAATATTCGTCACGACTAAGCAACTAAACGATTTAGAATTGTTTTACATTAAAAATTATTTTGGTTTCTACTTCGTTAAGTGTTTGGTTGTGTGATTATGACAAAACAAATACGTGCTTAAATATAAAAATAAATCCTAATATCTTTTAGGATACATTTTCATTTGATTAATTCTAAGGTTTACTTGGGGACAAGTAAAGTTCATGTGGGGGGATATTTGATGAACTCAAATAAGTACATTTTATTATCATCATTTATCCTATTTATTTGACTTGTTTTATTATATTATCTATGAGAATCGATACATTAATGTTTACTTTAGTAATTCTCAGGTAAAAACAAGCATTATGTGAAACTTGGCGATTTTGGATTAATTATGGAGCAAAACAAGCAAGATGTCAAAAGCCTACTGAAATCCAGAAGATCAAGCTCGTTCTACCCCAGATACGCCGCAATATACTTCTAACATACGGCGTATCACTATCAAGATTTCACAAGTTACAATCCAAGTACATGCGCCGCATACAAAGATCAAGATACGCCGCATCTGAAGACGGTGTACGAATATTCCAGAATATATTAATCTTGGACCCCACGCGAAGTTAAGTCAATGCGCCGCATCTATTCACTCAATGCGCCGCATCTATCCCTGAGACAGAAACTATAAATACCCCAAGGCCAGACGAATTTCGGGACACTAAGCTTTCGAAAACCGAAGACCTTTTGCATAACCCTAGAGCCGAATTCAGACGACCAAGCAGCACAAGACACACCTAAACGAAGATACAAGAGCTGTAAGAAGGTCCTGCATGTATTCAATTCATTAAGTAGTTTTGTTTTATTGTATTAGTACACTTTAATTCATCAGGATTGATGGGCTTGTGTCATGTGACTACGGAAGATCATGCACTCCCTTTAATATTGCTTTCCCATTAATTAAAGTTTATATGTTGATGTCTTTGGTAACTTTTATTAGTGCATTGATAACCTCTGTGTCTAGCTGAGTCTTGCTTGTGTCGCCATGCCCCTTCCTCGCCTATCTATTCTAGCGTATACGAGACGTGGGCATCACAAATGCCCAATACTCTAGAAAAGTGGGATAGACATAAGTAATCATTAAGGGTTTACTCGCCGATAAGATTTGAGCCAACGAGAAAGGTTTAATTACATACACTTCATTTAAAACTAGCAATAAAACAAGTGACAAGCTACTTAATTATCAGGACAGGTCTTCTTATTGTCTCGAGTATCTATCTGTGTACGTGTGTGCTAATCGCTGATTCGTGCTCATTAGTTTAGTTTTCTATTTAATCATAACCAAACTGTGCCAGTCTCTTAGGCTGAAACCCCCTTGCGTTAGATTAGGTTGTATAGCTAACTTATGATATTAAAATACTGATTAGAATAAATAGATAATACGTTCCACTCTTAGTGATCGACACTCTACTTACCATTGTATTCATACTGACCGGGTACACTGCTCATTAAGTGTGTGTGTTATTGATAAGTCGGCTAAATATAAATTTAAAACTTGAGTAGGCATTAATACTGCTAAACCGCAACGACACATCACACGCATCAAACATGTTTTCTAAATTTTGTGATGATAATGACATAATACATCAAACATCTTGTACTTATACCCCACATCAGAATGGGATTGTGGAGAGGAAACATCGGCATCCGCTTAATGTTGCCAAATTCCTTCTATTTCAGGGGGGATTCCAATAAAATTGTGGTCTAAATGCATTCTTACTGCTTGTTATTTAATTAACTGGTTTTCTTCATCAATGTTGAATGAGAAATCTCCTTATCATCTTGTCTTTTATAAGAAACCTTATTTAAATCATTTAAGAGCTTTTGGTTGTCTCTATTAGATGATAAATATGGCCAAGCCCAGTGTGGGGTTAGGGTCCATTAGGGTTTGTAATCTATAAAATATCGATCAATAATAAAGTTACACCTACGGTGTTTTATTTAGTCTAACATGGTGTTAGAGCGGGTCTGATCCTCAAACCTAGGTGGCTATGTTGAGCCGCCTCCTCTTAGTCACCCCATTAAACCCTATCATACAAACCCTAACTCTTTCTCTTACTTCCGCTGCTTACAATATTGGCATTTTTTTTCAATTTGCTTCAACGATTACAAATCAACACCAACCAATAAAACATCACTTTGCTTTTGTGTTCTTTGACGAGTAATTTGTGTCAAATTCTCTTCCCCACGTGTTGGTCAGCAACAAATTCTTCCATTGTCCACTAATTAATACCAACACATATAATAACATATAACTTATTGTGAGTTGAGTAAATTATTAGTGGTACCACGTGATTTGTCATAATGTTGATATATTGTGAAAGCCGCTGTTATGAAATTTGGAAAGCATCAGTGGGCCTGGATCTCTTCTTTGCTTGTTCGTAAATTTGCTAAACAGTGTAAGCCTGTAAGGTTCGTTGGTATGAGTGGCTTGATCCTTCTATTAGAAAGACCGAGTGGACCAGAGAAGAAGATGCAAAGCTGCTTCATCTTGCTAAGCTGATGCCGACACAATGGAGAACAATCGCTGATTTGTATGTTTTTGATTTTTGATAAAGATTAGTGAAAGTTTCGATTTAAAAAAAAGGGTTATAGTTGTTTTATTGTTTGCTTGTTAGTCGATTGTTCGTACGGCTTTATTACCAGTCGGCTAAAGTTGACCGTTGGTACCAGTCCTTAAAGTCGACTGTTGGTACGGTTTTGCTACCAGTCGACTTAGCCGACCGTTGGTACCAGTCGACTAAACTCGACCGTTGGTACGGTTTTATTACGAGTCGACTAAAGTTATGCTTTTATTACGTTTATGTTTTGTTTTTCTTTTCTTTTCTAGTTTACTACTCCAGTCCGAGCTTTCGCAATTTCGCCGCTCGGACTGCGGGGGAGTATTAGATGATAAATATGGCCAAGCCTGGTGTGGGGTTAGGGTCCATTAGGGTTTGTAATCTATAAAATATCGATCAATAATAAAGTTACACCTACGGAGTTTAAAATGTTCTAACAATCTCTACTTTGCTACTGGTCTTAATAGTAGCACAACATAAAAGTGTGTTATGGTGGGATATTCTTCTTTCAAAAAAGGATATGAGCTTTTTAGTCTTGAAAGGAATCGATTTATATTTTCCAGAGATGTTAAATTTTTTTTAAAATGTGTTTCCTTTAAAGATTAAAAAGGTTTATGAGGACAGTGATACTAGTCAAGATATGGATCATATAAACTTCTTTGATAAAGTTGTGTATGAGGATCTTGACATACCCAATGATGATTTTAATCAAAATGTTGCCCCTTTAAGTGATGGAAACAACTCTCCTCATTATGGCTGTCCTACTATTGACCAAAATGATAATGAGTTGGGACATTCTCAAGGGTCCAATGGGTCTGCAAATGAGATGAGATGGCTGCATCACTTGAGGATGAAATCATTAACTCTAAGGGTATTGATGGAAGTGATGATAGTCCAGTTGCAGAACAAAATTTTCAATATAATAATAAACCAATAAGAAGATCTGAAAGATCATCTGTTTTTCCTAGTAGATATAATGATTTTGTCGTTGATTCAAAAGTTAAGTTTGGTCTGGAAAGATTTTTGAATTATTCAAACTTAAGCTCTGGAAATTTTTGTTTGTTTCAGAGTTAAATAAATCTGTTGAACCAAAAACTTATTGGCAAGCTTGTAAGGATCAATATTGGGTTGAGGAAATGAATAAAAAAAATGGATGCTTTATATGGTAATGATACTTGGGAAATTATTGAGTTACCTAAAGATAGAAAGGCTATAAGGTGTAAATGGGTATATAAAACCAAGTATAAGTCATATGGTGAAATAGAAAGATATAAGGCTAGGTTGGTTGCAAAAGATTATAATCAAAGAGAAGGTATAGACTTTGATGACACCTTTTCTCCTTGGTTAATATTGTTACTGTAAGATGTCTTATTAATCTTGCAGTGCAGAAACAGTGGCCTTTATTTTAGCTTGATATTAATAATGGCTTTCTCTATGGTGATTTAATGAAACTGTTTACATGTCTTTGCCTGATGGATTCTTTGATTCTAATGACAAAAGAGTATGTAGGCTGAAATTTATTTACATGGGTTAAAAGAAGCACCCAGACAATGGAATGCTAAATTAACCCATGCTTTACTTGAAAATGGCTTTATGCAAAGTAAAAGTGATTATTCACTTTTTCCTAAGTCTGATTCAGGTATCTTTTTTGCATTACTGGTTTATGTTGATGATATAATCATCACATGTAAAAGTTTAGAAGAAATTGAATGGTTTAAATATTTGGGCAAAATTAAATACTTTTTGGGTATTGAGGTTATTGAAACAAAAGAAGGATTCTGTTTGTCTCAAAGGAAATTTTGTCTTGATCTTTTGACAGACTTTGGTTTGCTTTCCTACAAACCTTCTGTTACTCCTCTTTAGGAGTAGCAATTTGTTCCCAAAATAAAAAATGGGCTAATTTTGACTACTTTGTAAAAGATATGGGCACATTTAGCCCCATCCTTTTTTTGAAATGGGCACATTTAGCCCATTAAAAAGTTAAATGGGCACAACAGGCACATATTTTCTCTCAATTAGAGAACATTATAATCATTTTTGAAGAAAAGCTTATATATATAATGTATTTAATTTTTTAAATATAAATGGGGTATTATGTTTAATGAATTTATTTCGTCATTTTCGGTCTTCTATAAAGCGATTTGTATAACATGTGCCCGTTTAGCCCGTGCCCATTTAGCCCATGCCCGTTTAAGCCCGTGCCCATTCTAGCCCTTGCCCGTTCTAGCCCGTGCCCGTGCCCGCTCGGCCCGCCCGTTTTGCCACCTCTACTCCTCTTGAACAAAACTTGTCAATATCTAATGAACCAACTGTTACAGATCCTATTTTAGACAACATAACCGAATATCAAAAGTTAATTGGAAAGTTGATTTATCTTACTCACACAAGGCCTGATATTTCATACTCACTGCATTGATTGAGTCAGTTTATGCATAATCCTTTGAGATCTCATTTGAAAATTGCACTTAAAGTTTTGAGATACTTAAAGGGGTCTCCAGGTAAGGGAATTCATATTGTTAAGTGTCCTAGTGCTTCACTTGAAGCATTTGTGGATGCTGACTAGGCCAAATGTGTTGTAACAAGAATGTCTGTTACAGGTTTCTGTTTAAGTCTAAATGGTTCATTAGTTTCTTGGTAGAGTGAAAAAGTAAAATACCCTCTCAAAGTCTTCAGCTGAGGCTGAATATCAGGCTATAGCCTCAGTGACTTTTGAGATTGTTTGGGTCCTTAAAATTCTTAAGGATTTAAACAGGGAACAATTCTTGCCTCTTAAAGTTTTGTGTGGTTGTCAAGCAGCAATTAAGGTTGCTGCTAATCCTGTGTTTCATGAAAGAACTAAACATTTGGAAATTGACCTTCATTTTGTAAGAGAGAAAGTTTTAGAAGGTGTTATTGAAACAAAGAAAATTGCATATGTAGATCAAACTGCCGATGTTTTTACTAATGGACTTTATGGAAAAAGTAGAGGGGGGGGGGGGGCGTTTAAAAGCTCAAAAAAAATTTTGTATCAAATGACCAATCAAGTGTGACGTAATATGGAAAGTGTCAATATTGATCATACAACAACTAGAGATAGTATGAAGTGCACTACAACACAAACACTATCAAGCCATGACACAAAAATAATCAACACCATATAGGCAACAATCCACACAAACATAAACGCAATGCAAATATAAATATAAAACGGTAAATGTGAAGATAAATGTAAAGAGATAAGTAAAGAAAGCGCAAACCGGACACGATGATTTATAGTGGTTCGGTCACGAAGCACCTCTTCGCCCTACTCCACTCCCCGAGTACCCAAATCGAGAGTTACTTCACTAATCAACAAGCTCCCTTCTCGGCGGCGGAGAAAACCATACAACATTGCATACAATATTTTCCGACACTAAGCTAGATGTCGAGTTCTTCTTCGGGTACAACCAAACCCGTTATGTTTTATGGCCCAACATAACAAACCTTGTGTTTTAAGGCCTAAACACATAAACCTCGTCGCTTACATTATTTTCCGACACTAAGCTAGATGTCGAGTACTAATCTAGCTAGTACCAATCTCACTCACGATCTACCCGATCCTCACAAATCACACAAGCTACAAGATCCACATGATCTACACTTGATCTACCCGATCTACTCAAGATTTACCCGATCTACTCACTATCTACCCGATCAACACAATCTACACGATCTCCCGATCTTCACATGATCTACCCGACCTATACACGATCTACATGATCTACAAGATCAACATAAGTATGGTGACAAGAACTTGATGTACGACGACATACAAGAAGTGCGTAACAAGAGTTACGAGTGCACTAAACTATGACTAGAACATTTTGTATCTTTGTGATACTATGTGTTCTTCTCTTGCACTAGTAGAGGTATGAAGGTGATCACTTGAATGGATGATTGGATCACTCTAAAACAAACTAAAACTCTCTAAATGATCAAAGAAAGTGATCTAAATAAAAAGGGATTAGACCAGAGAAAACTAACTGGAAAAATCAAGTTGGAAGTGTAAAATGGTCCACTATTTATAGGCAAAGAAAAAACTAGCCGTTACAGACAGACGGTACCACTAAATTTAGTGGTACCATGGTACCGTGCAAGACAAGGGACGCTCCAGTTTTTGTTTTTAGTGGTGAAGGTTTATTTGGGGAAGTTTGGAGCTGATTTGGGGGGGGGGGGGGAAATAGCTGTTGGGATTTTTAAACTAATTTTTCAAAATAAAACATTTCTTTTTAGTTCAAAAATAATTTGTAAAATGTATTTTTGAAAAAATGTTTTGTCACATTAAAAATGTGAAGTTTAGAACAAAAAATTTATTTCTTTGATCATCCGTCAAGTTTAAATTTGTTTGTTCATGCCTTGAGTGATTTACGTCAGGATGGAAATCAATGACTCTGTTGAGGCATACCTGAGACGTCGAGAGATTGTGATGTAAGTATGCATTGATGATTTGTGTTTACAAGTAACTTGTGCATTTTACGTTATGCATTACAAGTTACATGTTTGTCATTATTAAAACCGAAGAAATCGTTTAGTTTAAATATCGTAATATTTGCACTAACAATTTCCCCCTTTTTGATGATGACAAATATGTAAACCGTGACACACAGTAAAATGTAAAAGTTACCTGTTTACACTTCCTTCTCCACCTTTTGTCGAAGCAAAAAGGTAGTTGCCTCGAGCTCTTCCTTCTTAAATCCCTTGTTTACACTTCACTCCCTACTCCCCCTTATTACACTACTTTCCTTTCTTCCCCAAACGGCGAGCTTGCATCATCCCAGTGAAGTCTTCTATCACCACTGTTAAAAAGACTCCATGCTATGTATTCAAATACTCCCGAGCTCCCCCTTGCTCAATGCTCTCCTATGGTAATTGTATCCCCTTCTATATTTACATTTGTTTCTATCGAATCCATAGATCAAATTCTTACAAAGGCTTTTTCTATATAAAAGGGTTAGCTTCGTGCAACATAATATATAAAAGAATAGGAGCAACATTATAGGGATGGAATACTCATAGAAAGACATGTAAAGGTTAAACTATGCTAAAGTGTAGCTACAAAAAAAAAATGATTTTGATGAGGTATGTGAGCATATCAAAGTATGCTAGAGGTTAGATACGTAATGAAAGTGTGCCAAAACTATAAAAACAAAGAAGAAAGCCCAAGAAAGTTGAGCGACAAAAAAAAAATTGAATGCAAATTGCAATTTAAAGACACTTGAGTGTCACAGCCCGACCGACAACCTAAGGTGTATTTGTTCAATCAATCATGGGAATGACACATGAAATTATGGGAATTGCTTCTTCCAAGTTGTCATTGGGAAGGTGAGTTCCAACAAACCTTTTGAACAACATAATCATCTACCTAAGATGATTGGTGTTGAGGATAGTTTGTTGAAAAGACGTAATCTAAATGAGGTAGACTCGACAGAAGTTATACCAAAAAAAATGAGAACGATACGTACTTAAATGCGAATGGAAATGATTCCATTAGATGGAAAGTGTTGGATTTGACCTTTGAGGAAAGGTGAGAAAAGATGGTTTAGATTAATATATCGTTTGCACTGACAATGAGATGCATGATATATTTCAAAGGAGAAAAAATATGCATGTGATCCTAGTGAGGGTGAATTTCTCTAACGGGGTTGGTGTAAAAAAAATTCTAGAATTCTAGTTTTGGATGATCCTAGTTGTGTGTTAGAGATAATTTTGGTGCATGACGGATTTTGTGTGATTGTGTAGTTATACACTTTGGGTTGTGAGGATTGAAGGCTATTGAACTAATTATCACTATCAAGAGTGAAGAATAGTTACAAGGTTTGAGTGTGATGATGAATGATATGAGGTTTAATGTGAAGAATTTTAGGGAATAAGAACCACATTTGTGTGTTCTTGAGAGTGTTTGGTGAAGGACTATATGTGTACGAATGTGTTTTAGCTCCACCTTAATTGTTGGCCATTCGGAAAAGATGTTTTGAGAGACGAATCAAAACTAAAGAGGAAAACAAACGTTGACGGAAGCGATGAGCTTAGTAATGTTATGACAAGTGGTGGATAACATACAATAAACTTCACCTTTGAAGTCACGTAGCTCTTCTCAATCATTGTGAATATTCATAGAACATTCATATGATGAGGCATGTGATTACGTGGAAATGTGCTAAGGGTTAAGAAGATAGAATCTTCAAGGTTGTGGAGTTAGTGATAAGGTTCTAGTAGGGTTATCTTTGATAGAAGAAATTATGTTGATGAAGAAGGGTTATCTCAATTTATCCTAGCGGTTCTTCGCTTGAAGTGTGTGAAAGATGAGTGAGATGCGAAAGCATTGGTAGTGTAGAACGAAGGTTGAGAATTGTAGGTAAGTTGAGAAGATGATGGATATGGAAGTAACCAAACATATGGTGTGTTTAGTACCATGCGGAAGTGAAAGGGGAAAAAGCTAAGGAATCAGAAGATAGGCAGAATCTATTCAGATAGAAGACGGTTCTGGTTCAAGACTATAGCGAGTGGGTTTTGATAGTGCTTTTGAAACTGTGAGAATTGAAAACAAAATAAACTGTCCCAGCAGATAACGGTCCGACAGTACCGTTAAATTTAGCGGTACCGTCCCTTATTTAAGGGTACCGTGACCTGCTGAGGTCAGTTTTGACACAGAATTTGATTTTCGACAAAGAAATTTCATATATGTTGTGATTTTTCTTGACCTTAGATTAAAGGAATTTTTACCAAATAAATTCTTTTATGAATGAATCCAACGGGATTCGATAAACGTTGATCGAGAACGAGAGATGACATTTAATTTCATTTCGCAAATTAAATATGCTTTAAATATTTCGGATGAAATATTTAAGTTGTCATTGGAAGCTTGAGAGGATTTGACTCTAATCTAGAGATGTTTTAGAAACACATAAATCAACGATTTGAGAGTCTCTAACGAATAAATCTCGCTGATTTAGTGAGACTTTTAGACATGATGAAAGAATCTATACCTAATAAATTCTTTGAGGGATAAATCCAACGTGATTTGACACGAGATTATTGACAATCCGAGATGAATTTAATATTTCCAAGGAAATACTTAAAGAGTCATTAGACGTGACTCGAAGGATGACTTCAACATTTCCAATGAAATATTTAAATAGTCATTAGACGACACTTAGGGGATGTTTTGAACACATGTAAATTATGAAATTTACGGAATGTGTTCCATCATTCCTAGACCTAAGTGTAAGTAGTTGAATGGTTCACGTTTGAGAGGTTTGGATGTTTCTAGGGTGATTGATGCGATTTTTGGGATGAACATCCATTGTTGTTGTGAGATCGCTGCACGTCGGTAGGTGATCAAGATTGACGACGAAAAAGAAAAGACTCAAAATTATCAATCTTCGTACAGGCATATTGCCCGTTATTCGGAAGAAAGAGAGTGTCAACGTACTCTTGGCGAGATAGGATGATAAGTTTGTTTTCTACCCTGAAACCGATGGATAAGTTCGATCCTCATTATCTGTGAGGTGAGCTTGACACAAAACACGATGACAAACCTATGGGGATAAAAGGAACTAACGGAAATAAATATACTTGGTCTTAAGAAGTGTATATTCACACGAGGATGAAAGGAACTACTAATCACTTATGTAGTAACTCGTGAGTCCTTTGTCACCCGAAGGTTGATGTTAGCTTTTAGCTTTTGGATGAGCGTTTTAACATATGTTGTTAAAAGGCTTGAATATGATGTTTCGGATATGACATTTAACAATTGCGATCGCAAGTTAAAATTACTTGAATATTTCGGAAGAAATATTTAAGTTTTCAAACCTACTCTGAGTTCTACTGGGCTTGTATCTAACCTTCCCTTGACAAAAGAGTGTATCACTTGGAAGAAAGCGAAATGATGACAAAGGAATTAGGGCAATTTCGCGACTACTCTAATTTTTAGATTTTGACACTAGTGTAAGACTAAATGACGTCTAAAAATTTATAGTGATAGGCATACCTAAATCATTATGTGTCAAAAAAACATAGTGTGGTTGCACAATTAACAAGAAAATTAGGTAAAATGCACATAAGGAACAAATACAAACATCATACAAGTTGTGGAATGCAAGTAATCTAGGTTCGCTAAGGATGATCCTAATTACTACTTATTCAAAATGAAATCCTAATGGGAGATAAAGTTCACCGATGTAAACTATCTTTAGTCAAATGTAGGAATGAAAAATTTTCTAGTTAGAGAATGAGTATGAGACTATCACTAGTGGTGCTCAATTCAGGTTAAACACGATCATTTTTACGGGTTATACCACGAACCCAACTTCTCTCCTGGAAGCAATTCAACCGTTAGGTCAAATTGAATATCTAGTGCGATAGGTTCTCTAGTAGTCATTCTCATGTCAGAAAAATTCAAATTCCTATATTTGCCTATCGAAGTGTATCAAAGATGATATTAGCTTATTAGGCTAATACATGGCCTAATATGACTCAACTAACTATATTTTGAAAGTCGGTTAAGAAGATGACATGTCTTACACAACTCCTAACAAAGGCAAGCGAAATGTTTTAATTTCGTGTTTGAGATTTAAAGGTTAATTGGTGGAGATGGTGCATTTTATGATCTCTTGGATAACATCTTTGTTTGTTGAGTTGTTACATGTTATATTAACATGATTTGGTTTTCTAGAACCAAGAGATGCCTTAATGTGATACAATGTAGAATCTGCTACAACGAGAGTGTTTCAAGAATGCTCCTTTTCATATCTTGAGAAATGAATCTAGTAAAGGTTACTTACCTCAATAGATCTTGTGAGTATTATATGATGTATTATTGAAATGAGACATATTGTATCTCTCAACAAATATGCTTTTCTAAGAGAAAACTTATTACTCTTACGAATGCTTAGTAAAACAAGTATTTTAATGTATGATTAATTTTACTTGTTTATGCAATGACACATGTTGTATTGGGTTATTATTCAAATCTAATATCCTATATTTGTTAAACAAGATGCAATGTATTCTCTTGTAACATAACCATTCATGTTACAAAGAAAATAAGATGCATAAAATATAAGTTATCCTTTGTCAATCTTTTGTTAAAAGAAATACATGTGATATTCTCAAAGATTGATGACATACATAATAGTTAATAACATATTATGTGTGACACTTTTACTAGACATGTGATTTTAAGTGTTGAGTCGTTCATGAGCAAAGTTTACATATATTGTTTGTTTGCTCGTGTTTGGTTTTTCGGAAATGACACATTTACTAATTGCATTGCAAAGTAAATTACTTGAATATTTCGGATGAAACATCCAAGTTGTCAATCCTACTTAGTTGTGTATTTTATGCATCTTTTTAAACATATTAGTTTAATGTTTGGAACACTACAATTGGACAAGAAGACTCAATATGACATCTTCAACACAAGTGTGAGTTATGATCCGATGGATATTATTTTCGTCTTGAGAGGATGTCATTATTTTCATAACAACCGAGTGTGATTGAGTATGTAGATTCAAGATAATATATTTTGTTATATTTTGTTGTTACCTTGAAACTAGACAAATAATGACTCCAATTTCATGTCCATACTCGAAAACTTGTCAATTAGATTCGAAGATGATGTCAATCATAATTTGAATAATGAATTGATATTTACTTGAAATCTTTTTTGACCCTTATGATCACTCATTTTAAAGGGAAAATAAAAATTTAAGGATTGTGTTCCATTTATTCTAATACTAGTTGTATGTGTGAGGTTAATGACATATTAACTTACTACTTCGAGATTGTCATTTATTTTTATGTGCGAAAAACTATTTATTATTAAGTATAATATTCTTAGTTTTTGACATATCATGAGTATAAAAATAATTATCTTAACCATTTTTATACAACATATGTAACATACTAAATGTTTAAAACATTTTGTATGTGCGTTAGATCAATGCAAGTTTAATAGATTTTCTTTTACTTAAATGCTAATGTATTAATATGATTTTTTATCTTGTTTAGACAACCCATGGTCAAGCAAGACAAAAGGATGTAGTGTTTTAGAGATCATGTTACGGATTTAATGAAAGTGTTAAATATTTTGAGGTGACATATTTTTTTAACACTTAAACCTTTGAAAAATAATTGTGTAAGACGATATCTTTCGACGCACATGATCAACCAACTTAGTTTCCATTCCTAAGAAGGTTACTAAAGTATTTTAAAACTTGCAAGATGTCGAAAACACATATGTAAGAAAAGTGGTCTATGCCTATATGCAATGCAAAATCAATTACGCAACTTAGTGCAAGAAGTCTAGTCTAAGTCTTATTGACACATAAACCGAGAAACTAATAATCAACACATAGCAACAAGGCATGTAAAACGCTTGTGATTATAGATATAATTAGCTCAACTAAAGATAACTATAAGCACTCAAAAATATTAACTAACAATACTAAGACACAAAGAAAAACAAATAACCATTTAGCATAACACACAAAAATACTTATCGTCATTTTGTGTATTAAGTATAACAATGTATACTAAGCTTGATTTTATTTGAAAATTAATTAGTTTTCACCCCATTTCAAAACTAGATCAAGTTCAATATTTGAATATATAAATACATCAACGTGCGATATTCTCTTTGTAATTTGACCAAAAATTTGCGAAATCGGCATGACCAGAAAAGACTCTGTGTTACGAATCAAGACTCTCATAAATTTTACTTTACAATCAATTCCTAAAAGTATTTTTAAATGAAAGTAGACTTAATTACGTTTAAAATGATAGGTGGCACGATTCCTACGGACTTACGGTTGATTTTATACGAATTTATGAAAATGACCCAATTCTGAAAACAGACAAACAGATGCACGGTACCTTTAAATACCTCACGGTACCATTAAATATAATGGTACCGTCCTATATTTAGTGGTACCATACACTGTTTTTACAGTTCCGTCTCAGACTTATTTTCTGTTTTAACGTAACGAAGAGATGTACAACTTAGTGAACTAGATATCGAACATGTAGAATATGTTAAGTATCATTTCCATGTTTTAGGACTAAGAGAAATATTTAGAAAAATACTTTTACTACAAAACAAAGAATTGTCTCAAACGCTCATTTCAAAATCGTATTATTTTACGACTTGTTTTAAGAACATTACCGGAAACTTGCAAACTCTATACTTTTATTTGTTTAACAAAACCTTCAAGCTAGTATGACAAAGTATATTTAACAACAAAACTTGTAAGTATTAAGCAACTACATACTTTTCATATTATATCCCCCTTCATGGATAACTTGATACATGGATCATACTCAATTTTGAAAACCATTTGTTTTAAAATTTTGAGCGACGTTGCTCTGGTACCAATTGTGGAAAACGTAGAGGGGGGAGGGGGGGGGGCGTGAATACGTTCCCATTTAAAAGCTTAAAAAAAATCTTGTATCAAATGACAAATTAAGTGTGACGTAATATGGAAAGTGTCAATATTGGTCATACAACAACTAGAGATAGTATGAAGTGAACTACAATACAAACACTATCAAGCCATGACACAAACATAATCAACACCATATAAGCAACAATCCACACAAACATAAACGCAATGCAAATATAAATATAAAGCGGTAAATGCGAAGATAAATGTAAAGAGATAAGTAAAGAAAGCGCAAACCGGACATGATGATTTATAGTGGTTCGGTCACGAAGCTCTTCTTCACCCTACTCCACTCCCCGAGTACCCAACTCGAGAGTTACTTCACTAATCAACAAGCTCCCTTCTCGGCGGAGAAAACCATACAACATTGCTTACAATATTTTCCGACACTAAGCTTTATGTTTTATGGCCCAACATAACAAACCTTGTGTTTTAAGGCCTAAACACATAAACCTCGTCGCTTACATTATTTTCCGACACTAAGCTAGATGTCGAGTACTAATCTAGCTAGTACCAATCTCACTCACGATCTACCCGATCCTCACAAATCACACAAGCTACATGATCTACACTTGATCTACCCGATCTACTTACTATCTACCCGATCAACACAATCTACACGATCTCCCAATCTTCACATGATCTACCCGACCTATACACGATCTACATGATCAACTCAATCTACATGATCTACATGATCAACATAAGTATGGTGACAAGAAATTGATGTACGATGACATACAAGAAGTGCGTAACAAGAGTTACGAGTGCACTAAACTATGACTACAACATTTTGTATCTTTGTGATACTATGTGTTCTTCTCTTGCACTAGTACATGAATGAAGGTGATCAGTTGAATGGATGCTTGGATCGCTTTAAAATAAACTAAAACTCTCTAAATGATCAAAGAAAGTAATCTAAATAAAAAGGGATTAGACCAGAGAAAACTAACTGGAAAAATCAAGTTAGAAGTGTAAAATGGTCCACTATTTATAGGCAAAGAAAAAACTAGCCGTTACAGACAGACGGTACCACTAAATACCCGACGGTACCTGTAACACCCCAACCCGAAAAGGGTCAAAATGCCACATTATGGTGTCAATGAGAACATACAAACGCAAGCGGAAGACTTATAAACATAATGGTTACAAAGGTTTCTAATGATAGTAACGAAATACTAACTCTATACATAATGAGTTCCAAAACTGAAATACAAATCCAAGCCAAATCTAACTGAAGGTAAATCCAAATCTAATCCAGAAGCAAATAGGTGTCTATCGTCAGGGTAGTCCACTAAGAGCTCCTATGCACTCTTTACTCAAACCCAACTTCCAACCTAAAACCTGCCGCAGGAAAAGAAATGCGGCTGAGCTTAAAAAGCCCAGTGAACAGATATAACTAAAATGAAATAATCGAAGCATATATATATAAATATTGAGAAATGGAACCACAAGATCCTGCTAAACAAGATATCAAATGTCAAACGAATAAGTACTCAAGGATCAGCTGAACAAAATGTCATATATCATAAGAAACAGAACAGAAGTGAGTCATAAGTATCATAAGGAAATCCAGAACCAAACGGAATCAAATCATAATATCATAAGGAAATGCCCAACGAGTTCAGAAAGCATGCCACATGCATAGTCACATAATCATATCCATATATTCGTCAGATCATAAGTTGTACAAGGAGCTGCAGACTCCAATGTACCGGAAGTGAAATGGGGTGCATGGCACGCACAAACCAATCACTAAATCACATCATAATCACACCAAACATATATCTAGGATGCATCCATATGCCCCCTGCAAAATAGAATACATATGCCAGTACTAGACTGAACATACATATACAAAATGGCCATGTGCACAAATAATCATATAACAGAACAGGAGGGAACGCCGTGGATCAATCACACCTCTACAGAAAGTGTCATGCCATTGGTGCCTCAATGACATGGTCATGGTACCTCCATGACTAGTTAGCTCGGGCAACAGAACAAAACAGAACAAGCTATCCATAATCATAACAAAGCAATCATAGCATAATCAAAAAAAGCATATCAAACTGAACAGAATCTCATATCAAATGAGATAGCATACTGAATATCATAACACAATGGATAGCAAACGGAATCATATCAAATGGATCATAGCAAATGAAATGGGGTGCATGGCACGCACAAACCAATCACTAAATAACACCAAACATATATCTAGGATGCATCCATATGCCCCCTGCAAAACAGAATACATATGCCAGTACTAGACTGAACATACATATACAAAATGGCCATGTGCACAAATAATCATACAACAGAACAGGAGGGAACGCCGTGGATCAATCACACCTCCACAGAAAGTGTCATGCCATTGGTGCCTCAATGACATGGTCATGGTACCTCCATGACTAGTTAGCTCGGGCAACAGAACAAAACAGAACAAAGCTATCCATAATCATAACAAAGCAATCATAGCATAATCAACAAAGCATATCAAACTGAACAGAATCTCATATCAAATGAGATAGCATACTGAATATCATAACACAATGGATAGTAAACGGAATCATACCAAAGGATCATATCAAATGGATCATAGTCAAGGATCGAGAAGTCATGAGAAGCCTTTACTGAGAAAAGGTAGAATATCTGTACCTCAAACCGCAAATGAAACCCATATCAGAAAACACATGGATCGGAAGTTACTCCTTCTTCAGCGAATCTGCACGAATTAATGACTGTCTTATTATTTAAGAACCATCTCATAAGTTATTACTGATTCAGTACTTATTGTTGTTCAGATTTACATATTCAGGGTTCCCTGCTAATTATAGCAACCTTCCATATTTAGTAACCTTCCAAATTTAGTAACTTTTCAAATTTAGTAACTTTGCATAATTAGTAGCTTTCCATAATTAGTAACTTTCCATAATTAGTAACTTTCCGTAATTAGTAACTTTCCATAATTAGTAACTTTCCATAATTAGTAACTTTCCATAATTAGTAACTTTCCATAATTAGTAACTTTCCATAATTAGTCAGATTATGGTTACAAATGATAATGGGTTAAGTTTAGGGTTTAGTTATGACAAATATTTAAACTTAGAGTTTTCAATGCATTTTACATCAATTAATTCCAAATTAGGGTTTATGTGTATCAAATTGGGTTTAGGGCTTGTAGTTAACAACTTAGAGTTTGTATTATAATTTTTGGACCAGTTTCTTATGATTTTTCATGCCTGCCAATTAAGATCCAAAAATTCTGAAATAATTCTTAGTGATTCCCATATCAGTTAAGTACCTTCACCAATTTTTATAGATTTTACTACCAAGCACAAGTACTATTTTAAAAATCATATTTCCAGACCTGTTCAGAAAGTTAACTGCAAATACACACAGAAAGTTTGCCTTTAATTAACCTATTGAAACACTTCAGAAAAATCCACAAAAATTCTAGGAAGTCACACATAACTTAAATATCACTCCTTAAAAAGGAGAGCTCTCAGTTCCATGTGGTTTGAAAATGAAAAATCAAAAACATTGACTGATTTTTTTAGTTTCCAAAACTCAGGTTTGACACATGATCCCATAAAATTCATAAACATGACCAATACGACTCCAATTCACTCCAAACCAATTGAAAAACTTAATTAAAGCATTAAACAAGGTTTACAAGCAAAGAACTAGTATTATACACTTATGAAACTCAAGCAATAGTGCACACATGTTCATATTACAAAACAGTCCAATTCAAAACCCGTTTTAAGCCATCACATAACATGTTTATTTTATACCAACGCACACGAGGACTATATATTCCATAAGACCTGATTTAAACATTACCTTAAGATATATACACATTCATTTTAACATCACACCATCATAACCCTTCCAAACCCTAACCCTAATCCGGTTTTCAAAACATCCTCGGTATCATCATTAATGAACCAAACGATCTAGGGTTTCAATTTTCACATGCCTCATTAATGCACATTCATATTCAGATTTTACTATTTTAGGGCACGATTAGTGGTCTCCTAGGTCGACAATAAGGCTGGATCAAAACATCAAACCAGTTCACAATCACTCGACACAAACAACACACAACTCGACATCCAACTTAACAAGACCAAAACTATTACTTATACCTTAGCCATATTAGATCCGATTAGCACATGCTTTATATAGCTTAACACCTCATTTACACCCACGTTTTTCAGTCTTATAATCCATACATATACCACCACAGTTAACGAGCCAAAACAAAAACACCCACATGCATAATCGACCCCATGTTAATTACTTATGTTTTATTTCCAGGTTATTGGTCGTGTTCTTAACCATTATATGATCATTCCAAAGACCAGATACATAAAAGTATACCACAACATGTTCAAATATTTCCAAAGCAGAATGAGGTCGACATATGTGTATTATGGATTTATGATTTCATGTTGTCTTTTATCTTATGTTATATGTATGTCGAAAGGATAGAAACAAAAGGATGGATATACCTTGAAGGCTGCCTATAACGAGACCAAAGAAACCAAATAAGAACCCAGGAAAATAACTCCTTTCGAACCCCAAATCCTACACACGATCACACCAGCTTGCACACCAAAAGAAATGATTTTCCACCTTCTCCTTCTTGCTTCGCACTTCCTGATTTTCTTGGAGCCAAATGACCAGCCGTTTAGTATAATTTTTTTTAGGGTTTTGTGTGTGAAGTGAAAAGTGCTATAGGGTTTGGAAAAAAAATAACGAATGGGGAATAAAAAGGGAAAATGGGCCGAGTCTTATGGAGGGAATAAGGGTGACTAATTCTTCCAAATATTTAAAACATATCACTTATGTTTAGATAAAATCGTGTATCATATGTCTAGTTCTAGTATTTCGGTCCAACATATATTCATACGTGTGATATTTTACTTAGCCAATATTGAGTGCCGAAATTATATGTATACTTAGGTTAGAGTTTCGTAATTTGTAGTTCCAAATTTGTAACATAAGTTTAGAAAATTCTAATTGTGTATCTTAACTCATAACATAAGTGTCTAAATTTTAAATGTTGTTCATGTCATAAGTTCAAGTGTTATTCGGATTTTCAGGTCGTTATAGTACCAATAAATTTAGTGGTACCGTGCCAGACAAGGGACACTCCAGTTTTTGTTTTTAGTGGTGAAGGTTTATTTGGGGAAGTTTGGAGCTGATTTGGGGGGGGGGGGGGAATAGTTGTTGGGATTTTTAAACTAATTTTTTAAAATAAAACATTTATTTTTAATTCAAAAATAATTTGTAAAATGTATTTTTGAAAAAATGTTTTGTCACATTAAAAATGTGAAGTTTAGAATAAAAATTTTATTTCTTTGATCATCCATCAAGTTTAAATTTGTTTGTTCATACCTTTAGTGATTTACGGCAGGATGGAAATCAACGACTCTGTTGAGGCATACTTGAGACGTCGAGAGATGTTGATGTAAGTATGCATTGATGATTTTTGTTTACATGTAACTTGTGCATTTTACGTTATGCATTACAAGTTATGTGTTTGTCATTATTAAAACCGAAGAAACCGTTTAGTTTAAATATCGTAATATTTTCACTAACAGACTCGACAAGCTACATCATGTCAAACTGGTTTTAAAACTTGGGATTTATGATGTTTTACAGGCTAAGGTTAAGGGGCGGGGGGATATTAAAATTATAACCTAAAGCCTGGAAATAAACTAGATGGACTAACTTTCCTACTTTTTATTTTATTTTTATAGTGTGGTTGAAGTTTTGGATGTTGATTCAAGAAGTGTTGAAGTTCTAAGTGCTCGTTTTGTCAAGTGGAGAAAGATGCAAGTTTGGGAGTTTATAAGCTTCTCATTCAGTCATTAGGGTTATTATCTCACCTTGGCAACTTTTATGATTCTCTTACAAAACCACCTACATACATCTCTTAATATTATCTCTTTGATCTATGTATCAATCTGTTGATTTGTTCAGTTTTGTAATAGAACTGTTATCATCTTTAGATAATAGATCCACACTTGAGTAGCAGTGGTGGATTTGGTTTAGTTTGGTTGTTTTCTGATTAAGATCAGAACTTGTGATCTTGTTGTTTTGATCTGTTCTTGAATAGAGATTCAAGAACTATTATATTGGTTGTTTTTAACATCCTTACATAAAATCACCATTATGTACATGTTTTGGAATACTGCTTCTTTTTTTAGGGTAAAGGGTTTTAACCCGGTGAATATATTACTCCAAAAAGTAGTTAAATAAAAAGGATGTCAGTAAATCCCAAATCTTAGCCCGTTACATATGCGGTAAAGAATACATAAAAAGACATTTCTACTGCTATAAAAGAAATGAACCAGTATACACTATATTACATTTGACTTATAACGACACAAAATATAAACTATCGTCTAAATTGGCCTCGAAGATCAATATTGAACACACCACAGAATGCCTGATACTCTTTAATTAAATCAAAGGATTCATTCTCATAACCATTATACACGTCATAATCTTCATACTCAAGTAACCATGCATCATTTGCACCTCCAGCAGATTTCTTTGATGAGGAAGCCATGAAATTAACAGTCTCGTCGTATATATCTTCAACATCACTATCAGACTCACTTAAAGCCACTTTCGAATCCTTACCGGTATTACCCTCGTTTCTAGCTTCGAAATATCCACATTTCCAAAAACCTTGTCATGTCTATTCAAAGCTGCAAACGAATTCCTCAGTGAAACAAGATTAATATCATCCAAATTCCTAGTTCCCGTACTACTAGAAGTTGAGGACCCATTATTAATGGTATTACTTTTAGATGTTGAGGCCTCTTTGTGGAAATCGTAGAGGGGGGGGGGGGGGGTGAATACATTTCCATTTAAAAATTTAAGTCTTTTGTATCAAACTCCCGATCAAGTGTGATGTGATATGAAAAGTGTCAACTATGATCATATAGCATCAAGAGATGAATATAGTAAACTACAACATATGCACAATCAAAACACGACACATAGATATTCAACATAACATAAGCAAATAGCCACACGAGCAAAAACGCAATGCAAATATAAAGCAATAAAGAATGAAATGAAAGTAAAGAGATAAGTAAGAAGGCGCAAACCGGACACGGTGATTTATAGTGGTTCGGTCACAAAGCTCCTCTTCGCCCTACTCCACTCCCCGAGTACCCAACTCGAGAGTTACTTCACTAATCAACAAACTCCCTTCAGGCGGAGAAAACCGTACACGTAACTTAACTTGTTTTTCGACACTAAGCTAGATGTCGAGTGCTAATCTTAGCTAGCACCAATCTACCACGATCTACCCGATCTACGCCTTACACGTCGCTTATCCTATTTCCGACACTAAGCTAGATGTCGAGTGCTAATCTTAGCTAGCACCAATCTACCACGATCTACCTGATCTACACCTTACACGTCGCTTATCGTATTTCCGACACTAAGCTAGATGTCGAGTGCTAATCTTAGCTAGCACCAATCTACCACGATCTACCCGATCTACCCTTGATCCACATGATCAATCACACAAGCCCAATGGCTTCAAGAGATCTTCACTATCTCTTGAGATCACAATGATCTTGACTCACTCTCTCACAAAGGAAAAATAATCTTGATGTATGCTATGATACAATCAAGAGTGTAACCAATGTTACAAGACCTAACAACTACAACTCTTGTATCTTCTTGGATACTTTGAGTTCTTCTCTTGTAAATGAAGAGGAATGATAACACTTTGTATCTACTTGGATACTTTGTGTTCTTCTCTTGTAAATCAAGAGGGATGACAACACTTTGTATCTACTTGGATACTTTGTGTTCTTCTCTTGCTAATCAAGAGGGATGACAACACCTTGTATCTACTTGGATACTTTGTGTTCTTCTCTTGCTAATCAAGAGGAATGAAGAGGATCACTTGAATGGAGGATTGAATCACTCTTAAACAAACTAAGACTCTCCAAATGATCAAAGAAAGTCATCTAAGTGAGGAGGGATTAGACCAGAGAAAAGTGACTGGAAAAATCAAGTTGGAAGTGTGAAATGGTCCACTATTTATAGGCAAGAAAAATCTGAACGTTACAAAAAATTTTGTACGGACGGCTCCACTAAATGTCCCACGGCTCCACTAAATTTAGTGGAACCATGGAGCCGTCCCAGACAAGGACGCTCCAAATTTTGTCTTTTCTGGTGAAAACTTATTTGGGGAAGGTTGGAGCTGATTTTGGGGGGGAAATAGCTGTTGGGATTTTTAAACTTATTTTTCAAAATAAAACATTTCTTTTTAATTCAAAAATAATTTGTAAAATATATTTTTGAAAAAATGTTTTGTCACATTAAAAATGTGAAGTTTAGAAAAATATAATCCTTTGATCATTTGTCAAGTAGTAGATTTGTTTGTCCATACCTTGAGTGATTTATGTCGGGATGGAAATCTACGACTTCGTTGAAGCATACTTGAGACGTCGGGAGGTGTTGATGTAAGTATGCATTGATAATTTGTGTTTACAAGTAACTTGCACATTTTACGTTATGTATTACAAGTTACATGTTTGTCATCATTAAAACCGAAGAAATCGTTTAGTTTAAATATCGTAATATTTGCACTAACAATCTCCCCCTTTTTGATGATGACAAATATGTAAACCGTAACACATAGGAAAATGTAAAAGTTACCTGTTTACACACTCCCCTTCTCCCCCTTTTGTCGAATAAAAAAGGTAGTTGCCTCGAGCGCTCCCTTGGATTTACTTCCTACTCCCCCTTACTACTATCCTTTCTCCCCAGAAAGGCGAGTTTGCATCATCCCAGTGAAGCCTTCTATCACCACTTGTGAAGACGACTCCATGCTATGTATTCAAATACTCCCGAGCTCCCCCTAGCTCAGTGCTCCCCTATGGTGACTTAATCCCCTTGTTTATTTACCTTAGTATCTAGCGGATCCATGGTTCAAATTCTTACAAAGGCTTTTCCTACATCAAGGGTTAGCTTCGTGCAGCATAATATATAACAGTATAGGAGCAACATTATAGGGATAGAATACACATAGCAAGACATGCATGGGTTAAACTATGTTAACACGTAAGTGTCACAACCCGACCGAAAACCTAAGGTGTAATTTTTCACTCAATCACACTAATCAAGAACGAGATTCGTTCATTGACTGACGCACTAAATGACTTATTCCAAGTTGTCATTGGAATGTCTTTTATGGGTATAAAATGATGAGTATTTACACACTCATCATAGGGATATAATACACATAGCAAGACATGCATGGGTTAAACTATGTTAACACGTAAGTGTCACAATCCGACCGAAAACCTAAGGTGTAATTGTTCACTCAATCACACTAATTAAGAACGAGATCCGTGCTAAAGTATATATATAATATCAGACGGATATGCGTGATACGCGGGAAATGACAAATCAACCTTTTAGGAAAAAGGTTAACTTACAAAACCCGTGAATACGATATGTGTGATACCGGGCAAGTGATCACCCGGGTCGTGTCCCAGCGAGGTGTGAATCGAAGATTTCGTTATCGGTTAGGAACTAGATATAATGCCCGCGCACGCGCGGGGTTTTTTCTAATCATTTAAAAAAATTATTATTTTTAATTTCGGGTTTTAATTATTATAACAGGACTTTCAAAACCATTATACTTTGATTGAGGTATTGAATTAGGGTTATTTACGAATTTAGTGGGTTTTAATATTAATTAGATTTGGAGGAGATGTTCTTGCGTCAATGATTGTGCGTGAATGAATGATAAGAGATCGAGTTTGATTGATAGAGGAGGAATTTGGGAATGTTGGGACTTCAAATATTTAGTGGGAATGATACTGAATTTTAAGTTTCAGCCCAAATCTTTGAAAAACTTGCTCCACCGTTTTCAAGTTTTAATTTTTTATATTATGACACATATATTTTTGTAAGTTTTTATTAAATGATTACAAATCACATTCTTTTTTTTTGTAGAATATGGATAAATTTAGAAGTATTTAGGCTTTCCTTATTTAATATTTAAGAAAATAATAATAATAATAATTTGATTATTACTTAATAAGGTATGATTTGATTTTTTTGAAATGTAAAAGTCCCCACTAGGGGTTTTGTTTTATTATATAAAACATTAAAGTGCTTGAAGTGTGGATTTTGGATTTTTGTGTTTTTAATATTCTATTGAGAAATGGAAAGTGAATTTACAAAGAGAATAAAGCAAACATCAAAATTACACAAAAAACGCAATTCGGGAATCTTAAAAACGAGCCTAAAAACTAAAACTTTTAAAAATTAACCCTACAAGTTCAAATTTATTTTTCATAAGTTCCAAATGATAAAAGAAAATTTTAGAAAAAAAGAATTATATTTTTTTGACTTTTATATTTTTTATTATGAATTAAAAACAGAAGTTAAAAGAATAATAAATTAAAAATACTAAATGAAATTGAAAAATTTCAGAAAACTGCTTGATGATAAGCAAAATTTGGGAAAAATAAAAATGGGCTAACTGCTTTTCTGAATAAGCAGTTAATAAGCAAACTGAGAAAATCGGCTAAAGTAGAAAAGCTTGGTTAAATGAAAAAGGTTGCAAGAGTTAACTGAGACAAGTCCCTAGGGCAGGTAGTGATTGGTGTGTGTGTTGAGGCTTTGGTAGCTAGAGGTCCAGGGTTCGATCCTGGCCTTAGCTTTTTGTTTTTATTTTATTTTTTTGATTTTCTGATAAAAACTCAATAAGCACAAGGTAATAAGCAATTTATGTAACTACAACTATTTTTGGAAACAAAAAATAAGCCAAAGAAGGCTGATCAGTGGGCTAACTAAAGTGACAACCCGAGATTTCAGGTCACTTTCCTAACCTCGACAATTCACTATTCATCATTTACTATTCACCGATCACTATTCATCATTTCACTATTCATCGTTTTTGGAGTCAGTTTGAGACTTCGAGAAGCGTTCGGAAATTTTACTATTCATGTGACACTATTCATCCCCGGGAGGGAATCACTATTCATGTTCATTATCCATTTCAGCGTAAACGTAGTTTACGGGTATTCATATTCGCATAACCGGTTTGGTTTAACTGCGAAATTCATGCATCATTAGTGGGAACACTGCATACGGACTAGGAATAGTCTGCATATCACCATATTGACATTTTCATACTATTCCACTCGGAGGTTTATCAAATTAATATTTTTATTACATTTGACGTTTTACGTACAATTAAAGTTAATTAAAACGTTAACGCGCGATCAATAAATGTGACTAACACGTCCGACAATCCCCACAATGGTCACGATATATTTTTACACTCATTTTAACATCAAGAAAATTTATAAAATTCATTTACCCGGTATTTTGAGAATTTATTTAATTTATATCGTACGTTTAATATAATTACGACGGTTTTCGTAAAAACTAAACAATAATTGTCCAAACACTCAATAATTGTACCCAACATATTTTTACAATTTTTATGACTTTATTAAGTCCCGATTAACTCCGTTAAAAATTTATTTCTAGCAAACACGGTACCCGGTTACACCTAAAACTAATTTAATTACACATTATATACACTTAATCCTTACATAAGCCACCAAGGAGGGCCCCCCCTTTTCCCCTAAAGTGTGCCGCCCAAGCCCCCCCTAGAACCCCCAAATTATGCAACTTCACTTCTCATTTAATGCCATACCAAACCTTTGTCCAATATACATGTTTTCATCCATTTTTACTTCATTTTTTTTTCACACATAACTTTCAAGTATCCAAGACTTTTTCCTCTCTTCCTCTCCTCTCTTGGTGCTCGGCCTAAACAACAAGAACAAGCAATCTCCATCAATTTTTCAAGATCAAGTGATATTCAAGCTCATCTAGTACTCCTTGTTAGGGTTTTGAAAGAAAAACTCAAGGTTTTATAGGTTTTCATCTCCAAAACTCACTAATCCATCAAAGTAAGTATGTCAAACCATTTTTCATAATATTACCAAGTTTATATAATGTTCATATCATTTTTATGCAAGATCTATATGCATATGTTAGCCTTTACCACTCTATTTATACTTTTTACCACTTATGAGCCTTAGATATGTTTTATATTTAGATCCTTGATAGATTAACTTGGATGATGAAGTTTAGGAACCCATGACACCCTAAGAAGGTGTATGGTAGGATTGAGAGTTGTTTGGTTGTAGATTGGATGGTTTTGGACTAGATATAACTAGAAAAACTCATTTTTGAACACATAAAATACCTACTGCCATTATTTTAAAAACGTGGGAAACTCAGTAAGTTTTGGATTATTTTTAGCCAAATATTTAGAAAATACATTCCGAGACGAAGCCGTGGCCGAAAACGGGGATAAAAACGAGTTAATAACGAAGGAGATACGATTTTTACAAGTTTAACGACGAAAACTATTTTCCGGAAAAACTGCATGCTGTTTGGTAGCATTCGACGGCTTATTTGCGGCGTTTGACGAAACCTAGATGAACCGAGCTACTAAAAATGTGTTAGCATTTATTTTTACGAAACCATGGATATAAAGAACGTCAAAAACAAGCTAATAACGAACAAGATACACGCGTTTAAACATCGACAATACCCATTTTATTTTGACAGCTTTTTATAAGAAAATGTTTACGTACTAGAAACTATATTTTTCACGTAACGACTATGGTGAACCGTATTTCTTACCCGTTGGAACACGTACAATCAAAGGTTTATTAACACGACTACCATATCACATTTCAATGTTTTCAAAACGCCAAGACCAACACTAACGTTTTATACACATTATGACACGACTAGTTCTACGTTAACAAGTTAACATATTTATACCAAGTTTTGGAAAAACTTTACATATCAACGATAACTAGTATTTTCAAATGACGAGTGGTATAGGTTACATATACATGTACATGCACTACATTGCCTCATAATCTAAGTAGATTATGCATATTCATTTTAGGTAGCGGCTAGTGTTCGCGCCTTGTTATTGCCAAGTATTCCAAGTGTTCCAGTATTTCAATTATTCCAAGTATTCCGATTTCATAGCATTGTTGTATCATCACTTCAGGTGAGTTTTCATAGCCCCGTATACATTTTATTATTGTTTTCAAATCCCACGGGGGAGAATACATTGCAACTGTTTTCCATACGAGCCAAAGTATCAGACTTCCTGTACATAGATTAAGTTACCTTGTTGCCAATTGAAAGTCCCCTATATCATGAACCGTTAATTTACCTGTAAGCGAGAGTGAGTGGATAGATCTATCGAGGGTGACGCCTCCATCCGTGTTGGCTTTGACCAACAACCGATAGCGGATGCATTTCATGTCTTTTCATTTGAGTGTCTGGCAAAACACTCCCAGGGGCTCCAGAGAATTCAGTCACAGCGTCGGGGTCATGAGCTTAAGGCTATTGTACAATCATTTTTTTTATGTGACTTATGTCATACACTTTATACTTGTGGCTATCGTATAACTTCATTTTATTAAACCTATGAACTCTCACCAACTTTATGTTGACCGTTTTTAGCAATGTATTTTCAGGTTATTAGCTATCATGTGGGCATGCATTGGACCATCTTGGAGTCGCGGGGTCGACTTGCATCACTTATTTTCATGCACTTATGTAACCGTTTGATCTACTATGGTTTTGTTTTTAAACTTGCAACATCATTTGGGACCTATGTTTTGTAAACTCTGATTTTATTTATGATCAAACGTGTATTTTCAAAACGACACTTTAGGTCGTTCAATATATCCATTGTATGAGACGCCATGAAAGTCACACCAAGGTATTCAATTCCGCTGCCATTAACAGGTAAATTCAGGGTGTGACAGATTGGTACCAGAGCAATGGTTATAGCGAACTAGGTTGTCCTTATACCCTAGACTATAACTACCCCAACGGTAGCATCTCATCATTACATCATAAGTGCACATTCATTAATTACGAGGATTCATTACATGGGTTATTCATTTCATCTTGCATTGTTGCCACAGAGATATGTCTTCCAATTCCCACCCTATTGTTATACTTTCTGATGTCTACATCGACGACGCTATGTCTTCTACTACTCCCATTGTTGCACCTACTCCTCAGATTTCACTTATTGCACCACCTTTGGTTACTCGTGCACCTACAGATTCATCATCCCATACTATTCCGGTTTCCGCAGAATCCAACTCTTATGTTCCGACGTCGCAAGACGATCGGGATGTCCCTATTACTTCAGCCCATACAGAGTATACCATTTGATAAGACGTACATGCTTAGTCCTTATGGACCTATTAGGATGTTTATTGCAAGAAAGATAGTATATCTTCATTCCCTCACTGTTAGAACACTCACCACTCATGTATTACCACCATTATCAGCTACTCATACCACTATTGGTCGTCCCATAGTGCATACTCCAGTTTTACCGCTTAGACATCGCAAGATAGCGTAAAAGAGGGTAGTGATTCCTTCAGTATTATCACCATCGACTTCATCATCATCATATGGAACCCCATTTATACCATCACATCTCAGGGACTCTACCCACATACTTAACTTACCGGTTGAGAAGCGTACGTGATTTGATACACCATTACCATATACCACTAAGGACACTACACCACCTTATAGACTAAGGTTGATGAGAGTTCGAGAGCCCTTACTGTTAGACAACCTACTACTCTTCATCGTTAGATGATGATCTCTAATTAATTGAGACTACACGTGAGGGTTTAGATGCCCCACAAACCAAACAAGAGCAACAACAAATCGCCAAAGAGTGACATTCCTCGCAAGGACTCTATACTATCTCAGGTATAACCGACTCATACTTCCATGACATAATGAACCAACAAGATGCTTTGAGCGATATTACACCACCACAAGAGAACTCTTCACAACACCCTCTTCATTACCAAGTTTGATTACATCACCTTCTAAGCCGGTGAGTTGGATTTCATCATTGGTCATCGTAACAACACCCCACCAATCAGATACGACACCGAGACCTTCGAGATTCGGGAGTCTAACCTTGCCTTTCAGTACGACCATTGTCATTTCCCTTTTTCCATTCTCACTTGACATGAATTAGATAACATCTTGTGGATAACACCAAGATCACGGACTCAACAGGAACATCAATAGATTCCTCAAGAATGGATTGGAACCTACATTATCTCGGACATGAATCGATGCACAACCCCGGACCTCACTTCAGGACTCATCTTAACCTAATGACGCCACAACCCTGGATTCATTGAAAAGGACATCATCCTAGCTTTTACCTTTACTCGCTTTTACTATTATCCTAGCCACGGGAAGTGTGGCGTAGTTCAAAGAAGCTTGTGGTATTTTGATTGTTGTACAACGAGATCCCCAAGTATTGACTTTACTATATGGGTATGGTTGTGCTATCTATGACACCGGTCAATGTAGACCGAAATTTTCAAGTGTTGTATTCATGTTTTATGAGGATATACGCATGATTGTGGTGGTATACATAGTGAACAATGATCGTTGCTATTACGAGTACTCATGGTTGTATTCTTTTATGGTTTTGAAGAAACATGGCACCAAGGAAAGTTAAGACTACATCGGCTACACCGAACATGACACAAGCAGCTATCCAAAAGCGTGTTAAGAATAGTATCGCTGAAGCACTAGTGGTTGAAAGAGCCGTTGAGGCTGCTCCTCAGATAGAGACATTTGGGAAAGATAGTAATGGAACTAATGGAAGAAAGTGTACGTGTAAGGACTTCAAAAGTGGTAATCCCATCAAATTTAAAGGTACTGAAGAAGCCATTGCTGTGATTCGTTGGTTTGAGCATACCAAATCTGTATTTCACCTATGCTATTGTCCCGAGGAAGCTAAGGTAAAGTTTGTTGCTAGTACACTCCCTGATAAAGCTATATCATGGTGGAATTCCTACACCGATCTCATTGGAAAGGATAATGCATACAAGCATACATGGGATGAATTCAAGAATTTGTTGACAAAGAAGTTTTGTCCACGCACGGAAGTGAAGAAGCTGGAGGTTGAGTTTTATGAACTAGTGACATTGGGTAATGACATTGAGATATACCTCAGAAGATTTTAAGAGTTGGCTGCTTTATGCCCGTCTATGGTTCCTAATAATGAGAAGTAGTTGGAAAACTTCATTGGTGGTTTACCTAAAAACATCTGTGGAGATGTGATCTCTTCTGACCCGCAAACATGTGATGAGGCAAACAGAATGGCTCAGAAACTGATGGCACAGGTTCTAAGGAAAGGAATTCCTGCCTTATATCATAAACCGTATTTCGAGCCCTTAGGGTCGTATCTATCCATTGTAATTTTCCGTTGGTACGTTGACCTGACCTAGTTGTATAAGCACTCTTCTATCCAATGTAATAACTATCTTTTGTTATTTCCCCGATAATCACAACCTTGGTTTATTCCATTTCTATTTCAATGGCTCCATTTTCCAATCGTTCCACAACAACATACCACTATCCTATTAGGGATTAAGCTGATTTCACTCTTGGCAGATTAGTAGACTATTACCATTTCAAAAGATTCATCCATGTATCCAATGAACCATTCAACAAATTTAATGCAAGTTATTTTACTACCCTACAGGAGAATTATTTTTCAGAACTTTCAAAATAAGCCATTTTGTACCACCCTATAAATGGATTTTCTGTCATTTTATCAAGTATTTATTACCGCTACGCGAGACAATTTTCATGTTACTTTCAAAGGAAATATCTAGAAAACCATTTATCAAAACAACACGTTGAACACCATCTAAAACTTTTGGGAAAAAGTAATACCGTTTCAGTTTAACCAAGCGACGCATCGTTGGTCCTCAATTATACATAGCCTGATCACCTATGTATAATTCAGGAGGAATTATGCCGTGAAGAAAATAGTCATTTTTTTTTTCAGGAATTATTAATAACAATCTTCATTCAAAAGCTTTGTAAACAAATGGAATCTTTCATGAACACCCCTTTGAACAAACTTCCACCGGATACTTACACCACTCATCACTCACTCAGCCATTAAGTTGAATTTTACCATTGACTTCTCTAGGAGAGACTCTACATTATGAAGGATATTTCATGACATAGAAACGGCGAAAGGATAGACGATACCCCTCAGATTTCTAGCAATTCTTTTAAGATATTCCTTTTCTAATCGTATATACACGCTCTACCATCGTTAGCCCGACGAATCCTTAAGAGAACTACCTGAGCACTATAGGATGTATTCAACACCACATAACCAACTTTGAATGGATTAGGATAATCTTTCGAGTATTGACGAATTTCATCATCAGCAAAAATAACCATCACGGGAATATATAAAGGCACCATTTAAGACACCCTATGGCCGAAGTGACCATATACATATTTATATATCGAATTTGGAAAGTTAAATTCACGGGCCTAGAACTAAACCGGGAAACAACAAAGGGAATTTCACAAGTCAAGAATCAGTTACAAGAAATGAGAAAACAATGGAAGTTAGGTCGATGCATGATGCACATCATACGGAATTGATACCCTTGAACAACGAACCTCCTAGATTCAAGTAGAAGCACGAACTATGGTTGAAAGCCTTGCCTTGGAAAGGCATGATACAATTTTTGGTAACCCGATAGATTGAGCTCTCGGTATTGGACCATTTCAGATTCTAGTCAGAACCAGTCAGTTGGCATACAAACCTAAGTTTCCACCAGAGTTCAGCAACATATATACTACTCATCTCACCTTTCAGACCTCAAGAAGTACTTTCCTAATGAAACACACAAGTCGAAGTACTTTATTCATCCAAGTTCTAATAAGATATATCAGGACCTCAAGAGGTTTTATTGGTAGCCAAACATGAAAGTAGAAGTAGCCACTTATGTCAGCAAATGCCTCACTTGTGCTAAAGTGAAAGCCGAATACCAGAAACCGTCAGGACTACTTCAGCAACCGGAGATTCCACAATGGAAATGGGAGCGTATTACAATGGACTTTGTCACTACACTCCCCAAGACTTCATGTGGTTACGATGCTAATTGGGGTATAGTAGATCGTCTCACCAAATCAGCCCATTTCATACCGATTAGAGAGACTTATTCCATGGACCAACTCGCTAGACTTTATGTCAAGGAGATAATCTCAAGACATGGAGCACCAGTTTCCATCATATCCGACAGAGATAGCCGTTTTACATCGAACTTTTGGAAGTCGTTACAAGATTCTTTTGGATCCAAGTTAGACATGAGCACTGCTTACCATCCTCAGACTGATGGTCAGAGTGAAAGAACGATTCAGACACTAGAAGACATGCTTAGAGCGTGTGTGATTGATTTTGGAAATGGTTGGGCTAATCATTTGCCATTGATCGAATTTTCTTACAACAACAGCTACCATTCGAGCATCAAAGCCGCACCATTTGAGGCACTTTATGGTCGTAAGTGTCGTTCACCGGTCTGTTGGGCCGAAGTCGGTGATGTACAATGTACTGGACCAGAGATGGTACGAGATACAACCGAGAAAATTGTTAAAATTCGAGAAAGGCTCGAAACAGCTAGAGGTCGACAGAAAAGCTATGCAGATGTTCGACGCAAACCATTGGAATTTCAAGTTGGAGATAAAGTCATGTTGAAGGTTTCGCCTTGGAAGGGCGTGATCCGATTTGGGAAACGCGGGAAGCTAAACCCGTGATACATTGGGCCATTCAAGATCATAGAAAGGGTTGGTCTGGTGGCCTACAAACTTGAAATTCCGCCAGAACTCAGCAACGTTCATAACACATTTCATGTTTCAAACCTCAAGAAGTGTCTTTCCGACGAGTCGTCCGTTATTCCACTCGAAGAAATTCAACTAGATGACAAGCTTAATTTTGTGGAAGAACCCGTCGAAATCATGGACCGTGAGGCCAAACAATTGAAGCAGAGTCGAATTCCTATCGTGAAAGTTCGCTGGAATTCTCGAAGAGGACCCGAGTTTACTTGGGAACGAGAAGACCAATTGCGACACAAGTATCCACATCTTTTTCCCGAGCCTGCTTCCGAAACCAACAACATTTGAATTCAGGGACTGAATTCCCTTTTGGAGGGGCGACTGTAACAACCCGAGATTTCAGGTCACTTTCCTAACCTCGACAATTCACTATTCATCAGTTACTATTCATCATTTACTATTCACCGATCACTATTCATCATTTCACTATTCATCGTTTTTGGAGTCAGTTTGAGACTTCGAGAAGCGTTCGGAAATTTTACTATTCATGTGACACTATTCATCCCCGGGAGGGAATCACTATTCATGTTCATTATCCATTTCAGCGTAAACGTAGTTTACGGGTATTCATATTCGCATAACCGGTTTGGTTTAACTGCGAAATTCATGCATCATTAGTGGGAACACTGCATACGGACTAGGAATAGTCTGCATATCACCATATTGACATTTTCATACTATTCCACTCGGAGGTTTATCAAATTAATATTTTTATTACATTTGACGTTTTACGTACAATTAAAGTTAATTAAAACGTTAACGCGCGATCAATAAATGTGACTAACACGTCCGACAATCCCCACAATGGTCCCGATATATTTTTACACTCATTTTAACATCAAGAAAATTTATAAAATTCATTTACCCGGTATTTTGAGAATTTATTTAATTTATATCGTACGTTTTATATAATTACGACGGTTTTCGTAAAAACTGAACAATAATTGTCCAAACACTCAATACTTGTACCCAACATATTTTTACAATTTTTATGACTTTATTAAGTCCCGATTAACTCCGTTAAAAATTTATTTCTAACAAACACGGTACCCGGTTACACCTAAAACTAATTTAATTACACATTATATACACTTAATCCTTACATAAGCCACCAAGGAGGGCCCCCCCCTTTTCCCCTAAAGTGTGCCGCCCAAGCCCCCCCTAGAACCCCCAAATTATGCAACTTCACTTCTCATTTAATGCCATACCAAACCTTTGTCCAATATACATGTTTTCATCCATTTTTACTTCATTTTTTTTTCACACATAACTTTCAAGTATCCAAGACTTTTTCCTCTCTTCCTCTCCTCTCTTGGTGCTCGGCCTAAACAACAAGAACAAGCAATCTCCATCAATTTTTCAAGATCAAGTGATATTCAAGCTCATCTAGTACTCCTTGTTAGGGTTTTGAAAGAAAAACTCAAGGTTTTATAGGTTTTCATCTCCAAAACTCACTAATCCATCAAAGTAAGTATGTCAAACCATTTTTCATAATATTACCAAGTTTATATAATGTTCATATCATTTTTATGCAAGATCTATATGCATATGTTAGCCTTTACCACTCTATTTATACTTTTTACCACTTATGAGCCTTAGATATGTTTTATATTTAGATCCTTGATAGATTAACTTGGATGATGAAGTTTAGGAACCCATGACACCCTAAGAAGGTGTATGGTAGGATTGAGAGTTGTTTGGTTGTAGATTGGATGGTTTTGGACTAGATATAACTAGAAAAACTCATTTTTGAACACATAAAATACCTACTGCCATTATTTTAAAAACGTGGGAAACTCAGTAAGTTTTGGATTATTTTTAGCCAAATATTTAGAAAATACATTCCGAGACGAAGCCGTGGCCGAAAACGGGGATAAAAACGAGTTAATAACGAAGGAGATACGATTTTTACAAGTTTAACGACGAAAACTATTTTCCGGAAAAACTGCATGCTGTTTGGTAGCATTCGACGGCTTATTTGCGGCGTTTGACGAAACCTAGATGAACCGAGCTACTAAAAATGTGTTAGCATTTATTTTTACGAAACCATGGATATAAAGAACGTCAAAAACAAGCTAATAACGAACAAGATACACGCGTTTAAACATCGACAATACCCATTTTATTTTGACAGCTTTTTATAAGAAAATGTTTACGTACTAGAAACTATATTTTTCACGTAACGACTATGGTGAACCGTATTTCTTACCCGTTGGAACACGTACAATCAAAGGTTTATTAACACGACTACCATATCACATTTCAATGTTTTCAAAACGCCAAGACCAACACTAACGTTTTATACACATTATGACACGACTAGTTCTACGTTAACAAGTTAACATATTTATACCAAGTTTTGGAAAAACTTTACATATCAACGATAACTAGTATTTTCAAATGACGAGTGGTATAGGTTACATATACATGTACATGCACTACATTGCCTCATAATCTAAGTAGATTATGCATATTCATTTTAGGTAGCGGCTAGTGTTCGCGCCTTGTTATTGCCAAGTATTCCAAGTGTTCCAGTATTTCAATTATTCCAAGTATTCCGATTTCATAGCATTGTTGTATCATCACTTCAGGTGAGTTTTCATAGCCCCGTATACATTTTATTATTGTTTTCAAATCCCACGGGGGAGAATACATTGCAACTGTTTTCCATACGAGCCAAAGTATCAGACTTCCTGTACATAGATTAAGTTACCTTGTTGCCAATTGAAAGTCCCCTATATCATGAACCGTTAATTTACCTGTAAGCGAGAGTGAGTGGATAGATCTATCGAGGGTGACGCCTCCATCCGTGTTGGCTTTGACCAACAACCGATAGCGGATGCATTTCATGTCTTTTCATTTGAGTGTCTGGCAAAACACTCCCAGGGGCTCCAGAGAATTCAGTCACAGCGTCGGGGTCATGAGCTTAAGGCTATTGTACAATCATTTTTTTTATGTGACTTATGTCATACACTTTATACTTGTGGCTATCGTATAACTTCATTTTATTAAACCTATGAACTCTCACCAACTTTATGTTGACCGTTTTTAGCAATGTATTTTCAGGTTATTAGCTATCATGTGGGCATGCATTGGACCATCTTGGAGTCGCGGGGTCGACTTGCATCACTTATTTTCATGCACTTATGTAACCGTTTGATCTACTATGGTTTTGTTTTTAAACTTGCAACATCATTTGGGACCTATGTTTTGTAAACTCTGATTTTATTTATGATCAAACGTGTATTTTCAAAACGACACTTTAGGTCGTTCAATATATCCATTGTATGAGACGCCATGAAAGTCACACCAAGGTATTCAATTCCGCTGCCATTAACAGGTAAATTCAGGGTGTGACATAAAGTGATAAGCTAAGCTTTGAAAGAAAAAGGGCTGTTAAGCCACAAATAAGCTAAAGGTGAACTACATAAGCTAAGTTAAACTGATCTCAATATAATGGAATCAACAAGAACATAATAAGCTCCAAAATAAGAACCAATGAGCACTGAATTAAACAAGATAAGTAAAAGGGTCTGCTGATTTCATCATGGTGCAGGGCAAAACAGTCCCCACAAGGGAACTTTGGGCTTATTGTTAAGCACTATATGACAACTAAATACCCCAAAAGCTGGAAACTCTTAAAGATTACCTACCAAGGATCAGATAGGACCAAAAAGCAGACCATTAAAAGCTTATTCTCAGCTTATAAATAAGCTGAGAAAAGGGTGAGTGGGACTGAAGTCTGCCGAATGACTGTGATCAGTTATATGCACAATTGCATAAACCAAAAGGGACTTATTCAATCTTTTGTGAAGCTACTAAATGGACTTAAAGAGACTCAGAAATGCAAGGGAAAAGGTCCAAAAGAGCTTATTGCTCAAATGAGCTTATTTGCTCAGATCAAAACCTCAGATTTCAATATTCTTCTTAAAACTATGAAACTCATCAATTTAGCTCAAAATATCTTAAAATCAGTCTATAAGTGCTAGTTTAGACATGTTTGAACTTAACCAATTTGCACATGAACAGTGTAGGCTGTTTAGGCTTAAAAAATAAGCTTAACCCAAACAGCCCTTTATGAGGGCCTGTCTTGGATTTTTAATTGCAACAGGCACTCTAAGCTAGGTTTCTGAATGAAAAAGGTTTAACTAACTTATTTAGACACTAACTAGTATTTATCAACTAAATATAAGCACTGAATAAGCACTATCTAGGTTTGAGCTATTTGGGCTATTTTAAGACTTTTTAAGGGCAAAAACTAGGATAAACATTAACAACCTATCTACTTAACTTCAACTAACATTCACTAGATTAATTAAACACAGAAAAAGCAAATAATCACCAAATAAGCTAATGTACAGTACAAATTCAGAAAATTAGCTAAAATGGTAAAAATTGGAACTTACAAATCCTTGTGCTCAAAACCAAGGCCAATTAATTTATACAAGCTCCTAGCTTATAAATAAGCTAGGTAAATTCCCATGGACCCTTCCCTTTCTGGTCCATCATCCAGATTGCTTATTTTGACCATTCTTTGACTTTTGTTGACTTTGCTGACTTTTTTGAACTTTTGAGTGTAGACCAGAATTAAACTTAACATAAGCTCACAATAAGCTATAAAGAGCTTATATGAGCTTATATAAACAGTGAATAAGCTATTTTCAATATCAATGGACTAAATTTGATTTAACAGTTAACTTGGGGAACTTAAAATTTCATTAACTCTTGAAATTAGTACAATACTTAATAAATTAAAAACAACTGAGCTTAAACAAATTTGAATTGATAGAAAACTTAAATTTTAACTAAATAAAACATTAAACTGAAAAATACGACTATATTAAAATTCTACATGCCAAAATTGGCTTACAATAGGCCCTATTTATACTAATTCTGAGGTGGGATATCTTCTTTGACTTCCTCTGACCATTTCCCAACCTTTGGATTAGGTTGAAATCATCTGAGCCGTCCACACCATTTTTGGCGCCAAAATGGTGGAAGTGGATTTTTAGCTAAACTAAGCCACGTGAATTGGCACACACGTGAGGGAGTAGCTAGTGGGGGAAGATGGAGTGTGACAGGAAAAGAAGCATGGTGAGGGGGTGGGTTTGTCAGGAGGAAGGTGGGGAAATGGTGGTATTTTGGTTTTGGCTAGGCGGCAAAGGTGGGTTTGACTAAGTCAAACTGGCTTTAGTTAAAAGGACGGGGTGGGTTATTTTGTTTTTGGGATTGGGTTTATGTTTGGGATTGTGGGATTACAAGGGTTAAGGATGGGGTTATTATTTGGATTGGATTTTTAGGGATAAGGTTTAAGTTTAAAGGATTAAACTTGAAATGGGATTTAGATTGGAGGGACTATTTATGCCAAATCTGGAAATTTATTCCAAGGGACCAATTTTGTCATTTTGATTATCTCGAGGGTTGACATTTGACACTTGAATAAATTTCTGGGTCCAAACTCATGAATCCTTTTCCCGGCTTCGGTTCTTCATGACTTTTCACTCTTGTGCTCGGTTTTTGCCTGTTTTGCCTCGTTTTCAATCCTTTTGTACCTGAAACATATAAAACACAAACCAAGGATATCTGCAGTATAATCTGGGTGTTTTTGGTCATTTTTATGTCTTTTATGGGTATAAAATGATGAGTATTTACACACTCATCAATCCCCCACACTAAACAATTGCTAGTCCCTAGCAATCCGATCATATAAAGTAATGAAAGGATCAAAAGAATACCAAGTATACCCCGTTTTGACTTTTTATTCAATGCGAGAAATTTAAACTTAGAACAAAATAGATAGCATGCTTGATATCCAAAAATGGTATCATGGAACGGGATTCACACAAAATGGGTGTCTTCAGGGAATTGAAATCGTCATCCTCTTTTTATACTCCCAACTAAGCTTAAATTCAATGTGCAAATGCTTTTGTAAAATGCTAACACTACTTATACTAATAATCTATGTAAGCTGAAACTTAACTTTTCACTCCCATATTTATTCAAGTTAGGTGACTGTGCTTGATTTTCAAAATTTTAATAAAAAAATCGACGTTTTTATAAGATATTGACTAATACTAGTTGAAAGATAGATTTAAAATTTACAACAAGCAAACACATCAAAACTTATTGCATTTTGCAATATCATTCCATTTTTGCATTTTGCAATATCATTCCATTTTATTTTCTTTTCATTTTCTCTCTCTCTTTTTTTTTTATTATTATTTTTTTTTTACGTGTGCAACATAAACTAACGGAGTTTCACGGGAACCAAGACTTTACACCTTCCGGAATAAAGGATCCAAGGGCCGTTACAACGGAGAGTTCCAAGACTCTAAACATTCCTGAAATGAGGATCCAAGGGTGTTAGACCAAGACCTCACACATTCCTGAATTAGAGGTCCAAGGGCCGGTGTAAGAGGGTAGCCAAGACCTAAACGCCTTCCGGAAATAAGGATCCAAGGGCCGATCTTGAACCGTAGCTTTTTAGCACATACATTTATTACTTAATTTTTGCAACTTTCAAGTAACGTCTCACTTTCATTTTGCATTATTATGACATATGCTTGTTCCGAAGTTTAAATAAAGCTTTGAACTAGTATTTTTCAAAATCGTATAGAAAAATGATTTTGTGTGTTCAAATGTTTGAAAATAAGCACTTATTAAGTCAGATTAGTTATCTCCTGGGAGGAAAAGCCATAGATTACTTGTATAAACTCTAAAGAGAACCAACTACTCTACGCTTAGCATTTTCATTTGCACAAATCGTAAAACCTTAGTCTAAATGTTAAGGAAGTAGCCAGATCAACACTTTGGCAGAGTCGGGATTCCTTTTGTTCTAACCTAATCAAGACTAAACATAACACAATTTTTTTATTTAAAAACGACAAAAAATTTAAAATTTTGGGTCAAAACGGGGGTACTAGGGCACTAGAAGGTACACATGTGACAAAATTCGCGATAATTCCCCCCCACACTTAGAATTGAATATTGCCCTCAATATTCAAAGTACCGGCTATTATGCCGACACTTAGAACGTAAAAAGGTAATACTAATAGCCAAGTGTGGAACAGAAATCTCCATTTTTCACAAAAATGGATTAAAAAGATATCCCTAGATAATCGTTAGCAAAAGGATAGGATATTGGGCGGCTGGATTGAAAACAGGCGCGTCAATCATCACAATCCAAGGGAAACCTGAAAATCAGAGCAAACAACACAAAAGCCAAGCACAGTGGGATTCCCCCACACTTAGTTGTTAGAAAGAAGAGAGAAGACAGAAACATGGGCGTTTACCCATGCAATGCTAATGTTTTTGTTAACCGAGTCACTAGCTTGACTCGACCCTGAATTCATTGGTTCATGGGGAAGCAAGTGGAAGAAACAATCTCCATCGGACTTTCATTCAATGTGTTTGGAGAAACATTTGAACATAAGAAAGTTCCACACCGATGAGATACCCACGGTATTTTAATAGTAGAAACTATAAGGGACGATACCGGGGTCAAAGATAGTGTCCTCATTCCCGTAGGAGAAAAGGGAAAGAGAAATCACACCATATGTGATGAAGAGAAGCAAGATTTTTATGATTATCATAAAAAACTCTTCATCATCAAAAGCAATATTGTCCTCAACGGGAGGGAGGGTCGGGATGAAATTTTCAAGAAGTAAATTCTTATGATCAATAAAACCTCCCCCCACACTAGAATCATCCTCAGGATCAAAGTAGAAATGATCATATTCAGGAGGAGATATAATATGAGAGAGTTCACCGGAGAACTCCTCATGATAAAGATCATTCATACTAAAATGAAATGCATCATACTTGGGAAGAGAGACATAAGAATGAGAAGTGGTACTGCCACTACTCGCCTCTTCCGAATGATCGATATCAAAGCAAAAGGCTTCATAAGCCGAGAGAGAAAAATCAGAATGAGAAGTGGGATTGCCACTACTTTCTTCAGCCGTATCAAAGATAAAACTCTCATTTTCGGGAACAAAATCCTCGAGCTCGAGCTCCAAAGGATCTGACGGCTTATCTTCAAACATAACTTCCTTCGGGGGGAGGGAAAATAATGGTTCATCAAATATCATCTTTTCTAATAACGGAGCATCTCCCCCCGGATCACTATCGGGCTCAACAATTTCCGGCAAAATTGGAGCATCAAATAAGAAAACCTCGAGCTCTTCCATAGAGATATCACTTCTCTCAATCGGAGGAGAAGGATGGGAAGAGTCGGAAATGATTGGTGCAGAAATAGGAGTGGAATTTTTAGTTCCATCCATAGAATCAACAATTTCAATACGACAAACCGATTCTGGAGGTGGGACAAGTGGTGTGCTCTTAGAGCTAGCAATTTTCACCACTTCCGTTGTGATCTCCGGTTCTTGTTCATCATAATCAAAGATACTCTTTACTTCCGTAGCACAACTCTCAAACCATTTGCTTGAACCAAGGGTAATTTTCATTGCTTTGAGCTCAGCACATTTGTTTGAAGTACTCTTAACCGTGAATCTTGAAAGTATCGAATCACTTCTTTCGGAAGTAATTACGAGATCAGATTTTTGATTAACCGTAGCAACGTTGCATTTGGTTAGAGATTTAGAGTCCTGATTTATGTTAAACGTGACTTCTTCATTATCAACCCGAATGGTTAATTCTTCGGCGTATACATCAATGAGAGAACGACTCGTCCTTAAGAAAGCTCTCCCTAGAATGAGGGGAACTCGAGGATCGGCATCAAAGTCTACCACAACGAAATCAGTGGGAAATTGGAACTTTCCTACTTTCACAACGACATCCTCAGCTATTCCAAGTAGACGAGTTATAGTACGGTCCACTAGGTCGAGTGTCATGCAAGTAGATGTAAGCTCCGGAAGAGATAATTTCTTCCATACCGAGAGTGGCATAAGGTTAATGCTTGCGCCAAGATCGGCCAAGGCTGAGCACTGAACCATCCCAGAGAAATCACATGGGATTAAAAACTTTTCGGGGTCTCCGAGCTTTTCGGGAAGCTTCTTGAGGATAACCATCGAGCATTGCTCGTTAAGTGGGTTTTTTGCCATCTCAGACAACTTATCCTTGTTGCTTAGTAACCCTTTGAGTATAGATTCAAATTTAGGCATAAGGACGAGAGCATCTGCGAAGCTTATGTCAAAGTGCAATTCATTGAAGATTTGAAAGAATTTCTCCATTTGTTGCTTGGTTTTGTCTCGAAGCTTCTGATCGTTAAGCCTCGAAGGATATGGAATCGAAGGCTTAGGATTGGTCTTCGGAACATTGGGTTCTGGAACTTGAGTTTGGACATCTGGAGGTTGGACGTGTGCGGTACTTCGTGGGCTTGAGAAATGCACCTTGTCCGTTGTCACCTCGGTATCTCGATTCACTTCCCCCGGTGGAGGAGGCATAGGAGTCGAGGGTCCATTATGCGTCTTACCACTTCGAGTGGTGACGGCTTTCAACTCACCCTTCGGGTTTGGAATGGTATTACCCGGAAGAGTTCCCGAAGTTGAAGGTTGATTCAATTGACACATGAGGCTAGCAAACATGTTCTCAATTTTATTTTGAGATTGATCAATTTTGTGATTTGTATTCCTAAGTTCACTTTTAAGCTCTTGACCTTGTTTTGACATTGAGGTTTGAAAATCATTTTTCAAAGTGGTGATTTGATTTTGCATTGACCTCATGTTAGCCTCATTTGACTTGATGTAGTTAGCAAGTTCATTTGAGGGACCATCTTGCCCTCTCGGTTGATTTTGATTGAATCTATTTGGATTGTTGGGTTGAGAAAATCCGGGTGGTCCACTTTGATTACTAACACGATAGTTCGGGTCAACTTGAGGACGGTATTGGTTACCTCCTTGGTTGTAAGCCCCGGCTACCGCATTAACTTCAAATCGACTACCATCGGTGGCAGTACAATTGTAGTATGCATGAGGACCACCACAAGTGACACAAGTTTCTTCCACCGCTTTGACTTGAGTGGGTGAAGAAGTTTGTGGGGAAGAAAGTTTCTTTTGCTTGGAAAGAACCAAAGCTTGAATAGCATCCGTGAGTTTTTCAATCTTAGCATCGGTGCTAGAAGTACTCACGTGAGATGAAGAAGGAGAAGCACTACTAACTTGGGAAACAACCGGCTTGCTTCGTGTAGTGCGGACCTTGGACTTGTTCTCAATGATGGCTAAAGCGTCCTTCGGAGTCCGATTCAAGAGATTGCCACCGGCGGCGGCATTAAGAGAATCTTGGTCCGTTTGGTTCAAACCATTATAGAAGGTATCGAGTTGATGTAACTCGGAGAAACCGTGGTGTGGACATTTGCGAAGTAATTCTTTAAAACGATCCCATGCTTCACTAAAGGATTCATCAAATTTTTGAGTGAATTTGGTGATTTCATTTTTAAGGCTTGTGGTTTTAGAAGGGGGAAAGAATTCGTTCACAAATTTCGACACTAAATCTTCCCATGTTTCAATAGAACGAGGGGGTTGTTTTTCGAGCCAAATTCGGGCTGCCCCCTCGAGAGAAAAAGGAAAAAGGAGAAGTTTGATAGCTTCTTGAGGAACATTTCGGTATTTGATGGTAGAGGTGATCTTGTTAAACCATCGAATGTGGGAGTGAGGATCGTCCCTCTCAAATCCGAAATATTGACTTGAAGTTACTAAGTTTAGCAACCCCATTTTAAGCTCAAAGCTATCGGCAACGATTGCCGGAACAACGATAGCATCTCCGTAACCCTCGGTGGGTGCTTGGAGAAGCTCAGACATGGTGCGTTCATCCGCCATTGTGACAATGGGAGGAACGGGAATAGCACGAATCTCGGGTTCGGCTATTGAGGCGGAATGCCTACGATTACGTCTCTGATTACGTCTTCTCGGAGTATGCACGAGTTCACGTAAAGGACTTGTTGACGGAGAAGAACGAGTGCGCATGCACTAAAAAAAACAATTCAATTAAAACAAGACCGAAGCAAAACACAAGTGAACTTAAACCAATAATCAACAAGCGTACGGTAGCTCTTCAAAAGATAAACGCACAAAGGAGCGGAAGAGAAGAATGGATCTCTTTTCGAGGCGAAGTTCGTTGGATCGCCTCTCCTTATACCCCTCTTATAGTTTATTTATCAATCGAAGGTGAGCCGATATTCGCAAGTGATACAAAGGCAAGTTTTAATCTTTTGTTTGTGAACTTATTATGATAATATTCCAAGTTGAGGAATATTATATTGAGATTGCTTTTATCTTTTATTTTAACACAACAAAACGGAAAATGTTTTTGTATTTTTGTTTTATATGATAATATATATACAAAAGAAAAGAAAAATATTTTTGTTTTTTATATTTTTATGAAAGCGATAACTTCTTGACGAAGGATCTCAAGTCACTAATCGTTAAAACCTTTAACAATATTGTCGCAACACAACCTCCCCGGCTGCGGCGCCAAAATTTGATCCGTGCTAAAGTATATATATAATATCAGACGGATATGCGTGATACGCGGGAAATGACAAATCAACCTTTTAGGAAAAAGGTTAACTTACAAAACCTGTGAATACGATATGTGTGATACCGGGCAAGTGATCACCCGGGTCGTGTCCCAGCGAGGTGTGAATTGAGGATTTCGTTATCGGTTAGGAATTAAAGTACTTGAAGTGTGAATTTTGGATTTTTGTGTTTTTAATATTCTAATGAGAAATGAAAAGTGAATTTACGAAGAGAATAAAGCAAACATCAAAATTACACAAAAAAGGCAATTCGGGAATCTTAAAAACGAGCCTAAAAACTAAAACCTTTAAAAATTAACCCTATAAGTTCAAATTTATTTTTCCTAAGTTCCAAATGATAAAAAAAAATTTTAGAAAAAAAGAATTATATTTTTTTGACTTTTATATTTTTTATTATGAATTAAAAACAGAAGTTAAAAGAATAATAAATTAAAAATACTAAATGAAATTGGAAAATTATGAAAAATTTCAGAAAACTGCTTGATGATAAGCAAAATTTGGGAAAAATAAAAATGGGCTAACTGCTTTTCTGAATAAGCAGTTAATAAGCAAACTGAGAAAATAGGCTAAAGTAGAAAAGCTTGGTTAAATGAAAAAGGTTGCAAGAGTTAACTGAGACAAGTCCCTAGGGCAGGTGGTGATTGGTGTGTGTGTTGAGGCTTTGGTAGCTAGAGGTCCAGGGTTCGAATCCTGGCCTTAGCTTTTTGTTTTTATTTTATTTTTTTGATTTTCTGATAAAAACTCAATAAGCACAAGGTAATAAGCAATTTATGTAACTACAACTATTTTTGGAAACAACAAATAAGCCCAGAAATAAGCCAAAGAAGGCTGATCAGTGGGCTAACTAAAGTGATAAGCTTAGCTTTGAAAGAAAAAGGGCTGTTAAGCTACAAATAAGCTAAAGGTGAACTACATAAGCTAAGTTAAACTGATCTCAATATAATGGAATCAACAAGAACATAAGAAGCTCCAAAATAAGAACCAATGAGCACTGAATTAAACAAGATAAGTAAAAGGGTCTGCTGATTTCATCATGGTGCAGGGCAAAACAGTCCCCACAAGGGAACTTTGGGCTTATTGTTAAGCACTATATGACAACTAAATACCCCAAAAGCTGGAAACTCTTAAAGATCACCTACCAAGGATCAGATAGGACCAAAAAGCAGACCATTAAAAGCTTATTCTCAGCTTATAAATAAGCTGAGAAAAGGGTGAGTGGGACTGAAGTCTGCTGAATGACTGTGATCAATTATATGCACAATTGCATAAACCAAAAGGGACTTATTCAATCTTTTGTGAAGCTACTAAATGGACTTAAAGAGACTCAGAAATGCAAGGGAAAAGGTCCAAAAGAGCTTATTGCTCAAATGAGCTTATTTGCTCAGATCAGAACCTCAGATTCCAATATTCTTCTTAAAACTATGAAACTCATCAATTTAGCTCAAAATATCTTAAAATCAGTCTATAAGTGCTAGTTTAGACATGTTTGAACTTAACCAATTTGCACATGAACAGTGTAGGCTGTTTAGGCTTAAAAAATAAGCTTAACCCAAACAGCCCTTTATGAGGGTCTGTCTTTGATTTTTAATTGCAACAGGCACTCTAAGCTATTTAGACACTAACTAGTATTTATCAACTAAATATAAGCACTGAATAAGCACTATCTAGGTTTAAGCTATTTTGGCTATTTTAAGACTTTTTAAGGGCAAAAACTAGGATAAACATTAACAACCTATCTACTTAACTTCAACTAACATTCACTAGATTAATTAAACACAGAAAAAGCAAATAATCACCAAATAAGCTAATGTACAGTACAAATTCAGAAAATTAGCTAAAATGGTAAAAATTGGAACTTACAAAGCCTTGTGCTCAAAACCAAGGCCAATTAATTTCTACAAGCTCCTAGCTTATAAATAAGCTAGGTAAATGCCCATGGACCCTTCCCTTTCTGGTCCATCATCCAGATTGCTTATTTTGACCATTCTTTGACTTTTGTTGACTTTGCTGACTTTTTTGAACTTTTGAGTGTAGACCAGAATTAAACTCAACATAAGCTCACAATAAGCTATAAAGAGATTATATGAGCTTATATAAACAGTGAATAAGCTATTTTCAATATCAATGGACTAAATTTGATTTAACAGTTAACTTGGGGAACTTAAAATTTCATTAACTCTTGAAATTAGTACAATACTTAATAAATTAAAAACAATTGAGCTTAAACAAACTTGAATTGATAGAAAACTTAAATTTTAACTAAATAAAACATTAAACTGAAAAATACGACTATATTAAAATTCTACATGCCAAAATTGGCTTACAATAGGCCCTATTTATACTAATTCTGAGGTGGGATATCTTCTTTGACTTCCTCTGACCATTTCCCAACCTTTGGATTAGGTTGAAATCATCTGAGCCGTCCACACCATTTTTGGCGCCAAAATGGTGGAAGTGGATTTTTAGCTAAACTGAGCCACGTGAATTGGCACACACGTGAGGGAGTAGCTAGTGGGGGAAGATGGAGTGTGACAGGAAAAGAAGCATGGTGAAGGGGTGGGTTTGTCAGGAGGAAGGTGGGGAAATGGTGGTATTCTGGTTTTGGCTAGGCGGCAAAGGTGGGTTTGACTAAGTCAAACTGGCTTTAGTTAAAAGGACGGGGTGGGTTATTTTGTTTTTGGGATTGGGTTTATGTTTGGGCTTGTGGGATTACAAGGGTTAAGGCTGGGTTTATTATTTGGATTGGATTTTTAGGGATAAGGTTTAAGTTTAAAGGATTAAACTTGAAATGGGATTTAGATTGGAGGGACTATTTATGCCAAATCTGGAAATTTATTCCAAAGGACCAATTTTGTCATTTTGATTTTCTTGAGGGTTGACATTTGACACTTGAACAAATTTCTGGGTCCAAACTCATGAATCCTTTTCCCGGCTTCGGTTCTTCACGACTTTCCACTCTTGTGCTCGGTTTTTGCCTGTTTTGCCTCGTTTTCAATCCTTTTGTACCTGAAACATATAAAACACAAACCAAGGATATCTGCAGTATAATCAGGGTGTTTTTGGTCATTTTTATGTCTTTTATGGGTATAAAATGATGAGTATTTACACACTCATCATAGGGATAGAATACACATAGCAAGACATGCATGGGTTAAACTATGTTAACACGTAAGTGTCACAATCCGACCGAAAACCTAAGGTGTAATTGTTCACTCAATCACACTAATCAAGAATGAGATTCGTTCATTGACTGACGCACTAAATGACTTATTCCAAGTTGTCATTGGGAAGGAAAGTTCTAACAAACATTTTGAACAACATAATCATCTACCTAAGATGATTGATGTTAAGGATATTTTGTTGATAAGACATACTCTAAATGATTACTATTATGACAAGTCGTGCCATAAAGTAGACTCGATAGAGGTTATACCTAAATGATTCCATAAGGTGGGAGAGTGTTGGTTGTGGTGACAACAAGGACAACTTGGGTTATGTGGTTGTAGGGGATAAATAATGGGATGACCCATTAGTGGTTGTGGTGATGATGATAGTGATAAGGATGATGTGTTAGTGCCAAGTTCAAAAGGTGATGTAGGTGACAAGGTTAGCGTGAGAGCTAAAGGTTGTGGTGATGGTGATGGTGATAAGGATGATGTGTTGGTGCCAAGTCCAAAGAGGTTTGATGGTGATAGGGTTAGTGTGATAGCTAAAGGTTGTGGTGGACTTGGTGGAGGTAAGGGTGTAGGAATCCTAAAGGTGGAGGATGATGATGATGTGGTTGGAGATGTTGGTTTTGCCCTTTAAGGAAAGGTGGGAAAGGATGGTTTAGGTTAATATATCGTTTGCACTGACAATGAGATGCATGATATATTTCAAAAGGGAAAAAGAAAAGGTGCATGTGATCCTAAGAGGATTGTTGGTGGATATCTCTAACGGGGTTAAGGTAACGAAGTTCTAGGTTTCTAGGTTGGATAATCCTAGTTGTGTGTTAGAGTTAATTTGGTGCATGAAGGGTTTCGTGTGTTTGTGAGGATTGAAGGTTGTTGAACTAACTGTCACTTATCCAAAGTGAGGAGTAGTTGTAAGGTTTGATTGTGATGAGTTGAAGGTTATAAGGTTTGAGTGTGATGATCTATGGGTTGATGGTTCTTAGACTAACTATCACTGTCAAGAGTGAAGTGTAGCTATAAGGGTTGAGTGTGATGATGAAAGATGTTAATGTGAGGTTTGAAGATGAGATGCAAGATAAGCTTGCAATAGTGAGGCCTTATATAGGCAAGGGTTGTGGGATTCAAACTAAAATTGGTGATGGTGTCCTATGGTGTAGTGAGGAAATCTTAGGGTGTGTGTGAGTTTGCAAGATTTTGCAGGTTTGAGGTTAGGGATGCTGGGATCAGGAGGGAACAGTGAAAATTCGTCAAACATAGGCACAGTACCACTAAATACCACACGGTACCGTTAAATTTAACGGTACCGTAGCCTATTTAACGGTACCGTGACCTGGAAGTCACGAATTTTCCTGTGCAACCTAGTTCTGGGCAGCTAAAGGGAAGTTTCCTAGGGAATAAGAACCACATTTTGTGTTCTTGAGAGTGTTTGGTGAAAGACTATATGAGTGTGTTTTCGCTCCCCCTTAATCTATGACCATCCGGACAAGATGTAAAAGATAAAGAGGAAAACAAACGTTGACCGAAGTGATGAGCTTAGTAACGTCATGACAAGTAATCGATAGCATACAATAAACTTCACATTTGAAGTCACGTAGCTCTTCTCAATCATTGTGAATATTCATAGAATATTTATATGATGAGGCATGTGATTACTTGGAGATATCCTAAGGGTTAAGAAGATAAAATCTTCAGGGTTGTGAGGTTGGTGATATGGTTCTAGTGGAGTTATCTCAACTTATCCTAGTGGTTCTTCGTTTGAAGTGTGTGGGAGATGAGTATGATGCGGAAGCATTGGTAGTGTTTAGTACCATGCGGAAATGAAAGTAAAGAAGGCTTAGGAATGATAACGCTTAAATCTAACATGTTTTTAGTAGCGTTATTTGTGTTTTTATATGTGTTTTGTGGTTATATTTATATGCTTTTGCTACTTAATCGTACCAAAGTGTGTTTGCGAAGTTTATGTAGCCAAAAACAGGAAAAAGGATGAAAACGATGCAAAAACGAGGAAGAAGGAAATATTTATGATTTCATGAAGATTCTTGTGGCAAGTCCCGTACCAAAAGGTACTTAGAAGAGTAAAAGTCCATGTAGTTGAGTTAATGAGTTTAAAGATAAAGGGAAAGATCAAAGAACCAAGAGCTACGAACAAGAAATAAGTCAAATGGCAAAAGACCAAAAAGAGTAAATCAGCAAGCTCCATCCGATCGGATGCAGCCCGCATCCGATTCGGATGGAGGTCAGTTTTGAAGACCAACCGATCGGTTGGATGTCGTCTGATTTCCAAATCTTCATCATTAAGTCTTGTGATTGCTACACATCCGGTTCTAGGACCTTCTAATCATAATAATGGTCTAATTAACACTACTTGGAGGACAAGAGAGGCATTAATGAACCAAGACCCTTGGTTGGAGTATTATAAGGACCACTTGATGAGTATTGAAAAAAAACACAACTATCAATCAACAAGGAGAATCCATCAACCACTCATCACATACTCTTAAATTCGTCCAAAAAGTCCAGGAACAAAAGGAGAGTCGAAGTCCAATTCATCTCTTGTGAGAATCATTGCCTTTTCACTTGTAATCTTATTTTCAATCATTGTAAGACTCTCAATCATGGTTTTTAATGTTCAAGGTTTTAAGATTATGTTTATGTTTGCTATGAGTGGCTAGTGCCTTTGTGCACTTGCTTAGATGATGTGTATTACCTATTGATTGGCATATGATTGTGATAACATTTTTTAATTCAATTTCTAGTCGATTCTAAGAACCAATTGTGATCAAGTTTCATAGTGACATTTGTTGGTCAAGCTTAACTAGTTTCTAGTAATTTTAAGGGTCGAGAGAACTATTGTTATTCAACTAGTTATAATCATTTGTCTATGAATGATTGTTGTCATCCACCATTCTTGATTAAACAAAGAAACTTAATCGTGATTGTAATGAAAATGCTTTTGTCTATCAAAACGGATTGATTGTAAACCATTTCAAGGGTCGAGAGATTAATAGTTTATTATCAATTGTGACCTTTTGTCTATAATCGGTTACCTTTCGTATTGACCATTTCTTAAGCTTGTTTGATTAGGCAAAAGATTGTTTTTGTGTTTAAGGTACACCAACTTATGAACCTTGAATTGATCTTGAATTGATTGGTTGAACGTAATGCTTGTTTTTATAAACTAAGATCTTGACGAAGGTTTAATTTGTAGAAACAATAGATTAGTCACCAAACTAATTATCATAACCAACATGTTATCCAAAGTTATCACAACCATATTAGTCAATTGTAGTACACTAGTCTAAGCAAGTGTAGTTTTTAATCATTTGAATTTTCATATTATCATTATTGCTTGTTCGAGAAATTTGCTTTTAACTTACAATTCGATTCACTACACAAATCCCTGCGAACGATCCCGACTTACCATAAAAATCTTGCTACAACGGATGAGTATACTTGCTCGTATGTGTTGTTTTTAGATTCAGTAATTCACCCTTATAAATTTAAAACTTGCACGAACCCGACACATCAAATTTTTTGCGCCGCTGCCGGCGATTTTGATTGTGTTTCTGTAAGTTTTAGTCCATTTCTCGCCTAGTTAGTTTTCGTAAAAAAAAAAAGTTTTACCGAGCTGAGAATCCGATCGGTTTCACATCCATCCGATCGGTTGCCCTGTTTTTCATTTTACCGAGAGATCTATCCGATTGGTAGGCACTTCCATCCGATCGGATTCCTTCAACCCAATTTTACCGAGAGCATCATCCGATCGGTAGACGATTCTATCCGATCAGTTGGTCAATTCTGATTTTTTAAATTGTTTTCGTTCTTCGCTCGTGTGTTTAGACATTGCCTTGATTCTCTGGGGAATTGTATGAACACTCGATCAACTGGAATAGAACCAATTTCACCTTTTTCAGATCCCGAACGTTTAGTCTGAAGACAAAGAAAGAAAAGAAAACCCTTTGTTCCATTAGCTAACCGTATACCGAGAGTACCAAACCCACCGTTTGAAAACCTTTTTGAAGCCAAAGTCGTTTATAATCCATTCACTGATCAACTTTTTCCCATGGATGACGATAGACCCATGTGGGAAGCCAACCGAGCCGTAGCACCCACTTCTGGAGCTGCTATTGTTGCTGTCAACCTAGGTGACAATTTCACCGTGAAAGGTCACCATCTTTCTATGATCAAAGACCGTCAATTCGATGGCCGTTCGAGGGCCGATCCTCACAAACACATTTCCGAATTCATTGAAATTTGTGGCATGTTCCAATATGGAAACACCAATGTGGATGCCATTAAACTCAAACTTTTCCTGTCATCACTTGCTGGAGATGCAAAAGTGTGGTATAACGAATTAACACCCGGAATCATCAATACTTGGGAGGAGATGAGGCAAGCTTTTGTAAGCCGATTCTTTCCACCTGCCATGTTTGACAGACTCATGGGAGAAATCCGTGCTTTCACACAAAACCCTAACGAATCGCTCGTCGAAGCCTGGCATCGTATGAAAGATCTACTTCGAAGTTGTCATGGACATGGTTTAGGACGAGGAACCATTATCCAAATCTTCTACCATGGACTTGATGAAGCATCTCAAGGAATTCTTGATGCTGGAGGAATTTTTCTTTATAAGACCCCTAACCAGGCATACCAATTGCTTGAAGACCGAGTTCTTCTCAAACTCGACTGGTCGAAAGATGCCAAAACCAAACCTTTAAGGAAAACCGTTGCTTTTGTTGAAAGCTCTGATTCATCTAAACTCATGGAGAAAATGGAAACCTTGGTTTCCAGAATCGATTCGCAATACAAATATCTTAAAGGAGAGATGAAAGAAATGCGAGATGGTTGTAACAACTGTGGAGGTAATCACCCGTCTTCAGAATGCGACGATCAACCTATGGATCAACCCAAAGAAGGAGAAGCTAATTATGTCCAAGGAGGATACCGTGGAGGAGGATATCGTGGAAATTATTACGGACGAAACTCTGTTAGTTGGCAAGATCGTCAACAACGGGATAACAACCGTGATTCCCAACCAAGAGTAGACAACCAAACCACACAAAACCCGAAGAAACCGATTTTGAAAAAATGATGAGAGAATTCGTCACAGCTCAGAAATCAACCAACGAGTTTGTCAAGAATCAATTTTTCAATCTAAAAACCAAAGTTGAGCAAGGTCAGAAAAATCATCAAGCGTCTATTCAAGATCTTGAAAACAAATTTGGTAGACTCTCTGATCAAATTTCTTCCCGACCATCAGGTTCGTTGCCAAGTAATACCCAAACAAACCCTAAGCCAACATCATCTGGATCGAACGATAAAACTTATCGTCCACCACAGACCAGAAATGAGCATATCAATGCTGTATTCACAAGAAGTGGCCTTTCTTATGATCCACCACCCAACCCAAACAATACCACGATCATCAATGATGATAGTGAGGATGAAGAAGAAGAAGAAGCCAAGAAGGAAAATACACCAAAGACGCCACCCAAACCCAAAACACCAGTTAAGGCTTACACTCCAAAAATTCCATATCCTTAGAGCCTTAAGAAAGAAAGACTGGATGAGCGTTATAAGAAGTTTGTTGAAATAATCAAAGAAGTTAGACTCAATGTACCCCTCATTGATGTTCTAGCCGGAATGCCCAATTATGGGAAATTTTTGAAAGAACTTCTTAATAACAAAAACAAGTTGGAGCAAATATCTGCTACCTTTCTCAATGAAGAATGTTCAGCTATTGTTCAAAACAAAATTCCACCAAAACTCGGAGATCCCGGAAGTTTTCTGATTCCGTGCATATTAGGAAACAACATCACATGCGATGCTTTAGCCGATTTAGGTGCAAGTATCAATTTGATGCCCTATTCTCTGTATTCGAAACTTTCCATCAACACACTGAAACCCACAAGGATGAGTATTCGATTGGCAAATCATTCTTATCAATATCCTGTTGGTATTGCTGAGAATATGCTTGTCCAAGTTGGTAAATTCATTTTTCTCATAGACTTTGTGATCTTAGAAATGGAGGAAGATAGTAGAGTACCCCTTATTTTAGGAAGACCTTTCCTAAACACTGCTGACGCGATCATCAAAGTAAAAGGAAAAGAACTGAATCTTGGAGTAGGAGATGATAGAATCACCTTTTTAATCGATAAAGCAATGCAATATCCATATTCTAGTGATGACACTTGTTTCAACATTGATGTAATCGATGAAGTCACTGAGGAAGAATTGGATGCATTACTTGAAGATTCGGATCCATTCATGACTATTTAAGAGACTATTAGTGAAACAAACTTTGATAAGGAATTCGCTGATTTTATGGAAGTAAAGTTTGAAGAAGAAGAAGAAACAGAAGTTGAAGAAGGAGAAATAGAAGAAGATTTTGAGGAAATCGATTTTAATGATCAAATGAGGATCAAAACATCACTTCAAGAACCACCAACTGATCTTGAGCTGAAACCACTTCCCGAAAATCTTGAGTATGCTTACTTGGGAGACAATTCGCTACTTCCAGTAGTCATATCTTCGTTGCTCAATGATAATGAAAAAGAATGCCTCATTTCCGTTCTCAAGAAACATAAAAGAGCTTTTGCATGGAAAAATTCTGATATCCCAGGAATCAATCCTGATTTTTGCAAGCACAAAATCAATTTCGAAGAAGATGCCAAACCAGTTGTAGAAAGACAACGTCGACTCAACCCCAACATGAAAGAAGTTGTTAAAAAAGAAATCATCAAACTTCTTGATGCTGGTATCATTTACCCCATCGAGGATAGTCCTTGGGTGAGTCCTGTTCACTGTGTTCCGAAAAAAGGAGGAATGACTGTTGTGACCAACGAACGGAATGAATTAGTTCCTACTAGAACTGTCACAGGATGGCGAGTATGTATTGATTATAGAAAATTGAACAAAGCCACCAGGAAAGATCATTTTCCTTTGCCTTTCATGGATCAAATGCTTGAAAGATTAGCAGGGAACAAATACTTTTGCTTCCTTGATGGTTTTTCAGGATATTTCTAAATTCCTATTGATCCGGCTGATCAAGAAAAGACTACATTCACATGTCCCTTTGGAACTTACGCTTACCGGCGTATGCCTTTTGGATTATGTAATGCACCCGCGACTTTTCAAAGATGTATGATTGCTATATTCCAAGACATGCTTGAAACGTCTATGGAAGTTTTCATGGATGACTTTTCAGTTTTTGGAAGCTCATTTGAAGCTTGTCTTTCTAATCTAGATAAAATGCTTGAAAGATGCGAAGCTGCACATCTTGTTCTCAACTGGGAGAAATGTCATTTCATGGTGACTAAAGGAATTGTGCTAGGACACAAGATTTCCAGCGCAGGAATGGAAGTTGACAAAGCAAAGATTGATGTCATAACCAAATTACCACCCCCAACCAACGTTAAAGCCGTTAGAAGTTTTTTAGGACATGCCGGTTTTTACCGTCTTTTCATTAAGGATTTTTCCAAAATATCTTGTCCAATGACGAAACTTCTAGAAAAAGATTATGTTTTTGACTTCAATGCAGATTGCATGAAGGCATTCGAAACGTTGAAAACCCAACTGACTAGTGCACCCATTATGGTTTCACCTAATTGGTCACTACCATTCGAGCTCATGTGCGACGCAAGCGATTTTGTTGTCGGAGCTGTATTAGGACAACGAGAAGAGAAACATTTTTGTCCTATATACTTCGCCAGCAAGACACTCAATAACGCTCAACAAAACTATACGGTTACGGAGAAAGAATTGTTAGCCGTTGTTTTTGCTTTCGACAAATTCAGATCTTATCTTGTGCTTTCAAAAACAATCGTGTTCACTGATCATTTAGCGTTAAAATATCTGTTTGCCAAACAAGATGCCAAACCACGTCTTATTCGATGGATTTTGCTACTCCAAGAATTCGACATCGAAATAAAAGATAAGAAAGGAGTAGAAAATCTAGCTGCTGATCATCTGTCTCGTTTAGAAAATCCAAATTTGGAAGAGTTAAAAGAAGATGAGATTGACGATTATTTTCCGGATGAAACACTCATGACTGTTGATACAGTAGATGAGAACGAAATTCCTTGGTTTGTAGATTATGCAAATTATCTCGTTGGAAGAATTCTAAAGAAAGGATTAACTCATGCCCAACGAAGTAAATTCTTTTCAGAACTTAAACATTACTATTGGGAAGAACCCTATCTTTTCAAAATGTGTCCCGACGGGATGATAAGAAGATGTGTTTATGGTTCCGAAACGAGAAGAATTCTTGATGAATGTCATCATGGCCCGACTGGGGGACACTATGGTCCTTCCACCACCGCCAAAAAAGTCTTTGATGCTGGATTCTATTGGCCAACCATTTTTAAAGAAGCCCATACTCTTGTTCAGAACTGTGATTGATGTGTTTTTTATAGGTCTATAATAAACTACCAAGTTTTAAATTTATTTATTGCCGAACTAACCTATAGACTCTAAACACTCACGAGCAGTGTACCCGATCAATGTAGATAGTTTTTAGGTAAGCAAGGGTCGTTCACTAGGAGCGAAGCTAAAGTGATCTAAAGGTATTCTAATTGCTAAACTAACTAACCTAGAAAGCAAGTAAATATTTTTGGGGTTTTAGCCTGAGAGGCTATCACGATTTTGTGTGTTTAATTAAACTAAATACGATAAAATAAATATTAAACTAATTAAAAGCAAATTAAAGATAGATGAAGATAGATAGGAAGAATGGGTTAGCCACGTCTAATCCATTTTATAGTTATATAAGCTTATGTCTACTTGTTTTAATTCATTCAATTGTTTTGCCGCCAATCCGATTATCAATCCTGTCACGATTAAATAACCTACCATCGTGGTGGGAAAGAGGACATGATCATAGTGACCTATCTAGCATCAATACTAACTTATTGCTTTAAACCGTCTAACCTAGTTTGGCATTACGCGCTACTAGTCCTAATAGTGGCATGAGGCATGGTTCCGGTGTGTTCCCTCTAAGCCGTCTATATAGGATTCGGATTACTACACTTATGATCAATTAAAGTAACCACAATTACAGATAGTTAAATTACAGCAATTAAACCAATAAGATCATAATCTAGTTACATAGACTTTTACTAGTTATAAGCAATAAACGAGTTTTTATCGATAAGCACCCAATCCAATAACAAAGTAAACACATCAACACAAGCATAAAAACTAATAAAACTTCATAAACATGGCTAACACCTAAGGGTGTTAGCCCATAATCTCAGCAAAAGATAGAGTATACATTAAAATTAAACATAAGAAATCCATAGACAAATTTATTATGCTAACCGAATGATACACAAAGATAAGTATGGAGATGTTCTTCGTCGATCTTCAATGGTGGATGGAGAAGGTGTTGGGGACTATTTGGGGCTGTTCCCTACTGATAATGGTCCTCCAAAGTCGTGCAAGGGCTTTGGTATTTATAGGATTAAGCAAGAGTAGCCTCCAAGTAATTTCCAAAAACATAGTCTGCTGTTCGACCCCGATACGGCGCATCTAAAAGCCCTATGCGCCGCATCTCCTTCAGAATCAGATAGATTTTATTTTTCTCTTCGCATGGCCGCTTGAATCAACTAAAACGGAGTCCGGATGAAGATTTTATGACCAAAACAGTGAAGCATCTTCTAAAGTTGTTACGTAAACATTATTTCTTCATTTGGCTTCGATTCTTCACTTGATTTATCGGTTAAGGCTCATATACGACGTATCTCAAGGATAGGATGCGCCGCATTCGATGTAATCCCGTCTTGGTCTTCAAATATCTAGGGCTTCTATACGGCGTATTCATAGAATCCGATACGCCGTATTCTTCAAATCGACCAAGTTTCATATACGGCGTATTCCCAAAGATGGATACGCCGTATGCATCAAAGTCAGGCAAGGTCTTGAACTCTTCTAAGTATATGGATACGGCGTATCTAATTAGCGTTGATACGCCGTATTGAGTGTCTGATCAGTAGGCATTTTTCAATATCTTCGTTTTTGCTCCAAAACACATCTTTTTCCATAACTTTCTCCAATTGCTCTGATATTACTGAGATTTACAAAAGTAAATGATTAAGTACCAAATCTCACACATAATAGTATAAAATGAGCAATATAAACGGGATAATGATGCTAATAATATGTACTTATTTGATGTCATCAAATATCCCCCCACTTGAACTTTACTTGTCCTCAAGTAAACCTTAGATTTAAACTTATGAAAATGTATCCTAAATAGGATGTATTTTTACAATTAAGCATTTATTCGTTTTATCATAATTGCACAACCAAACACTTAACGAATTAGAAACAAAATAAAATATTTCGATAAAAGCAAATCTAATCGTTTAACTGTCCAGTCGTGACGAATATTCTATCATAAGCTTGGCAAGGATACACATCTCCCCCACTAAAGCTAAGGAGTAACAAGTCTAAAGCGGTAAAAAGGGTTTTTTTGTTGGTTAAGGGTTAATCATTCTTCTTAATCTCTATCGATCTCAAATTCTAGAAAAGGCGACAAAATCACAAATACATGATCGAATCCACGAACACGATACTTGCAATTGCTCAAATCCTTAACTCGAATAGGCTAAAGATAGGACCAAGTAATCTTTACCAATAATATTATATCAAAAAAGGCGACAAAATCATAAATACATAGCCGAATCCACGACTACGATACTTAAGATTGCTCAAATCCCTAATCTCAATAAATCAAAGGTTTAGATAAAGAATGATATAGGGTATGGATAATATTTGGGATACAAATTGGTGTAAAATGAAAAATAAACAAAACAAATAGATTAAAATCCTAAGTGTGGTTAATTACTTTCCCAATCATCCCATGAATAAGACTCATATCATTGAATAACTCACGCTTTAACACTTGAAACACACGCTTTAGGTAGACACGAATTATACTCAACAAGATCTCAATCAAAGAATAACCTTAGTTGGCGTTCCCATAACGTCCAACTCCCATTCAATCCATATATATAATATACAACAAATAGTGGTGATATCGACCACTTAATACAAAACTTTACATAAGTTGGTTAAAATAAACTTCCAACTTTTCCTTTTCCTTTTTCTTTTTCTTTTCTTTTTTTTTTCGATTTTTTTTTTTTTTTTTTTTTTTACATCAACATATGTGTAAAATTTCACAACTTTTCTATCACTTTCTTTCCGGATAATTTTTCCATACTCTTCATACTTTCAGAAATAACTGTAATAGTGAAAGTAGTAAACACACGAAAAATAAACTCAAAGATATACAATATTTACTTTCATACCAATTGCATTGTGCAATTTCCTGACTCAAATAAAGATAATGAATTACGCACGCGAACACAGGTAATGTAAGGAAACACACTTTGCCTAAAGCAATTAACCAACCACGGACTTTAATCTACAGGGTAGGCTAAGGTCTAAGGGTGTAACGAAACATTTTAAACATTGGTGTAAGAAACGAAAGGAATGGCTCTGAGGGTTTTTCTAGGGGTATCTTACTCTAAAAATGAGAGTAAACAAAGGGTTTATACGGGGGTTAACTAACCAGTGTAGTTAGTTAATAACACATAACATATAAAGGCTATTTGGGTGTAATCCTAGAAATTTACCAATTTAGACAAGTCATTCCAATTATATAGATAATACTTATTATGGTGGTCTCGAATAGTATACAAGCCAAGTTCTAAAGTTTACAAGTCACCGGCACACTCATAGATTTGTGAATTTTGAAAAGTTCACAATTTTTGAAAATAAAATTATGTGTGCAGCTATGCAACTTAGATTAAACAAAAACATGCTAAAAAAATTAAATTTTGATAATTAAGTATAGATTAAAGCATATTTTTGAAAATTTAGGACAAGTAACGTTCTAATTCTCCATCCCCCCACTTAAGTTAAACAACGTCCTCGTTGTTTGTATTTAAAATTAAAAACAAGAGATAGAAAGAATTAGAACGGAGAACTCCCCTGAGATTTGCTCGGTATGATCTTCCAATGTAAACGTGCGAGCGTATATAATGCGGGAGTCCATCAACCTCTTCAATTGTCCAGACCTGTAAAAATATAGAGACCACAGAAAAAGAATCTCGAGAGCATCTCGTTAATCATTGGTTAGGAAAATAAAAATACGAAAAAATTACAGGTCAGAGTGTCGATGCGCCGTATCCATGGAATATTGGATACGCCGCATCAACTTCCTGTAACTAATACGCTGCATCCACTAAAAGTGCATGCGCCGTATTGACCAACTGATAGAAATACGAAAATAAAAATAAACTAAAAACAAAATAAAAGACAAGCATGGGTTGCCTCCCAAGAAGCGCTTGTTTTTGTTAGAGTCACGAGCCTGACTCCACCCTTATTTACTAGGCAATAGGGTGTTTTTCCCCCCACTTGCGGTCAAGTGCGGGTGATAGTAGCAATAAGCACCATAACGGTGTAAATTTGCTACTAGAGATGGATAGAATATGTAAAGATAATAGCTTGGCAATATGTGTACTTCGTTCATTACCTTACCCGGTTTGGTTGTTAAATTGGATGACATGAACATTACATGTGATAGAGTAGTATGTTGAGGATCAATGAATCTCCCTTCTTCTTCGTTTGTTCTATTGGTAGTAAGGCGTCCCTTGACTTCCATAAAATATGAGAAAGGGTCTTTGGCGAGTAAAAGTTCGGGTTCCTCTATATCCTTCATAGGATTGAAATCATCCCTCTCAATCATGGTCGTGTCCATCAGCTCATCCTTGAATTCTTTTTCTATTTCAACCAAAAATGGGTTGATAACAGGTGCTTTATATTCATCATTAGTTGGTGTAGTAAATTCCACCTCATCATTCTTTCGTTTTGCAACCTGTTTAGGAAAACTAGCAAGATTATTAGTAACGGGATTAATAATATTAAATAAATTAGTACCACTTTTTGTTGTAAGTGACTCCAATTCATCTTGTGAGTCTCCATCTTCAACTAGTGGTCTTGTAATTTCATCCTTTTCCCGAATAGCCGCCTTAAATAAGTCATCCCACATTTCTTCAAAATCCTTTGTGGGGTCATAATCTGGCTCATTTGTTCCACGCATGAATATTTCATTTTGTTGTGGCAATTGCGGTATGGCATCGTACACAATACAATCAAAACTTTCAATATGAGAATACTCATTATCTTCATCCGATGGAATATCATCATGGTGTTTTTTATATGATGAGAATATATTTTCCAACTCGGGTGAAAAATCACAAGTAATAGCACCATACACCATTGTTCCACATTCATCTTCATTTTCATCATAAGCACTTTCGGATGAATAAGCTTCTTTGTAAACAATTACCGGATTTTCATTCAAATCAAATACTTGTGACTCTTCTTCATCTTGGGCAACTTTCGGAGAAATAACATCATCAATAACTATTGCCGGAAACCTAATTGCACCAAAATCGTATGATTCTTCTTCATCATCATCATTGGATAAAGTCCAAGTGTGTCGAAATGGCAATTTGTTTCTTTCTTTCCCAGATTTTTCCTGCTTTGATAATAAGTACTCTTCCATCGTGGGTTCTTTATCATTGATGACTTGTGCACCATATCTTGCTCTTTCCCAATCGTAAACCTTTTTATTGCACAAGGATCTTTCTTTGTTAAGCCTAAGATATTATTCCATAGTTATGTCTGGATTGTCCATCATCATTATTACCTGAAAGATAAACAACCAAGAACAGCAGTAACCTAAACAAAAATAAAAACTAAACTAATAAAAATTTAATAAACACAAAAAATAAAAAAATAATAATAAAAAAAAAATATTTTTGGTGTCACAGAAAATCGATGCGCCGTATCCAACAGACAATGGATACGCCGTATCGACACAAGATAATACGCCGTATCCAACAGACAATGGATACGCCGTATTAGCTTTCTGTAACAGATTTTTCAAATTATATAATACTAAAAAGAATCACACAAACTAAAAAAAATTGTCGCAGAACGTCAATGCGCCGTATTCACAGACAAGAATACGCCGTATTGAAATCAGACAGATGCGCCGTATTCACAGACAAGAATACGCCGTATTGCCTTTCTGAGACAGAAACACAGAATGACAAAAACACACAGAAACTAACGAAAACAAATAAAAACTAAAATACCAATAAATCAAATTAAACAATCACTCCCCGGCAGCGGCGCCAAAAACTTGATGTGTTTTTTATAGGTCTATAATAAACTACCAAGTTTTAAATTTATTTATTGCCGAACTAACCTATAGACTCTAAACACTCACGAGCAGTGTACCCGATCAATGTAGATAGTTTTTAGGTAAGCAAGGGTCGTTCACTAGGAGCGAAGCTAAAGTGATCTAAAGGTATTCTAATTGCTAAACTAACTAACCTAGAAAGCAAGTAAATATTTTTGGGGTTTTAGCCTGAGAGGCTATCACGATTTTGTGTGTTTAATTAAACTAAATACGATAAAATAAATATTAAACTAATTAAAAGCAAATTAAAGATAGATGAAGATAGATAGGAAGAATGGGTTAGCCACGTCTAATCCATTTTATAGTTATATAAGCTTATGTCTACTTGTTTTAATTCATTCAATTGTTTTGCCGCCAATCCGATTATCAATCCTGTCACGATTAAATAACCTACCATCGTGGTGGGAAAGAGGACATGATCATAGTGACCTATCTAGCATCAATACTAACTTATTGCTTTAAACCGTCTAACCTAGTTTGGCATTACGCGCTACTAGTCCTAATAGTGGCATGAGGCACGGTTCCGGTGTGTTCTCTCTAAGCCGTCTATATAGGATTCGGATTACTACACTTATGATCAATTAAAGTAACCACAATTACAGATAGTTAAATTACAGCAATTAAACCAATAAGATCATAATCTAGTTACATAGACTTTTACTAGTTATAAGCAATAAACGAGTTTTTATCGATAAGCACCCAATCCAATAACAAAGTAAACACATCAACACAAGCATAAAAACTAATAAAACTTCATAAACATGGCTAACACCTAAGGGTGTTAGCCCATAATCTCAGCAAAAGATAGAGTATACATTAAAATTAAACATAAGAAATCCATAGACAAATTTATTATGCTAACCGAATGATACACAAAGATAAGTATGGAGATGTTCTTCGTCGATCTTCAATGGTGGATGGAGAAGGTGTTGGGGACTATTTGGGGCTGTTCCCTACTGATAATGGTCCTCCAAAGTCGTGCAAGGGCTTTGGTATTTATAGGATTAAGCAAGAGTAGCCTCCAAGTAATTTCCAAAAACATAGTCTGCTGTTCGACCCCGATACGGCGCATCTAAAAGCCCTATGCGCCGCATCTCCTTCAGAATCAGATAGATTTTATTTTTCTCTTCGCATGGCCGCTTGAATCAACTAAAACGGAGTCCGGATGAAGATTTTATGACCAAAACAGTGAAGCATCTTCTAAAGTTGTTACGTAAACATTATTTCTTCATTTGGCTTCGATTCTTCACTTGATTTATCGGTTAAGGCTCATATACGACGTATCTCAAGGATAGGATGCGCCGCATTCGATGTAATCCCGTCTTGGTCTTCAAATATCTAGGGCTTCTATACGGCGTATTCATAGAATCCGATACGCCGTATTCTTCAAATCGACCAAGTTTCATATACGGCGTATTCCCAAAGATGGATACGCCGTATGCATCAAAGTCAGGCAAGGTCTTGAACTCTTCTAAGTATATGGATACGGCGTATCTAATTAGCGTTGATACGCTGTATTGAGTGTCTGATCAGTAGGCATTTTTCAATATCTTCGTTTTTGCTCCAAAACACATCTTTTTCCATAACTTTCTCCAATTGCTCTGATATTACTGAGATTTACAAAAGTAAATGATTAAGTACCAAATCTCACACATAATAGTATAAAATGAGCAATATAAACGGGATAATGATGCTAATAATATGTACTTATTTGATGTCATCAGTGATGCATGCCAAAAATCCGGTAGTCTTTCTCGAAGAGATGAAATGCCACAAAAGAGCATTCAAGTCTGTGAATTATTCGATATTTGGGGAATTGATTTCATGGGACCATTTCCTAAATCACACAAATACGAATACATTCTCGTTGCTATTGACTACGTTTCCAAATGGGCTGAAGCTGAAGCTTTACCCACCAATGATGCACGAGTAGTTGTTAATTTTCTCAAAAAGCTTTTCGCTCGTTATGGAATTCCTAAAGCTTTAATAAGTGATCGAGGAACCCATTTTTGTAACAAACAAATGGAGAAAATTATGAAGCGATACGGAGTTCATCATCGTTTCGCTACAGCTTATCACCCACAGACCAGTGGTCAAGTTGAAAATACCAACAGAGCCTTAAAAAGGATACTCGAAAAAATGGTTAAAGACAATCCCGCCGTTTGGTCGAGGAAACTAGATGATGCTCTGTGGGCATTTCGCATGGCTTACAAAACACCAATTGGTACAACACCATACAGACTTTTGTATGGAAAAACCTGTCATTTGCCGTTTGAAATCGAACATCGCGCTTACTGGGCACTGAGAAGCTGTAACCCAGATCTCAAAATAGCTGGAGAAAAGAGATTTTTTGCAATTGCATGAACTCGATGAATTAAGACTCCAATCTTACGAGAACTCCAAGCTTTACAAAGCTAGAACCAAAGCCTATCATGACAGAAAGCTAAGAATCCGAAAAGAATTCAAAGCTGGAGACAAAGTTCTGCTTTTTAATATGAAGTACAAGTTCAAAGCTCCTAAGCTGAAACCGAAATGGTTCGGACCGTATATAGTGAAACATGGATTTCCATCTGGATATGTTGAATTGCATGACAAACATGATGGAAGTTTCATTGTTAATGGGCACCGAATTAAATTGTATTATGACAAGGAGCAAATGAATGAAGTTTCTATCAAAGAGATTTCGCCTGAATCGGAATATGAAGCTATAGCATTTATGTCACCTTTCCCGGCCGATTTCAAGAAAAACACTCTGTGGGCCGAGGATTCTGGTTATATCTATGATGTTCTTCCTAGACCATGGGAGAAAATTAAATTGGAAGACATAGATGAAACTGGAGAAGGAATAGTGAAAGGAAATGTGGTGTATGTTCCAAAATTCTCAAAGAAGAATCCAGAAATTGCACCAACGTGAAAAGGAAGTTCGAGTCCGGCTGATGACTCGTTAATAAAACAAGCGCTTCTCGGGAGGCAACCCGTGTGTTTTCATTTTTATTTTTATTTTCAAGTGATTAAACCCCAAAGTTTTTTCTAAATTCTTAGTTGAACTTAAGTGTGGGGGTGTATCACTAGCTTTTAATAAAACGAAAAAATATTTCGTGTGTGTTTCTTTTGTTTTAAGATTACTGCAGGTAATGATTGCGAAGCTGGGATGCTAGGATCTAGAATCACCCTGAGCAGAAAATACGGTTTATTCTCTTATTTCCCTATTTCATTCTATGAAATCGTTTATCACATTGAGGACAATGCTTAACTTAAGTGTGGGGGGGGGGGTGAATAGGAAAATAAGAATAGATTGTATGTTCGAGCTTAATTTTAAATTTTCTTTGCCCTTGCAATCTAGTTGTTTGTCATTTTAAAGATTATATATTTATCCACTGGTGAACCAGTAATTTTTGAAAATTCGAGATGTGTCCCAATTAATATTGCAATCCATTCTGGGATCGATAACATTAGCTAGCACATATTATATCCTTTCCACTAAACTGTGAGGATTTGAGCCTGTTTCGTATACAGCATACATCTTTTATGCTTAGATCTTTTGCTATGAGTGTGCCGGTGATTTTATTTATTCTAGAACTTGTACTTGTAAATCATTACGAGACCGTTGTGAGATCACATTTTTTTTTGTGATATAAGTGTATATGCGTGATAAGAGGCAACCTTAGGATTTAACCCAAATGGCCTTCCATTTACATATAATTATATATTAAGCTAGTTACATTGGCTAGTTTACCACTCATATGGACCCCTTGTTAGCGTTTATCTTTAACGCTAGATACCCTTAGTTACACCCTCCGAGCCTATCTTTTTCTTTTGATAAAACCTAGAAAAATTCAAAAAGATTTTACACCTTTTAGCCTAGCCTTACCCCTAGTCAAGTCTTGGTTGGTTGCTAGCTATTTGGCAAGATTGATGTTATGTGGGAAATCATGAAAGTTCGAAGAAAGTTGCAAACTCCAAAAGTTGTGAAGTTATCGCAATTATAAGATAAAAAAAAAAAAAAAAAAAAAAAAAAAAAAAAAAAAAAGAAGAAAAAAAGAGAAAAAGAGTCATCGCAACTATAAGGTGACAAGAATGAGCCAATGGGCTAGTGAATAAAGTATGAATCAAGGAAGTATGGAGTTTCTCGCAAAATGGCATGATAGTGGTTTGTAATAGCTAGTAACATTCGGTTAATAGACTTTGATTAGTTTTTGTTTTTATCATCAAACCTCTCTCAAATATATCCCATGCCTTATCCTACCCTTTTGACTTTGTGAAATTATTAAATGTATGGACATGTAGTGACCATCCGATTTCTTGAGGAATTGACTAACGTTGTTAGCGATCTGGGGCGTATTTTGGCAACCATCCGTTATGCAAGTAACGTTGTTAGCGAACCAACGTACAATCTAGTGACCATCCGTTATTTGGTAAAGCAAGAATTCGTTGTTAGCGATCTATTATGTTTTGCATGAAATAGTGGCACATAAGTCTGATATTGCCCCTAAGCCTTAAACCCGAATAAAAGTCCTCTTTGAAATGTTTACTTGGCGCTCACACCATTTCGGTGTAGTTTTGTTTCTTGTACAAGCTTATGGTAATATTTAGATCATGACTGAGCAAATGAGTATCATTCCTCTTATATACTCCACCAATCATTCAAATGAGTGTTTTGAGTGAATTATAGTTCATTTCCCTTTCGTGAGGTGTTTAGTAATGTGTATCATGCAAGAAAATCATTTGGGTATTGTCAAACATCTCGATGCTTCATCCCTAAAAGCTTAAAATGATGGATCTATCTTGTACTCGTGCTTGATAGATTTGCATCACATTTTTCCTATCATTTTTGTATGCCATGTGGATAATTGTTTTTTTTTCTAGATTTGCTTGAGGGCAAGCAAAGTTCAAGTGTGGGGGATTTGATAACGCTTAAATCTAACATGTTTTTAGTAGCGTTATTTGTGTTTTTATATGTGTTTTGTGGTTATATTTATATGCTTTTGTTACTTAATCGTACCAAAGTGTGTTTGCGAAGTTTATGTAGCCAAAAACAGGAAAAAGGATGAAAACGATGCAAAAACGAGGAAGAAGGAAATATTTATGATTTCATGAAGATTCTTGTGGCAAGTCCCGCACCAAAAGGTACTTAGAAGAGTAAAAGTCCATGTAGTCGAGTTAATGAGTTTAAAGATGAAGGGAAAGATCAAAGAACCAAGAGCTACGAACAAGAAATAAGTCAAACGGCAAAAGACCAAAAAGAGTAAATCAGCAAGCTCCATCCGATCGGATGCAGCCCGCATCCGATTCGGATGGAGGTCAGTTTTGAAGACCAACCGATCGGTTGGATGAAATACTGATCGGTTGGATGTCGTCTGATTTCCAAACCTTCATCATTAAGTCTTGTGATTGCTACACATCCGGTTCTAGGACCTTCTAATCAAAATAATGGTCTAATTAACACTACTTGGAGGACAAGAGATGCATTAATGAACCAAGACCCTTGGTTGGAGTATTATAAGGACCACTTGATGAGTATTGAAAAAAAACACAACTATCAATCAACAAGGAGAATCCATCAACCACTCATCACATACTCTTAAATTCGTCCAAAAAGTCCAGGAACAAAAGGAGAGTCGAAGTCCAATTAATCTCTTGTGAGAATCATTGCCTTTTCACTTGTAATCTTATTTTCAATCATTGTAAGACTCTCAATCATGGTTTTTAATGTTCAAGGTTTTAAGATTATGTTTATGTTTGCTATGAGTGGCTAGTGCCTTTGTGCACTTGCTTAGATGATGTGTATTACCTATTGATTGGCATATGATTGTGATAACATGTTTTAATTCAATTTCTAGTCGATTCTAAGAACCAATTGTGATCAAGTTTCATAGTGACATTTGTTGGTCAAATTTAACTAGTTGCTAGTAATTTTAAGGGTCGAGAGAACTATTGTTATTCAACTAGTTATAATCATTTGTCTATGAATGATTGTTGTCATCCACCATTCTTGATTAAACAAAGAAACTTAATCGTGATTGTAATGAAAATGCTTTTGTCTATCAAAACGGATTGATTGTAAACCATTTCAAGGGTCGAGAGAATAATAGTTTATTATCAATTGTGACCTTTTGTCTATAATCAGTTACCTTTCGTATTGACCATTTCTTAAGCTTGTTTGATTAGGCAAAAGATTGTTTTTGTGTTTAAGGTACACCAACTTATGAACCTTGAATTGATCTTGAATTGATTGGTTGAACGTAATGCTTGTTTTTATAAACAAAGATCTTGACGAAGGTTTAATTTGTAGAAACAATAGATTAGTCACCAAACTAATTATCATAACCAACATGTTATCCAAAGTTATCACAATCATATTAGTCAATTGTAGTACACTAGTCTAAGCAAGTGTAGTTTTTAATCATTTGAATTTTCATATTATCATTATTGCTTGTTCGAGAAATTTGCTTTTAACTTACAATTCGATTCACTACACAAATCCCTGCGAACGATCCCGACTTACCATAAAAATCTTGCTACAACGGATGAGTATACTTGCTCGTATGTGTTGTTTATAGATTCGGTAATTCACCCATATAAATTTAAAACTTGCACGAACCCGACACATCAAGGAATCAGAGGATAGATACAATCTGTTCTGATAGGATAAGGTTCTGGTTCAAGACTACATCGAGTGGGTTTCGATAGTGGTTTTGAAACAGTGAGAATAAATTGTCTCAGCAGACAACAGTTCGACGGTACCGTTAAATTTAGCGGTACCGTCCCCTATTTAAGGGTACCGTGACCTGCTGAGGTCAGTTTTGACCCAGAATTAGATTTTTGACAAAAAAATTTCACATATGTTGTGATTTTTCTGGACCTTAGATTAAAAGAATTTATACCGAATAAATTCGTTTATGAATGAATCCAACGGGATTCGATGACCATTTGTCGAGAACGAGAAATGACATTTAATTGCATTTCGCAAATTAAATAAACTTTAAATATTTCGGCTGAAATATTTAAGTTGTCATTGGAGTTTAAGAGGATTTTACGAATAAATCTCGCTGATTTAGGGAGATTTTTCGACACGAGGAGAGAATTTATACCTAATAAATTCTTTGAACGTTACTGGACGAGAAGATATGACTTTTATATTTCCGAGGAAATAAATAGGTAGTCATTAGAGCAATGTGAAAGATGACTTAATATTTCCAGTGAAATATTTAAATAGTCATAAGAGGGGTACGTTTCCATTTAAAGGGGGGTGAATACGTTTCCATTTAAAAATTTAAAGCTTTTGTATCAAACTCCCGATCAAGTGTGATGTGATATGAAAAGTGTCAACTATGATCATATAGCATCAAGAGATGAATATAGTAAACTACAACATATGCACAATCAAAACACGACACATAGATAATCAACATAACCTAAGCAAATAGCCACACGAGCAAAAACGCAATGCAAATATAAAGCAATAAAGAATGAAATGAAAGTAAAGAGATAAGTAAGAAGGCGCAAACCGGACACGGTGATTTATAGTGGTTCGGTCACGAAGCTCCTCTTCGCCCTACTCCACTCCCCGAGTACCCAACTCGAGAGTTACTTCACTAATCAACAAACTCCCTTCAGGCGGAGAAAACCGTACACGTCGCTTAACTTGTTTTCCGACACTAAGCTAGATGTCGAGTGCTAATCTTAGCTAGCACCAATCTACCACGATCTACCCGATCTACACTTTACACGTCGCTCATCCTATTTCCGACACTAAGCTAGATGTCGAGTGCTAATCTTAGCTAGCACCAATCTACCACGATCTACCTGATCTACACCTTACACATCGCTTATCCTATTTCCGACACTAAGCTAGATGTCGAGTGCTAATCTTAGCTAGCACTAATCTACCACGATCTACCCGATCTACCCTTGATCCACATGATCAATCACACAAGCCCAACGGCTTCAAGAGATCTTCACTATCTCTTGAGATCACAATGATCTTGACTCACTCTCTCACAAAAGAAAAATAATCTTGATGTATGCTATGATACAATCAAGAGTGTAACCAATGTTACAATACCTAACAACTACAACTCTTGTATCTTCTTGGATACTTTGAGTTCTTCTCTTGCAAATGAAGAGGAATGATAACACTTTGTATCTACTTGGATACTTTGTGTTCTTCTCTTGCTAATCAAGAGGGATGACAACACTTTGTATCTACTTGGATACTTTGTGTTCTTCTCTTGCTAATTAAGAGGGATGACAACACCTTGTATCTACTTGGATACTTTGTGTTCTTCTCTTGCTAATCAAGAGGAATGAAGAGGATCACTTGAATGGAGGATTGGATCACTCTTAAACAAACTAAGACTCTCCAAATGATCAAAGAAAGTCATCTAAGTGAGGAGGGATTAGACCAGAGAAAAGTGACTGGAAAAATCAAGTTGAAAGTGTTAAATGGTGCACTATTTATAGGCAAGAAAAATCAGAACGTTACAAAAAATTTTGTACGGACGGCTCCACTAAATGTCCCACGGCTCCACTAAATTTAGTGGAACTGTGGAGCCGTCCCAGACAAGGACGCTCCAAATTTTGTCTTTTCTGGTGAAAACTTATTTGGGGAAGGTTGGAGCTGATTTTGGGGGGGAAAATAGCTGTTGGGATTTTTAAACTTATTTTTTAAAATAAAACATTTCTTTTTAATTCAAAAATAATTTGTAAAATATATTTTTGAAAAAATGTTTTGTCACATTAAAAATGAGAAGTTTTGAAAAATATAATCCTTCGATCATTTTTCAAGTAGTAGATTTGTTTGTCCATACGTTGAGTGATTTATGTCGGGATGAAAATCTACGACTTCGTTGAAGCATACTTGAGACGTCGGGAGATGTTGATGTAAGTATGCATTGATGATTTGTGTTTACAAGTAACTTGCACATTTTACGTTATGTATTACAAGTTACATGTTTGTCATCATTAAAACCGAAGAAATCGTTTAGTTTAAATATCGTAATATTTGCACTAACACTCTTTTTTGTCACACTTCCTTGCTTCTTGGACGTACCAGAACCACTAGGATTAGATATAGGATGATACACGAATATGCTTTTGGGTTTAAAACCCATTGGCTTATCGTGTTGCTTATTGTTATGTCTTCAGTTTTTTACAACTTGGAACCCATCATTTTGAGCGGCAACATTCTTTATAGGACTTGAACCACTTCGCTTTATCAAATCAGCTCCTAAGTTCACCCTAAATGTTTTAGGGCATTGACTGTCATTGTGACCAAAACCGAACAACTACTATATCTAGGCGGTTTCCACTCAAATTCCACCTAGATTGTATGCAGATAAGAACCTGAGCCCTCCACATAAGAAATAGAAATCACCATAGTATCTTCGAGAGGACGATTAGCCCTTATGTCAATCAAAGCCTGTAAAAAATCGAATCAAACCCATGAGTCTACACACATTGTGCTCGTATATGAATCAAGCATGATTTGTGTACCCAATCTAGTAGCTATTGTGCTCAACCCATCCTCAGTAAACGCTGTAACCGGTACATCATGCAATTTTACCCACACTATAACAGATTTCAGCTCTTCTTTTAATAAACACTCGTTAGGAGACCATGTCCTAGGAATAATTGGAGCATTACGGATCAACCATGGTCGTTTTCCAATACCCCATCCCTACCTGCTTCTGATGTAAATTTGAAAAACAAAAATCCTTTTGAATTCATTATTGTTTTAACAATACCAAACTTATTCCACAAGATCTTCACATACTGTTCCACAACAAGAAAATCTATTCATTTTCCTAGAAAATAACCATATAAAGAGTTTTCATACCTAGAAGTTGCCTCTGATGAAGCGAAAAGTGTACCGCTTTTAAGGGGTCATTTAAGCCTTAAATCGTATTTATTTGATCAAATATTGCCCTAAATCGTTCCTTTTGTCATTTTAGGTACTTTTGAGGAGAAATCTGGAAAAGGAGGCATTTTGGACGTTTTTGGAGCATAAAAGTGAAGAAAACGGCAAAGTCTCAAAAATCGGCTGAAAGTTACCTTTGACGGCGTCACATTTAACCCCAGACGGCGTCATGCCTTGGCAAGAAAAGGTGGACGTGAAATTTACTCATGATAAGCCAGTGAAAATACCATGTGAATTCTGACGGCGTCATGCTTTAACTTGATCAAGGGCGTCACGGCTTAAATCAAAGAGGGACGGCGTCACGTTCAAGGTTAGACGGCGTCAAGCCTTGATAAGCCAAAATGGATTTTTGAAGAGCTAAAGAGGGACGGCGTCGAGAAGGTCATCCGGGAACCCTAAAAGCGGCGAGGTGACGGCGTCACACTCCATAACGTGACGCCGTCAGATCCAAAAATCTATATATAGTTTTCTAATTTTTTGTCATTAGGGGAGAGCTTAGTGTGTGGAATTTTGGGAGAAAACCCTAAGACGAATTCAGCTTCTTTTTCAAGGCTTTTTGCCTTGAGATCTTCCATGTTACATTGAAGATAAGTTATCAATTAATCATTCAATATGTCTATGTGTTGTTTGATTTTATCTTATTCTTGTCTTTTGATTAACATGTTAGGCTAAATTTATCTTGTGTTTGCTTAGATCTAATGAAACCTAGCTATTGATTATTGGTTATTAGTGTGTTGTTAGTTGTATTGGATGATTGTTTATCTATGTTAGGCTTAAGAAAACTGGCTAACTTCCTATTCGGTAACTTGCTTGAACGTCTTAAGAAACATGAACCAAATGCGTACTAAAGGTTTTTATGGTTGTATTTAATGCACAAGCGAATTCTAGTGATCCCATGTTAGGAGCTTCCTAGCCGGCTCGACATAGGAGTGAAGTAGGAGCTTGTAGAGTTGGGGAAGTAAGTACGCCACCCCACGAATGGTATTAAGGAATACACCCGTCATCCACGCGACTAATACACACTAATTAACCGGTAAAAGATAGTTAGGGAGTAAGGAAATCTAAGTAAACACATTTCTCTACACATAAGTTTCTCACCACATTTTCATTTTTGTTATTTTATTTTATTTGCATCCGTAGTAATTTTGGGTTAGTTGACTAGCAACTAATTCCGCCCACTCTTTCAAAACCGAGATTTTACTTGCTTTCATAAAAATATAAAAACATAAAAAGAATCTTCCTCAACCCTTAGACCTAATTAGAGTAGTCTTTCACACCTAACGAACACTATTCCCTGTGGAGAACGATCAATCCCCGTACTTACCACTACACTATACTACATCGGTCAGGTACACTGCCTGGTGGGGTTGTAAGCCTCTTGAGATCCCTCGAGAGGTAAAACCTGTTGTAAGGTTGCAAAACCCACGCATCAAGTTTTTGGCGCCGCTGCCGGGGAATAGTTATTGTTTAGGTTGAATTTTTATTTCTATTAGGTCTACTCACTAGATTCCTTTCTAGTGAGATTTTTATTTTCTTTTTCTAGATTTTCTTTAGTCTATCTATTTTCTTCGTGTCTTTGTTCGTAACCATACCATCCGACATCATGGAAGATGGTAATATCCTTAACCACAACAACCCACCACCACAACAACCACAACCACCTCCTAGAGCCCGCACTTTAGGAGGATATTCCCTAATTTTGGATGATGACCCCCTAATCTTAGAATAACTAGGAGCCGAAGCTCGATAAAGACTCTTGCCACACCCTATGCTGAACCCGAAAGGGAAATGCATAAATTAAGGCGACTCCACCAAGCGGCTGAACCATCCACGATCAATTTTGATGATGCCCTCTCCGAGGAAGAATCCAATCATCATTCTACACCTCCTAGCCCTCAACCCAATCACGATATGGAAGTTCCCGAAATCCCAATCCCTAAATGTCTCAAGGACTACTCTTCTCCCACCCCTCGTGGTTTTTCCAATGCTATCGTTTTTCCAAATGAACACACGGATGGGGTCTTGCGTGCAACTGATATTTGGCTGGTCCAAAGTGTATGCAAGTTTCACGGATTGAAAACTGAAGATCCAATCCAACACATCAAGGACTTCCTGAAAATAGTGGATACCCTCCATACGGACGGAGCCACTAGAGACACCTCCCGGTTGCGATTCTTTCCCTTCACCCTTCATGAAAGAGCCGGAGACTGGTATAACCAACTTCCTTCCGAATCCATCTTCACATGGGAACAGCTTATCTCAAAATTCTATGAGAAATTCTTTCCCATAGGAAGAACTTCAAAGTTGAGAGACGAAATCCTCCGCTTCCATGTTGGACCAGCAGAACCTATTCACAAATCTTGGGTTAGATTCAAGGATCTAATTAGACAGGTCCCTCATCATGGCATTGAACTCTGGCTTCTTGTCCAAATCTTTTATGACAGTGTCTCCAAAAACGACCAATTGGGCATTAATAATTCATCAAAAGGAAAAATAGCCAAACTAAGCGTTGAGGAAGGATGGAATAGAATTGAGGAATACGCGAATGATCAAGACGATACCTGGGATGAACCCGATTCGATCATGAGCGTTTCCAAGATCATGAAAGAGCCTCCTTTTGCTAGCCGGGTGAGTAGATTGAATGATCAGGTATCTTATCTAGACAAGTCGCAACCAACTAAGCGGTTATCAAACCCATACTTGATCTGTGATCAATGTGGTGGCCCGCATGAAATGGAGGAATGCGAGGATGATACCACCACCGAACAAGCATGCTTGTCAAGCCACGACATCTTCGATGATCCTTCACTCTTAACTTTCTACCAAAACAATGATTTCACCCCTTGGGGAAATCTTGTGAGAGAAGAGGGAGGAGGAGAATATCCTGACTATAAGGTTAGGAGCACTTTTGAGGATGATCTTGGGCATTTCACGTTTGAAAAGAATCTGCAACTAAATGGTCTTGACAACCTTATCAATAGCCAACAAACCAACGTGAAGGCCAAATTCGCAGAACTCAACGCCACTCTCGACGGCCTTGGCAACCCGCAAAGAGATCCTTTACTCGCCATCACCACTCGTGCTGGAACAACTACTAAGGATCCACCCTACCTAGCTCAAACATCTAACGTCATGGAACCCAACACCCCTCATGAGGAGAACGATAATGTGAACGATGAAAATCCCGAGCAAACCCCTCTGGTAACTCCATCCCCACCTACTCCTGCCAAACAGCCCCTTAAAGTCCCATACCCATCTCGCCTCAAGAATCAAAAGGTCGAAAGTGATAATAAAAGATTCTTGTCTTATTTGAAGAATTCGGTCGTCACCATACCCCTTCTTGATGCATGTTATCATATGCCCAAATATAGTACATACTTCGAGAGGCTGCTCACCAACAGGAAAGGGCTCGAGGGTCTTGTAACCTTAGGAGAAGAATGTTCTGTGGTGACTCAACGAGGGCTACCAAAGAAGGTGGACGATCCAGGTAGTTTCACCTTGCCCTGTTCAATTGGATCTCTTTCAGTCAAAAATGCTTTAGCCGACTTAGGAGCAAGCATCAATCTTATGCCGCATTCCCTGTTCCTCAAGCTAGGGTATTCTGGGTTGAAACCAACCCGTATGAGCATCCAACTGGCCGATAGATCAGTCAAATACCCCTTAGGAATATGCGAGAATGTGCTGGTTAAGGTAGGGAAGTTTAAATTTCCAGTTGACTTCGTCATCCTAGAAATGGAAGAAGATGATCTTGTGCCCATCATTCTAGGAAGACCCTTCCTTGCAACTTCTCGTGCTGTTATTGATGTTCATGACGGCAAACTAACCTTACGAGTAGGGGCCGATAGCTTAACCTTCGACATCAAGGACACAATGAATCTTTCTCTCGAAGCAGATAATCAACTGTATTTCATCGAAGAAATCGATGAATTATCCGACGAGATTGACAATTGTATAGATGAACAGATGGAAGCTGGTTGGTTGCGAGATGAAGCTTTCTTACCCATCTTAGAGGAAGAAAAGACTATGGATGTGAATGCAGTCTCCTTCTATCCCAGGCAAGAAATCGAACAGCTTGAGCTTCGTAAACCCGAGAACAAACTTAAACCTTCCATCATCGAGCCACCCACGTTAGAACTCAAGGAACTCCCGAACAACCTTGAATATGCCTTCCTTCAAGGAGAAGGTCAACTTCCGGTTATCATAAGCTCCTCCTTGAAAAGTGAACAAAAAGATAAACTCTTAGGAGTTCTAAAAAAAATATAAAGGGGTTATAGCATGGAGTGTAGCCGACATCAAGGGGATTGACTCTACTTTCTGCGCGCATAAAATCCTCATGGAGGAAGATTATAAACCCTCCGTGCAGCCTCAAAGGCGAGTAAATCCCAACATAAAGGAAGTTGTAAAGAAGGAAGTCATTAAGCTCCTAGATGCAGGGCTAATTTACCCGATTTCGGACAGTCCATGGGTAAGTCCTGTACAGGTTGTACCAAAAAAGGGAGGAATGACGGTGGTGAAGAACGATAAGGATGAGTTAGTACCTCAACGAACAGTAACTGAATGGCGTGTGTGCATCGATTATAGGAAGTTGAATGACGCAACTCGAAAAGATCATTTCCCTCTCCCATTTATCGACCAAATGTTGGAAAGGTTAGCAGGGCATGAGTACTACTGCTTCCTAGATGGGTTCTCAGGGTATTTCCAAATCCCTATCGCTCCTGAGGACCAAGAAAAGACTACGTTTACATGCCCCTATGGCACCTTCGCCTACAAGCGAATGCCCTTTGGACTATGTAACGCCCCCGCCACTTTCCAGCGTTGCATGACGGCAATCTTCCATGAGTTAATGGAAGACAGCATGGAGGTCTTCATGGATGATTTTTCAGTCTTTGGAAATTCTTTTGATCGCTGTCTTGCTAACCTTGAGAAAATGCTCAAACGTTGTGAGGAGACCAACTTGGTACTAAACTGGGAAAAGTGCCACTTTATGGTGAAAGAAGGGATTGTGCTGGGGCACAAAATTTCAGGAAGTGGAATCGAAGTAGACCGGGCAAAAATTGAAGCTATATCCAAACTTCCCTATCCAACAACTGTCAAGGCAATCCGTAGTTTTTTGGGTCATGCTGGCTTCTATAGGAGATTCATTAAAGATTTCTCAAAGGTAGCTAAACCAATGACTCAGTTACTCATGAAGGATGCCCCGTTCGATTTCTCTCAAGAGTGCAAGGACGCATTTGATCTATTGAAGCAGGAACTTACCCAAGCTCCAATTATGGTTACCCCTAACTGGGAGTTACCCTTTGAAATCATGTGCGATGCTAGTGATTATGCTGTTGGAGCAGTATTAGGCCAAAGGCTTAACAAACACTTTCAGCCAATATACTACGCTAGCAAAACCATGAATCCTGCTCAAGAAAACTACACTACCACTGAAAAGGAATTACTAGCCGTGGTATTCGCTTTTGATAAATTTCGCCAGTATCTTGTCCTTTCTAAAACGGTTGTTTTTACGGATCATTCAGCTATTCGATATCTTTTCGCTAAACCGGATGCTAAACCACGGTTACTTCGTTGGATCCTACTATTGCAAGAGTTCGATGTTGAAATTCGTGATAAGAAAGGAGCAGAGAATCTTGCGGCTGATCATCTCTCTCGTCTCGAAAACCCCAGCCTCGCTGAATCTGACAAGAGTGAGATTCGGGAAACATTTCCTGAAGAGCAGCTCATGTCAATAAATGATTCTGAACCTTGGTATGCGGATTATGCTAACTACCTGGCAAGTGGAGTCATTCCTGAGCATATGAGCAGGCATGAAAAAAGGAGGTTCTTTAATCAATTAAAGTACTACTTTTGGGATGAACCCTTCTTATTTCGAAGATGTCCAGATCAGGTAATCAGGCGTTGTGTTTCGGAAAGAGAGGCTGTCAGAATTATGAAAGAGTGTCATGCAGGTCCATCTGGAGGACATCACGGAATAAGCACTACTGCACGAAAGGTCTTTGACGCGGGATTCTATTGGCCTACAATATTTCGTGATGTGAAGGGAATGATACAAACTTGTGACGCATGTCAAAGAGCTGGGAATATCTCTAGGAGGGATGAAGCCCCACAGAATTATATACAAGTTTGTGAGGTTTTTGATGTTTGGGGAATTGATTTCATGGGACCATTCCCCTCTTCTGGAGGGAATGAATACATCTTGGTGGCCATTGATTATGTTTCGAAATGGGTGGAAGCACAAGCCCTTAGGACTAACGACGCTAGGGTAGTCATTCATTTCTTAAAAAAATTGTTCGCTAGGTTCGGAATTCCGAAGGCTCTTATTAGTGACAGGGGAACCCATTTTTGCAATTCACAAATGGAGAAAGTCATGAAAAGGTATGGAGTCTCTCACCGATTCTCCATCGCTTACCATCCTCAAACCAACGGTCAAGTCGAAAACACTAATAGAGCCATAAAGAGAATATTAGAGAAAACGGTTAATCAAAACAGAAAAGATTGGTCTTTTAAGCTCGATGAGGCTTTGTGGGCATTTCGAACCGCCTATAAGACACCAATCGGGACAACCCCGTTCCGTATGGTATATGGCAAGGCATGCCACCTCCCAGTAGAACTGGAACACAAAGCATATTGGGCACTTAAGACTTGTAATTTGGATTATACAGTTGCGGGAACAAATAGATTCTTACAGCTCCAAGAGCTTGATGAATTGAGATTAGAGGCTTATGAATCTTCCATCACATACAAAGAGAGGGCGAAAAGATGGCATGACCAACGGATTAAGAGACCCAAAGAGTTTTCAGAAGGAGACAAGGTCTTATTATATAATTCTCGCTTAAGGCTATTTCCTGGGAAACTTAAATCTAGATGGTATGGACCTTTTACCGTAAGGAGCTCCTCTAAAACCGGAGCCGTTGTATTAATTGACGACGAGGATAGAGAATTCACTGTGAATATTCAACGAGTCAAGCATTATCAAGAGAATGGTAATGAAATGATCAATGAGGAAGACATAACTTTCGATGAAGAAGTCACGTAATGTACGTGACTTTGAGTCTAGCTACAAGACTCGTTAATAAAGAAAAGCGCTTCTTGGGAGGCAACCCAAGCTTTATTTGTTTTATTTGCTTTGTGTGTTTATTTATTTGTTTGTTTGATTTTATTTTCCGTATGTGTGTTTAATTTTTATCATTATTGATTCATGTTCAAAAGTAATTTGTGAAAATGCTTTATTTTGTTTTTAACTTCGTCTTAACTACATATAAAGGTATTTTGCAAAAGTTAAGTGTAAGGGAAATCTAAATCGGTTTATTAGAACACAAATGAACATGAATCGTAATAATAATAAAATAGCATACATATTCGTATTTGTTTGAGTCAAATGCTTGTATCGAGTCATAATGATGTTTTGCAGGATTTCCAGGAAGTAAGGTAAAGGTTTTTCCAGAAATTTTCCGGAAACTTAAAATGAAAATTTTTGTCAGGTCATTTCTGACGGCGTCAGGGTTTATAACCTGACGGCGTCAGATTTAATTTTCAGAAATTTTTGAAAGTTTTGTTTTTAAAAAAAAAAAAAAAAAGTTTTTATTAAAATCTCCAACTTATAATCTCCAGGAATCTGCAAAGTTATCATTCCACAAGCATTATATCCTTATATATAGATTTTATCCCGCCGATGTTATGCAGGTTTTCGTGTTTGTTTTCTCAGGTTTAACAGGTTATTTTGGAAAAGGAAATGTTTTGAATCAAGCTTGTGGCGATGCATTAGTCATGGAGCTTCTACATTACTTTGGAGGAAGATCTAACCGTGTAATTTCATTATCCACCGAGCGAATCAGGGGAGTATTTGATTTCATTCTTTTACCTTATTTACTTTTACATCTTGTTATTTGAACATTGGGGACAATGTTCATCTTAAGTGTAAGGGGGGGTAAAAGTACGATTTTAGAGAATGCCATTGCGCTTGATTTTTGTTTGTTTAATAATAGATGTGTAATAAAACTGAGATAAATACCTGTTAGGGTAATTTTAGTGCCAAATTTAAAATTTTTTACAACACTTAGGAGTGAAACTTTGATCTTAATGAGCGTCTCACGGATAGGAGTTATATGACTAGCACAAAAAACCGTACCACTAAAAAAAATTTCCACCCCTAAATATGTGAGGTTCGCCCCTAGAATTGGTAGGAAAAGCATTTATGCTATGATGTGTGTACCGGTAGCACTTAGATTCTAGAACTTGCGTTAGGACCATTCCAAGGCCACAAGTGAGACTACATTCGTGTAGTTAGATTTACTACATGATAAGAGGCATTAGGATTAACCCATTGTTTTACACCTGTGTTTTTGTTATAATTACATTGGCTACATTGGTCAAGTAATTCTCCCACACCCTTTGCGTTGTACTCATTTTTAGTACACGATACCCCTAGTATAACCCTAAGAGCCTATCTTTTCGTTTCGACCTTTAAGCATTTTACTTAAAGGAAGAATTTGTTACACCCCACTAAAATGTACACCCAAATCGCCTTAGCCTACCTTGTATGCACTCATCTTTAGTGCATTATTGTGACAACATTTGTTTAAACCCCAAGTTAATTATCTAATTGATTACATGGTTGCTAAGTCGAGTCATATCCTTGTACATATTGTTTTGGGACGATTGGGACTCATGGGTAAAGTACTAGTATAATGGAGTAATGGGGAAGAACAACATTATTACCCCCATATGTGCTAAATGTTTTAAAAGTACTCCAAGTTTTTCAATTATCTTAATTCGAGTCGTTAGATTAGTATTTGTAAAGTTATGTAAAAGTTCAAGTGTAAGGGGAATGCAATGCCCCTATGATGTATTATTTTGGATGGTAGGGCAAGAGTGTATGCAAAAAAAAAAAAAAAAAAAAAAAAAAAAAAAAAAAAAAAAAAATCAAGAAAAATACAAAAAAATGAGAAAATGAAAAAATAGAAAAAAACATACGGACTACCATCCCGTTTCATTTTACGTTTGTTTTATGTTTGTTTTTGTTTTTGTTATTTCGTTTCTAGCTTAAGATCGAGTCTAGTCTTGGCTTAGCAACATTGTATAGTACATGTAATTGATCAAGATCTTTAACTAGCCACCAGTAAAACATCCTTTATCCAACAAAACCGTGTTTTCCTTTTCCCTACACCTAACGTTATAACCCATTTAAAAGCCCTCTTTGATAGTTTATCTTAGGTGCTTACGCCTAGTGGAGGAGGTTATCAATCCTTTCCCAAGCCTATGGTAATCTATTTGCTATGACAGGTAGTGAGAGATATTATCCGTTTTCATTTATGAGATTTATTTTGATGACACTTGAGAGATGTGAGTATCTAAACACTACTTGTGAGGTGCTAGTTTGTAATCTCCGTGCTTATTATGATTGAAGTGGAACGAATATTTGTTGTAATTACTTTTATGTTAGCATTAAATGACCCCTAACTTGTATTTTGATTAGAATAAAAGCGCATTTGCTTGAGGACAAGCAAATCTCAAGTGTAAGGGTATTTGATGAAGCGAAAAGTGTACCGCTTTTAAGGGGTCATTTAAGCCTTAAATCGTATTTATTTCATCAAATATTGCCCTAAATCGTTCCTTTTATCATTTTAGGTACTTTTGAGGAGAAATCTGGAAAAGGAGGCATTTTGGACGTTTTTGGAGCATAAAAGTGAAGAAAACGGCAAAGTCTCAAAAATCGGCTGAAAGTTACCTTTGACGGCGTCACATTTAACCCCAGACGGCGTCATGCCTTGGCAAGAAAAGGTGGACGTGAAATTTACTCATGATAAGCCAGTGAAAATACCATGTGAATTCTGACGGCGTCATGCTTTAACTTGATCAAGGGCGTCACGGCTTAAATCAAAGAGGGACGGCGTCACGTTCAAGGTTAGACGGCGTCAAGCCTTGATAAGCCAGAATGGATTTTTGAAGAGCTAAAGAGGGACGGCGTCGAGAAGGTCATCCGGGAACCCTAAAAGCGGCGAGGTGACGGCGTCACACTCCATAACGTGACGCCGTCAGATCCAAAAATCTATATATAGTTTTCTAATTTTTTGTCATTAGGGGAGAGCTTAGTGTGTGGAATTTTGGGAGAAAACCCTAAGACGAATTCAGCTTCTTTTTCAAGGCTTTTTGCCTTGAGATCTTCCATGTTACATTGAAGATAAGTTATCAATTAATCATTCAATATGTCTATGTGTTGTTTGATTTTATCTTATTCTTGTCTTTTGATTAACATGTTAGGCTAAATTTATCTTGTGTTTGCTTAGATCTAATGAAACCTAGCTATTGATTATTGGTTATTAGTGTGTTGTTAGTTGTATTGGATGATTGTTTATCTATGTTAGGCTTAAGAAAACTGGCTAACTTCCTATTCGGTAACTTGCTTGAACGTCTTAAGAAACATGAACCAAATGCGTACTAAAGGTTTTTATGGTTGTATTTAATGCACAAGCGAATTCTAGTGATCCCATGTTAGGAGCTTCCTAGCCGGCTCGACATAGGAGTGAAGTAGGAGCTTGTAGAGTTGGGGAAGTAAGTACGCCACCCCACGAATGGTATTAAGGAATACACCCGTCATCCACGCGACTAATACACACTAATTAACCGGTAAAAGATAGTTAGGGAGTAAGGAAATCTAAGTAAACACATTTCTCTACACATAAGTTTCTCACCACATTTTCATTTTTGTTATTTTATTTTATTTGCATCCGTAGTAATTTTGGGTTAGTTGACTAGCAACTAATTCCGCCCACTCTTTCAAAACCGAGATTTTACTTGCTTTCATAAAAATATAAAAACATAAAAAGAATCTTCCTCAACCCTTAGACCTAATTAGAGTAGTCTTTCACACCTAACGAACACTATTCCCTGTGGAGAACGATCAATCCCCCGTACTTACCACTACACTATACTACATCGGTCAGGTACACTGCCTGGTGGGGTTGTAAGCCTCTTGAGATCCCTCGAGAGGTAAAACCTGTTGTAAGGTTGCAAAACCCACGCATCAGCCTCCAAAACGATGAAAAAGGGATTTGGACTTCTGCATTTTCACAAGTTTGTATACCCTCTTATAATGAACGAAAATTCACCACTCGTTTACTTCATTCAGGACAGATCAAGCTCGCAAACGAGATGGGAGCAGATTGGGTACCATGTTCCTTTGCCCGCTTTCCTACCTGTTCGTTCTCTACAATATTTGAGTCATTAGCAACCTTTAAAGCCTCTTGGACAATGTTGGGACTTGTTCAATGTTATGGTCTTTGTTATTTCCACTAGTATTTTCTATAGCAGTGTCAAGCTGATTCAGCCCCTCCCACACATGAGTTTAGGACCTCAAAGTGAGCAGTTCCATGATCAAAACCAACAGGTTTTAATGGTTTCCAATCATCTCCCAATAACACAAGTTTTCCTTCTCATATTTGACTTTCGAAATCATGAATCTTTGCAGCTAAAGAAGAAAGATTTGGACCTTCATTAACCTTAGAAGACTTAGTTGTTAAATCATCAACATTCAAGAACGAACCAACATCATTTGAAATTGTAGACTCCTTTTCTTATCCTTATATTGTCCACCCACTCCCCTTCTTGAATCCAGAAAACCTCTTTCCATGATTACACAATATATGCAACACAACTACACAAGTATCCCTGATTCTGTCTAAGAAACCCATAAAGAAACCAATAAAAACCAAAACAACAATGGAATATTAGTTACATTAAGCACAATACGTAATCCTAACTGAAAATTGTTAGTCACCCAACAACCAAAAAATATGGTAATGGAACAAGAATAAAAAAGTAAAGGATGAAACCCTAAATCGCATAAAAAGAGAAACCATAATAAACGAATAAGAACCCTAATGAAATCTGAATAAACAAACGTGCTTATGAATTAAACAAGTTTTAATTGTAAACATGAACCTTTAACATACATATTAGAATTCCAAAACCGATTAGGATAAAGTAGGAAGATTGCGAGATAGGGTTTATAGTTGGTCGCCGTTTTTCGCAAAAGGGATGGAACATGTTTTTTACTCTACAGTATTGCTACTTTATATATATATATATATATATATATATATATATATAGGGTACGGTTCTATAGAAAAGTATAATTAGATAAAAAAGTGAGAAAAAAAGTTATAGGGTAGATTTTACAAATGTCTCAAACTTCAGGGTAAAAAAATGAAAAAAATAAATAAAAAGGGCGGAACCCATTATCTCCATCACCACCATTTTACTGGTAACAAAAAAACACACACTCCGATCATTCAATCCCGATCAAAAACCCATTATATCCATCGCCACCATCTCCGTCTCTATCGCCACCATCATCTACATCGCCACCACTCCGATAAAAAAAACCCAAATTCTGACAATTACCGATTAAAATCAAAGCAAAATTAGATAAAACACTCGTGAATGCCATAACTTTGCTCTCCGATCATCAGAAAATTGACGAAAAATAAGTTTCGAAATCGTAAGTGCCCTAATTTTAGATATTCATCATGTTGTTGGTTTAAACATGTTATAATTATGTATAATTTTTATGATTGAGGCAAATGTAAAGATTGTGTTATTTTAGTGCATTCCGACAATTGTAGGTTTTTAATTACAGATTTTTTTTAATTTTTATCTTATTTTAGTGCATCATCGTGAAAATTATAAAATAATTAGTGTTATTATGGAATTGAATGACATTTAATGAATTTGTATGTATAAAATTATATTTTAGTGCATCTTTGTAAATAATATGTTATAGCATTTATTTGTGTGAAAAAGTGCATCGGTATAACGAATTTATATTTTTTGTTAGATTAGAGCGATAGATTGATGCATCCATTGTGTATTATTAGAGCATCACGTGACGTGTTTGGCATCTGTTTGTTTGATTAATGCATCAGGCATTAATGTTGTGATATCTGTTAGAATGATTAAAGCATCACGCTAAAAAAATTAACGCATCGGGAGTGTATGGTTAGTGCATGAAGTGACAAATGTAGGGCATAAAATGTGTGTGATTAGAGCATGAAATGAAAAAGTAAGGGCATCGAGAGTTTATGATTAGGCCATCTCATGAAACGTTAGCGCTTGAAGTGTGTATGATTAATGCATCATGATTATACATTATGTACCTAGTGTACATTTTAAAGCATCAGCAACTCATTTTATTGCATCTATTAGTATAATTAGAGTGTTGCGTGACACGTTAAGGCATCCCGAGTGTATGAGTAAAGCATCACGTTACACGTTAGGGCATCAGTTTTTTTATTATTTAATATGAAATAAGCGTTAGCGCATCTGTTATTATGATTAGTGCATCAATGTAAAATACTTGGGCGACTATTTGTATGTTTAGTGGATCAATGGACGTATTAGGGCATAAGCGAATATTAATTAGTGCATCGTGAGACATATTAAGGCATCAATGTATACGTTTAGTGTATCTGCTTGTATGTTTAATTATACTCATTCCAATTAATGCATGACAGTGTTTGGAGGTTTGCTTGTTTGCGTGATCTTCAGTTAATGGATGTGTCTCATTACTCATGGCTCACCTCGACGTTCTGATGTTCCCTCTATTGCAGTTGTACGTGTTTAGTTTAGTTAATGAATATATCAGTAAACATCCTAATATATCAGTAACTGGCATGTTATGTCCAAATCCTCTACTCGAAAGTACTTTAGTTTAGTTTGCATAATGTATGATTGGAGCAGGTTTTTGTGTCATTAGTGGAAAGTACTATTGATTTTGAATGTCGTTAATTGATATATGATATAAGCTTTATGTATTATGCTAAGATATTTATGTATTATGCTGAGTCGAGAAAAGTTAGATATTAGGGCATCTATGAGTATGATTAGTGCATCGAATAAGTAAATATTAGTGCATCCATTTGCGTTTTTAGAGCATCTGTTTGGACATATTAGCTTTTTTTTTCCTCATGACGCTTTTTTTAGTGTTCCTGTATTTGAGCTTTATATATCACTAAGACGTTCTTTTAGGAGAACCATATGTGTCAATAGCCACGTAAAGTTTCTTTTAGGATCATGCCTTCATGTCTTCTGCTGTGAGAATCTAACCTTTCTAAATCTTTAATCATGTCATGAATTCATTTTGATACCAACTTGTAATCAGATGCATGTTTTTTATCTTTGCAAAATGGCAGTTTGGGTGGTTTGGATAACGGGACAAAATCAGTAGGTTTCAAATGGGTCATTTCTTAGTGCAGATCAAGCCTGGTCGGGTCGACCCACATATCTATCATTTTCATTATTAAATTTCTATAAAAATAGTTAATCCATAAACAATGACTTCATAAGCTATCTCATTACAGAAATTATCGAAGGGCCTAAATTATCGCAGGCCCCAGTTTGATTTATGTGACCAAAGTTGAGACATAATACTAAATTTATAGCTTCTCTAATCTTCCTAACCTTTCCCCTTGTGGTTAGACCTTCATCCATGCTCAGTGGTTCTTGAAGTAGGTGTTCCGTAGTTAATGCCCTTTGTCTTTTGATTCACTGTGAAAAAGATCTTACGAATTAAACACATATCTTTTTTAATGCTGAAAATTGACAAATATAATATTTTATTGGTGGTTCGTGCTCTTTATGATTATTTTATGCAACTTTCTTATGTTAAAAACATGACCAATTTGTACACGTATCTCTGTTAAAGAGTCTCCTGTTGCTTGTTTATGCTACCAATCTGACATTTAGCACTCTGCCACTAGCTACATGCTTAGATTGGACTCGCGTAAGTTCCTAATTTTCCTTCTTAAACTGATCAACTTCCACAACTAGTGTCTCGATTTATATAGCAGAAATATTAATCGCTTTGTTTCTTTTTCTAGATTGGACGTTTACATTGTCTGTTACCTTGGTGGGAGGATGCAACAGTTGACTTCATGAACAGCGGAGGATACAATGTCTCCTCCCAGATTAATCAGGTTCTGAAGGAAACACTCATCATATGGGGCGAAGATGATCAAATAATCGACAGCAAACTTGCTGTGGTTAGTACCTTCATGTCATAATCATCCTTATTCATGATCAAATTATATATTATGCATATTTTAAAATATCTTACGTAATGACACAGCGATTACATTGTGAACTTCCAAATGCAATAATTCGCCAAATACCAAAATGTGGACATATTCCACATGTGGAGAAACCAGATGCTGTCACAAACTTGATCAAGGATTTCATCGAGACCAAGACCAGCCCTCTTCCATTGTTAACAAAGCAGGAAGAGAAGGTGTTGGTTGGTCAACTGGAATAGTTGAAGTTATACCTTTTCAGACTATGTATTTGGTGGCATTCTGTAAATAAGAAATGTAAAAGTTTCAAATGTTTTAATGTTTCTTCTATATCTTTGGTTGGATCTTTATTTTTATCTTTAGTTATATATATCATTTGCTACGTTTTATAGGTACGCAAGTTTGTAGGACTTATGGACTTGGGAGGAAAAAAAAAGAAGCCTATGGACTTAGGAGGAAAAAAAGGAGGGGAAAGGGACATGTTCGGAACAAACCTTATAAAATAAAAAAAGTTACAATGAGGCCTTTTTAGTTGGGGAAAAAAAGGAGGTGGGAAGGGAGGGGTGATTTGCACTATTTTCTCACTTTTCCACCAAAGTGGGTTTTTTTCTTTATATATATATATATATATATATATATATATATATATATATATATATATATATATATATATATATATATATATATATATATATATATATATACATACAATAGTGTCATGGCCCACCCACCTGGGCGGGCATGACTTATAAGCCCTCCCGGGCATATAAGCCCGCCTCAGGCGAACATGTCTTATAATTATTGTTGGCATATTTTACTATAGCGAAAGAAGGGTGGTAGAAAATGGTTGAAAATTATACATGGTGAAAGAAAGGGTTGTACCCATGTTGCAACCTGTAATTTACATTAACCAATTATTGTGCTTTATTAATAACACAATCTGACCTTAGTTTTATCCAGCTTTTTTCTTTATTACTTTTGTTAAGCATAAGCATTGACAATACATACTTTTAAATGTAACTCCTCAATGTTACTCATATTATTGTACAGTATAACATAAATACCATGCTTAATAAAATAAACTAAATATATGATAAACATGATTGAAAGGACCTATTTTGAGTATGCCTTAAAATAGCTCGTACATAATCCTCAATAAAATTTCCTTTTGATAGCTTTTTCGGAAGCTCGGTCTGCTGATCCATTTGACCAACTTCTTGAATTATGCCATGATTCTAGAGAAGTTAGAGTCACCTATACCAAATCAAGGAAGCTAAAAAGTTTAAAATAAATAAGCAAAATTTCACGGAATTTAATCAAATAGACTTCAAGTGCATATAAATGTAAACCTAATGGAAACCTAAGAAAGGGTTAAACATCAAACATGGATCCAACTTAGAATTTTTGATAAAGGTGCATGAAGCAAGTGGGTGAAATTGTGATGCATAGAGTATCTGGTTATATGTTACTTTGAAGCTGAAAGTCTAAAACTAATACATGTCTTTGTTTAGTAAATAAAAAATACGTCTTCTGTTAAAATAATAACCATTTAATTAAGTTATTAATTTTGCTCGCAACAAACCAATGAACAATATTAACATTGACTCGTATATAAGTTCTTAGATACTTACAGCTGCTTGAACATTGGAGTGTCTACATGGCTGAGTTTAAGGCAAACGAATCTTCCTCCATTTTTTAGTACCCTGATAAAAAAAATGAATTATTAACAGAGAAAAATCAAAGGGAACTATCATATGATTCCTACACCTTATTTTCTTCAACAATGATGTAATCAAACAAAATTTACTTATTCCATGTTGACAGGAACATATTCTAATTTGCAAGTCAAGTACCTGTATGCTTCGGCAAGAGCTTTTTCTATGTGTGTAATGTTCCTAATACCAAAAGCGATAGTGTAACCATCCATTGATCCATCCTCAAAATGAACTTCTCTGCATCTCCCTCAACCCATATGAGGGACCCCAGATCGCCAAGCCCTGCATTATGTTAGAAGCGACTAGTAATCCATGATGGAACATGGCTAAAAACTTGCATCATTACTCTAATATGGATGATGAATTTCTGTCATGCAACTTAACAAAACTCACCTCTTTGTTCGGCTCGATTTCTACCAACATCCAACATATTTTGATTAATATCACAAACATAACTCTGAGTTTCTGCTTGCAAATCATCTTCAAAGGTGTCTTGCATGGCTCCGCGGTTAACATTATTGATAGTTTCTAGGATCCTGAAAGCGACATCATCTGTGAAAATTCTAGCAACATCAAATTCTATGATCAGTTAGAGATCAATTACATATGAAAAAGGTTCACCGAGACAAACTAACCTGTCCCACCAACAACATCAAGATGCTTCATCCCTGGAAACAGTCTCAATTTTCCAACCAATTTGAAAAAGAAAAAAAAAGCGAGCGTATCACAAACATAAATCTGAGTTTTTGCATGCAAATCATCTTCAAAGGTAATTTTCAACTAATCTGATAACTAATGGGATATGAACGTATCAGTTTTTATATTGAATGCAAGTATTTGGTTAAGTTTAGATTTTGGTAAATGACCAAAAAGGACGTGAGGTGAAAAATATGAATATTAGATTTAGCTACATGTTCTTATATTCATTAATGCTTTCTTTAGTAGCATTTGATCTCGACCCTTCCATCACATCCTTTAGCGGAATGTGATCTGATGTATAATAAATAAGAACATGTTCAATTGGTGTGAATCGTTCTTCCATATTCGTGTGCCTTTCTGTTCTTGTTTGCAACATTAACTGTGGTCCCATGTGCTGGTGGTACAGGTTTAAACAATACATAATGTGAGGCATATTGAATTTTTTTTCCATTAATTAGTAATGTAATAGTTATATTTACACTGTTAGTATTTCCTCTGTCTCTGGAATGTTGGGATTGAAGTAGTAGTACGTGGCTGGGGTCTCGGATAGTTGCAGCACTCCCGTTACTGCATGTCCGATTTGAGAATTAGTTGCAGAATCATATTCGTTCTCCCAAGCCATCAAGATCCTTCGGTTTTTCACCCAAGCTTATGACCCGCCTGATGGTCCGGCTAGCTTAATAAGTTTACTTGATAAGAAGAAAACCATTGCACATAATTATGATAGCGATTACATTGTGCACGAAATGTCATGCGTTTATGTAAATCGGCATAATTTAGTCCTTCAAATATTTCCATGTTTCAACTAAATATTAATTCGAAAGCATGAAACGCAAAAAAAGATAAAGATAAAGAAAAAAGGTGTTTGTGGTATGCTGAACAACACATTACATAATATAAATGCATTGATTGGTTTAAAAGAAGTTGTAAATTATTACAATCGGTTTGAGAATATAAACCGAAATTTTAGCTTTAAACAAAGGTAAAAATAAAATTCTATCCTCACGATTTATGCATTAAGTAACGCATTAAGTATTAAAACATTCGACCAAAAAAGTGTATGTGAGCCAATTTGACCGGACCTCCGAATGACCCATTATGCAATCTGCCCATTTTCATACCTATAACTTGTTTATGATATGTTCCCGTTGTCTCTCCAACTGTGGTAAATGCCTCTGAATTCCTAACCTGCAACACATTAAATTATTGATACCATATGAAAGAAGAGAGAAAACCTCATGCTATTTGTCTTTATGTCCCACATAGATGAAACAGTAAAATTGAAGCTACTTATAAAACGTGATGTGCATAGGAGGTATGTGTTGGGTTTAGCTTAGTATGGAGTTGTATTATATCTTGTGCGGTTAAATGTTATTATACATCTAGCTACACAAGTTATAATGCAACTTTATATGAATGCTTAATTTTTTTAAAAAAAATAATAGTGCATGTTTTTCATGTTTTCTTATTTTTATTTACAGCTTATATGTTAATGACTTATGTTATTCATGTTTCCCTCATAGACTTTATATTTACATGGATAAGTTTTGCTTTTAAAATTTTTTTTTATTTTATTTTTTTTTTTTTAAATAAAGATATCCAAAATCGTTTAAATTTACAAAAGATATCCAACAACGAAATTTGCGTTTATCTGAGTTTAAAGGAGCAGTACTAACTTGAAAGTTAGTACTGTTGGAACCTCATTGTTGCTAAAAAGCTTTAGCAGTTCTAAGTTTAAAGGAGCAGAACTAACTTGAAAGTTAGTACTGCTGGTTATGTTTGGCTTATTTCCGGCTTAGTTAAACAGTTTTAGAAAAAATGCCTTTATAAAAATTTGCTTATCTCAGCTGTTTAAGTGGCCATTCATTTATTTGACTTACTTTTATTGAACTGCTTTTGTTAGACAATCAAAAAGGAATATGATATGTGGTGTTATTATGAAAATTCTACTGGGTTTATAAGCTTGATGCACATTGTTTGGTTGTTGTCAATGTGTTTGGATGGTTTCTGTCAAGAAGTGTTTAATTGCTACTGTCAACGGGTCTTTCGTTGCTACTGTCAGGGGGTGTTTGAATGGTTACTGTGTTATCTAAACACCCCCTAATAAAAAATAAAGAAGTATGACTCGAATTGTATAATTTCAGAAAGAGATGTAAAGTAGTAGCTAACGAATCATTTTGGCACAATTCTTCGAGAAATAGATCTAATAAGAAAAATATATGCAATATAGATCTCTGTGGAAACTTATTTTAGACCGACTCGCATCTACTAAAATAAGTTACGAGATCGTTTATGGACTCTAGGTTGTTACACCTTTGATCTAGGATTTTGTCTATGACGAGCATGATGATAATATTGACGGAATATTCTAATGAAAGAAACAATACTATGATAACAAGGTTTTGCCAAACTTTCTCTTTATCGTCTCAATATTATTCAAACATAATACGGTTACATCAATGAATTGTAACGGGAATACTAATATCCTTGAGACGACTAACTACACTAACAGCCCCAATACTACTTGATCAATAGTAGTACGGTTACCCTCTATCAATAACAGGGATCAAAGGATCCTTGAGGCTAAACCAAACTAACAACATTAGACCCCATGTCTAATGTTCCCACACACACTCTTTGATGTTTTACATATTGACACCCTTTGGTGTTTTTATTCGAAGCACACTAAAACACTACATAAAACATACTAAGTATCTAAGCTATGATCTCCTTTTTATAGAAAAAAGGAGATCATTACAAAGTTGATAAGTCTTGTCTACTACTTGCTTGTTACATGTGTCAATAGCTAAGATACAACATGTATCTTTGTTTACAACTTGTTATTTGAACACATATCTAAGATATTATCTTTTGTACATCTTTGACTTTTATACAAATAATATCTTCTTCAATCTTATCCTTCCAACATTAGTATGACTCACAGTAGCATCTGTTACACTAGAAGACTTAACTGTGTAATCATCAGACTTTACACTAGAAGACTTAACTGTGTAACACTACCAGACTTAACTGATTAACACTACCAGACTTAACGACTTTACACTACCAGACTTAACGAGGAGACTTAACTTTAACACTACCAGACTTAACTGAGACAAGACTTAACCACCAGATTTAACTAGGTACCAGACTTAACCAGGTACCAGACTTAATCTTTGATCAGCAACAGCTTCATTTGTACTAGTGGTTGCTTATCATTTCAGTATTCTTCATGTTTCATTCTTCTTGTTCTGTGATCATCAAATCTATTAAAATATAATTCCCAACAATCTCACTAAATAATTTTTTTCCCATTAAATCCAAACACATTGACAAAATATTCTCCAAAACCACATCTGAAATTTTTAGGTCATAAATAGATGCAATCCAAACCGAATTATCGACACATCAAATTACTTATTAATAATGACTTACTTTTCTTGATTTCTTTGTGATTGTAGAACCAATGTGTTACTTTTCATATCTATAATCACTTCACCCGCAGGGTGGATAACAACAGATGCAATCTTCGAGTGAGTAGATAATATTGAATGAAATTAAGTTAAATTAGTACCATTATGGGTGCATTACCTCGAGCCAGAAGTTCCTGATTACAACTTTCAAGAAAGGGTTCTTTCCAGTGAAGATCCTCGTGGTAACCACTGCTCTTTCCATTTTTTTGGCTTACTTTGACTCCTTTATCAACTGGTATGGTATAATTGTTGCTAAATTCCATACTTCATTTAATGCACTTTTCTTTATTGTCACAACTCCACGTAAAGCTATAAAACATGAATTCTTAGTGCATAGTCATATTATAATATAGAAACTCACATTGCAGGTGTTCTAGATTAACAACAAAATTAACAGCAAACCTAAGGTGGCAGCTTGGGCCACTACCATGTCTGTTTTGGTTCTTTGTTTGTATTTTCTGGATGCTGATTCGACTGCTATGTTATTCATTACATAAGAGCTTAGAGCTCGAAAGGGAACCATGTTAATAGTTAATTGCTGCAATTTATTGAAAAACCACTTACTTTATGACTACGCATGATGTTGGGTTTTATATATTTCATATATTTGATGATCAAAAACAAGAAGAATGAAACATAAGGATTACTGAAAAGATAAGCAAAATACACCAAGTAGATTCTACTGCTAGGCATAAAAGATTCTACTACTAGAGTATTTTATTCTACGGCTAGTGTATTGTTGAAATCTGCTCAGGTTATAATGAGCAGTACTAACATAAGTTAGCACTGCTGGTTCAAAGAAGGTAGCAGTTAGTACTGCTTGTACAAAGAAGATAGCAGTTGGTACTGCTAGTGCAAAGAAGCTACTACTGGGAAGATAACTGAGTGACTCATACTACTGCTTAATGGATAAGAATGAAAAAGATATTTTTTGTATAAGAGTCAATTATATACGGTAGATAATATCTTTCATATGTGTTCAGTCAACAAGTTGTAAACACAGATACATGTTGTATCTTAATGACTGACACACACAAGCAAGTAGTAGAAAAGACTTATCAACTTTGTAATGATATCCTTTGTTCTATCAAAAAGGAGATTTTACCCTTAGATAAAAAGTGTGGTTAGAAGTTAATCACCAGAGTGTTTTACTGTGCTTAGAACTCAAAACACAAAGTGTGTTACAAATGTAAAACATCAAACAGTGAGTGTGTGTGGGAACATCAGAAAAGGGGTCTGATGTTGTTAGGTTTGTTTAGCCTCAAGGATCTTTGATCCCTGATTAGAGTGTAATCGTGCTATATTTGATCACATAGCATTGGGGCTGATTTTATAACAAAGAGAAAGTTTGACAAAACCTTGTTGTGATAGTATTGATTCTTTCATTTGAATATTCCGCCAATATTATCATTATGCTTATCATAGTTTTCCCTAGATCAAGGTCTAAACAACCTAGAGTCCAAAACGGTCCTAAGAGCTTATAGAAGGTGTTGATAAGTTCATGTCAGGTGGTATCAGAGCGGGGGGCTCTGGATCTAGGATGTTACAAGGTTTTAGTTGAAGAAAGAAGAAAAATTCGTTTTTGGTTTTCTTTCAAAGAGTTCTCTGTTTACACACACAAAGGGGAAGAACACACACTCAGAAGGAAGATTGTTGGGTTATGTTCTTAAAAGATTAAAGGCTTGTTTTTATTTTCATTGGCGAAGAAGGTTATTTGTTACTTATTTGTAGATGAAGTAGAATTTTTCAAGGTTGTGTTCTTATCATATCTTAAACGATTTTCTCATTTCGTTTAAAGATAACTTGTTCGTTCGTTCAAGTGACTACGAAATGACAAACACTTAAAGGAGTTACATTGTAGTGCTCAAGTGTCTTATAGAGGATGAGTTTATTGTCATGATATTGCGGTCTCCCTATACATCGATTTGGGTATATGTTCGAAGTCAAATTTAGTATAAGATATAAGACACAAGGTTGGTTTCTTTCACTTTAGCATCAAGTTAGTAATGGTTAGTTTTCTTCATCAGTCATAAAGCCTACAGAATTGGAGATTCAAATGGTTAACATATGGGTTTCAGGGGAAGCTTAAATGTTCAGATGCTTAACCATTTATATGCTACACCAAGTTTTTACTACTTATATTTCCTATTTGTTGATAACAAAAAGGGGAAGAGATATTGTGGTGGATGGCATGGATTAAGGGGAAGATAATATTGTTTCACTCATGGTGAGATTTAATTATCTCAATTTCTCTACTTCGTCTAGGGAAGTTCGTACAAGAATGTGTTTGTTTTGTAATCATCAAATAGGGGAAGATTGTTGGGTTTTATATATTTCATAGATTTGATGATAAAAAACAAGAAGAATGAAGCATAAGGATTACCGAAAAGATAAGCAAAATACACCAAGTAGATTCTACTGCTAGGCATAAAAGATTCTACTGCTAGAGTATTTTATTTTACTGCTAGTGTATTGTTGAAATTTGATCAGGTTATAATGAGCAGTACTAACATAAGTTAGCACTGCTGGTCCAAAGAAGGTAGCAGTTAGTACTGCTTGTACAAAGAAGATAGCAGTTGGTACTGCTAGTACAAAGAAGCTACTGCTGGGAAGATAACTGAGTGACTCATACTACTGCTTAATGGATAAGAATTAAAAAGATATTTTTGTATAAGAGTCAATTATATACGGTAGATAATATCTTTCATATGTGTTCAGTCAACAAGTTGTAAACACAGATACATGTTGTATCTTAATGACTGACACACACAAGCAAGTAGTAGAAAAGACTTATCAACTTTGTAATGATCTCCTTTGTTCTATAAAAAGGAGATCTTACCCTTAGATAAAAAGTGTGGTTAGAAGTTAATCACCAGAGTGTTTTACTGTGCTTAGAACTCAAAACACAAAGTGTGTTACAAATGTAAAACATCAAACAGTGAGTGTGTGTGGGAACATCAGACAAGGGGTCTGATGTTGTTAGATTTATTTAGCCTCAAGGATCTTTGATCCTTGATTAGAGTGTAATCGTGCTATATTTGATCACATAGCATTGGGGCTGATTTTATAACAAAGAGAAAGTTTGACAAAACCTTGTTGTGATAGTATTGATTCTTTCATTTGAATATTCCGCCAATATTATCATTATGCTTATCATAGTTTTCCCTAGATCAAGGTCTAAACAACCTAGAGTCCAAAACGGTCCTAAGAGCTTATAGAAGGTGTTGATAAGTTCATGTCATATGATAAAAATGGAACTACTCAGTTGTAATGACGTTATACATGCATACTTACATTGCTGTAGTGTGGAACTTTTGAAAACAACTGATGTATTCAGTCCATTTTCTCTTCCCAATCCGTCGGTAGAGAGTTTATATGTTGCGCCTGGCCCAAAAGTAAAGAATTTAAGCATCTTTATTATAATATGCTTAACATTATTGATTAATTATATAAAATTGATGTTTAAAGTTATGTAACCTGAGTTGCATTCTTAAATTGCGTAGACTGGTGTTTTAGAAGCGATGCCTTCATTCTTCTGTAACTTCCTGTCCATGTTTTACTCCTGGTTAGTATATTATCGATTTAATAACATGGTTGATCAAAATAATGATAGAATCCAAAGAGAATAGGAAAACTGACCATGATTGTTTGAATTAGATCTTCAAGCAATTTTCGTAACCGAGTGGGCAAGTGACTGAAAATGACCATGATTGTTTGAATTAGGTGATGAAGCAATTTTCGTAACCGATTGGGCAAGTGTTATTTATGACTGAAAATAACCAAGATATTTAAACATAGATTTTCATACCGTAGACCCCATTGTCTGTACATTACTCACCAAGTGCTTATTTGGAACATTTGAACTTATGTATACATTCATATTAGTAGTTACAACAAAGGGGATAGCAAGTTATTCGTACCCAGGCAACCAATCATGGTTTAATTTCTTGTGAATAATATTAGTGTGAACATATATGCTTTCAGTCACACTACCCATACGGAAACAGAAATCCCATCTGTAACGTATTGATACTCTCAAAATTCTTTTTAAAAAGAATGCAATTCGCTTAAAAGTGTGAGTTTTTAATCCACCAAGAGCCTTGCTGATGTGTGCATGCATATGACTGGTAACCCATGTGATTTGAGATGCTCTTCAAACTGCTCTAATAAGATGAAGAAGGTTCACTCCCACGTCCTCTGCTCCCACATGTGTCTTGTTGTTATATATGTGACATGTCTGTTTTCTTTATTTAGCATCAGTAGTATACATAATGCTAAGAGGCGAAATAGATAAATGTTGTCATTGAACTACACATTAGTTTTTCGATTGCATTGTTTTACCAAAATAAATTATCTTTAGATTATTGGTGCACATTGTGTCCATTGCTTCTTAATTAATAGTTGGATTTGAATGTGCCCACAGATTATCTAAGCTCTCTAATTTTATATTTTCTCATTAGCATATTATAAGAGTTGTTGTTAAACAACAATTGGGTGGTAAATGGACATGGCTATGTTATTATTTACTTTGCCTATGGTAGTTCCAAATCTGAGAACTGATAAAATGCAGTTTTATGTAATAAGTTCTAATTGGATCATTTGTTCGTCAGATAATATAGTTTTGGTGTTTGGGTGGCAATCAAACGGTGGAATTGTTATTTTGTTAATAACAGAAAAATGTGAGACTTATGGCATGTTAGTACTGGAAACATTACAGACCTGTTACAGTTCCTGATCTTGATTACTTGCAACTCGAGCTTTCCACCGAATTGTGTTTTCACGGGTACAGGAAAGGATGAATGTCGGCTGCACCAAAGATCAAAAAACCCTTATTAAAATTAGTGAAACCAACAGATCCGAATGTCGAAAACTTGATTTTCAATCATATAACCGAATGTAAAAAAGAAATAGTGTGCCGCTGTTTCTTTTACACAAACATGTCACAATAGCTTATGAGTGCTTAAAATAAAAATCAGCAAAACCCAAAATTCCTTGAAAAACTGGACTTTTTAGCAAGATGTGTGAATCACCAAGATGTATCAACAGTCACATGGTAATGGTAACCTCTACCCCTATAAGGTTATTCAGTGACATCCATATATAAGATAGTAAATGCATCATGAATACAAAAGTGAACCTAAAGTATCTCCATCAAAACATGAATATTAAAATGGAAAGAGTAAGTATCGTATGAACATAACGAAGCAATAGTCAACAACAAAAAGAGACCAAATTCACAACATATAGCTTACCTGGTTTTGATGCTTTATTTGATTTTCCACAGGGAGGATTAATAATTAGTGGTTCTTTGAACCATAGCTCTATTGTGAATGGTGCCTGTTTAACCTTCTCCTATTATAGACTAACAATTGTCTAAAAAGTGAACCTAACCTTCTCCTAGTATACAAACATCCAGTATTCATTCATGCTTATATTCTACAAAATTCTAAAAAATAGAAGATACCTTCATGTAGTTCCCATCAAGAGCTATGGCAATATATGGCGTGCATGGCTGTAAACAGGACCTTTAAGTTCAATTCTAAAAACTAATGTGAATATATAAAAGATTAGATTAAACCAAAGCATTAATAAAGCAAACAAATAAAATCATACTCCCTTGTTAGCATTCTAGTATAAAGATTAACAATTTACTCATTCGAATCATCGGATGTTACTGGTTCATAATGCAGTGCATGATTCAAATCATGATATTACAATTATGAAATTGATAGAACATGTTAACAATAATAATGTGCATAGACTTAACTATGGCTTACTGAATGATACCAACATAAAAATATAAACGAACATTGGTGATTTACTTACTTGAATATGAAGGCTTGGGCTAGTATTACAGCAACATGGGTTCAATTATTCTAAGTTGAAATCAATAGAAAACTGAAAAGACATTTACATGTCTAATGTAAATGAAGGCTTCAATGGCAATAATAAAATTTATTTGTATAAAAAAAGATTTAATAAGAAGATTAAGGATATACATGGATAGATCAGTGCATCCCAGAAGCTAAGGTCACGTGGGAAGTTAGTAGTAAATGTCATCAAAGCCTTATAATCTTCAGTAGCTGAAGCAGTAAATCAGATGTCTCGACCAACTTCATTGGTAAATCTGAAAACAGCAAAGTTATTATAAATTATAATATGAATCAAAGCGTGATATATTAACTATTCACTACTGGTAACCTTGATAACAGTTGGAAAAAAGCCACTCCAACCCGTCTCTGGTGGCTCCAATTGAATATAAGAATGTTTGGATCTGGACAATGGCATGTCTCTCGTATACCTTGACACAACCAACAGTTCGTTATTCTTATTAACCAAGAATGGCTACTTGTTTATTGCCGATGATAAAAAACGCGTATGTTTAGATGTTATAATTACAACTTGCACAAAAACACATTAAAAATCATTAAAACCTTAAAATCATGATTGAGTTTTCTTCATGGAGAGAGTTGTGATGATTAGGGTTTTTCTTGTGGAAAAATATATGTATCTTTTTTTTTTTTTTTTTTTTTTTTCTTTTCTTTTCCTCCTAATAATGGATAAAAATAATAATTTATTTTTATGCATAATCTATTTCTTAAATAGCGCTTAACAATATCAATTATTTAAGCATGACTTACTTATTTTGTATTGTAAATCACAAAAACGGGCTTGGTCTAGTGGTTGAAGCATTTGTATGTGGATTAAATGACTCAGGTTCGATTCTTGCAAATGTCAATTTTTTAATTATTTCGAATTTTAATTGCCTAAAATCATGCCTAGGTGGACTAAATGAGATGACATGGACTTTAATGCGCCTACGTGGCCTTTTGACGTGGACTTATTTGTGATGATGTGGCTTTATCTAGTCATATTTATCCTGTTATATATATGTTATAGATATACAGTTCAAGTGTAATATTCTGGTTCATTGATTTACATCACCATATGTACCTTTTTTTCTTCCAAATCTTTAGACGTTCAAGGGAAAAACTAGGCAACTAGCCTCTTGCGTGTCTAAACTTTAAGGAAGGGAAGTGAAACCGTTTTGAAGTGTTAAACTAATTGCTCAACCAAGCTAGTTACTGAGCTACCCGAAAACATAACTGATTATGTATAATCTGTCATCAATGAACGAATAGCTTTTTTTGCTATGCTTGAAGGTAGGAATGACCATCGATAATTGATGCCCAAAGTGATACAAATTGCTTATGCACATGCTTCTACATACATAAAATATGGTCCTAGCTAGGAACAATTGGTTAGCAAGCTCTTTGATATCAAACTAGATTTCTATTCCTCTAGCGTTGCACAGAAAGATATTCTTGTTCACATATAGTTTAATACTTTAACTTAGAGTAAAATACACCGTTCGTCCCTGAACTTGTACCACAATACTAGCGTAGTCCTTTTCAAAAATTAAATACACCCAAGGTCCCTATTGTTCACTTTTTGCATCACTCAAGGGTATTTTGGTCATTTTGTGGCTTTGTTTTAATTGCTCCCTCTTCTTCTTCATCTCCATTCACCACCCCCGATCATTACAACCGTCCACCACCCTCCCACATCCATATTCATTTTTTTTAAGTTGTTGCCATTTGTTAAAGTTTTGATCCATATTTGGTGCAACCAAGAAAATAGCTTTAAAAATACAAAACTATTGCTTTTAAAACCATTCTATCGTAAGTTGTTGCTTTTTGTTAGAGCTTATATAATCTCGATGGCCGCCACTTATAACTTGCAGCCACATCATGTTACGCCCCGTGCCCGATTTGACCAAGAATTAGAAACTTTTTGCGGAAACGACAAGACTATAACGGACCTTCTGTTACACTTTTTTAAACTGACACTAATTTATTACTAACCAACCCTTTAAAGTATTTTTAAATAAAACTATACTTAAATACCTTTATAACGACGGGTGGCACTACCCGTGACGACTTACGGTTTAAAAGATATGATTTTTCGAAGATGACCAAAATTTGAAAACCCTTTATAAAAATTCTGGTATGAGCATAGATCTTAATGCTCAGGGAGGAATCTTTTAAACTTAAATTTCTGGGTTGAGCATAGATCTTAAGATCTATGCTCACAAAAGAACTTTTGCACAATTTCTGGAAAACTAACTTCCTGAACACGACACCACATGAAAACTTTTAAGAATAATTAACACAACATAACACTCCATTTTCATAACACTCGTGGTCTCAAAGATCCACGGAAACGTACTTTACAAGCATACAGGTGTCTTTGCCAAAACACCCATTTTGACCCGTTTGCAAATTAAACTTTAACATAAAGCTTTAACATACTTTAATACCTGTAAATGACTCTTAAACTATTACAAGACTTGACCTTACAACCGTTTAACCCTTTTAAGACTCTCGGGGGACAACCTTGTTATGAGCTCGGTGTCTGTACTAAGTTCTAATACATTAACCAAACGTTTCTAGTCCTTGCTTCCAAACCTTAATCTCCTTACCAATAGCTTTACCCTTCTTCACATGAACCTACAAAACATGGTAAACATCTATAACATAAGCGAAACGCTAAGTAAGCAACTAGATTAATAAATGATTAATACTTCAAATCACATAAAATGCATCATGAACACTTGAAGTCATATAACACTATAAGCCATCAATTTCATATCCAATTACCGTAGCAACCATAATATAACACATATAAATCACAAAACATACCTTAATCCTTCCATAACCATGAACTATTACTTGTGCCATTCTCACTAACCAAGCTTCCTAATTAACCAACTTACTAATCCAATATATAAATCCTATAAACACATTCATAAACACATAACATGAGAATATCCATATCAAGCACATAATAATCATAGTTACTTACCTTCATTTCAAGCTAGCTATCAATATACCAAATCACCATCAACATCATCTTCTCCATACTTGCATCCTAGGTTAAAATCACCATAAACATAATACTTAAACACACAATAGAATAACTATAAAAATGGTTTATACAACCATCAACTCACTTCCTTAGCACCTCTAATCACCATATAATCATATATTGATCATATGATGATTAATCCCATAAAATTAATTAACTCAAATCAACAAAGCTTAATCCAATAATTTCTATAACCCTTTTAATTAGTTTAAAACCATCTTTTTCCCAATTCCCAAATTAGGGTTCATAAACCCTAGCTTTTCAATTCACTAGTTAATTCAAGATTGAAGGTTACTTACTTGAAAGGATGACTAGTACTAACTTATCTCTTGATTTGGAACCCCAATCCTTCATCAATTTGGTCATTAGAAGACTTTCTCATCCTTCCCTATCTTTCTCTTGTGTGTCAACACCTCCACGCACACCAAGAGCACCAACACTCTTGAATCAAAACCTTGAACACCATTAATCTCTCACTTGGATTAAAACTTCTTATTTCCCTCTCTTTTTCCTTCCAAACCGACACACACACCCCCCTTGGAAAGTCTTGGAAGATTTCTGGAAATCTCCAGGATATGATAATACTTATCCAAGTAGTTGGGAGTTTGGCCAATTAACACATTTGGCCCCACAAGCCCCCTTTTTCTTACTTTGGCCATACATAACTTTTGTGACTTATTTAATACTTGTCAAATTTAGTCCCTTAAGTCTATTTCTCTTGCATTTATGACACATCAATCTTTCTATAACCATATTAAACTTACTTTTACAATTATTTTGACTATCGTGTTTGACTATAACTTAACATTCATTGACTAGCCAATCATATCGAGTCTCCCGACTCATAAAAGTCTTAGCCAATTTCATCTAGGGATATATCCTTTTGAAAAATGGGTTTCGGGTCTAACATATCATTTATCATATTTTTTTATAAAGGCGCAACAAGCAAACATGCTTTACTTGTTCAAACCCGAATCACAAATACGGACCTTTTATTTATTCTATCGTATCAGATCTAAAAAATACTTTCGTATGCTTTTATTAATCGAACTCAATCACAAACGCAATGTATCTAAAGTTTGGATTCAAGATATTGTTCAAACGTCTCAGGTAGGTTCTATTTTTTATTTATTATTTATTTATTTTTTCGTTTCATTTCAAGACTATGATGAGTATTTGTTCAAACTAAAAAAATTCTTTAAAAGAGTTGTAACAAAGTTAATCAGATTTGAGATCTTTTGTAGTTCTTTTATGTTTTCAAGTAGCATAGATGTGAGTTGGGGAGTGAAAGTGACGATATGGGATTTATTGTAGTTGATTGGTTGTGTTTGTTGACTGATATTAACAGTTTGGTATATTTCCTTCTTTTTCGCTTAGATCGAGGATGACTGAAAATGGTCTGAGGTCTTAACAACCCCTTCTGATGTGCTTGTTGTTGAACTTTTACAACGCGACTGTCATGTAAAAAATCCTTTATGGGTTGTAGATTTATTCAAAAAAAATAGATGATCTTAAAGCTGCACATGTTAGACCCGTATCCCGGTGTTAAGTAGGCCCCACCCTAGATGAAATATGCTAAGGTTGGATGCGATTGGTTGGTCAACGAAGTTATGTGGAAAGTCAAACCCGGTAGTCAAATTAATAGTCAAAGTATGACTAATGTAGTAATATGAAATGTGAGGTATAAACTAGAAGGACCTAAGTTGCCAAGTGTTAATTATGTGTTATAAGTTAGTTGTGGCTAAAATAAGAAGAAAGGGACTTGAGGGACCATTCTTGCCAATTAACCAAAGATCCACCTAACTAGTTATAACTAGTCATTTCTAGAATTCTCCTCATTGTTTGAAATGGGACTTGAAGTCCGGTTTTTAGTGAGAGGAGAAAAAAGAGGGAACTAGCTAGGTGATGATCCATGAAGAAGATGATGAAGATTATGTGTCTATAGCCTTCCCTCATTAATAATCATCACAAGTAAGTGATCTTTTGTCTTGTTTAATGAAGTTATAGTTCATGAGTAAAGTGGGTAATCATCATATGATCAAGATATGATCATATGATGATATGGGTTAGAAGATGATTATGTTTTGATGGGTTTGATAACCCTTGTTTATGTATTTGAGTATTATGTGATTAGGTTTTGATTATTGAATGATGATGATGATCGATGATGATGATGATGTTGGAAGCTTGTGTTGATGATGACGTTCTTGTTGTTATGTAGCTTGGTTTGAGGTAAGTAAAATGATGATAGCATATGTTATATGGAATTCCATCATTATGTGTTATGTATGTTTATGGTTAGAAAGATAGCTTGTGTTATGCCTATGTGATGTCAAGATATGGCTTATGTGAAGATTGGATGCTAGGAGATAAGTTGATGTTATGTGCTAGTGATTATGTGAAGTAAGTGGTTTATGTATATGATGCATTATGTGGATTGAAGTATAATGGTATGTTATGGTCGTTTTACTTGCTAAGCGTTATCGCTTACGGTTTAGTTGTCTAACCGTTTTGTAGGTGCTTATGCTATGGCTTGGATGTAAGGATATATGGACTAAGGCATGGTTATGCAATGTGGGTAGTTTTGGTAAGAATCTAGGAGCTTAGGTAGAATACCGAGCTCTTGTGTATAAGTTTGTACCCCCGTTGGTCTTTTATGAGTAAACAAGTGTTAGATTGTATGTCAAGTGTTTTGTAATGAATTGGAAGTCATTTGGTGGGTCTAAGCATGTTTTATGTATTTATGGTTCAAGTTAAAGGGGCGTTTGGTTTAGTTGTAAATATACCCATTTTGGGTAATAAACGGGTCAAGTACCCTTGAATCATGTTTGTTATGTTAATGGAATGATTTCTGGAAAGTTTGGTGTAATACGGAAGTCTTATGTGATAATTGTCATTGAAATGGGTCAAAATGGGTCTTTATTAGTGAAAACTGCAGTTTTGCTCTTGATGGCCTTCTTGACGGCGTCCCCTTTTAATCTTCCAAAAATCCTCTGGCCCGTCAAGGTCTGACGGCGTCACCATTTTTCTGACGGCGTCACGGTTAGTTGGGCAGTTTTCGAAAAATCATATTTTTTAATCCGTAAGTCGAAATGGGTCGTATGACCTATCGTTTTGAAGCTATTTGAGTCTACTTTCATTTAAAAATAGTCTCAAGGTCTGAAAGTTTATAGATTTTTGTCAGTGGTTAAAAGAGTAAGCAGATGTCCGTAAAGGTGAGTCGTTTCCGCGTAAAAGTCAAAGTTTTTAGTATAAGCGGGCACGGGGTGTTACAAATTGGTATCAGAGCTTCGGTTTAAGTGAATTAGGTTTCCTTTAGGTTGCCTAGTCTTAAACCACTCGTAGACGCGTTAAGTTAAGTTTGAGATAGACGGGCTAATAGTTTGTGAGTTATAGGATGTGGATGTAGAGTTTGAAACGAATGATGTGATCGTTATATGGGTAGTATGATGGGGACTTAGGGATGTGTCTTATGTGATATATGGCATGGGAGACTTGACGTGTGAGTGATAGGATGACCGTGCACCTCGGGTTGTATCGGTAATTATTATACGATTATGTGAACGTAGTGAAGTATAGAAGTAATGATTTAGACGCGAAAAATAAATGCCTTAGTGGTGCGATGTGAAAGAGCTTAGATCAATAGGGGGATTAGGTTTTGATTGGATATAATATGAATATTGAGAATGTAGATTTACTAATGGTAGAATTAATAAGTTGAACTTGAGTCTTTGATTGTTTATGAAGTGGAATACGTGATATGTTGTGTGAGCATAAAGTGTTAGGAGTTGTTTATGTTTATAGTATTGATGTAAATGTAATTTAAGTCCATGGTGGACTAGACGTGCTTAAATGATAGATTACCATACACTTGGATATTGTCGGTGATCATTATATGATTATATGATTGTGTGCTATGGTAGTTAGCGAGGGTAAATAGGTGTAATGAGATTGGGTGGTGGGTTATAAGAAATGTGACTAAAAATGAAAGTGCGTAACTTGTGTGATAGGGATGATCAAGGCATGGCCTTGTGAGCATTTATATTTAGCATGGTGATCATTAAAGAGGTATTAGAGGCGGGTTAGTGGAGAGTTAAAGTATTAGGAGTATAAGTATGAACATGTGGTGACGTTGAATGTGTGTGGTGAAGAAATGAAATAAAAATATATAGGCATAATAAGTTTGTGATGAACTTAGTTACAAGATGAGGAAAGGCATAGGGGTTGAGAAAAGGATGAAATAGAGCGAAACTTCTTAAGTAATAATAGCTAAAATGAGATGAATATGTGTGAAGCTAAGGTGTTGTTATGAAATAATTATATTACGGCTAAGGCGATTAGTTGTAATCATTAATAAATAATGAGTGTGTTGTAATGGATGATCTATGTAAGGTCTACATGTAAAGGAAGCGAGTGAGACTAAAAGAAGAGAGATAAGATATGGAAATAAAAAGGTGATGGATTAAAAACGTAAGAAAGAATGAGAGGAGTATGTGTGAGAATAAAGAAGTTGTCTTGAGATTATCATATTACGGCGCTGTAATCACTATAATGAATGCATGAGTTACGGTTGGTAAAATGTGAGAGGTCTAGATGTAAATGAGTCGGGTGGACTAAAATGTAAAATAAGAATGTGAAATTGATTAATGAAGGCTAAGAATGCAAGAGGTAAAGTAAAGATGTGAAAATAACTAAGGCGGATTAAAAATGTAAGGAGTGTGTATGAGATAAAGGCGTTGTTCTAAAATTATCATATTACTACTAAGGCGATTAGCGGTAATTACTATAAGAAACGAATGTAATAATGTGTGTTTGTGGTGCTTATGGCTTGGATCCGATGTTAAAATGTGAAAGTGGTAAAGTGATGAATGTAATGATCCTTCGGGATGAATGTTAAATGTGGTATCCATCGGGATGACCAAGTAAAGGAATGTTAAGGAATCCTTTGGGATGAATGTTAAAGATCCTTCAGGATGAAAAGTGTTGCTTTCACCGGCAAGGGGTTGCCTACATCCATGGCATATAAAAGTATCCCCATGATGAATGTGATAATGTGAAGGATCCAAGTCTAAGAAGAGTAAAAATAATGTAATAAAAAGAAAAATGATAAAATAATAAAGGTTAGATTGGGAATTAGGAGTCGTAGTGTTATGTCGGGAGTGCATAACCATGAGTTTATATTTCTTGATTTACATCGATTGGGACGCCTCTCCATGTAAATGAGGAATTATAAATGAGTGGGTTATGTGTTGCCGACACGGCACGAGTAGGGTTAGAGAAGTAGAAAGCGAGAGTTTAGAATTCGTAGAAATTTTAAGGACTAAGATAGGAGGATTAGAGTTGGACCATGGCTTTAGTTGAGACTTAGAAGGACCTTGATGGGATGGAGAAATTGTAATGATGATAGGATGGGCCTTGCGGTGTGGTGCAAAAGATGATGAATGAAGATAAAAGAATGTGAATGTATTAGCCGGGTGTGATCATGTAAAGTCAACTAGTACGAGTTTTTAAGTATTGAGTAGTCAAGAATGAGGGTAGAGGATAAAGCGAGTGAAATAATGATGTGCGGTAATAGGGCGGATTAGAATGATGACTAGTGGTAATAAGTAAGTCTTGTATTATGTAATATCTAAGTAAGAGTTGTGTGGTATAGAAGTAAGCGGGAGTAATGTGGATTAGGGCATGTGATATGATATGGTATGCATAGAGTTGCAAGGTCACTTAGATCGTTGCAATAAGTAATCTAGTAAGTAAGGTGTTGGGAAAGAGATGAGTTATGAGACTAAGTTTTGGTTAGAAATAGAACGACAGATTTCGGGGACGAAATCTAAATAAGGGGGGTAGAATTGTTAGACCCGTATCCCGGTGTTAAGTAGGCCCCACCCTAGATGAAATATGCTAAGGTTGGATGCGATTGGTTGGTCAACGAAGTTATGTGGAAAGTCAAACCCGGTAGTCAAATTAATAGTCAAAGTATGACTAATGTAGTAATATGAAATGTGAGGTATAAACTAGAAGGACCTAAGTTGCCAAGTGTTAATTATGTGTTATAAGTTAGTTGTGGCTAAAATAAGAAGAAAGGGACTTGAGGGACCATTCTTGCCAATTAACCAAAGATCCACCTAACTAGTTATAACTAGTCATTTCTAGAATTCTCCTCATTGTTTGAGATGGGACTTGAAGTCCGGTTTTTAGTGAGAGGAGAAAAAAGAGGGAACTAGCTAGGTGATGATCCATGAAGAAGATGATGAAGATTATGTGTCTATAGCCTTCCCTCATTAATAATCATCACAAGTAAGTGATCTTTTGTCTTGTTTAATGAAGTTATAGTTCATGAGTAAAGTGGGTAATCATCATATGATCAAGATATGATCATATGATGATATGGGTTAGAAGATGATTATGTTTTGATGGGTTTGATAACCCTTGTTTATGTATTTGAGTATTATGTGATTAGGTTTTGATTATTGAATGATGATGATGATCGATGATGATGATGATGTTGGAAGCTTGTGTTGATGATGACGTTCTTGTTGTTATGTAGCTTGGTTTGAGGTAAGTAAAATGATGATAGCATATGTTATATGGAATTCCATCATTATGTGTTATGTATGTTTATGGTTAGAAAGATAGCTTGTGTTATGCCTATGTGATGTCAAGATATGGCTTATGTGAAGATTGGATGCTAGGAGATAAGTTGATGTTATGTGCTAGTGATTATGTGAAGTAAGTGGTTTATGTATATGATGCATTATGAGGTTTGAAGTATAATGGTATGTTATAGTCGTTTTACTTACTAAGCGTTATCGCTTACGGTTTAGTTGTCTAACCGTTTTGTAGGTGCTTATGCTATGGCTTGGATGTAAGGATATATGGATTAAGGCATGGTTATGCAATGTGGGTAGTTTTGGGTAAGAATCTAGGAGCTTAGGTAGAATACCGAGCTCTTGTGTATAAGTTTGTACCCCCGTTGGTCTTTTATGAGTAAACAAGTGTTAGATTGTATGTCAAGTGTTTTGTAATGAATTGGAAGTCATTTGGTGGGTCTAAGCATGTTTTATGTATTTATGGTTCAAGTTAAAGGGGCGTTTGGTTTAGTTGTAAATATACCCATTTTGGGTAATGAACGGGTCAAGTACCCTTGAATCATGTTTGTTATGTTAATGGAATGATTTCTGGAAAGTTTGGTGTAATACGGAAGTCGTATGTGATAATTGTCATTGAAATGGGTCAAAATGGGTCTTTATTAGTGAAAACTGCAGTTTTGCTCTTGATGGCCTTCTTGACGGCGTCCCCTTTTAATCTTCCAAGAATCCTCTGGCCCGTCAAGGTCTGACGGCGTCACCATTTTTCTGACGGCGTCACGGTTAGTTGTGCAGTTTTCGAAAAATCATATCTTTTAATCCGTAAGTCGAAATGGGTCGTATGACCTATCGTTTTGAAGCTATTTGAGTCTACTTTCATTTAAAAATAGTCTCAAGGTCTGAAAGTTTATAGATTTTTGTCAGTGGTTAAAAGAGTAAGCAGATGTCCGTAAAGGTGAGTCGTTTCCGCGTAAAAGTCAAAGTTTTTAGTATAAGCGGGCACGGGGTGTTACAGCACATGCTTGTATGACTCGTCTTTTTTCCATTGATTGGTATGAAAACCGGATTAATGGTAAGCAAGAGGTCATGATCAAGTACTTAGATTATGGGAAAGACGCAGGTCGCTGCACGACCACTTGGCAAAATGGCCAGGTTGGATGATTGGGTAACGGGTCAAATAGGTCATTGTTTAGTAATTAGTACTAGTCTAAACGTGTCGGGTCTGGTAGGCGGATGCTAAAACATATATTTTGGATTGTTAAGGTGTTAAATACTTGAATATGTTTACAAATCTTTATTGTTTTCAATAATAAATTTGCAAAACCTCAAAAAGCAATTTAGAAGGTTTTATGGACGTGGATACATTTTTAGTACCTTTCGAGTTTTCTACTCATTTGAATTCTCTACCCATTTTGCCTGGTAAAGCTGATATATAACCTAAATCGACCAATGTATAGAAGCATTGAAGTTGCTTCTTTTACCCAATACTAAAATTGTGGTTCATTAACATATTATACATCGGAATTCAGGCTTTGAAGCCAAAACAAAAGTTCAAGGCAGGGGCTATCAAGGACAACGACTTTATTAAATGTTGACCAGACCTCTTCAGTTTGTAGCATTGACCCGAAAAACATAGTATTAGGTGTGGTGGTCTCTACACCTTTAGTACCTACACTGAACACTAGGAAAGGACTTAGTGGTCAGGATCACCCAACAACCGCTGCCATTCTCACCCCGACGGTTGAGATTGGAGTTAGTAGTGGATCCAGTACTACACCACCACCCATGGCAACACATAAGAAAGAATGTGGGTTGGTTAAGGCTCATGTGGACATAAAGAAGATAAATGCAAGAAAGAAAAGCTTGAAAAGATTGCAACTGTTGTTTTTTATTTTTTGAGTTTGTGGGTCGAAGAAAAAAAGAGGGTAATTTGTGTTTTTGGGTTAATTAGTTTGTGTGAGAGGGTGGTGGATGGTTGTAATGGTGATGGGTGGTGGTGGATGGTTGTAATGATTGGTGGTGGTGAGTGAAGATGAAGAAGAAGGAGGGTGGATGGGGTGATGGGTGTTTTGTATTTGGAGTGGATGGATGTGATTTGGTAATGAGTTTTGTGTTTGGTGATGAGTTGTGGTAACGAGATGATGGTGACAGTGGTGGTGACAAGATGATGATGGGCGGTGGAGGAGACTAAGATGATGGTGGTGTTGGTGGTGGTAGTGATGGTAGTGTGGGTGAGTGGGGTGATAATGCTAATTTTTAGAGTAAATACACCGTTCTTCCATAAGGTTGTACCAGTTGTAACAAAATAATTAATACAAACGATGAAATGATCATTTTGCTCTCATGTGTAAGACACATGGGGGATTTAACGGATGCTGAATGACAACAAAAAGTCAAAGGGACTTTGAGCGATGCAAAAAGTGGATAATAGGGACCTTGGGTGTATTTAATTTTTGTGAAGGACTCCGCTTGTATTTTGGGTACAAGTTCATGGACAAACGGTGTATTTTACTCTTTAACTTATTTATTAAAAATAAGTAGCTCATATCTTTAGTTATAATCGTCTATGTGTGTATAGTGTCTATTAGGGGTGGAAACGAGCTGAGCCGAGCCCGAGCCTGCCAAAGCTCGAGCTTGGCTCGTTTATATATATAAAGCTCGAGCTCGGGCTCGAGCTTATTTCGAGCCTCATATTTTGAGATCGAGCTCGGCTCGTGAAATTTTTCAAAAGTTCGAGCTCGGCTCGGGCTCAACTAACTTATATAACATGTTAATGAGATAAAGCTCAAAAGCTCGTTAATCACATTAGGCTCGAGCTCGTTTATTTTTTAAGCTCGTTTATACATGGTTATATGTATAGAAAATATATTGTAGGAAATACCCATCTTGATTGTGTGGATCTATTCGGGTGGTCTTGGATCTTGAAAGATCAAGAAACCCATTTGAGTTAGTTTGTAGAGAGAAGTTTAGAGAGAGAGGGAACTATGTGAAAATCTGGAAATTAGATTAATGTGACAAGAGTTCCAACCCTTCCCTAGTGTGGGAAGGGGTATTTATACTTCCTAATAATAGTGCCCCTAGTGGGCTGTGAAGTGAGCTGACAGTGGGGAAAGCCCTGACCCACTCCACAAATATAGATACGACTAATCTAATAAAACTAATAATACTAAGCTTATATAAATAAGCCTACGAGCTATGTGATATGCTAAATAGATACTCGGGGTGACCGAACCTTCATATGAATATTTATATTCCTAACAATCTCCCCCTAAGGGAGGTCACCCCGGAAATAATAATTTGAATTCTAGCATTCTTTCTTCTGAACTTGTCTTTATAGCTCGTAGTCTTCGATTCTTCAACGTCTTGTATCTTTGTGCCTTTAGCAGTGATCTTTTGATGACTGATTGATTGACTTGGATGATCTTTGAGTATTCTTCGAAACTATCATCCAACATGTATTTTCAAGCCATCTTTCAGTAGTATGTCTCCACGTGATGTGTAAATCTTTGAGCCGACATGCCCACACTATTTGGTGTCATGATCTTTAGCATCAGAGTTTGCAGAAGCCGTGTTAAAGGTCTTTTAGGTTGATCATGACTTTGTTGAGTTACAATGATGATGTAGTGTGAACATGTGGTAGAGGATTGGCATCTTTTCTGCAACCAGCTACAACAGCAACCAGCTACAGCATTCAATCAGCTAAACCAGCTACAGCATTCAATCAGCTACAACCGCAAACAGCTGCAATAGCAATCAGCTTCAATCGCCAGAAGTTCCTGCATACGACAGTTAGCAATAAAACGTCTGGTACTTACAGGTTCGGACTTCGAGATTGTTAACAGCATAGTGTGAAAACTCTCTCTAATCCTTACCAAGACCGTTCCTAATCGAAAACCCACAGAGGGCTTTTTAAGATCGAACCGTAGCACATCAACGATTAGGTGAGTCGCTGGAGATCTCTCCACGACTGTAGACCGTTTGAAACCGCCGTGACCACTAAGCGTAATCCATAAAGAATTACCGAAGTGACCTGCTTTCAGGGCTGCTTGTTGTTGACCCTGGCAGGAATTTCCATTCAATCATTGAGATTTACATTTGTAAATTCCCTCATAAATGTTCTGGCAGATTGCTAAGATCTGCGTAGGACTCTTAAGTTTACAACTGGTGTCCTTAATGTTGAACACCCAGTGTAGAAGTAATTCGTGTCCCTATGAGATCTTATTATGCATCTCGGGGCTCTAGACTCTATTGTGCGTTTTGATTTGGTGATCGGAGGCTGGAGAGGACTGCCACCTTTTCAATATCATCTAACTCGGAGTGAGAGAGACGATAGGAATGTATTGAACTCCGTGACAATTGAAACAAGAATCCTTTGAGGGACCTTGAGTGGCTAGGGAGGGTTGTGCAGCGTATCACTGGGTCCATGATACTTTGTCTTCAATGCCAGCAATCAACTAAGTGATTCTGACAGCATATGTATTGACCCGGTTTCTGCCTAAGTTGTAAGGAGGGCTTCTTTCTTTTCACCCTTTATCTTTACAATTCTTTTTCATTCTTCAACCCCTTCAGTGCTTACCGAGACTTCATAACTAACACCTTGTTGGGTTTGTTCCAGTGTTAGCTCCATCTCAGTCGGCACTCTTCCCTTAATCACACTTTTCTCCTTTTTAATCATACCTAAGGACTTCTACACTAACTAGTGGATTGTCCCTGGGTAGATCCCTCCGGCTCTGGCGGGATCGTGGGAACTTGAGCCTAACCTAACCATCCTTATAACTCCATGCATTAATTAACATGGTCGGTCTTTGGTATTCATCCACGATTGCCAAACCAAATCTTTGAAAAATCTCTCAAAGTGTTCATGATTCTGAAACACATTTTTGCAAACACTTGAGAGTTTTATATTTTTCAAATGCTCCCCCTCAACATATGCTCGGTTGATTGTTTTATAAATTTGCACATGTTAGGTAGAGCTTGCACTTTTTGAATTGATCCACTTTCAGTGAACATGACCGATTCGAGACACGCTTACATCACTAGTTAGACTAGCTTGAAATTATTACCCGGCCTGGTCAAGTCCACAGAAAGTTTCTCGAAACGGTACACTCTACTCAGACACATCCTTTTCGAGACACGCTTACATCACTAGTTAGACCAGCTTGAAATTATTACCCGGCTAGGATATGTCCTTTCGATAGATGACAGTTTTGTTTCGTCAATTCTTTCTGTTCAGTCTGAGCCTTGCTCACATAAGATGCATGCCAAATCCTTTTTGTCAATTCGCTCCCCCTCAATATGTGCATCGATATACGAAAGAGTTTAGCACATAAGGGAGAGCTTACATTTACGTCCAAACATCACATTTTATCAGATTTCATATTTAAATCACATTCTCTCCCCCGATCAAAAATTTCAAACCTTTTGAGATTTGTGATCCCAATTGATTTAAATAAGTTAGAAAAATGTGGGAGAAAATGTGTCTGATTTAATATTTTCTGATAATGGAACATACTGAGGTCCCCCTTAATCTAAGAGGGAGATTCACTGCTTTATATGCACAAGATATTTATGACACAAATGATTAGGGGTGAGCAAAAACCGAACCGCAAACCGCAAAACCGCAAAAACCACAAAAAACCGCCCCACAAAAACCGCAAAACCGCAAAAACCACAAAAAACCGCCCCACAAAAAACCGAACCGCATTTTGCGGTGCGGTTTCGGTTTTCACCGAAAAACCGCACCGCAAAAACCGCACCGCACCACTCTACAATTTATAATTTTTTAAATATATATTTTTTTTTTATTTTTTAGAATAACACACTAAAATTTATATTTTTTATTTTTTTGATATATTTTTTTTAATATATTTTTTTATTTTTTAGAATAACACACTAAAACCGCACAAAAAACCACATAAACCAGCAAAACCGCACCAAAAACTGCACCAAAAATAAAAAAATATATCTTGCGGTGCGGGGCGGTTTTGACCCAAAAACCAACCCGAAACCGCAAAAAACCGCGCGGTGCGGATCCTCAATTTTTTAAAAAGCGCATTTTGCGGAGCGAGGCGGTTTTGGACAAAAACCGCACCGAACCGCCCCATGCTCACCCCTACAAATGATATTGACCTTTTTGCGAAGATGATGTAATCACCCACTTTTCTAAGTTAGTAGTCAACATCAATTATCCATCCACCAACAAATCTTTCGCAAATGTCGTTGATCCCCACTTGGCGAGACCAACATAGATGAATGGTGGTGGTGGTGGTGAAAGTGTTGTTGTTGTTGTTGCCGACATTGTTGTTGAGGTGAATTCCGAGCCAATCAATAGAGTTTGAACGTCTGATCAAATGGTTAGAATGGGAACTGGCACAGTCATTTTGGCTATGGAATCTGCATAAGAATATCAACACAGATATACATGCATACAGATACACTATTCCTTAATAGCTACCCTTCAGCAGCTTGCCACATTATAATACCAAGTTCATCTTATAATCAAACCCCAATCAGGAACTACGTCAAACCATTATCTAGCATGAAGAGCAAATAGTAATCATGAACATGGCAATTCACACAGATTTCAATATTTAATTCAGGATCTTAGGAACATGATTCTAACATAATAGCAATCTACCTAAGCGAATCCTGAGAACATATGCACAATATCAACAACAATTAAGCAGCAGAGACAAACAACATTTGAAACTCATTCACTTAGTTCATACAAATGTCAGTGGAGTATTCAAAAACATCAAACACAACTGGTTTTCTAACTTCTTTTAGGTTTTGAGTCTTAAAGCATTTTGGGGATTATACGAGGATTCCAAAGTAACACAAATGAACCTTCTAGATACATAAAGCTAGGAAACTATAAGCAAATTGCACATAATGTCCTAAACTTTCTAGCAACTAACACACTTGGTCATTTGATATATTTAAGCAAGATCCTCTTCAACTAATTCCCCATTAACTACAAAACCATTTCTAACAAGTATGATTTAACCAATAAATCCGTTTGATGATATAGAATTTGAATTCACTCTCCCCCTCAATCAATGACCCGTATTCTAGTTGAACCTCAACTAAAATCACGCTTAACCCCACAACTCATCAAACAAGAACTGTCGTGAGGTTTTGTAGTCGTTGATTGAGTGACAAATTTTATGCATAATCCAAGTATAAACAAATTTCATACAACACATATTCACCAAGTGTCTCACAAATAATTTTCAGAAGAATCATAGAATGAAAACTATTTGTTATACTAAGAAGATTTCTCTTCTTTTTCAAGAAATGATGCACTGAAACATACATCAGATCGAAGAAACATGGATATAAAGTAATCCATGCCCAGGTGAACATCACCCAGTTGGAGGAACAGCCGTCTTTTTGGCGACGTGCTTTCCCCAGTTTGAAGCGCGGGTTGCTATCTAAAGTAATAGCAAGCTATTTAGACATGTTTTAACCAACCATTTTAACTTCTGCTCGAGCTTCATTTAAAGACCCGTGCCATTATTGAATGACATTTCTAAGTCCGTAAATGTTATCGATAAACAGAAGACATGCCTAGGTGAAACTATTTTTGGTATTTTCTAATTTTTTTTAATTTTTATGGTTTTTCTGGTTTTACGTTTCTCTATTTACAAATTGCAGGATTTCTATATATCTATTTACAAGATGGTATAATGTATGAATAAGTATATATGTACAAGGATACGAACCAGAAACCATTACTCCTCAGCATTCTGAATCTTTACCGCATTCATCACTTGACTTGTTGAAGAGCAATGTGAGCACTTTCAATCAGGGAATGATTCTGGCTTTTCACTCTCCCCTAATTAGTGCACTCCCCCAATCTGACAACCTCTGACGATCACCCATAATAGGAAGAAGACTTTGGATGAACGCCCGAAATATGAAGAAGTCTTTTGATAACCAAATGCATGCCGTCTTTAATCTTCTAACACTCCCGTCCTAGAGTGACTCCGTCAAAAACCTTAGGCAACTTTTCGGTAGTTTAAGTTGAGCCTCAACTGAAATCTAGCTTAACCTCACAACTCATCAAACAAGAACTGTCATGAGATTAGGTTAACATCAAGTTGGACTTAACCTTAAACTACGGAACAACTTGAACCTAACTTAACTCCACAACTCATCAAACAAGAACTGTCATGGGATTAAGTTAAATATCAAGTTGTAAGAAAAGAGCTCAACATTCTTGAATGTAGAGAAGACTGAAGACTCGACCTTCTTCAAGATTGCCCAATATGGAGGAACAGAATACCAATCATCTTTATCTCACCAAATGCCTTCCAGTAACCTTACATGTAACCCATCAGCCCGCAGCATACACATGAGAAGATAACTCCCAACAGAGAATGTAGCGTAGACTGACGACTCGACCTTCTTCAGTCTTTAGTATAACACCAAAGTAACAAGTTGAACCACTGATCATCTATAGTATGTATCCATCCTTGGATATTAAGCCCTGATCACGTGAACCTGTTGTGCGTCCTTGATGTACACATTCTCTCTCCCCTGATGGTTATGATTAATCAGCCCATGACGTAACAGTGAAACGTAAATACCAAGGTAACAAGTTGAACCACTGATCATCTCTGCGGTTCTCAACACCGGAATATATGATTAAGCCCAATCATGTGAACCTGTTGTGCGTCCTTGGTGTACACATTTCTCTCCCCCATGATGGTTACGATTAATCGGAATCATCATCATGATGTGTACATGTAGCCTGATGACGTGTACTTGAAGTATTGACTAGAAACCCATTGTTGCTGATTATACCAACCCGTGAGACTCGATTAGCATTCCATGACCATGTTCTTCAACACCTTGATAGAGGAAGAAGATGTGTTAGAGAACCATGGTTTGCACGACTCCTGAACTGACGTATTCAGGAGTCGTATGACCAGTTCTCAATCATCAACCAACATGTAGATTAATATTCACCCTTTCCCCCCCTCAAAAATTGCATATGCCTACCCACTGCAATTTTTGATGATAGAACTAGTGAATATAAATACCATCAACGGTAAGTAGCTCCACTTGACGGTTCTTGAAGACTGACATGTTGTTTATTCACCCTTTCCCCCCCTCAAAAATTGCATGTGCTTGTCAACTGCAATTTTTGGTTGAACAAGTGAATAAGAATATACTCCAATGTGCGCCGATCCACTTGAAGACTGAATAAGCACGGAAAGAGCGTAAAACTTGTTGATGAGAATGGCCATAAATAAGAAGATTCCTCTTCTTTTGAAGATAAAGTGCACTCAAGCGTACACTTTTCTTTTCTTTAAAGAACGAGGCCTGAACTGATGTATTCAGACGTCATTATGTTGAAGAACGAGGCCTGCACTGATGTGTACAGACGTCATACTGATGAAGAACGAGGCCTGCACTGATTTGTACAGACGTCATAATGATGAAGAACGAGGCCTGCACTGACTTGTACAGACGTCATTTCTCTCTCTTTACTTCTTCTCTCATCTAACTCGTTACCTACCCCATTATCATTCTGTCGGCTTGATGTCGTGACCACTGATGGAGAAAACCCAATATGATGAACTTGATACTGAAGTAATATAACCCGAACTTGTGACTTAAACTTGTACTAATGCGTGACAAAGAGCGGTGTAGAGACTTCGTGCAACATCGAATCCCTAAGTACTCTATACTCTTCAACCAACCAACCATCAAGTATAAGACGTACATCACCTCTTGGATATCCACAACTTCGTGTGACACTGAGCACTACAACGTGACCCCTTAAAGTGATAGTTATTTTGTAATAGGGAGAAAGAAAAAATAACTAGATATCCAAGTCCTTGTCATTGTATTGAAAGCTCGAACAAGGATCTCGAAGAATCTTCATCCAACCTCCCCGATATCTTCAGATACTAAGTACACGCACCCATGAAATTTCACTTCAGCCTCAAATAAATAATACTGAACTAACCCCGTAGTCACATCTTGTCAATTAACTGCCCCGATCCAGCCATTTGTGATGTTTTAGCTGATCTTTGATAATGGTATTAACCCGATCATGGTCAAGAGCGCATAGCCCATCATCACGGGATTTTACAAATCTATGATTTAAACCGAGAAATAAGTTCTTTTGCGGGATTTTACAAAATCAAGAAGAAACCGTGAAATAGTAACAGATTGAATGTGGCATGACTGATTTTGATTTTAGGTGAACATCAGTTTGGGTAAAGAATATCTTGTGAAGATTACAGATCACATCACAACTTTTAAAACCTTTGTCCAACTAACCAACCTTGTACACAGATTAGTGACCACATGATGAAGGAAACCCGATATACCAATACTGAAAACTGAAGTAGAAGTCCCCAAATTTGTTACTTAAGCTTGCACTAATGTTGGAAGAACGGTGTAGAGAATTAATGCTCCAAGCAAATCTCTAAGTGCTCAATACCCAACCAAAGTATGAGACATTAACACCTCTTGCGATTATCGACAACGTCATTGACGTGTGACACTGAGTACTCCAATAACTCTTAAGTGATAGTTACCCCGACTGCTGGTAACTAGATAACCCAAGTCTTCAACTTAAATTTCAAGCACGAGCAAGTTATCATTGAAGGTCATGCATCCAACCAACCCCGACTTCAAGATAAAATAAGTAGACGCCTTCGTGAAATTCAACTTCAATCACAAATAAAGAATACCTGATTAACTTCGTGATCATCTTGTGCTGTTGACTAGCCAAAATGAGAAGAAACATGCGCAAATTCTTAGAAGTCCCCATGACTCATAGTCCAGTTACTTGGATGTGGAATAGTTGTCGTACTGTGTACAGGATTTTACAGTTCTTGAGATTTATCTGAGAAATAAATTCAAGAACTAACTGCACAACAGTAAGTATCAAACTGCTGTAGACTGAACCACTGAATCCTGAATCGCTACGATCTGACCCGCTGTAACCGAAACTGCTAAGATTCAAACCGCTGGAGACTGAACCGATACGATCTGACCCGCTGTAACCGGAACCGCTAAAATTCACATCGCTGGAGACGGAACTTCTAGGAAACTTGCGATAATTCTCCCCCTCAAAAAGGACATGAAATGACCTTTTTGCCAAAGCTGAGAGTCCGTGATGTTTGTGAATTTGACAGGCACAAAACATGGGAAGAGACAAATGAAACAACTGCAACGAAGATGGTGATTAAGACTCTCTTGTAGTAACCCCTTGCTTTCCTCATCATCAATGGTTTAGTAGATTAACAATTCATTGAAGCTCGTAATATGCCAAAACCGCTTGATGAAATGCATATGACTTTAAAAGTGAGTAAAAGGTTAAAACATGTCTCCAAACAACTCACCTCTTGTCTTTAAGCCTGACTACCTCTTGAGAAGATCTTGAACAACAATCCCATCAGAAGCTTGAGAAACAACAATCACTTGATGAAGCTTGATAAAGAACAAGTCCGCGACTTACACTTGCACTAATTATGATTTAGAACCTATATTGAGCACAACAATGTAACTCCTTTAAATATAGGTAGTGATATATACCCAACCTTCCATCCTTAATTGTATATATCCACTTCGTGAACATCCAAGTCTAATCACCTTCAATTGCAAATTGTGATTTAGAACCTATATTGAGCACAACAACGTAACTCCTTTAAATATAGGTAGTGATATATACCCAACCTTCCATCCTTTATTGTATATATCCACATCTTGAACATTCAGGTCTAATCACCTTAAATACGCTTGAGCAAGAGTCAACAAACATCGTGCATCCATCCACCCCGAGATGTTTGTGACACTAAGTCCACCAACCCGTGAATTAACAAACCAACCAAGTTACCATAATTTCCCAATTCCTGCTGATCTTGAAGCACAAACTTATCCCGAAAAAAAAATAGTCAAACCCCGTAAGTTTTATTTAGTCTAAATCCAAGTCCCGCCTACATGTCCAAAATTAATTTCACGGGATTTTACAGCTCTTGAGATTTAAACTGAGAAATCGAATCTTTCGCGGGATTTTCTAAAATCTACAAGAGAAACCGTGAAATCAACAAGAACAGTTAAGAGTGAAGTGCAATATTAATCTTCGAAATTCAAGTCACAGGAGTCAAATCACTACTTGATCAAATCGCAACAAGTCGAGTCACAGATTGTCAAATTGCAACAAGTCAGATTGCAATCAACCAAGTCACAATAAGTCAAATCGCAAGTGTCAACTCGCAACGTCATATCGTAATTGGTCAAATCGCAATCCGTCAAGTCGCAATAAGTCAAACACGTAACTTGACAAATCACAATTAATCAAATTGCAATTTGTCAACTGTAACGCACATCGTAAACATCAAATTGCAGACTCATTTAAGTCGCGGGCACCAATAGGTCAATGCTACCAAATCCACAATTCTGAAATCACGTAGACATTCATAAATCCAAATGCGAGCCGTATGAAGGTTTAAATAACCACTGTAGTTTAATCTAATGCACTTGAAACCATCTAATAACTAGCACGGTAGTTATATTCAATGAACCCGAAAAATTTCACCCAAAATTAATTCACAGTCTCGGGTTAACAAAGCATGATCAAAAATATCGTCCAAACTTATATCACAAATGTTTAACAAATTCGTCCTTGCGAAGACTAACCCAACCACATTCAACAACAAAACCAACTACAACCAATCGTCCCTGATAACAATAAAATTACTTGCACAGCCCAAGTCAGCCCAATGACAATTAAATTTACTTCGGCCCAATGTGAACCTAGTGCAAGCCCACTCCAATAAATAACCAACCCTAATTAACCGGTATTTAAAGTGCACCCTAATCAATTTTAACTCTAATCTCTCACTTAACAAAGTACGCCCCCTTTCACTATCAACATCCTCTCACCCAAACCCTAATCTCCATCTTCATTACCAACTAATCCGCCTCTCTCCTCATCCAAAGAATAAGCGATCAGTAAAGTGCCCACAACACAACCCTTAACCTCTCATCATCTTCAAATATAGGCGACACCTCATATCTCCTTACGATGCTCAAACCGGATCAAGATATACTTCTTCAAGGGTAGGTGTTATGATGTACTTTTTATTTTAATAACCGAATCAAAAAGAATATTAAAGCATTTGATTGTTTTGATTTTTCTTTTAATGTTCGGATATTAACATGAGGCTTGGACCTCAACTTGATCTCAAAGAGTTGTATATTCTTTTATCTTGATCGACCGAAAGAAAAAGGAAATAACATTATTGTTATATTCTTTTATCTTGTTTGTGTCGTATATTAAATGAAGCGAAGCTTCAATATGATCAATGATGGTTTCTCAAACTTTCGTGGGTTAGACCTTAGAGAGTCGCGATGTATCTTGAATCCTACGAAAGAGGAACTGAGGTCTTGTAATTAGTCATCCCTTTATGAGGTTGATGTTGTGATATTTTCTTTTTCTGAAAATGGTACGATTATGTAGATATAGTTTTCTTTGAATGAGTTTCGTTGATTATGATTATTTGCTTCGAGAGATTTCTGTTGAGGTGTATGTTTCGAGTGATTAGGATTGAATGAGATTTGTTATTGAGCATTTCAAGTGGATTTGTTGGTTCCGGTTCGAATTAGATTATGTTTTGGGTTGAACTTCTTGTTGTTGACTGTGACATCAGTGGTTGACTGAGAAATAGTTGTTGTGAACATTGAGACAAACCGAGTTCATGACAAACCGAGTTCATGACAAAGTAGACAAACACACAGACAAACCGCATCGTAGACAAACCGAGTTTGTGATTAGATGGACAAACCGAGTTCATGACAGTATGGACAAACCGAGTTCGTGAGTAAATGGACAAACCGAGTTCATGACAGTATGGACAAACCGAGTCCAGGACAAACCGCATGTTTGACCAGTCAAAGCTGTCACACTCACACTTTTGTCTTTTACCCCTTTTTTGGTTACACTCCAAACAGCTCCCAAGAATACCACAAACCGCATTCAAGAACATCCTTCAAAACCGAGCTTATACCATCACAAAATAAGCCACAAACACCAACGTAGAAACCATGTAGATCACCAACGAATAAAACCGACAAGATACCATATCTTGAGAAATGGTATTTCGAACCAGAGAATTTAATAAAATTAAGGCCATAATCATTTAAACATTTGAAGCCCAAATTGGAGGCCCATATGAATATTAAGACCCAACTGAATTAACAACACATGGATTCTTGCGGTTGTGAGAGTAACTATTCGAACAAAGAAGTGATAATAAAATGATGTGACTAAAACTGTTAAGACAAGATGATACCCGGTTCGAACTATTTGAGTGCAAACCAAACTGGACTGAGATAAGTACCACAAGACACAAGCAGATCGAACAGAATAGTTAGCAAATATAAATCAAGAGTGATCTTTGACTTAAAAGTTACATCCCACAAACAAAATGATTTTCAAATGATATTCAAATGATCTTTAAAACAAAGTGTACCAGCGATTTTCCAAAACAAAAACAATTACGGCCCACAAACAACCGAACCAAATCCATTCAAAGCATTCGAACCAAAAAACATAAGTAGAGCAGTTAGTATAAAAGGATTCGAGCCAAAAAGAATGAGACCAACACACAATCAAACCGAACCTAACCATGGCTCTTGATACCAATTGTAGGAAATACCCATCTTGATTGTGTGGATCTATTCGGGTGGTCTTTGATGAGGCGAAAAGTGTACCGCTTTTAAGGGGTCATTTAAGCCCGAAATCGTATTTATTTGATCAAATATTGCCCTAAATCGTTCCTTTTGTCATTTTAGGTACTTTTGAGGAGAAATCTGGAAAAGGAGGCATTTTGGACGTTTTTGGAGCATTAAAGTGAAGAATACGACAAAATCTCAAAATCGGCTGAAATTTACCTTTGACGGCGTCAGAATCATCTCTTGACGGCGTCATGCCTTGGCAAGAAAAGTGGGATGTGAAATTTACTCATGACGGGCCAGTGAGTTAGCATGTGAATTCTGACGGCGTCACGCTTTAACCAAATCAAGGGCGTCACGGCTTAAATCATAAGGGGACGGCGTCACGTTCATGATCCGACGGCGTCAAGCCTTGATAGGCCAGAATGGATTTTTGAAGAGCTAAAGAGGGACGGCGTCAAGAAGGTCACCCGGGAACCCTAAAAGCGGCGAGGTGACGGCGTCACAATGCATAAGGTGACGCCGTCAGATCCAAAAATCTATATATAGTTTTCTAATCTTTTGTCATTAGAGAGAGCTTAGTGTGTGGAATTTTGGGATAAAACCCTAAGACGATTTTAGCTACTTTTTCAGGGCTTTTTGCCTTGAGATCTTCCATGTTTCATTGAAAGATAAGTTATCAATTAATCATTCAATATGTCTATGTGTTGTTTGATTCTATCTTATGCTTGTCTTTTGTTTAACATGTTAGGCTAATTTTATCTTGTGTTTGCTTAGATCTAATGAAACTTAGCTATTGATTATTGGTTGTTAGTGTGTTGTTAGTTGTATTGGATGATTGTTTATCTATGTTAGGCTTAAGAAAACTGGCTAACTTCCTATTCGGTAACTTGCTTGAACGTCTTAAGAAACATGAACCAAATGCGTACTAAAGGTTTTTATGGTTGTATTTAATGCACAAGCGAATTCTAGTGATCCCATGTTAGGAGCTTCCTAGCCGGCTCGACATAGGAGTGAAGTAGGAGCTTGTAGAGTTGGGGAAGTAAGTACGCCACCCCACGAATGGTATTAAGGAATACACCCGTCATCCACGCAACTAATACACACTAATTAACTGGTAAAAGATAGTTAGGGAGTAAGGAAATCTAAGTAAACACATTTCTCTACACATAAGTTTCTCACCACTTTTCATTTTTGTTATTTTATTTTATTTGCATTCGTAGTCATTTGGGTTAGTTGACTAGCAACTAATTCCGCCCACTCCTTCAAACCCGAGATTTTACTTGCTTTCATAAAATTATAAAAACATAAAAAGAATCTTCCTCAACCCTTAGACCTAATTAGAGTAGCCTTTCATACCTAACGAACACTATTCCCTGTGGAGAACGATCAATCCCCCGTACTTACCACTACACTATACTACATCGGTCAGGTACACTGCCTGGTGGGGTTGTAAGCCTCTTGAGATCCCTCGAGAGGTAAAACCTGTTGTAAGGTTACAAAACCACGCAATCAAGTTTTTGGCGCCGTTGCCGGGGAATAGTTATTGTTTAGATTGAATTTTTATTTCTATTAGGTCTACTCACTAGGTTCCTTTCTAGTGAGATTTTTATTTTATTTTTCTAGGTTTTCTTTAGTCTATCTATTTTCTTCGTGTCTTTGTTCGTAACCATTACCGTCCGACATCATGGAAGATGGTAATATCCTTAACCCCCACAACCCACCACCACAACAACCACCACCACCTCCTAGAGCCCGTACTTTAGGAGAGTATTCCCGTCCTAGCCACCATGGCTATCGAAACACCATTGAGCTCACTCAAGGAGCCAATATCACACCCTTGCGATCCGACACCATCCGGTTGGTGCAAAGTGGATGCGCATTCCATGGACTTCGTTCTGAAGATCCTAATCAACATCTCAAGGACTTTCTTAAAATCGTTGATTCTATAGACCTTGATGTTGCCACTCGAGAGACGACCCGATTGCGTCTCTTCCAATTCTCTCTGCGGGACCAAGCTAGTCAGTGGCTAGAACGTCAACCCGCAGGATCCATTACCTCTTGGGATGATCTCACCACTCGTTTCCTTGCTCAGTTTTTCCCACCGGGAAGAACTACCAAGCTAAGGAATGATATCTTGATGTTCCAACAACGTCAAGGCGAAACTCTCTACGAGGCATGGACTCGATTCAAGGACTTACTCCAAAAAGTCCCTCACCATGGCATAGAACTTTGGCTCCAAGTCCAAATCTTCTATGACCATATCAATCTCTCCACGAGGCAAACCATTGACCAATCGGCCGGTGGCAAGCTACGTGATCTAAGTGCGGAACAATCATGGGCTCTCCTAGAGGATCTTGCTCTTTATGACAACGAAAGTTGGAGTGATCCCCGTGATTTGAATAAAACGGTCAAGGCAATATCTTTGCCTTCTAACAATTCAAGCACTTCCGACCGTAGGATCATAGAACTTGAAGACCAAGTCAAGTTCCTCATGAAATCCTACGAGGCTCCTAAACCTTCAATCCAAGTGAACAAAATCACTTCTTCATGTGAATTATATAGTGGTCCCCACGACACTCGTGATTGCATGGAACTCCCCGAACAAGCTTTTGTGGACTACGCATCCTCGCGTACCGACGGAGCGGGAGACAAGTGGTACACTTTCAAACCCGAGCCAAACCCCTACGGTGATTCATACAACCCCTCATGGAAAAATCACCCGAACCTTAGGTGGAAACAAAACCAAAACTCTCAACAAACCAATTCTTCCAACCCACCTAATCGTTTCCAATCAAGCGGTTCCAACTCGAACCGTACTTTCAACAACAATCCTTCCAGCAATGGTAGTACCAATAACTTTGAAGGATTGATGTCTCAATTTATGGCATCTCAAGAAGCTCGTTTAGCCAAGTTTGAAGCCGATTTCAAACAAAAACAAAGCGAGATGACCGATAAGATTGACACCTTGTTGAAAGCCCTCAATGACCGAGAAATGGGAGCACTCCCTAGCAACACGGTCAAGAACCCGAAACTAAATGTCAACGCTATTTCATTGGTTTCGTCCCCTAGTTCTTGTCCACAATATTATTCGGTCAATTCCATGAGCACGTGTTTCAAACAAACCCAAGTCGTTCCAAATGACCAAGAAGTTATGACATCCAAATTGGTCAACAACATAGTTGAAACACCTCCCACTCAAAACCTTGACGAAGAATTCAAGGAGCTCCACCTTGAAAGTCCGGTTGTTGATGAGTTGGATGAAAAGAAGCTCAAGTTAGGCGAAAGAGGGACCGCCTTTGTTCAAAACAAGCTACCTAAGAAATTAGATGATCCGGGCTTATTTGTTCTACCTTGCAAGATCGGTAATTCGGAGGCTTATGACACATTAGCCGATCTTGGATCAAGCCTTAACCTACTTCCGTTACCTCTCTACACCTCTCTAAAACTTGGAAAACTTGAAGAAACCGAGGTAATAATAGGCTTAGCGGATGGAAGTGTTGCTTACCCGGTTGGAGTAGTTAAGGACGTGTTAGTGCACATTGGAAAACTAACCATTTTAGCCGATTTCCACGTCCTTGATATGGTTAGCGACCCTACATGCCCCTTGTTGATAGGTAGAGGATTTTTGGCGACCGCTAGTGCTATGATTGATTGTAAGGAATCCAAGATAGCGGTAGGAGAAGGAGATACTTGGTCTGTCTATGATGTTAAGAAACATGCCTATGATACTAGTGAGGAACCAACACCACATTGGCTAGAATCAAATAGGAGACCATCTAGATATGGACCTTGGATTGATAGAGACTTCATAGGACCCCAACGCCCATTTTACCTAGAAGAGGACTTTGTTAACCGAACGCATTCGGTGGAGCAACTCTTGGCTAGGGACACCGAATTGGATCCATTTGAAGACCCTCTAGTTTTTAGAAAGATGATTGATTTCCTAGGAGTTTTGCCAATTAACCTAGGAATGAATAAGTGGATTTGTGAGGAAGATGATCATAAGTGGAATTGGGATAAACCACCCAAAGATGGAGATGGGTCATGGCATATCAAGATGACATTGTATGACCCGGATGGAGAGAAGTTTGAAAAGACATATCGTACTAAGCGAACCAATAGGAAACTTCAATCCAAGCTTAACCCTAAAGACGTCCTTGATGACGAGCTCACTTACATAGGGTAGCGTGACTTTGAGTCTAGCTACAAGACTCGTTAATAAAGAAAAGCGCTTCTTGGGAGGCAACCCAAGCTTTATTTGTTTTATTTGCTTTGTGTGTTTATTTATTTGTTTGTTTGTTTTTATTTGTTTCCGTATGTGTGTTTAATTTTTATTATTATTGGTTCATGTTAAAAACTAATTTGTGAAAATGCTTTATTTTGTTTTTAACTTCGTCTTAACTACATATAAAGGTATTTTGCAAAAGATAAGTGTAAGGGAAATCTAAATCGGTTTATTAGAACACATATGAACATGAATCATAATAATAATAAATTAGCATACATATTAGTGTTTGTTTGAGTCAAATGCTTGTATCGAGTCATAATGATGTTTTGCAGGATTTCCAGGAAGTAAGGTAAAGGTTTTTCCAGAAATTTTCCGGAAACTTAAAATGAAAATTTTTGTCAGGTCATTTCTGACGGCGTCAGGGGTTATAACCTGACGGCGTCAGATTTAATTTCCAGAAATTTTTGAAAGTTTTGTTTTCATAAAAAGTTTTTATTAAATCTCCAACTTATAATCTCCAGGAATCTGCAAAATTATCATTCCACAAGCATTATATCCTTATATATAGATTTTATCCCGCCGATGTTATGCAGGTTTTCGTGTTTGTTTTCTCAGGTTTAACAGGTTATTTTGGACAAGGAGATGTTTATGGAATCAAGCTTATGGCGATGCATTAGTCATGGAGCTTCAACACTCTCTTTGGAGGAAGATTTAACCGTGTGATTTCACTATCCAACGAGCGAATCAGGGGAGTATTTGATTTCATTCTTTTACTTTATGCTTTTACATCTTGTTATTTGAACATTGGGGACAATGTTCATCTTAAGTGTAAGGGGAGGGTAAAAGTACGATTTTAGAGAATACAATTGCGCTTGATTTTTGTTTGTTTAATAATAGATGTGTAATAAAACTGAGAGAAATACTTGATTAGGGTAATTTTAGTGCCAAATTTAAAATTTTTTACAACATATAGGAGTGAAACTTTAGTTCTAATGAGCGTCTCACGGATAGGAGTTATATGACTAGCACAAAAACCGTACCACTAAAAAATTTTCCACCCCAAATATGTGAGGTTCGCCCCTAGAATTGGTAGGAAAAGCATTTATGCTATGATGTGTGTACCGGTAGCACTTAGATTCTAGAACTTGCGTTAGGACCATTCCGAGGCCACAAGTGAGACTACATTCGTGTAGTTAGATTTACTACATGATAAGAGGCATTAGGATTAACCCATTGTTTTACACCTGTTTTTTTGTTATAATTACTTCGGCTACATTGGTCAAGTAATTCTCCCACACCCTTTGCGTTGTACTCATTTTTGGTACACGATACCCCTAGTACACCCCTCAGAGCCTATCTTTTCGTTTCGACCTTTAAGCATTTTACTTAAAGGAAGAATTTGTTACACCCCACTAAAATGTACACCCAAATCGCCTTAGCCTACCTTGTATGCACTCATCTTTAGTGCATTATTGTTACAACATTTGTTTAAACCCCAAGTTAATTATCTAATTGATTACATGGTTGCTAAGTCGAGTCATATCCTTGTACATATTGTTTTGGGACGATTGGGACTCATGGGTAAAGTACTAGTGTAATGGAGTAATGGGGAAGAACATCATTTATTACCCCCATATGTGCTAAATGTTTTAAAAGTACTCCAAGTTTTTCAATTATCTTAATTCGAGTCATTAGAATAGTATTTGTAAAGTTATGTAAAAATTCAAGTGTAAGGGGAATGCAACGCCCCTATGATGTATTATTTTGGATGGTAGGGTAAAAGTGTATGCAAAAAAAAAAAAAAAAAAAAAAAAAAAAAAAAAAAAAAAAAAAAAAAAATCAAGAAAAATACAAAAAAAAAATGAGAAAATGAAAAGTAGAAAAAACATACGGACTACCATCCCGTTTCATTTTATGTTTGTTTTATATTTTTGTTATTTTATTATTTCGTTTCTAGCATAAGATCGAGTCTAGTCTTGGCTTAGCAACATTGTGTAGTACATGTAATTGATCAAGATCTTTAACTCGCCACCAGTAAAATATCCCGTATCCAACAAAACCGTGTTTTCCTTTTCCCTACACCTAACGTTATAACCCATTTAAAAGCCCTCTTTGATAGTTTATCTTAGGTGCTTACGCCTAGTGGAGGAGGTTTTCGATCCTTTCCCAAGCCTATGGTAATCTATTTGCTATGACAGGTAGTGAGAGATATTTTCCGTTTTCATTTATGAGATTTATTTTGATGACACTTGAGAGATGTGAGTATCTAAACACTGCTTGTGAGGTGCTAGTATGTAATCTCCGTGCTTATTATGATTGAAGTGGAACGATTATTTGTTGTAATTACTTTTATGTTTGCATTAAATGACCCCTAACTTGTATTTTGATTAGAATAAAAGCGCATTTGCTTGAGGACAAGCAAATCTCAAGTGTAAGGGTATTTGATGAGGCGAAAAGTGTACCGCTTTTAAGGGGTCATTTAAGCCCGAAATCGTATTTATTTGATCAAATATTGCCCTAAATCGTTCCTTTTGTCATTTTAGGTACTTTTGAGGAGAAATCTGGAAAAGGAGGCATTTTGGACGTTTTTGGAGCATTAAAGTGAAGAATACGACAAAATCTCAAAATCGGCTGAAATTTACCTTTGACGGCGTCAGAATCATCTCTTGACGGCGTCATGCCTTGGCAAGAAAAGTGGGATGTGAAATTTACTCATGACGGGCCAGTGAGTTAGCATGTGAATTCTGACGGCGTCACGCTTTAACCAAATCAAGGGCGTCACGGCTTAAATCATAAGGGGACGGCGTCACGTTCATGATCCGACGGCGTCAAGCCTTGATAGGCCAGAATGGATTTTTGAAGAGCTAAAGAGGGACGGCGTCAAGAAGGTCACCCGGGAACCCTAAAAGCGGCGAGGTGACGGCGTCACAATGCATAAGGTGACGCCGTCAGATCCAAAAATCTATATATAGTTTTCTAATCTTTTGTCATTAGAGAGAGCTTAGTGTGTGGAATTTTGGGATAAAACCCTAAGACGATTTTAGCTACTTTTTCAGGGCTTTTTGCCTTGAGATCTTCCATGTTTCATTGAAAGATAAGTTATCAATTAATCATTCAATATGTCTATGTGTTGTTTGATTCTATCTTATGCTTGTCTTTTGTTTAACATGTTAGGCTAATTTTATCTTGTGTTTGCTTAGATCTAATGAAACTTAGCTATTGATTATTGGTTGTTAGTGTGTTGTTAGTTGTATTGGATGATTGTTTATCTATGTTAGGCTTAAGAAAACTGGCTAACTTCCTATTCGGTAACTTGCTTGAACGTCTTAAGAAACATGAACCAAATGCGTACTAAAGGTTTTTATGGTTGTATTTAATGCACAAGCGAATTCTAGTGATCCCATGTTAGGAGCTTCCTAGCCGGCTCGACATAGGAGTGAAGTAGGAGCTTGTAGAGTTGGGGAAGTAAGTACGCCACCCCACGAATGGTATTAAGGAATACACCCGTCATCCACGCAACTAATACACACTAATTAACTGGTAAAAGATAGTTAGGGAGTAAGGAAATCTAAGTAAACACATTTCTCTACACATAAGTTTCTCACCACTTTTCATTTTTGTTATTTTATTTTATTTGCATTCGTAGTCATTTGGGTTAGTTGACTAGCAACTAATTCCGCCCACTCCTTCAAACCCGAGATTTTACTTGCTTTCATAAAATTATAAAAACATAAAAAGAATCTTCCTCAACCCTTAGACCTAATTAGAGTAGCCTTTCATACCTAACGAACACTATTCCCTGTGGAGAACGATCAATCCCCCGTACTTACCACTACACTATACTACATCGGTCAGGTACACTGCCTGGTGGGGTTGTAAGCCTCTTGAGATCCCTCGAGAGGTAAAACCTGTTGTAAGGTTACAAAACCACGCATCAGTCTTGGATCTTGAAAGATCAAGAAACCCATTTGAGTTAGTTTGTAGAGAGAAGTTTAGAGAGAGAGGGAACTATGTGAAAATCTGGAAATTAGATTAATGTGACAAGAGTTCCAACCCTTCCCTAGTGTGGGAAGGGGTATTTATACTTCCTAATAATAGTGCCCCTAGTGGGCTGTGAAGTGAGCTGACAGTGGGGAAAGCCCCGACCCACTCCACAAATATAGATACGACTAATCTAATAAAACTAATAATACTAATAATACTAAGCTTATATAAATAAGCCTACGAGCTATGTGATATGCTAAATAGATACTCGGGGTGACCGAACCTTCATATGAATATTTATATTCCTAACATATATATACGAATATATTTTTAGGGCTCATTTAGGCTCGTGAGTCTAATCGAGCTTTATATATAAAGCTCAGGCTCGAGCTCAATTATTAAACGAGCCCAAACTTAGGCTCGAACTCGGGTTCGAGCTCATTTAGGCTCGGCTTGTTCGAGCATTTTACTGATCCGATACCGTGCTTTTCAAGAGCGGCTCGACTCGTTTCCACCTCTAGTGTTTATCCAAGTCAACACTATTCGAGTCGCCTAATTTAGGTCAGTCAAATTCTTCTACGTAGTGGCGGAACTTCACAGTCTATTTTGGGAGCGACAAAATGTATATAAATTTAATTTGAGGGGGCCAAACTAGTAGATTTCTTTACTAAACTACATATACATAAAAAAAAAAAAAAAAAAAAAAAAAAAAAAAAAAAAAAAAAAAAAAAACTCATTTCTTTGCATAGTATTTCAAGTTGCGGGTAGATGTGTTATTCGGGTCGATGCGGTCGGGTTCGGGTCAATCGGGTCGGGTCAATTCGTGTCAAGCCTCAAGAAAAACATACCTGAACCCGACCTTATTTAGAAATCGGGTTACTCGGGTTCGGGTCAATTCGGGTTCGGGTCAACTCGGGTCGGGTCAATTCGGGTTCGTTCAACTCGGGTTCGGGTCAACCCGAGTATTTTTACATTGTAAAAGTGTTAGTTGAGTCGGGTTCGTCAGGTTCGGGTCAATTCGGGTTGAGGCTAATAAAAACATACCCGAACCCGACCTTGTTTAGAACTCGGGTCAATTTAGGTTGACTCGATTGAACCGAATATAATTTTTGACCCGATTGACCCGACCCGAAAAGCCTTATTCGGGTTCGGGTTCGGGTCGGGTCGGCTTTTATAACACCCCTAGTTGCGGGGGAAGGGGACACCATTTTATTTGGTCCTCACTTAGCTCCACCTTTACTTGTATGATCTTATGTTTATTCGACTAAATGTTAACTATTAAAATAATATTTTCACGCTCATAAACTAAGTAAAACAAAACTTACTGGTATTACAAAAAATATTCACATAATGACATGTCATTTAATTAGTGAATGTATATTCTCTCTAATATACATTCACAAATAAACATGACATGTCCTTTTGTGGATATCTTTGTAGAGTTTTTATGATTATAGCCTTTCTTTATATAAGTTAAGACGAAAATAGGTAAGCAATGACAAAAAAATTAACATAGAAAAAAGATTGTTTGAAAAAATAAGTGAAATTGTTAGCAAAATTAAATGTATGGTTGGTAATCCCCAATCGTAGTTAAATGACTGCATCACTTCGTACGGTGGCCGGAAAACAATCAGTGGCGGAGAAAAGTAACGATGTTTATAGCAAGATCCTTGAAAAAACTTTGCGGAGGGTGAGTGTAAAAGAGGAGCTGGTTAGAAGTTGTAACATTTAGATAGTTCAGGGTTTGTTTTGTAACTTTTCTGTTATTCTGTTTTTCCCTCTGTTTCTTGTATATAAATACTATATCATCTCATTTGGGAGTAATAAGGAGAATCATTTTCACTGTGTGAACTGTGTGTTTCTCTCAACTCATTACGGTCAACATGGTATCAGAGCTCAGTAATGAGTTCTTGATTTGTTGAAACCGTTACAACCACCATAACTGACATTTTCCGATCATCATTTCTACCATTCACTTCACTATTCTTTCACCAATAACTCTCAAATTTCACCAAAATTCATCAGTTTATCTACAAAAATTGGTTCAATTCACGTGTCTTCTTGAAGATTGAATTTGTGAATCATTTGGTTGTTCTAGTAACGCTTCTTTAAAGTTTGTTTTAAAAGCTTCCGCAAAGTGTTAACAATGGCAGCATCTTCTTCTTCTTCTGATGCTTCAACTGGTCAAACTAGTCAGTCACTTGTGTTCCAAAACCCACTGTATTTGCATCCTTCTGATGGGCCTGGTACTCTTGTGGTGAATGAGAAATTGTTAGGAGCACAAAACTATCATTCTTGGAGAAGGTCGGTTGAAATTGCTCTCTCTACCAAAAGGAAGTTAGGTTTCATTAGAGGAACAATGCCAAGATCACAAGATGATGTGAATCTGCAAGAACAGTGGGATACATGCAATAATTTGGTGATTAGTTGGTTAATGAATTCAGTGTCTGAATCCATTGCTAAATTCATCATGTTCATTGGGACTGCTTATGCAATTTGGATTCAACTGGAAACAAGGTTTGCTCTTAGCAATGGGTCACATAAGTACAAGTTGAATAGAGAAACTTAAGAGACTATGCAATCAGGAAGATCTGTAAGTGAGTACTATACAAGTATGAAGTGTGTTTGGGAAGAATTGGACTCTATGAATGAATTGCCAAGAATAGTCAACATTACTCCAGAAATTGTTGTTTTCCTAAATGCATTGAGTACTTAGAAAGAAGAGCAAAGATTATTTCAATTCTTGAATGGTTTGGATAATAAGTTCTCTCATCAGAGGAGTTAGTTGTTGTTAAACTCTCCATTGCCAAGTGTTGAGACTGCTTGTGCTTTGCTTCAGCAAGAAGAGTCTCAAAGGGGGAGGGGGGGTGTTTGGGTCAGAACAGTTAAGTGTTGAGTCAACTGCCCTCTATAGCAAAGGAGAGGTCAAAGAAAAATGTAACATCTGTTGCTACAAATGGCATCCACCAGACAAATGTTGGGAAAAAGTTGGTTATCCCACATGGCATTACAAGTACAAGCAGTCACAAAAGGGTAAAGCTCCACAGAAGGCTGGTTCAGGAAATGTGAAAAAGACTGCTGCATTGGTTGAAACTGGTGGTCATGTGGTCTTTACTTCAAAGCAATTTGAACAGCTAATGATGAGTATTCCTCATTTTAATCAAGTCACTGATGAGAACAATACAATGGAACATCCTTTTGGAGAAGGTACGCTCTATTGTTTCTCTTGTGTCAATGGAATTATTGAAGGGTGGATAATTGATACAGGAGCAAGTGATCATATGTCACATGATCACAATGATTTGAATGATGTTGAGGTTATTAAATGCAAGCAGGTCGTTAATCTACCTAATGGACACACTTCTGTCATTTCAAAAGTAGGCAATGTTGCTTTGCAAAATAATCTTAAGCTGAACAATGTGCTAATTGTCCCTTCCTTTAAATTCAGGCTTTTGTCAGTCTCTAAATTGACAAAAGATTCTCACTGCTTTGTTACAATTTATGAGAAATACTGTGTTATCCAGGATTTGAAAACCAGGAAGGTGTTGGGCTTGGGTAAAAAGCAAGCTGGTCTGTATCATCTACTCAATCTCCCTTTGGATCAAATTCATGCTCAACTCTCTTCAATGGTTGTTTCAGCACTTGAAGATTGTAGTTTGTTTTCATTTTTCTCAAACTGTTCTGTACCTACAAACTATGCTTTTAGTGTTTTCAATAACTCTTACAGTCTGTGGCACCATAGACTGGGTCACATTTCTGATTCTACTTTCAAGCATATTCATTCTGTTTCTAAAAGTGTGTCTAATACTAGTAATGACTCTTGTTTGACCTGTCCAATGGCAAAATTCACTAAACTGCCATATTCTACTAGTAATTCTCATTCTAAAGTGCCATTTCAGCTTATTCATATAGACATTTGGGGGCCTTATAAAGTTTCTACTATAGGGAATCATAAGTATTTTCTCACTGTAGTGGATGATTGCAGTAGGGCTGTTTGGACATATTTACCAATCAAAAAGTCAGATGCCTTTACTATATTCAAGTCCTTTGTTACCTTTGTTAAGAAACAGTTTGAAAAGGAAATCAAAGTTGTGAGATCATATAATGCCTTATAGTTTCTCAAAGGTTCTATTGGTCCTTTTATGGAGTCACTGGGTATAGAAAATCAAACTTCATGTGTTGATAGACCTCAGCAAAATGGGAGGGTAGAAAGAAAGAATAGGAACATTTTGGTGATAGCCAGAGCTCTAAGACTTCATGCTCATCTTCCTGTGCACTATTGGGGTGATTGTGTTGTCACTGCCACCTATCTTATTAACAGATTTCCCACTTCTGTTTTGAAATTTAAGACACCCTATGAAGTTCTGATGCAATCTAAGCCTGAGTATAGTCATTTAAGGGTGTTTGGATGTCTAGCAATGGCTAGCAACCCTTCTAGAATTGCTGACAAGTTTGACACCAGAGGGGTACCTTGTTTGTTTCTGGGCTATCCACAACATCAAAAGGGTTACAAGCTTCTGAATTTGCTAAGTCACACTAGATTTGTGTCAAGAGATGTTGTGTTCTATGAGCATATTTTACCCTACTAAAAAACAAGTATGCTACAAGTTTTGCAACCTGTGCCTGCTCCTATCTTTTCACCACTGTGGTATGAAGATTTTGTGTCTATAACACAACCTATGAATGAACCAAATGAGGCTAGTGTACCTGTTGATAGTGTCTCCCCTACTCATGACTCTGCATCATTAATGGAGCAATCTGTACACATCCTATCTTTTCACCACTGTGGTATGAAGATTTTGTGTCTATAACACAACCTATGAATGAACCAAATGAGGCTAGTGTACCTGTTGATAGTGTCTCCCCTACTCATGACTCTGCATCATTAATGGAGCAATCTGTACAAGTTGAGGAATTCCCTTCTGAACCTGAACTTGCACCAGTTTTTGTTCCAATCAATAATGTTCAAGATACAGGCATCAGAAGATCTTCTAGAATGTCAACTGCACCAAGTTGGCTCAAAGACTATGTAACACCAGCTCATCCTCCAAGGGCTAATCAAGTGTCTGTCACCCCCTTGCAGTCTTAATTTCATGCCTTTCTATGTGCATTGATGGCTCGGTCAGCACCAACCCATTTCAAAGAAGCTATTAAACAAAGTGATTGGTGTAATGCAATGAATTTGGAACTGAGAGCATTGGAAAAGAATGGTACTTGGGAAGTGACAGTTTTGCCTAAAGGAAAGAAAGCAATTGCCTGTAATTGGATTTACAAAATCAAACTAAAAGCTGATGGAACTCTTGATAAGAAGAAAGCTAGACTTGTAGTCAATGGGAATAGACAGAGGAAAGGAATAGATTATGAACAAACATTTGCTCCTGTAGCAAAAATGGTGACTGTTAGGGCCTTACTTGCATTGGCAGTCATGAAAGATTGGGAGATTTGTCAAATGGATGTATCCAATGCTTTTCTACATGGTGATCTGTTTGAAGAAGTGTATATGCAAATGCCACAAGGGTACATAGGAGAGGGGGAGAATGTGCAAGATGTCAGTTCTAACTCCAACCTAGTGTGCAAACTTAAGAAATCATTGTATGGCCTCAAACAAGCACCTAAACAATGGTTTGCTAAACTTTCTTCAGCCTTATTGTCTTTTGGATATGCTTAATCTAAGGCTAACTACTCATTGTTCATCAAGACGGATGCTGATTCTTTCACAGCAGTCCTTGTGTATGTTGATGATCTCTTGATTACTGGTTCTAGTAATGCTCAGATTTAAGCCCTCAAAACTCAGTTGAGTACTCACTTCCATATGAAGGACTTGGGTGAAATGAACTACTTCTTAGGACTGGAGGTGTGCAAAAATGACCAAGGCATCTTTATTTCTCAAAGGAAGTATACCACTGACTTACTTCAAGAAGCTGGTTTGACCAATGCAAGACCATACAAGCTACCTATGGATCATCATGTAAAGCTGCAAGCAGATATGGGAACACCTTTACTTGATCCTGAAGTATACAGAAGATACATAGGAAAACTTATATATCCCACAATAACAAGGCCTGATATTTGTTACACTGTGCAACTTTTGAGCCAATTTATGCAAAACCCTACATCAGTGCATATGCAGGCTGTCAAACACTTGATGAGATATTTGTTGAATTCACCAGGTCAAGGTATATTACTAGCCAATGATTTCAGCTGTTCATTTGACTGCCTATTGTGACAGTGATTGGGCTAGTTGTCCTATCACAAGGAGGTCCACCACTGGCTATTGTATTTTGATGGGTCAATCACCAATCTCATGGAAGTCTAAGAAGCAACAGGTAGTATCTAGATCATAAGCTGAAGCTGAATACAGGGCTATGGCATTAACTTGTTGTGAAGTTACTTGGCTGGTTACACTGCTAAAAGGTTTGGGGCTTAAAGACCTAGGTCCAGTTGATTTAAAGTGTGATAATCAAGCTGCAATATACATAGCTGCTAATATAGTCTTCCATGCCAGAACAAAGCATATAGAAGTGGATTGTCATTATGTGAGAGATCAAGTCAAAATGGTGAAGTCCTACCTTCTCATGTTTCTACCAAAGAGCCGTTGACAGATGTTTTCACTAAGGTTCTTCCAGCTGATCAGTACTCAAAACTAATGTCCAAGTTGGGAGCTTGCAGTCCTTCCACCTCTCAACTTGAGGGGGAGTGTAAAAGATGAGCTGGTTAGAAGTTGTAACATTTAGATAGTTCAGGGTTTGTTTTGTAACTTTTCTGTTATTCTGTTTTTCCCTCTCTTTCTTGTATATAAACATTGTATCATCTCATTTTGGAGTAATAAGGAGAATCATTTTCACTGTGTGAACTGTGTGTTTGTCTTAACTCATTACTGTCAACAGTGAGGTTGCTAAGGCTAGTGGTAATAGTGACTGCGAAGACGACCGTCAACGCACACCAACTTCTAACTCTAAACATCACTACTAACATGGTGTAATAACACAACAAAATTACCACTTGAATATACCTTACTTATAGACAAATTTAATTTACCCCACATAAACAAATTAAAAACTCACACATCTCACTATCTCACACAACCGACTTCACAAATCAGTCGTAGCTAAGGCTGAGTCTCCCTTTTTAGCTCCCATGACACGTCGTCTCAGTGTTTAGCTAATAGCTTGGACGCGTCTTCAAAGGCCATATGATGCATGTTCGGAGCCTTATTACCACCGGTCTAAAATGGGGAATTTCACTATTATAGTGTTGCACAAGCTGTATTATGTTTACAAATCTTCTTGTATCAAACTTTCGACTTTAAGTTTTTTAAGATTGCAAGTTTTGTAAATATGCGTTTAGTCATTTTTGTGGTGTTTTCAACTTAACACCGGGACTTGCTTTCAGTGATTAATTTTACAAAAAACATTAGTGATCATGGGTCAAAACATATACTCTAATTTTTCTTTTTTCTACACAATATGATATCTCATTAGTTAGCAAATGATCTAAAAACTTTGAAATGTCAAATTGAAATTTAATGTTACAGAAATCATTGATTAGCATATGATATAACAACTTTGTTCTCTTACGCAACGTATCTCTATAAATGCACAAGTAACTTTACTCTTCTCTACCAGAAACTGGAACACACATTTACAAAGTTCTGCATAAAATCAAACAAATAAAAAGTTTTTAATACTTTCAAGCCAGAATATATTTTGTTCACACACACGATATGGAAAATGCAATGTAAGATTTTCAGCACGAATATTCTACCTATTTTATATATTTTTTTGTGATTGAGAACAATCAACAGTAAAAATGCATGTTAAACGCATCAAATATTCAAAACAAGTTACCCTACCATTCAACAACGTGTGAAACGCGTTACGCACGTGAAGCATTGTTATTTATTTATTTATTTTTTCTTATTGATTATAACTTTATCAAGTTATCATCAAGTGAAACAAATTATAAATAATCTACCTCATAAAATCTTTACTTTTATATCTACTAGAAACCCATATAAAACCACACACCTAAATAAATAAGAGCCAGGCAAACTTATATTTCCTTCTAAACCCGTGTGCACCATCTCCTACCCACAAAACATCTTAACCCCTGATCAACCTTTAACATTTTTCTCCTTAGATCTTGAATACTTACAACTCTCAAACACCGTCAACAACCACCTACCGCCAGTATATCAGTGTTCCGATTACGGGTCAACGACTACTAGCACGATGACCCTAAAAACATTGATATATTACTTATCGGAACACCCTAATATTATAAGCTTCAGATGGAGCCACACACAATCATGGGGCTCCACCTGGTCATTTCTATTCACCTCGATCCTCACATACATCCTTCTCTCCTTATTGCTTCACCTTTTCCTCCTTCCTCGTCGTCGGCCCGTTCCCCTAGGCCCTATCCCAGCCCTGCACTCACTTTTCATGGCCCTGATCTCCCTAACAATCTTCACGGGTATCCTTTTTTCTGCAGCCGCAGAAATTCGTGATACCCGTTGGTTCTGGCGCAGAACCAATACCACACCTTTCCAATGGTTCTTATGTTTCCCTTTAGGGACACGCCCTTCTGGTCGCGTCTTCTTTTGGTCTTACATCTTTTACTTGACCCGTTTTCTACATACCTTTAGAACCTTTTTCGCAATTCTCATTAGGCGAAAACTTTCCTTTTTTCGATTATTTAATCACTCAATCCTTATCCTCATGTCATTTCTTTGGCTTGAATTCTCACAATCATTTCAAATCATTGGGATTCTATTAACAACATCCATCTACTCGATTGTCTATGGATACCGCTTCTGGACCGCGATCGGGCTTCGTAGCGCGTGTTTTCCATTTGTTATCAATTGCCAAATGGTTTTACTTGCTTGCAACGTTATATGTCACGTTGGAGTTCTTATGTTACATGTCAAGAAAGGTGGATGCAATGGTATTGGTGCTTGGGGGATTAACTCAGTACTCAACGTAGCAATCTTGTTATTGTTTATAAATTTTTATGTTAATAGCCATTTGAGGGGACGAAGAAATATAACGGCGTTAACATCGGGCCACCGTGATGATGTTGGGAAAGTTAATGTTGCTCCTGATACTGTGGAAAGTGATTGTACTGGTTGCAAGTTAAACGACAAAGATATTTGAGAGTTGTAGGCCCTTCTTTTTTGTTTTTAGCTTAGAGTTTGTTTATTGTAGTTGTAGGTTTTGTCTATGGGGCGGTGGCAGTAGAATAGAATAAAGCCACCCGTTAATTAATTATAAATATATGTTTGGTTATGAACTTATGATAAGTGACAATGTATAATATTGTAATTGTCATAGACAGTAGAATTACATATTAAGATTTGAAAAGTCAAAATTCTAGTGATTTTTCCTATTACTTTATATTGTTAAGAAAGTTTGGCGTGAGTTGAATATTGTTATACAAATAGTAACAAGGCATATACCATTTTCTTGCAACATTTAAAGGAAAAAATAAAGGTTGACAAGACTTTTGCTTAAGTCTACATAAAGTGTAAACATTAAATATGGACTATAAGCGTGAGTATCGTTGAAGTTGATCATATTTGATGGTTGGTTGTTGTATCAATGGTTAGGTTTGATAATATGACAAAACGGGAGAATAACAAAGAAATATAAGTGTGTTTGTTACTAATATTTGTTTGTTTATGTGTTTTTGTTTGTATTCATGTTTTATTTGCGTGTGTTGTATGGAGTGGTTAGTTAGCAACGATAGTTTTTTACGAAACCCTGCCTAGGAGACTTTAAGAACGCAATTTTAATGCATTTTTGTAATTCTAAGGGCCTAAAATGATACTTTCTCCGTCCTATAATAACTGTCCAGTTTTTATGGGACGGAGGTAGTAATCATCAAATATTATATAACATAAACAAAAATATTTGAGGTAAAAGTTGAAAAAGAAATACTTAAAAAAGTGAAAGTGGACAGTTTTTATGAGATGGAGGTAGTAATCATTTTACAAAAGTTTCGAGAAACAATATTATATTATTTCTAAACAACGTTTCTTACAATAATTTCTAATCTATGTCTTGCTTTTATTGTGGGTGCACCACCACTTCAACCTTGGCACGCGGAACACAATAGAAGGCACTCACAACTACGCGCAGTGATAGTGTTTTTGGCATTTATATGGTGGTGTCGAATAAAAACCAAAAATAGAAAATGCAAACGGTCCAAAATTGTGGCCCTCATTAGTGTTTTTATTATTATTTTAATTTTGTTTATAAGTGTGTGGTATATTATGAGGTATGTTTTTTAAAGTGAGATATTTTTATATATTTGGTTTGATGGTGAGTTAGGTATTGACGATAGAGAGTAAAAGATGGTTGGTTTGGTGGTTTGTTGAATGATGATATGCGCTGATGTAAAGATAATAGGTTTGATGACCATAAAGAGTAGTCTCTGATTTCACTTATAAAAAATTGTAACATACAAACCATAATATGTAAGCGCAAACATTACTTGTAAAAAGTCACAAAAAGTAAATTATTGTTAGGTCCTAGATTAAGCTTAACACAAGTAATAACACACGTACAAGATGAGAGAATAAGAGAAGAAGAAGGAGAGAGATGGCCGAATTCAATCACACGTAAGAATGGCAAAGTTTCATTAGCATAAGTGATAAAAACCAACAAATATAAGTGTTGTATACAATGGTTATTTGTAGGCAAGTGTTTAGGGCAATACTTGCCTCAATCTTCTAGAAGCTAATACTATATCTCACGGCCCATAGGGCTTCTAATAAGGCCGTGAGATGTATTACAAACATAAAGCCCATAAGAAACCTAATTAATATGACCAAGACTTGATTACATAAGAAATGTGTTCCCAATAATCTCCCCCTAAGGATTGGTCATCAAGGTTGCTTGACGTCTTCTTTGCTTCTTCGACTTCGACGTCTTTAGAATCTTTGTTCTTTGTTCTTGTTGTGAGTGATATGGTAATGTCTTGATCTGCCTTCCACTTACGTTCTTTAATCACGGTTTCTTTACGACTTTTCCACCATGCTCATACTTCTTTTGACTTTTGATCTTCATACTTCAAGTAGTTCTCACTTCATTAGCTTCATCTTTGACTTTTGAAAGTTTTTTTTGCCTTGATCTTTGACTTTCTTTGACTTCTTTGAACTTTTGTTATGCCTTAATCTTTGTGAGAACTTTTCTTCGTGATATTTGCATGAGCATGATGGAAATGGTGGTGGTGGAACTCCTGGTCTCCATAAGTACCTACAATTAAACAGTTAGCAATAAATCATCCGGCACTTACAGGTTTGGACTTTGAGATCGTCAACAGCATAGTGTGAAGACTTTCTCTAATCCTTGCCAAGGCCGTTCCTGAACCGGATGCCCCCAAGAGAACTAACTCAGATACACCGAAGTATATCAACGATTCAGGTGAGCCGCTGAAGTATACCGAAGTATCACTTCACGGCTGTAGACCGTTTGGAGCCACCTTGAACACTAAGCGTAATCCACAAGGGATTACCGAAGTGACCTGCTGTCAGGGCTGTTTGATGTTAACCCTGACAGGAATTTTCACTCAATCACTGAGAATCACAATTGTGAATTCCCTCATGAATGTTCTAGGCAGATTACTAAGATCTGCGTAGGACTCTTGTAATTTACAACTGGTGTCCTTATTGTTGAACAACCAGTATATAAATGTTAAGTGTTCCTATGAGATCTTTTTATGTATCTCACGGCTCTAGACTCGATTTAGTGCTTATTGGTTTTTAGTCGTCGGAGGCATGGAGCAGAGTGCCTCCTTTTCAATATCAACTCATCTCAGAATGAGAGGTCGATAGATAATGAAGGATTCTCCGTGAGAAATGAAACAAGTATCTTTTGAGAGACACTTGAGTGGCTAGAAGGTTTAGTGCAGTGCGTCACTGGGTCCATGACGGCTTAGTCTTCAATACCGGTATCACTTGTAGTGACATCCAGTAGCATATGACTTGAACTCGGTTTATGCCCTAAGGTTGAACATATGAAGGGCTATTTCTTTCCACCATTTCTTTTACTTTTCTTTTTAATTCTTCAACCCTTCTTTCTCCTTTAATTTCTTTACTCCTTTTTTTAATCATACCTAGGACTTTCTAGTTCTAAACTATTGGTATTGTCCATGGGTAGATCCTTCCGGCTCTGGCGGATCATAGGATGGTTTTCTAACCTTAGTCACCTTATATCTCCATGACTATCCTATGTTGCCATAAAACCAATCATTTGAAAATCTCTTAAAGTGTTTTAAGACTGTAAAACATATATTGTTTACACTTTGAGAGTTTTGCATTTTTCAGAAATACTCCCCCTTCACATGTGCTCATAAGTTTTTAATATAAATTTGCACATGTCGGGTGGAGTTAGCACTTTTGAATGGATTGATTTTCAGTGAATATGACCGTTGCGAGACACGTTTACATCACTAGTTAAACTAGCTTGAAATTATTACCCGTCCAGGTCATATTCAAAGAAGAATCTCTCGAAATCGGTACACTCTACTCAGACAAGTCCTTCGCGAGACACATTTACATCACTGGATAAACCGGCTTGAAATTATTACCCGTCCAGGACATGTCTTTTCGATTAATGACATTTGATATTCGTCAATTCGAGGGTACAATCTGAGTCGAGCTCATGTGAGATTTCATCTTTTCAATTACCATATTTTAATCACATACTTATTCTCCCCCTCAAAAATAGCATATTCATGTTGTTTTTGGAAAACTTTTGATTAAAATATACTTTTTGAGGTTTATGGGAAGAATTTCAACAAGAACTTTTGTGTTTTTGAACAAAGATATTTGTTTCAAGTACTCCCCCATAACAAGGGCGTACTTGTTCTTTTGAGCAGAATTTTGAAAAACTTTTCAAAATTTTGATTAATTCTGCTCAAAAGTAAGAAGCTTTCGCTCCTTATATTAGGATTGAGGCACTGAAGCGTACCTCAGGGTCCTTTCTTTACAAGTACGGGTTGTGCACTGTTATCTGTACACAAACCATAATAACACAAGCAAGTTTTATAAATCAAAAATTTATCCAACTCTTACATCATTCCGTGCTTCTGAAGATAGTGTAAACTGGATCATGTCTTTGAAAATTCCTGATCGGGAACGATGGCCTTCCTCCAACATAACTTTCAAGCCTCCTCATCTGATCCCTATGCACAAGACTTTTCTCGATCTTCAGAATGAATTGACGAACTTCTCTTAATTGAGAAGTTGTCCACCTGCTGGTCTTGTATAACTCCTGATCTTGTACTCGTATCACCAACCCATCACGAACTTTCTTGAGCGTGTGGTCGCAGAACTTGTAAACCTCTTTGTACCCCATGAAGCAGTTGATTGAAAGATCGCTCTTGTAGACAAACCCGAAGGTTGGTTCTTTCTTCATAGTGTACTGGGGCTCTTGGTTGATCTCCAGAAGATGTAGGACTGGTGTGGTTAAGTTGATCTTCCTTTGATAGCTCTCGACCCCAAGCAGCAAGTCTTCTACACGTTCTTGAATAATCTTCCTTCTGATGAAGTATAGAAGTGAAGTGCTGAATGCATAGTTAAGATCAGTGGAGAAGTGTTGCATTTTCCCTTGAACCTTGATGAGATACATGTCTTCAAGATCGTCGAGGTTCGAGTCTGGGAAATATGCTTCTGAAAATGTATACATCTTCTGATCTTGTCTTCTATCGTTGATTTCTCGTAGAAAGGTATAATCATACCTCTTTTCTCCTTCAAGGCTTACCACAGCAATTATCCTAAGATCACTCATCACCGGAGTTGGAGATTTCTTCGTGAGTTTACTCTTGTACCATGTTCTCCTCTTCTCAAACCAGTGATAGATTCCCAGTTGCGCATCTTGATCGTACTGCACTTTGTTAGTAACGAAGAGTCTTGTGGCAGTTTCTTCGATGGCTGGTTGTGGATAACTTGCTGCAGGAATCAAGGTTATGGAAGTTGCATATTTGGGTTGACACTTAATACCGTGCACGAGGAGTTCGAGATCGTTGTTGAAGAAGAATTTATAAGGGACAACAGGTTGATCTGAAACTCTAATCACTGGCAAAGGCTTCGTCCAATCTGTAATGTATGGTTGGTTGGCTTGAGAAGTGCTATCAACCACATGCACATCCAGATTGGTCCAGCTGAACTCACTAGACATTGCTCGTGCAATGTTTTCCAGGTGATATTCTAGCTCAGCTGCACTGGAAGACCTATCTTTAAGCAAATTGAAGGCATCATTCTTGATTCGACAAAGTTCTCCTTTTGTGAGCTTCTTGATGCATTGGTCATGTTTGAGTTTTTGCGTGAACTCAAGCGTGTGACCTTCGATCATGGAGTCATCGTCTACATGAGGTTGAGCACTGACCAGTTGATCGAACCATTCATTCCTTTTTGATGAGTCTTCATCCAGCCATGAGACAACAGTTGGTCCTTTGGAAGTTGTCTTCTTGCCAGGTTTAAACGTTGTTGCTTTAGTCTTGGGAGGAGAGAATGGTTGATATTGGTGTTGTTGATATTCTTCATCTGCAGTGAACTCAAACTGATGCTCCATTGCAGTAGGTCCAGAGCCGGAAGCCTTTGGTGGTTGGGAGGTTGTGGTGGTTGCTGAAGGTCCGATAGGTTCTTTAAGTTGTGAAGCAGATCCGCCGACACCCTTTTGTTTCTTGGCTTGTGTGTTTGGATCTGGGTCTTCGTCCTCTCCTGGACGTTTACCTTTGTCTGCCTCAGCTTTGCACGACTCCTTCTCAATATTTACCTTTATAGCCTCAGTGATGGCTATTTGCTTAGGAGTTGGTGAGGTAATACTTGTTAATCTTTCAAAAAGCTTAAGTTGAAGTTCTTCTAGAGTTGGTTCTTTAGGCTGCGTCGGTTGGGATTGAAAGACAAGTGGAACTGTAGCCATAATTTTCTTGACTATTTCTTCGATGTTCGGATCAAGATACTCTTCCACCTTCTTAGATGCAATCTTAGGCAAGTACTTCTTCAAGTACACTTTAGTGTTGCCCTTGATCGTAGTGAGCATCCCTTCTTGAACGTCGTCTGTAAAGAACTCATCGACACGAGCTTTGGTTCTTTGAAGCTCGTTCACTTGTCTGACAAGGCCGGTGACCATATTAGTTAAAGTTTTAACTTGGTCACGAAGCTGGTCATCTTTCTTGGCATGTGCCAGCTTTGTAGCCTGCTTCACCCTTTTAGAAGCTTGGGAGATTATATCATCCCTTTTGAGCCTAGTCATCTTCCTTGATTTCTTGCTTGTTGTTGCTTTTTTTTGGTGGTGGTGAAGTGTGTGTGGATGATTCAGGAGGTTGTTGAACTTTGGGTGGAGAAGCTTGCTGAGATACTGGAGGTGTTTCATGGGCAATTGGTGAAGAATGTGGAGGAGTGGTTGGTGGTGTTTGAATATATCGGTCGGCTTTCTTTTCCTCAGCCAACCTTTCTTCTTCCTCCCTTTTCTTTTCCAGTTCCAGCTCTGCAGCAGCTTTATTGATCTCTTCCTCATCACTAAACACCTTTTCTGTCTCTTCATCCTCATCCATGTCAAAGTCTTTGGTCTGTTCATCTTCATTCTTTTTCTCGTCATTACCGGGTTGATTAACCGGATCTGACTGAGGTGGAGTAACTTCTTTTACAACTCCAGACCCACTGGGTTGATTAACCAGATCGAAGAGGGTCTGGGCTTCTTCAATTTCTTTGGCGATTTCCTCATCTAATCTTATTTGTTCTTCAAGCATCATCTGCCTCCGCCTTTTCTCATCAGCTTTATAGGACTCACGGCTTTCTTCTAAAGCAATCTGTGTAGCTATTTCTTCCTTGTAGATTGTTGGTTCTTCATCGATCTCAGTATCAGAACTGGATCCCTCTTCTTCAACAATATTTTCTTCTTTTGGTTCGGGCTTAGCAATCTTAACCGGAACTCTCCTCTTTGTGTATTTAGGAGCAGCTGGTTTGATCTTCTTAGATGTGCTAGAAGTGCTGCCTAACTTGCATCCTTCCTTCGATCGAGTCCTAGCTGGAGCAGGCTCATCATCGTACTTGCAGAAGCCGACATGTCCCTCATTGAATGCTCTATCATAGCTTTTGTATGCTTTTGTTTGCTTTATCTTGTCTGTCAGCAGAGCTTCAGGTAGTCTCATCCCCTATTTACGTGTGCTTCCTTTAGGTATGTAGATTGAGCTGATGGTCTTGTCTATAGAAAATAGGTGCTTTTCTTGGTCTTCAAGACATTGAAGGATGTCAGTGTTGTCATCAAGTAGATGACAGATGATAAGCTTGGTGTATCTGATGAACGGGATTTTGGTGAAAGGTTTGCTGTCGTGACTTTGAATTTGGTAGACTATATCCTCCCAGATAAGTTGTGCATATTCAATCTGCTTCAGATTAACAATACCCCAGAAGATTTGAAGATGAGACAGACGGGGGTTCTCATGACCACTTTCCCTTCCGGAGCCTGATCAAGCTAAGATGTAATAAATTGTTCTCCAAGGTTGTGGAATGAGCTTGGCTTCAACCTTTTAGAATCTTTTCAATGGTTTGTCAGGTTGTACGTCGTAGCCAATCTCCATCAGGAAGTTAAGAACTTCTTCTTCAGAGGGTGTTGGATGGAATTCCTTAACAGGTTCAGGAGCTTCTGGCAATAGCAGGGCCTTGCGGAGTTAGTTCACATCAACAGTCACTTCCTTTCGGTCCAGCTTGCATGTGAAAGATTCTTCTCCCAAGTCTAGCTTCATAGTGTTCCACATTTGATGAATGTAGAGTTCGGGAATAGAAGCTGACTTGTCCAGCATGCTCCTACACTTATGTAGCTTGAGAATCTCTATAGCTATCTGACAGGTTGGTTCCACACACTTTATCTTGTGAAATTCCAACCGAGCATTGTTCTTGCCAATTTCCAAATCGTAGTCTTGTAGAATAATGTCAGCCTTGGTGAGCATTGGGAGTGGTTATTGTGCAGCCATTTGAGATATCTGAAACATCAATCAAAACAGATTTGCAGGATACATGAAAGTTAGCAAATTGTTAATCTTGTTATCATTCATGTGACCGTTTTGTTGCTTAATTTGATTTTACATGTTTAAGTATTAAGAGTATAGCAATTTTCATCTTTGGACATTTTGTTGATTATTAGTTAAAGTTGATTTCCTTTTATTATCCATTGAACAATTTCGACAACTTGTGACTTATATGAATTTCGACAGTTGAATTGCGACAGATCTCTACAATTGCGACAGTTTTGGCCAATTCTGACAGTTTTTAAATTCCGACAGATTTTTGATCCAATTCCGAAGACTTTTGAATTTCGATGACATTTGATCAATTCCGATGGAAAAAATCTGAATTGCGATAAGTCATGTCCAATTGCGATAATTTTGCCCAATTGCGATAAAATTTTTGAATTTTGACAAGTTTTGTGCAATTGCGACAAATTTATCCAAATCCGATGGATTTTGCAATTCCGACAAGACTTATCCAATTTCGATGGATATTGCAATTTCGACAATTTCTTATACAAGAAATTGCGACAAACACTATAGACGTACATTTTCTTGATTCTTTGTCGAATTTTGGTTTTCCTGTCCAATTTGAATCATATCACAAGTTATAATATGCTCATTACGTTCATCTATACACTTCTAAACACTGTATATCAAATTTGAAAGCAATTCCGACAAACCCTATTACCCAGAATCATCGGAATTCACTAAAACATGTTAGAATATTGTTTGATTGATTCCAATAGATTCCTATAATGTTTTAGAGTTTATTGGTCCATATATTAACACTTTTTAGCCATGAATCAGAAAGATTGAACTTGTTCGAGTTCATCTTAAACCCTACGCATCTAAATTACTTCAAATGTGTTTCTGGGTTTGATTCAATGGTCAAATCATGTTATATAACATGTAATAACACTATCCTAACAAATTAATTAGGCCACAACACAATCATATGATTTTCCACAATTTTAACGCATAAACCCTAATTATGAACACTCATCAATTCGAGTTTCTGGGTGTAATTAAGCACTCATAACATGATTAGGACTCAATTCCGACCATTTCCCACCATTCAATTTCGTCTCAAACACTCAAAATCATATGAACCCTATTCGACATAAACCCTAAACCTATTTTAATCGATTTAGAAAGATTTAGCTATTGGATCATTAAATCCTTGAAAACCATGTCTTATAATAATGCAAACAACGTATTAACACTCACAGTTTTGAAGATTCTTGACCGGATTTGAAGATTGATTTTGAGTCGTGGATTAGGTTGGTAAGAAATAAATGATGGTAGATGAAAAGTATTAACTGCAAGTGAAATGCAGTTATTACTATGTGATTTTTTTTTTTTGTTTTTGTTAAAATTTTTAAGTTTGCAACATAGTCACATTAAGTCCCATAACCATATTGCTTTTCAATCAAAGTCCTCTCTCACAACTTATTAACTAGACTTGACATGTTTTTTACAAGAACAATTTAATACTCCCCCTTGACTTATGAGTATTTGAAAAACATTTTTAAGATCAAAGAGGGTATCACACAGATAGTATTACCACCACTTTATAAAGCAACTTTTTTTTTTTTTTTTTTTTTAAGAAAATAGAAAATCTTTTTGTGTTTTTGATAAAATATTTACAAAGATAGGTTTGGTGTTTGACTTTCATAGTTTTTTGTAAGAAAGTTGTTTAAATCCTTTGGAGTCAAACACCTCATACCAATTTGGTGAACTAATTCCATAAATCTTGCATGGGGCAAGGCTTTGGTGAATAAGTCTGCCAATTGGTATTCTGTACCCACAAAATATAATTCAATAGTACCCTGTTCCACATGCTCCTTGATAAAGTGATATCGAAGTGCAGTGTGTTTTGACTTCGAGTGTTGAACTGTGTTGCATGAGATGGCAATGGCACTCTTGGAGTCGCAGTACATGGGAATCTTGTTGAAAACATAACCGTAGTCCATCAGTTGTGATCGCATCCAGATGAATTGAACACAACATGCTGACATGGCTACATATTCAGATTCTGTAGACGATAATGAGGTACAATCTTGCTTCTTTGACTGCCAAGATACAAGTTTGTCTCCTAGAAATTGCACTCCCCCAGATGTACTTTTACGTGTATCTAGAAATCCTGCATGATCAGCATCTGAAAAAGAAATTAGTTCAAAGCCAGAATCCTTCAGATACCAGATCTCCAGATGAATGGTTCCCTTTATGTATCGAAAGATTCTTTTAACCTCAGAGAGGTGTCTTTCAGTAGGTCGAGACTGATAGCGGGAGCAAAGATATACTTCAAATACAATATCTGCTCGGCTGGCTGTTAGATACATGAGTGAGCCAATCAAATTTCGGTATTTTGTAGGGTCAATTGGTGTCCCATGTAAATCAGCATCCAGCTTTGGAGATGATGCAGACATAGGAGTATTATATGTGTCACAACTTGTCATGTCATGTTTCTTTAAAATCTCTAGAGCATATTTGGACTGATTTAGAAAAATACCACGGGGGGATTGATGAACTTGAATTCCTAAGAAGAACGTAAGTTCACCCATCATAGACATCTCAAAATTTTGTTTCATTAGTTTAGCAAAAGCATTTGAGTACTTTTTATGTGTTGAACCAAAAATGATATCATCAACATAAATTTGAACAATTAAAATGTCTTCCCCGTGTTTTTGTATAAATAGTGTAGGATCAACGGATCCTTTGGTAAAGTGATTAGCTATTAAGAATGCGGACAGTTTATCGTACCATGCCCTCGGGGCTTGTTTAAGGCCATAGAGGGCTTTCTTGAGCCTGTACACATGATTTGGATGTTCTGGATCGATGAAGCCCTTTGGTTGTATGACATACACTTTTTCACGGAGTTGCCCATTGAAGAATGCAGTCTTCACGTCCATTTGATAAACAATGATGTTCTTGTGGGCAGCATACGCCAAAAACATGCGAACAGCTTCAAGTCTAGCCACTGGTGCAAAGGATTCTTCAAAGTCAATGCCTTCTTCTTGGCTAAAGCCTTTGGCAACCAGACGAGATTTGTTACGAATAACTGTTCCATCAGCATCCAGTTTGTTTTTCCAAATCCATTTAAGTCCGACAATGTAGACTCCATCAGGTCTTTCTACCAGTTCCCAAACTTCAAGACGTTTGAATTGATCAAGTTCTTCTTGCATTGATTCAATCCAATTTCATAAGTTAGGGCTTCTTTAATATTCTTTAGTTCTGCTTGACAGACGGTAAGTGCATAAATGCATGTTTCAACATCTGTGTGAAGTCTTTTCCATGTCATGACTGGGTTGTCTGGATTACCAATCACATTCACTAAAGGATAATCTCTTGTCCATTTGTGGGTTGAAGGGTAATGTTGAAAATTGTTGTGCATATTAGACGGATCCAAGGTGTGGGTACTTCTTGTTGTGGGAGATCTTCAGCTGCATTCTCAGTATTGGAAGCGGTTTGTTCTTCTGTTGATGGTGATTCTGTTGGAGGTGCATCTGCAGCAACTGTTGTTGTTGTAGTAGCAGGTGTATCAGGTACTGGAATATGAATAGGTTGTGCAGCGGAACTGGTAGATACATCTGGTGCACGACTAACAAGAGAATCATCGAACAGTGAAGCAAACAAGTTTTCCAAATCCTTACGGTTGAGGGAGAGTGGTGCAGCTGATTGATCGGGAAAATTGAGACGGTTAGTTGCGGGTCCTAAGCTGTTTTGCTTAGAAGCCATCTCTGTGAGTTCATCAAAATTAGCATGTATTGTCTCTTGAATTTCTCTAGTGCGACGGTTCCAGATACGAAAACCTTTAGAGTTCTCACAGTATCCAACAAAGATTCCAATGTCAACTTTGGCTTTTAGTTTTCCAAAGTCATCACAATCATTATTTGGGTAACAGAGGGCACCAAATACATGAAAGTAATTTATGTTCGGTTTACGTTTGTGAACAAGCTCATATGGAGTTTTGTAATGCCTTTTGTTCATCATACAACGGTTTTGAGTGTAACAAGCGGTTGAGACAGCTTCAGCCCTTAGGTAATCAGGTAATTGAGTGTTGATTAACATCGTCCTTGCAGCTTCCACTAACGTCCTATTGCGTCTTTCGAAAACCCCATTCTGTTCTGGACTTCTGGCAATAGATATTTGATGTTTAATTCCTACTTTCTCAAAATACTCACGAAGAGTTTGATTCTTGAATTCAGTTCCGTTATCTGTTCTGACTTTTCTAACTGTATTGCGAAGCTGAACCTGAATTTTAGTGAGAAAGGTGATGATCATCGAAGGAGCTTGATCTTTGGTTCGTAGAAAATAGACCTAAGTCTATCTGGAAAAATCATCGACGATTACCAAAATGTAGCGTTTCACGTTGATTGTTTGAACACGCATCGGGCCACACAAATCCATATGGAGAAGTTGAAGAACATGATCAGTACTGTGCTCGGTTTTAGAAGGAAAATGAGCACGAGTACTTTTCCCTTGTTCACATGCTGGACATAGGTGATCTTTAGCATACCGAAACCTTGGAAGACCGTCGACTAATTTATGACGAGCAAGATCTGTCATGGTCTTGAAATTCAAATGAGACAGTCGTTTGTGCCATAGCCAAGATTTTGTAGAGTGTGCTTTGGAGAGTAAACATATGGGAGAAGAAGCGGTCATGTCAGACATAGAAATGGTGCAGAGACCCATTCCACGTTTGGCCGTCATGAGATCGTTTCCTTGTAAATTACGAACGAAGCAAGTTTTCTCCCTAAAAGCTACTTCCAAATCACCATCACAAAATTGCCCTACTGAGAAAAGGTTGTGTCCAAGGCCTTCGATATAGTATACATGGCTAATCTCGATGTTGCCATTGACATAGTCCCCATAGCCCATTATAGCAGCAAAATGATCATTCCCGAATCTGACAGTTCCTATGAACTTTGCAACAAAGTTTACTAGCTAAAAGTTTGAGGTTTCCTGTCATATGTCGGGAACAGCCGCTATCAACAATCCAAAGAACAATTTGAATCACCTGCATCACATAAAGACAACCCAGATGGAGAGATGGTAACGGTGGAACCCGTTGGGTTAGTAGCACAGTTAGAAAGCATTTTAGGTAACCAAGTAAAACTAGGTTTCCTTTGTAGCCAACGTTGCCATGTCCAACTAGTTTCAGCTTTCTTCTTAGTAAATGCACTAGGTGATTGGATTGTTTATTTGCAACTACGGTTTTGTCTACGACAGTCTTAGAAACTACACTTGGTGGTTTTCCTAATATAGACTTAGAAGCAGTAGTGGGCCTAGAGGAAATGTCATATGTACGTTTCTTATTACGAGACAAAAGAGATTTTGCAACACACTTTTTATGATCACCAGATAATATGCTTGTACGACAAAACACACAAGAAGCATCAATATTCAAAACATTCATAGCATTCAAAGTATTAGCATTTGTTACATCAAGATTAGAATTACAAGTTTTTAAGTTTGATTCTACATCAGACGCAACATGCTTTTTATTCATACTCCTAAGGTGGTCTTCTACTTCTTGGTCTTTTAGTGTGCCGCTCTTACGTTGCCAGATACTAGTCTTCTTTTTGTTGCTCTTAGGCCTGGATCTGCTAACGCTAGGAGGGGTGACTATTCCTGTAGAAGTCGAAGCATTCACATTAGTAGTCTGAGGGGATGCTTTCCTAGATGTTTCATCTATTTTATACATTCCTGGTGCAATCACATTTGTGTGAACAAATTTCCCTTTTTCAAGTAATTTAATTTTCTCTTTTAGTTCAATGATGATGTGATTCTTTTGTTGAATTTTGGAATCCAATTCTTGATTTAAGCAAATAGTGTCATTCCGATTTTGACAAACTTCATCAATGTCCTTTTCATATTCGAAAATATGACCTTTTAAAATAGCATTTTCCTTTTCAAGATTCTTAATTTTAGAAGCGTGACTGTTTTGAAAGGACATTGATTCTTTTTGACTTTGTAATTTTAACTGAAAGTCAAGACTCTGAGTTTGACACCATTGCAACTTTTGATTGAGTTGAAAATTTTCTTTTGACAATTTACTTTGCACATCATCATTGATTTTGTGGATTCTCTCATTATCTCTTTTTAAATTTTCAATTTCAAGTCTCAACATTTCAGTATCAGGAGAATGATCATCAACAAGCATTGCATTACAAGACACATAAATGGAATTCATGAACACAGAGATAATATCAGAACATAGAACATCTTCTAAGAGTCGATCTGCTTCTTTTTGTAAAACTTTGTTTCCACGTTTTTGTTTTGAGATCGCATTTTCAGTTGCATTGAAAGTGTTCATCATGGATGTTACTTCTGATTGAAGTTCCTGTTCCCAGTGTGTAGCACAAAGACACAAATGTTGAACATGTGGTAAAAATTATTTTTGAAAAATTTATCTCTTTTCTTTTTCATAAGGAGAAAGAAAAGTGGAAACTTTTAATTATTTTAGAATTACGTTCAATTGCTTGTTCCAAAAAATTTATGTCTTCTATAAATGTATCGAAATATCTAAGTACAAGAAATCTTTTTGGTAATGGTACAATTACACCTGAATTTGGTAAAGGACCATTTACTTGTGCCACTGGTTTGACAGGACCAACCTCAGAAGAAGATTCATTCATTTGCATTAAAAACCGTGACTGTTCCATTTTATCTTATTGAGGAACGAAGGTGTCGGTAATATGAGGTACTTTTGAGTAATCAAATGGTTTATTAAATTTGACATTGCTCATTTTAGATCGACTCTCTTATTCCTGTTCCATTTCTTCCTCACAATTATGTACAACAACACGCATAATAGAGTCATCAAAAAGATGTTATGCACTATATAACTTTGGATTTTCCTTGAGTGCTTTGTGTAGAAAACGTGGTTTGTCATCCCCAATACCAAAGCCATATCCTTGGAGATTTTTCTTTAGAGTAAATTTCTAAATTGTTGTTACCGACTCACCAGTTTTATTTTACATTCCAACTCTACGATTTCCTCAAGATAGGAATCAATCCATTTCCTAGATACTTGTTTGTGTTCAGAAAAACTATCTTGACAAGTTGACAACTCTGTTTTTGTTTTTGAAAGTTCAGAGTGTATGTGTTCAACCTGTTGTTTGAAAGTTAATTTTTCTTGTTCCATTTGAGAAATCAATTCATTTTTGCAAATAGTTAATTCTCGTATATGATGTTCTAGTTCTTAGTCTTTAACATAAGATTGTTGGAATGCAACTTCAAAACTTTTTTCCCGTTTTTCTTTTGTTTCATAATTTGTAAGTTGTATTTTATAGCACTCAAGATCCTTAGTCAATAATGCAACTTTTGCTTTTAAATTTCTATATATCTCACTGCATTTATCAATTTGGGATTTTTGTGAGTCCAACTGGGTTTAGGTGGTCAATAGCAAGGTCATGAGTTCTGGATCTGGACCAAGCAAAATATCATCTTGTTTAAATTGATCATTGTTATCATCATCAATTGGATCATCAAGTGTAACAACCGGGTTAATTTGATCTTCATCAAATGTAACAACTGCGTTCATTTGGTCATCTTCTTGATGAGATAAGAATGCATCATCTTGAACAATTTGCTCTTCGGCTGATGCAGATGCTGATGGTGATACTATTTCATGTATTAGACATGTTGAATCAGGTACCTGAGACAGACCATCAGTATCATATATAGGGCCTGTTTTACTCATGTGCATTTCTTTCATGTTGGCTATCAACATTACGGCTGCATTAGCTTCCAAGTCTTCCATATCATCATCAGAGTATGCACTTGCCATGAAGTTGTTCTCTTTTTCAGTAAGAGTGCCCCCAGATTCATCCTTAAGAGCAAGAAGTAGTGCTTGCTTGTGGTACTCACTGCCTCTTATTCTTGGTTTGGGGCATGCACTAGCCAAATGACCCTTTCCATTACAGTTGTAACATCTGACCATTGTATTTCTGATCCCTTGATACCTTGTTTCAAAAATCTCAGCCCTTCTCTGTGGAGTACCAGCATTGTTCCTACTGCCCCCTGCTGCATTAAACCTCTGACCAGTTCCTGAGTTTCCCATGTAACCCCCCGATCCATTTCTTCCAGAAGCTCTGTTCTGAATCTCAACTCTTCCATTTTGGACAACAGCTTGATTACGAGTGTTGGATGAAGTACGAAGACGGTTGTTGGATTTGTTAGAAAACTTGCTGAAAGCACGAGCAATTAATGCAAATCCTTCATTCAATGAATTGAATGCATCATCTTCATCACTGTTGGCATTAGAGTAAAGCATAGTATCTGTGTTGTCATAAGGAACAATTTGATTGTTAGTTGATTGCGGTGTTGATTCATATGGAATGAGTTGATTCGATGAGGTTTGTTAAGGATAAGCAAATTAATGTTGTTGTTGGACAAACGCCTGGTTTGATTGTGGAGCAAAATGGGATTGAGCTATTAGTGCTAACGAGTTTGGAGTTGTTGACGGTGAATAACTACCACGAGAAGCTCTATCTTTATCAACCTCTGACTAATGATGCTTCAAATAATCATACAACAACCCATAAGATGCGTTGTGTAGATTCTTTGCTAGACGAACAAATGTGACATATTTCTGCCAGTCAGGACCAAGACAACTGAGGAACTTTGTGTTTACTGCAATCCTGGGTAGAATAATGTTGTGTATGTCCAATTCGTTTATGATGTTGGTGAACCTGTGGTAATAAGACTCTAGTGATTCTCCTACTTCAATCATTAACATTGTGTATTCAAGATAGAGTTTTGATTCCATATCTTCTTGGTTCAATTCAGTGCCTTCCATGAGGAGATGAACGTGTTCCCGCATGTCCTTAGCAGTCTTTTGTGCATCAATACTTCTGAAGATTGGATTAGGAATTCCTTGAAGGATGTAAGACATTGCAAGTTCATTAGCTTCTTTATGAACACTAGTACAAAAATGGGATTTCGTCACACATGCAGTTTTTCAAACGGCCACACAGTAACTTTTTTATGTGACTAAATGTACCAGAATAAAATAAACATCCACACTTGATCCGACTTGTGTGACCATTTCGGAATTACATCTGAGGCTACAGCCACACATTTGAATATTTCCGTGACTATAGGTATCTGGTAAAAAAATTTGTGATTATTTAGTCACTTATAATTTGGGACATGTGACGGATACAAATAAGTTTGAAACATTAGTCACACTATATATATACATGTGTGACAAATATATGTCACACAATTGACTAGTGTGACCAAAATCCATATATGGTCACATGAAGTAATTATTTATGTGGCTAAATCATATAGTCAAGTTTGTCACACATTATTTAAACGTGACTGCTAGTTCTTGTTGAAAATTTAGCCACATATGAATTTGGAATGTGTGACAACTAAAAAGTATGTTTGAAGCTTTAGTCACGATATGCATTTAAAAGTGACAAATATATGTCACACACTTGAACAGTGTGACCAAATGTCATATATGGTCACACTAAACCATATGCATACATGATTAAGTGTAACCAAAATTCGATACATATGGTCACGTAAGTTAATATATGTGTCTAAAGTTTAGTGTGTGTTTGCCTGCCAAATCCTAATGTGTATGGTCACATTTAATTGTAGCACAATCATGTGACTATAGGATATACAATAGTCACACCATACCACAAATGTGTATCTAAATTATGTTTATGGCCACATTATAAGGGTATTATATGTGACCAATACATTTAAAATAGTCACACTGTGAAATATTCATGTGACTAAATTCCAAAATTTCAAAATCTCAATGTTTTGGCTCCATTGTAAGCATTTATGTTGTCTTTAATCCTATCTAGTTGTTCAACAACCACATTAATTGTACCATATTATATCCTTTTTTTTCCTGCATTATATAATACCCCAGTTATCATCCACTCTTTATCATATCAATTGCTTTTCATCATGGATGCACAAAATGGTTGTCAAATGGTCTGCATTGACTGTTGGGTTGAAAGTGAAAACAAGGCTGGATTGACCTTTTTTGCAAGGCGTCCCCCTTATACGGATTTCATGTGGTATGTTTGTCCAGTGTGCCTTGAAAGAAGGGGAACCCCATCTTATACTTGTAGAGGTGGTGTTACAAGGGAAAACACAACTACAACAGATATAGTGGATATGTAATTGGCTTACATATTAATGCATCTACAAGAGTTGGTGCTTACTTGGGCAGTATGATGAAGAAACTGAACCAACTGCAACTCAAACAGCAAGTGGAGTATGCCCAAGTCAAGCACCAAGTGAGAACCTGCTACTCAAAAACCAAGTGAAGAATCTGCAAGTGAAACACCTAATGAAGAACCTCCAACTCATAAACCAAGTGATTCACCTGATAGTCAATTAACCAAGTGAATCACCTGCAAGAAATGCTATGTTGTCTTTCAGTGTAAATGTAATTTAACTGATATGTTGTATAATTAATATATTATTAACAATGCAGTATGGTTACTACTTTTTTTTTGTATGTGTTGACTTTATAAGTCAAACTAGGTTATTCCAATACTCCACAATGTGTTTTTCAACTATACATGTTTATCTCATAAGCAGTACTAAGTATACATTCTAGCAGTCTTAACTCTAACTCTAGCAGTCTTAATTATATTTCTTATCCTTGGGTCCTAGATACTTTCCCATCTTCCTCAGCAGTTGATATGCCATGTCATCATAAGTAAACTGAAGCTGGAGTCTTTTCTTCCCACGCAACATCTGATATAGAATGTCTTTGTGAAATTTTAAAGGGTAATCCTTTTCTACAAGCATGTAGATCACCAACTCATTTACAGTTAAAGCATGTACTCCACATCGTTGAAAAAGTTTCATTCTTTAACAGTATTGTGCTTTAGTCTTCTCCAACATTCATCCTCATGATTTGGTTCAAACATTACCTTCAAGTAATTCCAGACTTCTCTATCATAAGCTTGTTCTGGTTTCTTATTACCAAATCTTTCTTTGAGTAATTTCCATAGAGCTATCATATCTTCTCTATCAAAATTGTAAACCATGTGAAGAAAGCTTACAAACCTTCTAGAAGAACCATCATGCCTCTTAATATCATAATAAACTGTTTTCCCATGAGATCCAGACTTATAATCAACAATGGTTGTTTAACACTTAAAGGTTGTGCATCCATGGCTTCTCCTTCAGGTTTTCCTACAGAGACAATTGCAAGTTCAGTGTGAGCTTGCATTTGTTCTTTAGCAACAGCTTGCTCAGTTTGTTCTTGTTCTCTGCTCTGTTCTTTCTCTGCTTTTTGGTCACTCGTCTTCTTTTTACTGCTTTTTCTTTCCAACTGTTCACCTGCTCTCTTTGAACTTGTTTTCTCTTCTTTCTTTTCTTCACTGCCCTTCACCACCTTAGCATTCAAGAAGCTTTCATCTTTCTCTTGGCAATTGCATATAATTCTTCAATTCTTTTATCATCCAAGAATTTCAAATCCTTTAGTTTCCAATTGTCCACATTCCTCAAATACCTGCACATGAAATCTCTTCTTTGTGCAGGAGTGGGTGGCTTGTTCTTCTTAGCTGCATATCTTTGTGCTGCATACAACTTCTTTTTTGCATCAAAAAATTCTTTCAGCATCCTGGCTTTTTCATCTACTGAGTACCGATCTTGCTCTTCTTTAGTTAGTTTCTTAGCAAGCTCACAATCAGCTTCAACCTGAGCCCTTTCCTCATCCCATGAAGCTATTAACTCTTCATTTTTAGCATCTTCTTCTTCTTGTATTCTCTTTTGTTCCAAAATTATCTGATGTTCTGCTTCATACTGTTGTGTATTTCTTAGCAACTTTAGCATCAAGTTGCTCTTGCTCTTCTTTTGATAATGGTTTTGCCACAGGCTCTTTAGTAAGAATCCCTTTACCTTTGCCTTGTACCTATGGAGTTGATTGTTTAGCTTTTGGATTTGATGATGGCTCTTGTATCACAACACCTTTGGTTACTGGTTTTGATGTCTTCAGCTCAGCAAGTACACTAACAGCAGTTGCAAAAACCTTTGGTGTAGCAGTACTAGCTTTTGTACTACCATCTGTAACTGGCTCACTAGCAGCAATAACTGGACCACTAGCAGCACTAATACCCTGATCAGTAGCACTATCAGCAGTTGTAACCTTGCCCAAATACCTATCAATCACCACTTGATTCCCTTGGTTATCAGCAACTAAATATTCCATTGGATCACTCTCTTCACCAATACTTTCACCCTCTTTAGCCTCCCCTGAAACTTTGCTTTCATTCCCCCCCCCCCTGTTTGGGAGCATCCTTAGAAGCTTCAGAAGATTTAACCTTATGTTTGGTAATTCTTGATCCTTTGACTCCTTCTAAATACCTAACCCTTCTCTTCAAAGCCTTTATCTCCCCACCTTGAGCTTTGATGAGTCCATCTTGAGAAGCAGCTAGTTTTTGCAGATCAACAATTTGTGCAGACAGCTTGGTACAGGTATCCTTCAATTCATTCAAAAGTTGCATACTATCCTCACCACTTCGTCTTGTGTTACCTAGCCCGAGAGGTGGATCATTGGAAAAGTTAAGTTCAGTCTCACCCCTAGGATGAACATCTGAACCCCCCATTGTTTCCATGTGATTGGGTCCTTCACCTAAATCAGTTCCATGTGGACCGGACTCATTAGAAGTTGTCTTGGTTCGGGTCTTAATGATGTTACCACTGTCTTGTGCTGCTGCTAAGCTAGACATAGTAGTGGCAGCCCTTGCCAACATGTCACTCTCCCCCCAGTGACAGCCTCATCTGCAACAGTTGGTATAGAATCACTAGCCTGAGGTAGCTCAGTGTTCTTGGTGTTAGTCCTACGTTTATAGGTCTTTTGTTGTTGTTTAGATGATGTAGCCAAAAGTGTGGGTGTGTGATGGGTACCAGCTGGGATTGCTGAACCTTCACCCATTTGGGTTTGGGCTAGTGCCACCATTGTTGGAAACAAAGGTGTCACTGTCCCTAAAAAATCCTTTCCATCCCTCCTCATATTAGCAAAAACCTTTCTGGTAAGGCAGGGAGTGGAATAAACATTTTTGTGACTTTTCTTATTTTCAAATTGGTTGTCCAAAAAGAGTTGCAAAAACCTTGGATATAGAAAATATTTAGCAGAAGAACTATCCAAGTTCTTAACCATACTATCAAAAATTAATTTTAAAAAATTAAATCTTTGAGTATTTTCAGCCAAACAAATTATAGCAGAAGCTAAATTACTGCTAAATTCATTCCACGTAGTGGTCTTTGGACTTAGACACACTAAGACTGTATGAATTAAGAATTTCCACTGAGGAGAAAAATTACCTTTATAAAACTTTAAAGCATCTGTTTTTCTCTCATAGCCCATCAGTGAAAGTTTTTCAAAGATTGTAGTATTTGGAAGATTCTCAACTCCGTTAGCATCATCTAGGAGAAGATCTCTTCGAATAGACGCCTCTGTAATGACAATCCTCTGCCTATCTACAACGGCTTGGATTTGTACTTCCCCATTAATAGTTTTGACCTTAGCAGACGACCAAAACTAGATAATGTTAGAAGTATATGTAGTAGGTTTTACTGTTAATGCAAACTTAATATAGCTTGCATTAAGGAAATCAATTATCTCAGTAAAATCTACAGACTCATTGGATTTTTCTAAAAAGGCAACATTATTATGAGGTTCGGTAAAAGTTAGGTTCGACATTATGATTTAATTTGGGGGTTTTGCAATATGGCGATTAAAATTCATTTAGGCCGTGGAAGAGAGAGAGTAATGTGTGCGTGAATATGATTGTGTGCCGCAATTGGGGATTTATACCCTTTAAGTAAAAAGTGACACAAACGTACCCTGCACTCCTAAAAAGTACTAACGAATACCCAGCAGTACAAAGTTTACGCTAGCAGTATAATTTTTTGCCTAGCAGTACAAACTCTGTGCAAAAACTTTTTCTTTGCAATATAAACTCAATTTTCTTTTAAAACCATACTGTACTCATACATTTGGAAGGGATTAAGTGTAAAGGAAGACACTTAATCAATTTTGGTGATATTGTTGTTCTTGCATTACAACACAGTTTACTGTTTCAGTGTTAATAGTCTTCTAAGTATCCAAGAAACCAAACACCCCTTTAACATCAGGGGAAACAAAGATATCATAAACTAATAATAATAACTGCACTGAAATATCATAAACTTGTATGAATTGAAAAAGTTAAGTAATATATAAACTAAGTCAAAATAAGTTTACATTTACATAGTCAAAATATATAAACAAAAGATACATTAAGAAATAAATAATCTATCTTCAATACTTTTGTAAACACCAACTATTTTCTCTCTTGCTTCTTCTATTTCTTTGTTCCTATCATCTACTTTCTTCTGATGCTCCAAAATGATCTTTAAATCTTCCTTGTTCTTTTCTTCCAGCCTCTTTATACGGCTGTTGTAAAGTTCTATCAATGTTTTTTCAGTACCATACTGGCCAGAATTGCATTTATCCCAAATTTTTTGGGATATGCTAAAATGTTTCTTTTACTTTTCAGGGATTGGTGGAGGAGAATCATCCCTTGGGCATTCGTTTTTGTTTGAAACAGGAGTTGAAGAGGATTCAGCCATTGAAATTTGAAATATAATATCTAATGAAAATATCAAAGGAGTTGTATATGAGTGGTTGATTATGAACGGTTTTCCAATCGATAGGTATAGATAGGCAGGAGAGGTATATGAACGGTTCCCAATACTTTAGGCGGGAAGAGGGACCATGGAAATACGCCAAAAGTAAACAGATGGATAATATTGGTCCGATTTGGTTTGTGTTTGGTTTGGATTGACTAGTGTAGTTGATTTAGAAGTGAGTTTGGTGTTGGATTGACTAATTGACTTGTTGATTAGGGTAATTGATATTTTCTATATTAATGATATTTTCTATATTAATGATATTAAATCTGATTAGGGTTTGACTCGACAAAATGAAACCGAGGGAATGTTTGGAATGATTCGGGATCAGGTTCATTATTATTGACCCGAGGGAAGGGTGTGCGTTAAGGGTGTTAACCATTGGAAATGTGTGCGTTAAGGGTGCGTTAACCCCTTAACGCCACGTTAAGGTGAGCTATAATATATATATATATATATATATATATATATATATATATATATATTATATATATATATATATATATATATATATATATATATATATATATATATATATATATATATATATATATATCATTTCTACCCCCTCTAGAGTACTATGTATCCGTTGTGTTTAAAAAAAAATTACAAAACACCCCCTTGGTTCTTAAGCGGGATAATCAAATTCAAATTCAAAAATTCAAAATTCAACTACAAGCGGGATAATTTAATTTCAAATTCAAATTTCAGGGTGCCTATATATATAAAACACCACCAGAGTATTATTATCACACACACAAGTCACACACAACTCACCGGTTGTGGAACAACCGGCAAATCCATTTGGACTGAGTGAGGATGAACTCCGACTTCTGGAGCAAGATGAGGAAGTGAGGAGAGAAATAGAACAACGCGAACTAGAAGAGGAAGCTGCTCGTATGGAGCAGGAGAGAAATTGGTTTGATATTATGGAAGGAAATTATTATGATGGGGAGTTTAGGTCCTCTTCGAGTGAGGACGGTTGGGTTTCAGATGATTGCTTTTCTTAATTTGTAGTTTTAGTTTCTATTAATCGTACTATGTATTGTGTTTTAAGTTTAATGTTTAATATAATTTGTGTTTTAACTTTAATGATTAATATAATTCGTGTTAAAAATTCGTGTTAGTTGTTAAATGAAGTATTAATCATAGTTTAGGGGTTGATTTTGAAAATAGTTGAGTTAAAGGTGAGTTAAGGGTGAGTTATGATTGCGGGTGTTTTTTTTGAGTTAAAGGTGAAAAGGTTAAAGCTGACGTGGCAGTGTGTTAAACTTTAACACTGAGTGACCATTGGTAATGCTCTTAAATTTGGTTAAATACGAAGTAAGGAAATAAGAAGTGTACGTGAGACCATGGTTGTCAGGATCCCGATCCTGATCTTAGGATCTTACGATTTTACGATACTGCAAAGCAAAAACGATCCGGATCTTACAAAGGATCTTTGAAAGCTTAAGATCTTATAGGATCCCGATCTTTACCATAGGATCTTAAGAACTAATACGATCCGATCTTACTTTTCTCGAACCACAAACTAAAAAAGTATGGAATGTATTTTGTAGAATAAAAAAAAAAAAAAAACATGTTAATACTCTTAAAAATTTCATAATCATAATTTAAGACAACATTTCTATAAAATATTTACATAATTTGTGTTTATTATATATATTAATTTATAGATTTGTAAAATATTACAAAAATTATTAACAAAATGACATTATAGTAGGATCTTAAGATCCCGATCCGATCTTACAAGCTCGATCTTGCAAAGACGAAATCGATCCTAAGTAGGATCCCGATTTTGAAAACCTTGTGAGACATTTGGGATAAAAACGGAAAACACGAGGGCTATCGGACTATTCGAGACATGCTACCCGTAGACTAACATATTTGGATTTATTGGACTATTCGTTTGGTTATTGTTTGAGTTACGGATTGGTTTAGCGTTCAGGGTTCAGGGTTTAGGGTTTAGGGTTAAGGGTTTGTATAAATACTCGTTATACTATAAATTACTCGGGAAATTGATTTTCAATAAAGTCTTTTGACTTGGAAACGTTCGACAAATGAAAGAGTCATGGCGAAATTTTGTTATTTCCAAAGATTAATTTTGTCATAAGTTCAAACTTGTTTTAAATCATAAAACAAGTATATATACCTTGTACTTAAAAATGGGATTATGGGAAAATACCGACGATTACCAATCGACTCTCCTTTTTGGATATATTTGTTGTTAGTTATCTCTTTGACTTCTTTTCGTCATCTCTTCTCGACTCGTGTTATCGTCAATACTCTTCTCGACTATTCGGTTATTCGCTTTTTTGGAGTGAGTACTTGTGAGTCCGTGTTCTCTACCATTACACGAATGATGATACCAAACCCTTTTAAAAGGCTAAAACGATATTATTTTTCGAAATGAGAATGATTAACTTTTGAAAACTCTTGCGCATTTGATTTTTTCGGTGAATGTCGTGCCGAGTACGTTGCGTTAAATCGTTTGATACGATATTCATTTTCTTTAACTTTTAAAAAATTTGAATATATTAGAGTATTTTCTTTTGTTTTGTCGGTGGATTTTAGCGTGACTTAATCTTAATACCGCCAATTTTGTCCATATAATATTCAATTACGGATAACCGATACCCGCGGGGAAACCCGAAAAACCGATGGATAATATTAATCGGGTATCCGGTGGGATATGGGGCGGGTACGGGTATATTATAAACGGGTTCGGGTACGGGTACACTAAAACCCGCCCCGAACCCGAACCGTTGCCATCCCTAGTTATCGGCTATAGCCGGATTTCACCGCCATGTCAGCACCATTAGCCTTTTTTTTCTTCTTTTACAAATCTTGCCATGTCAGCTATAGTTAAACCAAACCACAAATTCAATAGTCAACCGGCAATTAATCCCTTTACCCGATCATTTGTAAACACACACAATAATCAATAAACTCTAATCAACACACACATTCTTCTGGCAAACACAAGCACGCAAACAATGAATCCAAATAACAACAAAGGTATGTTTTTTAATGTTTTCACATATCAGTTGATGATTGATTGTACAATAATTAGTATCAGGCTTTTGATCTATAAATGATGATGTTAGTGGTTGTTACCGGTCGATTCTATTGTAAAATGGGATTGTTTTGTATTTTATAATGGTTGTTATGCTATGTCTAATGTATGCTCTATTTTTTTTTGTTTTCCATACTCTGATTTTCGTATACATAATGGTTGTTATGCTATGTCTAATTAAGTGTTTTGTGTCTGAGTATTTTTTGTTGCCTGTTTGTGAGTACTCTGAGAGGTCTGAATCAATGAAAGCATTGGAATGTGCCTAGTTTGTGATTGGCCAGTAATGAGAGTACCTAGCAGACTTGTTTGTGCTTGGCCACCAATGAGAGGTCCAAATGCAACATATTAGAGTACACTGAGATGTCCATTGAGACTACAAATACAGGCTTTTGAACTGTTTATGAGTACCCTGAGAGGTCCAATGTTTGTGAGTACACTAAGAGGTCCAATTGAGACTTCAATTGCAGCCTAGTTGGCCACCAATGAGACTTGAAATGCAGCCTAGTTTTTGCAACATTGCTTCATTGTTGGGGATACCACAAAAGAGGACCAAATATGAGAACACAATGGATTCTTCTGCAATGGTAAACCATCAAAAGGTTTTTCTTTGATTGTGATATAGTTTAACATTCGAATCAATAAAACTGATCTAACAGTTGTTATTTGTAGATGTCATACAAATTTCTTCTGATTCAAGCAGTTCAGAATCAAATGATGGTGCTCTCAACATCCTTCCTGGCCTCCTTGCTTGGTATTATCTAGAGCAACATTCTGATGCAAGTACTGATACTTGGGAAGTGGAACCTATCCAAGCCATTGAACCTCCAGAGGAACTCCCATCTCAAGCTCCTATCCTGGCTCTCCCTGTGCAACTTCAAATACCAGTTGAAAAGGCACACAAAAAGAAATTTACTCAGGATATTGTCTTGGGAATGCCATGTAAGAAGAATCCTATAGGTTTTGGAGCACCTTCTAGCAGCCATGGGAAAGTCAAGACAAAGATGGTTTAGGAGTTTAGGATATACATTAACAGCTTTTGTGTTTTGTAAATGGTATTTGGTTCAATTCTGACATTTAATTTGGATACTGATTTTCCCTTATGTATGTACTGTATTATGTTTTAAATATTCTCCCCAGCAACTTGCTGGTTTTGGTTTTCAATATATTACTTAATAAAAAGTCTTCAATGTTCAAAAAAAAAATTGTAGCAATTTGTGTTTTGTAAATGTAATTAGTAAGGGTACAATAACTGGTAATTATGTAAGTATTTTGGTTTGTTAAATGGGTAGCAGTTTCTGTTCTTGATGTGATGGTTGCACAGTGTGGTACATTTGCGATTATTAAGATAATGATATATAACATTTGGAGCCAAAATTTTGATTTATTCAAGTTTATGCTTTAATTAACAAGTTCAAAGGCAAAATTTTCAAATAATTCAATTGTTAATTTCAAATTACAACTTGGAGCCAAATTTTTGATCGAAATTTTTTAAATCACCTAATTACAAGCAGTTACCAAGAATAAGGATTCATATTTTTGGTATACCCTCTTTTCTCTCTTTAAAAAAAAAGACTGCAAAGAAAACACAAAAATTAAATCTTCTATCACCATTACTCTCCAAGCTAAGCCATAATCATTTTTTTTTACCCTTTGTTGCTCAAGAGTCATGAAAATTGAACCTATTGTTGATAATCATACTTTGATTCCTCCTGATGATATTGTACTTGATGATAACATCTTAGGATATGAATCCGAAAAGTATTTTGATGATGAAGATATAGATGCGCCTGGAACCAACCAACCAGAAACGATACTAGATAAGAGGGGCATAACCAGGCTAAAAAAAGTTTCGCGCGAAGTATGGCCAACCTGGTGGAATAAAGCTCAAGGTAACCTTCGATGCATTCAGTAGGGTATCAGGGGAACACAAAGCAGTGTTTGTGAGTTTTTTTGGAGATCTGGTTCGTGAGCACATAGGTGTGAAGTTTCTTTCCTGGAAGAAGGTGAATAAAGAATCAAAAGATAAACTATGGGCTGAAATCACGGTACATATATACTATTTTGTAACCCAGTACTACATAAGTTTATATATGCAGTTACATTATGTGCAACTAATTAAAAACATTGTGTTAATCTTTGCATAAATTTTTTGATGTTGACGTGACATTCAGAAAATTGATAATGACTCGTCTTGGTCAACTGCTAAGGAATTACAGAATGAAGCTCAGAGAAAAATGCATTTTGCCCAACCTAAATACACCTTCCAAACTGACTGAAGTCCCGGGCAAGTATAGTGCAATTATGGATTCAGCAGACTGGGTCAAGTTTGTAAACTACACGACCACCGATGCATACAAGGTTTTAATTAGTCATCTTTAATTAAGTCTATACGTCATTTCATAATTTTCAGTTTGCAGCATTACCGCATCTAAATGCCTTATGATTTTGTGTTTTTAAGAGAAATCAGATAAAGCTAAAATGGCGCATTCCCAAAATATTTATCAGCATAAAATGGGACGAGGTGGATATGTTTATGTCAAAGAGAAAATGGTAAGATTACATAATGTTTGTTTTACAAATTGAGAGATGATCAGTATGAGAAATGAATCTGTTTACATTGCCCAATTTGCACATTTGCATTTAATACCCTCATATTTTTGATTATCTTGGTTTAACTGTACATGTGTAAGCATCCTCATATTTTCGTTTATCTTGGTTTAACTTTACATGTGTATGCATTTGATGTTTATTAGATCCAAAATAAAGAGATTGAAGCGGGTAAAGAACCCCCGCGTGATATAATGTGGTTGAAAGGAAGGGTAAACAAAGACGGCGAGTACCCAGATAATGATATTAGATCAATGGGAGATAAACTTGTAAGTTTGACTGCAAATTCTATTATTATGATTATATAGCAGCAGCATTAACTGTGTACTAGCAGTAGTAACTTGTATACCAACAGTATTAACTGCGTACTAACAGCAGTAACTGTGTACCAGCAGTAGTATATTTTTCATTGAAGTTCATGAGCAGCACTAACTCCAGCTGAGCAGCATTGACACAAATATGAGCAGCAGTTACTCTAACAGCATCAAGAAGACTTTTAATCCCAACATTTCCTATATTTTTTGTGCAGAAACAAGCTGATGACCAGATCAAGGAAGAAACCTTGAGTGTTGATAATGGCACTGATGCCATGACAATTGTCTTTGGTAAGGAAAAGGGCGGTTATGCAAGAGCAGTGGGAGGTGGAGTAACATACAAGAAGTATTTTGGCCTTCCGCGAAGAAAACAAGAAACCGATTAAAGACTTGAGTTACTTCAAACTCAACTGGATAATGAGAGACGCGAGCGTGAAGAAAAAGATAAATTGGTCAAGAAATTGTCCACCGAGATGACCGAAAAAGATGTGATGGTCAAGAAATTATCCAGTGAGGTGGAACAGACAAATAAAGTGTTTACTCTACTGATGACACAGTTGAATAAACAAGGGATCAATATAACTTTGCCATCTGATCCATGGCCATTAGCCTCAGATGTAACCCATTTTTTATGTTGTTAACAATTTCATTTTCTAATGCTAACACCACTGATGCTAATGATACTAGGCATTGAACATAAACTGATGAGTCAATGTATTTCTTAATTTATATTGCAGGTGACTCCAATGGCCATTGACAATATAGAGAGCAGCGCTAATGAGGTGGACGGCACTCAAACAAGTGATGCGGTAAGTGCTAAACATGCGAGAATTCAGGAGAAGTCCAATGGCCTTGTAACTTCGGAAAAGGTAACAGAAACAATGTTAAGTAATAAAACATCCCCCTTTGATTTTTGAATTTTACATACATGATCGACTAATGTACCGTTTTTTATATATACGTATAGGAACCTGCTAAAACTGTCAGGCCTATGCAAAAGCCTAAGTCACGATGAAACGGGTATCCAGATTCCCAATCGCAACAAAATGTGTCGTCTCCAACACAAGCACTGCCAACAGTATGTATTTCAACATGTTTCTTGTTATTCTTTTGTTTAAATAATGTAACGTGTTTTATATATACATATAGGAACCTATTAAAACTGTCAGACCCAAGACAAAGCCTAAATCGCGACAAAACGGGTCTTCGAATTCCCAATCGCAACAAAATGTGTCTCCAACACAAGCATTGCCAACAGTATGTATTTTGTAATGATCAAAAACACATATTGAGGAGGTCGGGGAAGCTCGAAATAAAGGTTAAACATGGTAAGACTAGATTAAAGAATGGGGGAGGTGTGTGTGTATTCTAGAGAGAGAAAGAAGAAAAACACACACACCTCTTATTACAATGAGACTTCCAACCCTCCTAGTTGTGACTAGGAGGGGTACTTATACTAAGAGTACAAGCCTAACTTAGTACTAATGTCTAAACTAGTCCTTGTACATATAACGAAATGCAATTCCCAACTATGACATAACTTTAAGGCTAACAATCTCTCCCCAAAGTGATGTCATACGGGAATTGCTTACAATGTTCCCTAAAAAGTAAAATTCAATACAAAACATGAGCGCATCAGCTCTGAGAATGGTCTTCAAACTTCATTACTTCGTTTAGCTTGCAGAATCTTCACAGCTGTCATTTTTTTACTTGCAGAAGAACTATGTGAGCAAATCTAATTAGGGATTAATTACATCAATTTTCACTCTCCCCTAATTAGTGCTCTCCCCCAAACTGACAACCTTTCTTATGAGTGCCCTGAATCTGTTCGGGGGAATAGAATATCAACATCTTCATCTCACCAAATGCATCCCAGTTATTTTTCATATGAGAGATCAGCCCGTAACGTACACATGAAATGATAAAACCAAAGTAACAAGTTGACCCATATCGTTGGTCACGGGTAACTTGTTGGACGATTTCTCTCCCCCGAAGTTGAAACCGTAGCACCAGAATCAGTTAAGATCCAGAAATGCACTTTTCTTTCTCCAGGATAGTTCCATCATCACGGGATTTTACACATTTCTCAACCCTGCTGGTTACGATTTATCGGAATCAGCATACTGGAGTGTACATGGAGTATTAACTGGAAGCACTTTATCATTAAACATATAGCCCGTGAGAAGATGTCGATAGACCCAATCTACTAATAATACCATTTAAAATGTCTAACTCTTTATCAACCTCCTGTATAAAAAACAACGGCTGTTTGTAGTGACTACTGATGGAGGAAACCCACTATGACGAACTTGAGACTGATGTAAAATAACCCAAACTTGTGACTTAAACTTGTATTATTGTATGACTAAGAACCTATACTGAGCACTACAACGTAACTCCTTAAAGCATAGGTCATTTTATATACCCATCCAACCATCCTTAACTATATATGAACTCATCTTGAATTATCCACAGCTTTTTGTGACACTTGAGCACTACAACGTAACTCCTTTAAAGTGATAGCTATACTCTGTGAGCACAACAACGTAACTCATTACATCAGGTATAACTAGACAAATCAAGTCTTAATCATTCTATGAGTGCCCAACCAAGGATCTCGAAGAATCATGCATCCAACCAACCCCGATATCTTCAAGATACTAAGTACACGCACCCGTGATATTCCACTTCAACTTCAAATAAGTAATAATGAATCATCCTTGTAGTCACAATTGATAACATTCAAAATTTAGCCATTGTCATTTGATTGTGAATCTTGATCAGGATCTTTTAAGCTATACGTGGTAGGTTTTGCAGGTGTAGGCCAATAATGTCATTTGTGATTTTGGTGTGAAATATGCCATAAAATGCAATTCTAATGATGCTGGAAAATTTTGAGTTTTAAAAAATTTTACGCCAAATTTCACCAAAAAAAATTCGAATTTTGACCTAAAAATTTGAATTTTGGGCCAAAATTTTCATCATTATACCATTTCCCAGAATTGCGATAAATCATACAATTGCGATAAGTCTCACATTTGCGATAAGTCTCACATTTGCGATAAGTTTCACATTTGCGATAATTCTCACATTTGCGATAAGTTGCACAATTGCGATAAACCCTCTTTTATCGCAATTCTTATACAAGAATTAGATAAAGTAGCAATTCGATGAAGATCCAAAACGCAAGTCACCAACACACTTCGAATCCCTTTTCCACGAACAAATTACCTCAAAAACCCGTAAAAACCTATAAAGATCAAACCTTTATCGCCTATTTTACTTATCCACTATATTTCGATACAAGATCTAACCTTTTAACGATATAATACTAGATTTTTGAAAATAAGATGCGACTGAAAAAGTACCAAAACTCGTAAAACTCATAAAGCTCAAACCTTTTATCGCCAATACACTAGATAGACTATTTTTTCGATACAAAGATGAGACTTTTAACGAGTACAACCAAAAACTCGAAGTGTTTGGCGCATGAAAAGTACCGAATCTTCAAAACAACACCACAAATCACACTTTTTCACCTCAAAACACCCCGATTCGCCCCTGGTTAGCTCTTGATATCAATTGTAATGATTAAAAACACATATTCAGGAGGTCGGGGAAGCTAGAAATAAAGGTTAAACATGGTAAGATTAGATTAAAGAATGGGGGAGGTGTGTGTGTATTCTAGAGAGAGAAAGAAGAAAAACACACACACCTCTTATTACAATGAGACTTCCAACCCTCCTAGTTGTGACTAGGAGGGGTATTTATACTAAGAGTACAAGCCTAACTTAGTACTAATGTCTAAACTAGTCCTTGTACATATAACGAAATGCAATTCCCAACTATGACATAACTTTAAGGCTAACATATTTCAACATGTTTCTTGTTATTCTTTTGTTTAAATAATGTAACGTGTTTTATATATACATATAGGAACCTGTTAAAACTGTCGGACCCAAGACAAAGCCTAAGTCGCGACAAAACGGGTCTCTGGATTCTCAATCGCAACAAAATGTGTCTCCAACACAAGCACTGCCAACAGTATGTATTTCAACATGTTTCTTGTTATTCTTTTGTTTAATTAATTTCTGTTGATGCAAATAATGTTCTAAAACCTTTATTAATATCTTTTGATTACTTCACGTTTTGAGGATAACAAAATGTGAAATCAAGTTACGTTAAAATTAACGTAAACAAGTTTTGAATCGGAAGATCCCATTTCTACGCGAACTACTCTAGAACAAATTTACAAACTTGACAAATGATCAAAGAAGTAAATTTTGGTTTTGAGACTTCACATTTTAATGTGACAAAACATTTTTTTCAAAAATAAACCTTACAAATTAGTTTTGAATATTTAAGAAATGTTTTAATGGAAAAATAAGTTTAAATTACATAACAGCTATTTTCCCCCCCAAAATCAGCTCCAAACTTCCCCAAATAAGTTTTCACCAGAAAAGACAAAAATTGGAGCGTCTTTGTCCGGGACGGCTCCACGGTTCCACTAAATTTAGTGGAGCCGTGGGTGATTTTGTGGAGCCATCCACCTGTAACGTTCAGATTTTCTTTGCCTATAAATAGCAACCCATTTCACAGATTTTAGGTACCCTTTCACACACAGAAACTTCTGAGTTTAAATCCCTCACACCATTTTCTTTTCTTGATCATTTAGTTTAGTTTTTCTTTTGTTCAAGAGTGGTCCAATCATCCAACCTAGTGATCCTCTTCATTCCTCTTCAATAGCAAGAGAAGAACACAAAGTATCCAAGTTGATACAAGGTGTTGTCATTCCTCTTCAAGTACAAGAGAAGAACTCAAGGTATCCAAGAAGATACAAGAGTTATAGTTGTTAGGTTGTTTGTAACATTTGTTACATGCTTGATTGTATCATAGCATACATCAAGATTATTTTTCGTTTGTGAGAGTGTGAGTGAAGATCATTGTGATCTTATAAGAGATAGTGAACATCTCTTGAAGCCATTGGGCTTGTGTGATTGATCAAGAAGATCAAGGGTCATTAGGATAGTGTTAGTCAAGTGAGTGTTGATCATTGTGATCGTGTCGAGATCTTGGTGATCTCTTGAAGCCATTAGGCTCGTGTGTTTGATCGAGTGGATCGTAGTAGATTGGTGCTAGCTAAGATTAGCACTTAACATCTAGCTTAGTGTCGAAAATAGGATAAGCGACGTGTACGGTTTTCTCTGCCTTAATGGAGGTTGTTGACATAGTGCTTGAAACTCTCGAGTGTGGTACTTGGGGAGTGGAGTAGGGAGAAGAGGTGCTTCGTAGCCGAACCACTATAAATCCTTTTGTCCCGGTTTGATCTTTCCAACTTTTCTCTTTACTTACTTTACTTATTATTAATTAGTTTAGTGTGTAGTTCATATTGGTGTTGATTGATTACACATAAGATTCGAATCAAGGTTTTTAATAAGTGAACTTTTAAGAAGATTTTAAAAGAACTCAAAAACCGGTAAAACTATTCAACCCCCCCCCCCCCTTCTAGTTTTCCACAATTGGTATCAGAGCCAGGTTACTCAAGATTTTAAAGTATATTGTATTTTAAAACTTGAATCGATCAATGGATTCCGACAAATATCTAGAAGGGCAATCTATGCAAAGACCTCCACTTTTCGAAACCGATTGTTTTATTTATTGGAAAACAAGATTCGAAACGTATGTGAAGTCAAAAGACATTGATCTTTGGCATGTTATTACCGAGGGTGACTTTCAACCAATTCAAATGAATCTGGTAACAAAAAAGGATGAAATAGTTCCTTATGATAAACAAAGTGATGATCTTAAAAGAAAACTAGCCAAAAATAATGAGGCTAAAATGATGATTTACAACACTTTGCCTAAAAAGGAATTTGAAAGAATTTTTATGTGTAATACGGCAAAAGATATTTGGAAAACCTTGTTAGTCACTCACCAAGGTAATAATCAAGTCAAAGAGAACAAGATAGATCTTCTTGTTCAACAATATGAACAATTTTCCATTTCGGAAGATGAGTCAATAGATAATGCTTTTGCTAGATTTAATACTATTATCACTAGTCTTAAAGCTCTTGATGAAGGTTACTCTAGCAAGAATTATGTTAGGAAGTTTCTTAGGGCTCTACATCCTAAATGGAGAGCAAAGGTCACCGCCATAGAAGAGTCAAAGGATTTGGCGACACTATCACTCGATGAACTAATAGGAAACATGAAAGTTCACGAGATGATAATCAAAAAGGACTCCGACATAGTCAAAGGCAAAAGTGAAAGAGTTATATCTATAGCATTGAAAGCCAAGAAGGAGTCTAGTGATGAGGAATGTTCGAGTTCCGACAGTGATGATGAAGAGTATGCACTAGCCGTTAGAAACTTTAGGAAGTTCTTTAGGAGAAGAGGTAGGTTCGTTAGGCAACCTCGTGATGAAATGAAGACATCACAAAAGAACCGAGTTGAAAAGAATGGGACAAGTGATAGGAGATGCTTTAGATGCAGAGATCCTAATCATCTCATAGGAGAATGTCCCAAACTACCGAAATCCTACAACCAACGAGCTTTCATAGGAGGCTCTTGGAGTGATAGCGGCGAAGAAGAAGAGAAGAAGCTCAACGATGAAACATGCCTAATGGCTCAAGCTTCTAATGAGGTACATTCCGACTCTTCTTACTATAGTGATAATAATTCGTCAATAGATGACAATAGGTTACATGACGAATATAATAAATTATGCGAAGTTAGCTCTAAAATTTTAAGTAGAAATAGAAAACTAAAACTAAAAATGCTTGAACTTGAGGAACTAATTCTAGAACTAAAGGATCAAGTCAAAAGACTTGAGAAAAATAAAGAAGTAGACTTAGGATGTGGGTCATGCATAAATCTTCAAGTAGAAAATGAGAAACTCAAAGAAAATGCTTTGAGAATCACTAAGTTCGAAGAAGAAACTAAAGCACTTAATGAGATGCTTGAAAACATTAGATATAATGAACATGACCGTGCGGGTTTAGGATTTGACCCAAATCAGGCCTCTACAAGTAGTATTAAACAAGTAAAATTTGTAAAACCTGAAGTTTCTGAGTCTGAAGGTGACGGAACCACTAAAGGTACAGACGGCACCACTAAATTTAGTGGTACCGTGCTACCGTCTGGTGCTGAAGTCAGAACTGGGTCAATCTTGAAAAATAACTTATTCCTAAACCAAGTCACATAGTTGTAAATGGTACTAAAGTACCTATTGCTAGTATAGAGGAAGTCAAAAGCCTTTACAAATCCCCGTCAACTCCTGAACTTGGATTTGTAAAGCCCGACACTAGGTCAACGACTCCTCCACCTAGAAAAATAAATTCACCCAAACCTCAGTCTAGAACTCCTCTACCGAGAGGTAACCTTAGAAGACAAAATCATCCAAGTGACTTTCCCGTAACTTGGAGTAACCGTCAATCTCAAAGTTACCTACCATGGGAAATGTGTCCTCCATTCTCACATCCTAAACAAATGCAACGAATGCATAGGATGTTTAGCATTAACAACTTTGGACCCATGAGATATTGGGGACCAGATGTTTGAACTTTTGTTTTACTAGGAGAACATGGTTGTAAATAAACTTGAAGTCTAACTAATGGAGTATGATTTGTGATCAAACAAATCTTGTGGCACAAAGTCAAGTCGTGTCTCATATGTCTAGCTTTCAACAAAGGTAGTCTAGTCTTCGAGTTTTAAGGGCAATACCTCAGGCTCAGGTACGATTTCTTAAAACACCCTTTGTTAGTAGAAATGCTAAGCATATAGTGTATTTAGAATCTAACATGATAGGCACTATAACACAGAAACTAAATTCACATCTCATCATGACAAACTCAACTTGTCCAGAAATGTACAATGATCATTCAAAGATCATGCGTGACAAGTATGAGATGAGAAATGATGAGTGAATCAAGTTTCTTCCCAAGCCCGTATATAATACTACCTGAAGAAAGTATCCCCATAAACTTAAGTATACTATATGTATAAGATACATAGCTTAGAAAAATCTTAATTAACATTAACGCCCATATCCGCAAAAACGAATCTCACAAGAGACGATGAAGGTGAGTGCGCGGATATCACTAGGTTAGGGGCATGATAGGTAAATTGGTTTACCTAACGGCAAGTAGGCCCGTCATCATGTATAGTTTTTGGCTTTGTGCCTACTTGTAAGAAGGATCCTAAAACTTCTTACCTTAAAGTGTCTGATGTATCTTTTGATGCATTAATGGCACTATACACTTGAGATCATGATATCTCAAGGGGATTGATGTACAAATTATTGTCTATATCAACCATGATAATGCGGGAAAGAATGTGGATTAAAAAAGTAAGAGTAGCGTTTGCACCTTCATAGGTTTTTGCCTAACTTCTTGATTGTTCAAGAACAAACAACTCTTGCTATCTCCACAACCGAAGCCGAGTACGTAAGCGCCAGAAAGGCATGGCAATAAGCACTATGGATGAGGCAACCTCTAATCAAAAGAGACGTCCCTCTCAATAACCCTCGTGTGAAGAGTAGCAGCCGAGATGCAAATAGTCTTGACCGGGAACCCCATAGTTTGCTCATGAACGAAGCTCATCGAAGTACGTCATCTCCTCTGACACGATAATGTCAAAAGAAAAATCTTTTCGTAGAAAAGTTTATCTTAAAAAGACAACATCGTTAATATTCTAACCTACACGTTCTTCACACTTCTCTTATGACTATTTAAATATTTCTCCTGAAATATTAAAGTCATCGCCTATTCCTCGTCTCATGACTTCTTAATATTTCATTAGAAATATTAACGTCATTTCTCACGACTCGTCAAATGACTTCTTAAGTCATTCTTCCCATCCCACTCATGACTATCTCAATATTTCAATATTAAAGTCATCATTTGCGTCATACCTCGTAACTTTTCATCTCTCCTATGACCTCTCAAATACTTCTTCGAAAATATTGAAGTCATCTTTTATTTCTCGTCTCATGACCTCTTAATACTTCACTGGAAACATTAACACCATCTCTCACGTCTCGTCATATGACTTCTTAAGTCATCCCTTTCATCCCGCTCATGACTATTTAAATATTTCAATGGAAATATTAAAGTCATCCCTTATGTCCTATTTCGTGACTTCTCTAGTCATCTCTCCAATTCTCGACTCATGACTCATGACTTTTAGATATTTCACAGGAAATATTAAAAGTCAGTCCTCATTTTCTTCCAATGACAACTTAGACATTTCCTTGGAAATACTAATGTCATTTATTGTCATCCGTCTAATCGATTTTGTCAAAAGAGTTTATTAGGTATAAAATTTTTCCTCGCGTCAAAAAGTCTTACTAAATAAGTAAGATTAATCTGTCAAGAGTCGAAACAGAACAAAAATGGGTCTCAGACACTGACGGCTCCACTAAAGTGGCACAACACCACTAATGTTTAATGGTACCGTGGTACCGTATGTCTGAGAAAACGCCCATTTTCTTCCTTTCCCTCTGCACAACCATTTCAAACAAATAAACTCATTCCCTCTTGCTGTCAAAAACCGAACTCACACCAAAACTCAATTACACACTTGCTAATCAAGATCGAGGCATTGCAATCAACAAATCTTAATCACTACAACACAAATTGTAAGTCAATCATCTTTAATTTCTTTTCAATTTGAGTCTATGGTTTGTTCTTATGCATAAAATCGAATTGGGGATTTTCAATTTTTGTTAGATTTTTATGCAATTAAGACTAGGACTAGACAATGTAGTACTTACATGATTTACTAAACCTAAGATTTTTATAAACCCACTTACATTGCAAAACCTAGTCCGAATTTAATCACTTAAATCAGATTAAGATTAATTATTTTTGATAGGATCATGTCTAGGATGATTAAAATTTAACTAGGAATGATTAACATTGAGGCTTTTCAATTTTAAAATTTTTGGCGCCAAGATGAGTCGTTTGCCAAACACCCCAATTCCATTGATTTCGAAAAAGTTCACGAGTCTAGGATCATGAAACATTTTTTTTCGTGCATTGTTGATGCAGATTAAAAACGTTTTGGGCATGCATACATGAACTCTCAAATATGGATCGACCTACATAATTAATATGTATTATTCGACATACTTGATTGAGCAAAAGTGAAGTTAGGAGTGTTTGGGTAATCTCATTAGGTTTATTTTAGAGTCGAGATTACCGCACCTCCACATCGTTTGCATTTAGGCACATACACACACTCAAAATGTGATCACTAAAATGCAACAAATTAACATGCAAAATATTATATTTTTGTAGGTGACAATGCCTCGTATTGATTACAAATATAGCAAACCTTACATCCCTCGTCTTGTAGATGATCCAAACATTCCCATTGAGCAAAAAGCTCATCTTGCCAAAGTTCAAGATCGATATATACACGAAGGATGTGTAGTCGATGCTCTTTATGTTCTCGTGGATAACATCCATGTTTGTTTCCCGACTATTGATTTTGATTGCTTATACAAAATAAACGATCAAATTTTTCCTCGTTTTGTCCTCGAGTTTTATAGTCGAGTCCGTACCTTCAATGACCTTGAGGGGTAATGTCTTCCTTGATTTTTGGATCCAAAACCAAAACATCATCTTGTCCGTCTCCGAGATTGGTGACATTCTCGGTGTTCCTTCGTATGGTCAGTGTGCATACACTGAAGCCCATTCTTTAGAGTCACTTTTCTACAATCTTGAAAATGAAGGTACTTAATGTACAGAAATCCCCGACCTCGAAGCCATCAAACAAGTCATCTAAACTCCTCGAGTCGCCAACACGTATAAAAAACGTGATGGTTCCATTGTCCTTCTTGACCCCAACAAAATCTACCTCAAAGAACTCCTTCCCGATCTCAGAAGTTGGGAACTTCTTCTTCGTGAGAACGTGTTGAGCCTTGCAGGCAACCGTGATCACGTTTCGGCGAGCCTTGCCTACATGCTCTATTGTCTTAATATCGAGGAACCTTATAACCTCGCATACTACATGGTCAAAAGGATGGCCACTATTCATAGTCGTTTCGATAAGCTCATGCCATATGGTATGTTGCTTACTCGTCTCTTCCATTGGGTCATGGAAAATTTTCCTGATCTGAATAATGTCGACTATGTCCAAGCGTGGTCGTAAATCCACTTGGTGGACCACAACGTCACACAAAGCAACGTAAGGACAAAGGGTCCAAGCGTGGTCGTAAATCCACTTCCGATATCCCTCTTTCTTCTTCCTCCTTTGGTCATGAATCATCTTCTCAACTTATGGATGAGGACGATGATGAGGTGAATGAAGAAGGAACGTCTCGTCCTCAAACCCCCTCACCCGACAACTACTTCGTAACCTTAACACCTCATCGTTCACACAAGCCTCCGATATTGAATTCGGACAAACCAACTTATCCACGATGATGAGAAGGCAAACAACCATGTACAATCGACAAGTCTCGATGCATGAGCAAATAATTGGGGGGTTCAAGTCCATTAGCAAGGCGATCAAAGGCCTCGGAAACAAGATAAAGAAGTTGGGGAAGAGAAAAGACTAGGGATTACTAACTTAAGTAGTGTTACTAACTTAAGTATTATTAAGCTATTATAAATAAGGTCATGGCAATGTCCACTTGACATAAACTAACTTGAATTGTCTTAACATTTCCTACTTGAAATTAGTTACTTTTATTAGTTAATCAATCTTGATATTTTATGAGCTTTGCTTAGTTCATACATTTTTTATTGCATAAAATGCTTGGAATGATGCATGCTTGCTAGTTGCCTATACTTAGATGATAACATGATTTTGTTAGTTGCTAGTAGAAACTAGTGTTAGGAAATCTATGTGATTACTCTTTAGTTGTTTGAGGCTTTGAGATTTGCAGAAAATGGATTCCCCAGAATTTCCCCATTTAGGCAGCCTAGAATCTGCAGACCTGAAAAAAGGGTCAACTGGAGGCCACGGCTCCACTAAATTTAGTGGTGCCGTAGTACCTTTAGTGGTACCGTGCCCTTGGAAGACGAAATTAACTGTTCTCTTCCACTTTTTGACTTTCTTTTTCCTGGAAATCTGCAAACATAACCTGATTCCCATACACCCAAATCCCCAAATCCAACATCCCATCCAACTTTGCATGTTTTGATTTGGCTATATAAGCTAACATCATACATTGCCATCCTTACCACTATCACACTCACCATACAACTAACATGTCTTCCACCATTGCTACCACTTCACACGAAGCCAAGAAACCAAGACTTAACATCAAACCAACAAATGAAAACACTCTTATTGATCAATGGATCAAAAGTGTTCACACACCACAAGCCTCAACCAAACCAACCACCAAAGAGATAACTTTCATTGATCTCACCTTGGATGATGAAGATGATATACACACACCCATAACCTCAACCAAATCAACATCTTCCATATCTACACCCCAAGCTCCATCCAAGGCAACCTCAACCAAACCAACATCTTCATCCTCCACCACCATTAGAACCAACACACCTTTATCTCAACCAAGTCCTCCTCAACCACTAGCTTTAACCTTCACCCAATCACCATCAAACCCTCTTGGACTTGTTACTAACACATCATCCACTTCACCATCACCATCACCACAACCTTTGGCTCTCACACTAACCCTATCACCTACATCACCCTTTGAACTTGGCACCAACACATCATCCTCATCACTATCACCATTACCACAACCTTTAATGGGTCATCCCATTCTTTATCCCCTACACTCACATACCTTGAGTTGTGCTTGTTGCCACCACAACCAAAATCTCATCATGAGCCTTAGAGATGAGTTAAGCTTTAGGTTCTCTGTAAGATATAAACATCTTGATTATGTGGATGATTCGGGTGGCTTGGGTTATGGAAGATAAGATCCATGTTTGAGTTAGAGAGATGAAGTAGAGAGAGGTGAGGGAAAAACTTGTAAGATTAGATTGTAGGTGAAAATAATACAAGAGTTCCAACCCTTCCCAAGTGTGGGAAGGGGTATTTATACTTACTAATATTATGCCCCTAGTGGGCTGTGAAGTGAGCTGACAGTGGGGAAAGCCCCGACCCACTCCACAAATATAACTACGACTAATACTATTAATACTAATATGAATATTACTAAGCTAATATAAATAAGCCTACGAGCTATATAAATGCTAAGTAGATACTCGGGGTGACCGATCCTTCATCTGAATATTTATATTCCTAACAATCTCCCCCTAAGGGAGGTCACCCCGGAAATAATAACTTGAATTCTAGCATTTTGTCTTCTGAAGTTGTCTTCATAGCTCGTAGTCTTTGATTCTTCATTGTCTTGAAACATTGTGCATTCAGCAGTAATCTTTTGATGACTGATCGGTTGTCTTGGATGATCTTTGAGAATTCTTTGAGTTTATCATCCAACATTTTTCTTCAAGTCATCTTTCAGCAGTATGTTTCCATGTGATGTGTTATTCTTTGAGCCGACATGCTCACACTATTCTGGTGTCATGATCTTCAGCATCAGAGTTTGCAGAAGCTGTGTTAAAGGTCTTTTAGTATATCATGACTTCTTTGATTAAGATGATGATGTAGTGTGAACATGTGGTGGTGGATTGGCATCTTTTCTGCAACCAGCTACAGCATTCCATAGCTACAATCGGCAGAAGTTCCTGCATACGAAAGTTAGCAACAAATCGACCGGTACTTACAGGTTCGGACTTCGAGATTGTTAACAGCATAGTGTGAAAACTCTCTCTAATCCTTACCAAGACCATTCCTAATCGAAAACCCACAGAGGGCTTTTTAAGATCGAACCGTAGCACATCAACGATTAGGTGAGTCGCCGGAGATCACTCCACGACTGTAGACCGTTAGAAACCGTCGTGACCACTAAGTGTAATCCATAAAGAGTTACCGAAGTGACCTGCCTTCAGGGCTGTTTGATGTTGACCCTGGCAGGAATTTCCATTCAATCATTGAGAATTACATTCGTAAATTCTCTCATAAATGTTCTGGCAGATTGCTAAGATCTGCGTAGGACTCATGAGTTTACAAGTGGTGTCCTTGTTGTTGAACAACCAGTGTAGAAATAATTCGTGTCCCTATGAGATCTTATTATGCATCTCGTGGCTCTAGACTCAATAGTGCGTTTTGATTTAGTGAGCGGAGGCTGGAGAGGACTGCCACCTTTTCAATATCATCTAACTCGGAGTGAGAGAGACGATAGAAATGTATTGAACTCCGTGACAATTGAAACAAGAGTCCTTTGAGGGACCTTGAGTGGCTAGGGAGGGTTGTGCAGCGTATCACTGGGTCCATGATACTTTGTCTTCAATGCCAGCAATCAACTAAGTGATTCTGACAGCATATGTATTGACCCGGTTTCTGCCTAAGTTGTAAGGAGGGCTTCTTTCTTTTCACCCTTTATCTTTACAATTCTTTTTCATTCTTCAATCCTTCAGTGCTTACTAAGACTTCATTACTAGAACCTTGTTGGGTTTGTTCCAGTACTAGCTCCATCTCAGTCGGCACTTTTCCCTTATCCACTTTTCTCCTTTTTAATCATACCTAAGGACTTCTACACTAACTAGTGGATTGTCCCTGGGTAGATCCCTCCGGCTCTGGCGGGATCGTGGAAACTTGAGCCTAACCTAACCATCCTTATAACTTCATACATTCATTAAAATGGTCAGTCTTTGGTGTACTTCCACGATAGCTATAAACCAAATCTTTGAAAAATCTCTCAAAGTGTTCATGATTCTGAGACACATTTTTGCAAACACTTGAGAGTTTTATATTTTTCAAATGCTCCCCCTCAACATGTGCTCGAATAATTGTTTTATAAATTTGCACATGTCAGGTGAAGCTCGCACTTTTGAATTGATTGATTTTCCAAGAACATGATCATCGCGAGACACACTTACATCACTAGTAAACTAGCTTGAAATTATTACCCGTCCAGATCACATTCAAGGAAAGTCGCTCGAAATCGGTACATTCTACTCAGACACGTCCTTTGCGAGACACGCTTACATCACCAGATAAACTAGCTTGAAATTATTACCCATCCAGGACATGTCCTTTCGACTACTGACTTTAGCTATCGTCAATTCATTGGTTAAGTCTGAGTCACGATCTCATGCTATGCCAAATCCTTTTTGTTCATTTGCTCCCCCTCAATATGTGCATCGATATACGAAAGAGTTTAGCACATATGGAAGAGCCTAACGTTTAAGTCCAAAACATCACATTTTCATCAGGTTTCATATTTAAATCACATTCTCTCCCCCGATCAAAAATTTCAAACCTTTTGAGATTTGTGATCCCAATTGATTTAAATAAGTTAGAAAATGTGGGAGAAAATGTGTCCGATTTAATATATTCTGATGATGAGAACATACTGAGCTCCCCCTTAATCTAAGAGGGAGATTCACTGCTTTATATGCACAAGATATTGTTTATGACACAAGTGATATTGACCTTTTGCGCAGACAATGTAATCATCCGTTTTTCTGAGTGAATCAGTGGTCAACATCAATTATCCATCCACCAACAAGAACGTCCAAATATTGTAGATCCTCACTTGGCGAGATCGGAACAAATATTGCTTTGTTTCACTGAAGGTGGTGGTGGTGATGAAGGTGTTGATGTTGTTGTTGCTGCCGATGTTGTTGTCGTGGTGAATTCCGAGCCAATCAATAGAGTTTGAACGTCTGATCAAATGGTTAGAATGGGAACTGGCACATTCATTTTGGCTATGGAATCTGCATAAGAATATCAACACAGATATACATACATACAGATACACTATTCTTTAATAGCTACCCTTCAGCAGCTTGCCACATTATAATACCAAGTTCATCATATAATCAAACCACAATCAGGAAATATTTCAAACCACTATCTAGCATGAAGAGCAAATAGCAATCATGAACATGGCAATTCACACAGATTTCAATATTCAATTCAGGATCTTAGGAACATGATTCTATCATGATAGCTATATACCTAAGTGAATCCTGAGAACATATGCACAATATCAACAACAATTAAGCAACAATCGACCAACAAAAGTCAAACGACATTTGAAACTCATTCATTTAGATCATACAAATGTCATTGGAGTATTCAAAAGCATCAAACACAACTGGTTTTCTAACTTCTTTTAGATTTTGAGTCTTAAAGTATTTAGGGGATTAAACGAGGATTCCAAAGTAACACAAATGAACCTTCTAGATACATAAAGCTAGGAAACTATAAGCAAGTTGCACATAATGTCCTAAACTTTCTAGCAACTAACACATTTGGCCATTTGATATAAAGTTTTAGCAAGATCCTCTTCGACTAATACCCCATTGACTACAAAACCATTCCTAACAAGTATGAGTTAACCAAGAAACCCGTTTGATGATATAAAATTTGAATTCACTCTCTCCCTCAATCAATGACCCGTATTCTAGTAAAGATTTGTAGTCGTTGATGGAGTGATAAATTTTATGCACAATCCAATTCAAAAGAATTTCAAGCAACACGTAATCACCAAGTGTCTAACAAATAATTTTCAGAAGAATCACATAATGAAAACTATTTGTATTCAAAGAAGATTTCTCTTCTTTTTCAAGAAATGATGCACTGAAACGTACATCAGATCGAAGAAACATGGATATAAAGTAATCCATGCCCAGGTGAACATCACCCAGTTGGAGGAACAACCGTCTTTTTGGCGACGTGCTTTCCCCATTTTGAAGCGCGGGTTGCTATCTAAAGTAATAGCAAGCCATTTAGACATGTTTTAACCATCCATTTTAACTTCTGCTCGAGCTTCATTTAAAGACCCGTGCCAATATTGAATGACATTTCTAGGTCCGTAAATGTTATCGATAAACAGAAGACATGCCTAGGTGAAACTATTTTTGGTATTTTCTATTTTCTAATTTTTATGGTTTTTCTGGTTTTAAGTTTCTCTATATACAATATGCAGGTTTTATGAATATCTATTTACAGAATGGTATAGGATATGAACAAGTATATATATACAAGGATACGAACCAGAAACCATTACTCCTCAGCATCCTGAATCTTCTCCGCATTCATCACTTGACTTGCTGAAGAGCAATGTGAGCACTTTTAATCAGGGATTGATTCTGGCTTTTCACTCTCCCCTAATTAGTGCTCTCCCCCAATCTGACAACCTTTCTGATGAACACCTATAATAGGAGGAAGACTTTGGATGAACGCCCATAATATGAAGAAGTCTTTTGGTAACCAAATGCATGCCGTCTTTAGTCTTCTAACACATAGCGGAGAATGTAGAATAGACTGTAGACTCGACTTTCTTCAAGATTGCCCAATTTGGAGGAACAGAATACCAATCATCTTCATCTCACCAAATGCCTTCCAGTAACCTTACATATAACCCATCAGCCCGCAGCATACACATGAGATGATAACACACAACAGAGAATGTAGAATAGACTGACGACTCGACCTTCTTCAGTCTTTAGTATAACACCAAAGTAACAAGTTGAACCACTGATCATCTATAGTATGTATCCATCCTTGGATATTAAGCTCTGATCACGTGAACCTGTTGTGCGTCCTTGATGTACACATTCTCTCTCCCCTGATGGTTACGATTAATCAGCCCATGACGTAATAGTGAAACGTTAATACCAAGGTAACAAATTGAACCACTGATCATCTCTGCGGTTACTAACACCGGAATAAATGATTAAGCCCGATCACATGAACCTGTTGTGCGTCCTTGGTGTACACATTTCTCTCCCCCATGATGGTTACGATTAATCGGAATCATCATCATGATGTGTACATGCAGCGTAATGACGTGTACATGAAGCATTGACTAGAAACCCTTTGTTGCTGATCGTACCAGCCCGTGAGACAATGTCGATTAGCATTCCATGACCATGTTCTTCAACACCTTGATAGACGGAGGAAGATGTAGTGTTGGAGAACCATGGTTTGCACGACTCCTGAACTGACGTATTCAGGAGTCGTATGACCATTTCTCAATCATCAATCAACATGTAGAATAATATTCACCCTTTCCCCCCCTCAAAAATTGCATATGCCTGCCAACTACAATTTTTGATGATTGAACAAGTGAATATGAATACCATCAACTGTAAGTAGCTCCACTTGATGGTTCTTGAAGACTGACATGTTGTTTATTCACCCTTTCCCCCCTCAAAAATTGCATATGCCTGTCAAATGCAATTTTTGATTGAGCAAGTGAAAAAAAACATCTTGATTATGTGGATGATTCGGGTGGTCTTGGGTTATGGAAGATAAGATCCATGTTTGAGTTAGAGAGATGAAGTAGAGAGAGGTGAGGGAAAAACTTGTAAGATTAGATTGTAGGTGAAAATAATACAAGAGTTCCAACCCTTCCCAAGTGTGGGAAGGGGTATTTATACTTACTAATATTATGCCCCTAGTGGGCTGTGGAGTGAGCTGACAGTGGGGAAAGCCCCGACCCACTCCACAAATATAACTACGACTAATACTATTAATACTAATATGAATATTACTAAGCTAATATAAATAAGCCTACGAGCTATATAAATGCTAAGTAGATACTCGGGGTGACCGATCCTTCATCTGAATATTTATATTCCTAACATTCTCATACCTTGAGTACCTCCTCACACCACCAATAGGACCCATCATCCTTCCACCTCCACCACCACACAATAGACCAAACTAAATATACTCATGTTTAGTTGTTCCAATAAATACTTAGGAACCTTTTGAAGTTGGAAGCAAATCTTGAAGCCTCATACTACTATTGATGTTTATGTGTCTTCTTGTTATTTAATTTGCTTCATTGTTGTAGTCATACTCATGTATGACATTTGCTTTATGTTTATGAAATGGGCTTTAATATGGTTGTCTCATGTTTATGTGGCTACTTAGCTAATATTTGTTGGATATTTGTCAAAAGTACTACATGTTAGATATTGTATACATGTCTTCTAACTTTGTTTTGTAGCACGAATCATTGCTCAATTCCTTGGTGTTCTCCAAATGAGGGGGAGTATACATCAAGGGGGAGCCTTGCAACCTTTTTGCTTTGAAAAAAAGGGGGAGAAATGGGAGTAAACTCATTAAAAACTTGTTAAAACTAATTTTAACTTAAAATGAGTTTATGTTTTGTCATCATCAAAAAGGGGGAGATTGTTGATGCAAATAATGTTCTAAAAACGTTAGTTATATCTTTCGATTACTTCACGTTTTGAGGATGACAAAATGTGAAATCAAGTTACGTTAAAATTAACGTAAACAAGTTTTTAATCGGAAGATCCCGTTTCTACGCAAACCACTCTAGAACAAATTTACAAACTTGACAAATGATCAAAGAAGTAAATTTTGGTTTTGAGACTTCACATTTTAATGTGACAAAACATTTTTTTCAAAAATAAACCTTAGAAATTATTTTTGAATATTTAAGAAATGTTTTAATGAAAAAATAAGTTTAAATTACATAACAGCTATTTTTCCCCCCAAAATCAGCTCCAAACTTCCCCAAATAAGTTTTCACCAGAAAAGACAAAAATTGGAGCGTCTTTGTCTGGGACGGCTCCACGGTTCCACTAAATTTAGTGGAGCCGTGGGTGATTTAGTGGAGCCATCCACCTGTAACGTTCAGATTTTATTTGCCTATAAATACCAACCCACTTCACAGATTTTAGGTACCCTTTCACACACAAAAACTTCTGGGTTTAAATCCCTCACACCATTTTTAATTCTTGATCATTTAGTTTAGTTTTTCTTTTGTTCAAGAGTGGTCCAATCATCCAACCTAGTGATCCTCTTCATTCCTCTTCAATATCAAGAGAAGAACACAAAGTATCCAAGTTGATACAAGGTGTTGTCATTCCTCTTTAAGTGCAAGAGAAGAACTCAAGATATCCAAGAAGATACAAGAGTTATAGTTGTTTGTAACATTTGTTACATACTTGATTGTATCATAGCATACATCAAGATCATTTTTCGGTTATGAGAGTGTGAGTGAAGATCATTGTGATCTTATAAGAGATAGTGAACATCTCTTGAAGCCATTGGGCTTGTGTGATTGATCAAGAAGATCAAGGGTCATTAGGATAGTGTTAGTCAAGTGAGTGTTGATCATTGTGATCGTGTCAAGATCTTGGTATCTCTTGAAGCCATTGGGCTCGTGTGTTTGATCAAGTGGATCGTGGTAGATTGGTGCTAGCTAAGATTAGCACTCGACATCTAGCTTAGTGTCGGAAATAGGATAAGCGACGTGTACGGATTTCTCCTCCTTAAGGGAGGTTGTTGACATAGTGCTTGAAACTCTCGAGTGTGGTACTCGGGGAGTGGAGTAGGGCGAAGAGGTGCTTCATAGCCAAACCACTATAAATCCTTTTGTCCCGGTTTGATCTTTCCAACTTTTCTCTTTACTTACTTTACTTATTATTAGTTAATTTAGTGTATAGTTCATATTGGTGTTGATTGATTACACATAAGATTCGAATCAAGGTTTTTAATAAGTGAACTTTTAAGAAGATTTTAAAAGAACTCAAAAACCGGTAAAACTATTCAATCCCCCCTTCTAGTTTTCCACAATTTCTGATATATACATGCAAAAATTCTTTTTTTTATAGACATTTAAGTGCAAACTGTGGCACATAAAGAAAGCAAATATCGTTGCTTTGGGTACCGTATACCAGTCTCATGGAAAGCAAACGCTGCATAACCGACCACTCCCAAATGATTGCTACAGAGTGTCAATTGATTCATCGTTAATTGATGCAGCATGCATACCGGACGTAGCAAATAATGGGTTTAAAACAGTTAAGAAAGTCGAAGGTAGTTTCGTTGCATGGCCAAAGGATCAAGTTATTTTTGAAGAGGAGGTACGTACATGTGTTTTTTCAACCTACATATATATAATTCTTCATATTTAATTCAATGTTTGATAGAAGCGTCTTTTGTTTACTACAGGTTAAACCATCAAACCCTGTGACTAAATGTGGACCACTAGTACCATCAAAGAAAAAATATGTACCTGTTAACGACTTAAAGCAACAAGCTGCTAAGCCGCCGAAGATTCAAAAGTCTTTAGATTATGGTACTTGAGAATTTGATTAATTAAGTACGACATTACAATTGTATATTCTGTTCAGTTATATACATTCGAGTTTAATTCAATTTGAAATTTCTTGTTGTTTTTAATTATGTTATATATATATATATATATATATATATATATATATATATATATATATATATATATATATATATATATATATATATATATACTCATTCCAGTAGCACTAGCATAGTACTAGCAGTAGTAACTCTGCTTCAGCAGGACTAACTTAGTACTAGCAGTAGCAACTCTGCTCCAACAGTACTAACTTAGTAATAGCGGTAGTAACCCTGTGACTAAAAGATGCAGTCACATAATATGGTCACGCTTATCAACATTATTGGTCACTCTTTGTTTAATTCGATGTGTGACTAAATATTACAAAATGCCACACAAACTAAAAATTCATGTGACCATTGGATGAACAATAGTCACGCAAAATACACATTTCTTCACTTTAAACAGCATATGGTCACACTTATTAACACTTTTGGCCACTTTATGCTTAATTGTATGTGAATAGATGCCCAAAACAAACATGCTTTGTGTGACTAAATATTACAAAAGGCCACACAAACATAAAATTCAAGTGGCCATTGGATGATCAATAGTCACACAAAATACACATTTCTTCACTTTAAACAACATATTGTCACACTTATTAACACTTTTGGCCACTTTATACTTTTTTGTATGTGACTAAATACCAAAAACAAACATGCTTTGTGTGACTAAATATTAAAAAAGGCCTCACAAACTAAAAAATTCATGTGACCATTGGATGATCAATAGTCACACAAAATACATATTTCTTCACTTTAAACAGCATATGGTCACACTTATTAACACTTTTGGCCACTTTATGCTTAATTGTATGTGACTAAATACCCAAAACAAACATGCTTTGTGTGACTAAATATTAAAAAAGGCCACACAAACTAAAAATTCATGTGACCATTGGATGATCAATAGTCACACAAAATACACATTTCTTCACTTTAAACAGCATATGGTCACACTTATTAACACTTTTGGTCACTTTATGCTTAATTGTATGTGACTAAATACCCAAAACAAACATGCTTTGTGTGACTAAATATTACAAAAGGCCACATAAACTAAAAATTCATGTGACCATTTGTGACAAATGGTAAAATTTCCCTAATATTTATATTTAAGACAATTCATTTTCTGTGACTAGAACACCTGACTAGACCGTTATATGTTTAACACGGATAACAGACCTGCACATTATGTCACCCGGAAATCTCACCAAAGAACAGTGAAATTATCCCATCTCATAATTTGCGCACTAAATTGTAGTAAAAACGGGAGGTTATCCCAGTTTCACTCAGACTGACACCACATGCAAACCAGAAATAAATCTGAGACTCAGGAATTCTAGTGAATACTTAAAACTGAAAAATACATTCAAGTATTATAGAAACGACTCTGAAAATATAATCCCCCATATTTATGACGGATCCGGGAAGGACCCGAGTTTGACCAAGTTTAACGGGACACGGGTATCAAATACCACTCTTTAACTAAACAACACACTAAATACTTAAATTAAAACACTCCCACCCACTCACACCTTTCCCAATAATCTGTTTATCTAACCCTAGGTATCCCCAATATTTTTTCCGCCCCCTTTTCTTCCCCAAAAACCCTTCGTCCCATCTCCATCCCTCACCACAAATGATGCTATCTCTTTGACCTAGAAAACCCCACCTTCTTCACGGGTCTAGAAATTTACACGAGTCAAACTAGGATAAACACCCTAGAGATAGAAATAGCACACAATTGGGAGATTTATCTCTTCCAAACCCGAAAGCTTCCATGGAGTTACTCTCCAAAAATCACCATTTAATCCGCTCCTCCAAGGGTTATCAAATCACAACTCACCAAAAACACATCAAGAATCTAAGAAGTTTCTCAAGGAGGATAAGAGTGGTGGTGTTTATGATTCGATTTGGAGTGTTGGGTTGTTCGGTATTGGAGAAGTGGGTTATTAGGGTTTGAAGTTTCATTCGAGTTTTCATCTCTCAACAATCATTGTAAGATTTAGAATTAGATTCGGATTTATTTATATTTTTGATCCATTTATGATAAATTAACTAGGTAAAATGAATGGAAATAATTTAAGTGTTGATTATGTTTAGTTTCTGTCGAATTGATTTCCCAGAAACAATAATAGTTATGGAGGAAATTTGATAAGTGCTGTTGTTGTTAGTGTGGCGTAATAAGTTAGGAAACATAGAACTCGATCAATAGATTTTAAGCTTGCAAATCATTGTGGCTGTGTTGTATTCGAAGACTCTAGGAAACACAGGTTCATGATTCGAACCTGGGAATCCTGTAGTAGTAAACAAGAGGCTAGTGTAGGGAAAAGCCATGTAGGATGTGTTCTTGCTAAGTTGATGTCAACACCTCACTGTGACAAACCATAGCCGAAAAATGACCACTCAAGCTAGGTGCGTTGGTGGTGGATGTTGGCTGGAAAAACCACCTCGTTTAGGGGAGGTTTTGATTCGAGTTCATTAGTGGCAATTAGACCCAACCCATGAGGGTTATTCCCTCGGTTCAAGCCTTGGAAGGCTCACACGAAACTCAAACCCAAAACCATAAAAAGATAGAACCAAATCGCCCCGAAACAAACCCACTAAGGGTTTTTAGTACTCGAATGGGATACTAAACCCTTGTGGGAAGTAGACTTCAAGAAACTAGAAAAACGATAACGTTTAGGGTCCTTGGGGTTAAGTCCATGTAAGGATAATTACTACTCTTATCGACATATAGGTTGAGACAAGAACCCAAACCCTTGTCACCATGTAGACTCTCAAGTCTTGAAGTTGAGTAGTACTCAAACCTAGCCAATGAGACGAATCATAAGACCTAAGCTAGTGACCATTCTCGGCCAAAAAGTGATTCCAGGAACACCACACCAAGTGGTAAACTTGTGTGTCCTGTGTTGTTTTTGTGATTACTACCAGGCCGAAAACTTCACATGAAGAGCCCACTTAGGAGCCCACTCTCAAGCCAAACAGACAACCCTTAATACAGCCCACGACATGGGTCTGTGAACAAACCGTTAGGCCTACCAGAATATTCGTAACTAATAGCATGGCCCAACCCAGTTAGCGACCTTATTTCCCTCTCCTTAAACTCAGTGGGCCGCAGCCCAATTAGTGTTAAGTATATGCAAATTTGGTTAATGACTTAGTAATAGTTGTCGTAAAAGTTAAAATGTACATAAGCCGTTCACGAAAATATTTCATAGTAACTAACATATACACGTATGTAAAACTTGTAACCGAACACACAATGAAATCTCATCTAGTAATAGCATACATGTAAACGAAAATTTGATAGCCGAAATGTAAAACGCGACAAGGATGATTGAAACATTTAGACTATGTTCGCACAATATATATATATATATATATATATATATATATATATATATATATATATATATATATATATATATATATATAATATATATATATATATATATAAACATTGTTTTACGATTTCATAAGTGATATAACATATACTCAGGAAAATAGAGATATAAAAATTGACACACACTTGTGTAGTAAAAATATGGTACTCAAGCGAAATCAATGACAAATCAATTACACGATAAGTTTAGACTATAACACACGTCGGGATATATATATATATATATATAAGTTAACACTCACATTTGTTATTTTTTAAAACTAAATCAATTAATATGAACGCCACTAATGAAAACAAGGAAAGATATATCAAACTTAACTTGAATAAATTCTAAACTAATATTGTGTAAAAATAAATTCTAATAAATGAATAGTGAGAACTTAGCTAAATTAACCAAGTTAATAAAATTAACGTATGTTCAATTTCCCAAATCATATAATTAATAGGTAATAAACGTCACATACGTTAGGTCTTACTTTTAAAGTCAACATAAACGAACATAACGAATAAACTACACAACTACAATATATATATATATATATATATATATATATATATATATATATATATATATATATATATATATATATATATAAATGACTTGTAATGTTCGTTTGGATGGGTTTACTTATTGTAAAACCATTATTTAGGAGCTTGACAAACGGGCATGATTTGTAATTTTAATTTCGATGGTTTTACTTATTATGAAACCATTTTTAAGGACTTCCGTGTAGGAGTAATCGATATTAAATTAGATCGGTTTACTTTTGAAGTTACTTTTACGAAATTTTTTTTTAGGAGTAATCGATATTTCTTTTTTTTACCATAATAATTTTTTAATACCGTTTGACTTTTATATTTTAAATTTTTACAAAGTTTTTGTAGCTATTTTTTATTTGTTATTTTCAACACAATAACCATTGTTATTAAATTTAATATACAAAAATATAGCTGATAAATTAGTATATAGTTTAAGGTAATATAACCCGCCCGATGGGCGGCCATGACTTATAATTATCGTTGAAATATTTTTGTATAGCGTAAGAAGGGTGGTAAAGAATTGTTGAAAAAGTTGACATGTGGAAAATTGGCCCGCACAATGGGCGGTCTACACTTATGTCAAAAGAGTAGGATTCACCAAAAGTTGAAATAGAGTTGTTGGCCAAACTGATTTGAAATTACAAAAGCGCCTAATTACCTTCAATGTAGTACTTCGAAATAGTATGACCTCCCTATTTAGTGTCTCCTAACCAACTCTAATTTTGTCTATTATAAAATCTTAGTCAAAAGTAGTACCTTTACGGCTCTCCTAGCCATTCTATGTTTTCTTTAACTTCATCTTCTAACAATGGTTCGTACCTAGCTACTCACCATGTTAATAGCAATAATACCCTCTATTTGTCCACTAACTCAAACACCATATTATTTAACACACACACTAAAAATCTTACCGCGTAGTATAATGTCGTGCTTAATGTAAAGCTCCATCACTAAATAATACACACCTTAAGAACATATGTATAATAAATCAGACCAAAATGGAATGATATCTGCAAGGATTAAATATTTATACAGACATAAAACCCGCAACATTTAATTCTATTCATAAGTATATTACTGAAACACATTTCATTAACTAAAACAAAGCATTATTCGAGATTTTTTATTTGACTTTCGGCCCATTTGACCCGTTAGCAATATTTTAATGTTACCCATTCCATCCGTTATAGAAGGATTTAGAAAATTATTGAAATTGAAACTTTTGTGATCATACAAACCTGTAAGCATATTAAGCTATCTTCGATCATATTACAATCTTGTTTATGCAACCTGAAAAATCACCCATCTTATTTCTTTTCAAATTTCAAGCCTATTCCAAGCAGTAATGTTACACAAAAGAATTGTGATTTATACAACTCATTACAAAAAAAAAACAACAAACTCTACAAATTCATTATACCATTTTTAATATCGACCATCATACTGGGCAACCTGCTGCTAAAGCGTCTGCAATTCTAAGTGCCATTGTTGCTCAATATGATGCCAAGTTAGCAATCTCCAAAAGTGCTTGAGCTTCATTTCGTTTAGCAATGGCTGCCTCTTTTGACCACCTTGCAGCTTCTTGTGCTTCATGCACTTTAATATAGGCCCTTTTCAAATCTTTGAACACTTTTTCATCACTCACCATTGCTGTTCAGATATTCGAATCAAAGGATTAATAAGACTTAGATAAATCGGGGTTTTCACATCATTTATTAGAAAGTACCAAAGCTTTAGTAAAGGAGCTCAAATATACACCTTAACTTTCTTGAAAACTGCTTTTCTGCAGCACGTCCCTTCCTGTAGATTGCTTTTGACAACAGTGACACAGAGTTACTTAAGCTGGAAGATTGTTTGGATATTCGGTGAGAGCATTTAAAGGAATTGGAGTTTGAAAACTTTGCAGATCGGGTGGGTGAGATGGAGTTTGTGAAGCTTATATTGGCCAAGTCACCTGTGCTCAAGAAGGTGAGGATAATCCATAACGATATATTTGCTAACGATGAAGAGTTAGAGATATTAAGAACTCTCTCAGGCTCCCAACATGTATCACCGATGGCAGAAATAATGGTTGTGCGTAATCTTTATTTGGAAAACTGAGTTGTGTAAAAAATTTACGTCGTTGGACTGCAATTGGCTTCGTGTCACTCTAGGCCACGGATCTGCTTCCATGGAACATCACCAACTAACATCCAATCTCCATCTCTATCTTCATAAATAAAATCGAAAAAACCATTCGTTAAGATAATTAATAACATAAAGTAAATTCTCTTAGAAACTATGTGAGAAACATATAATTCTAACAAACTTCTTTATAGTTTGTTTATGATACCTGATGCATTAATCGTTTATGAGCTTTTCATTAACTGTATTAGCTTGTAAGATTCAACAAACATCTATTTAAATAGAAAAAACCCATTTGTTAAGCTAATTTAAAGTGAAAACAAATAATTTCTTACATTAATATAGGAGACAACGTTAAGATTATCGCTCACCGACAACATCTTCATTAGTGTGATGGTCATCAATGTGAATATCACCAACAGAATTCACATGCACGTCGAATAATCCATGGAAGCAAGTTGCTGAGATAGAAATCCTTAATAACAGGCATGAAGCATAAATATTAAATATCATGCTACACCATGGCTGAGAAAACTAATGCCTGATTCAATTGAGGAGTGTCTTTGATTAGTGTTACCCTTACTTTTTAAGAAAAATACATATTTCTGTAAGTTTATCCTGGTTCTTTTAGGCCTGTCACCTTAGAAACAATCACACCACCATTTATTTAGTCACCTCTAATATATCAAACAGCTGATATCCAGCGGTTTGATCTTCAAAACAATTAGCCCAGTATAAAACTCAACTAACTAATAAAAAAGTAAATCACTTATTGGAAGCCCACTTTTACGTATCCTCTTTTACGACACAAACAAAATTTAACAGTCAAATTCCAAAGTTAATAACATATCAGTACATATTTAATTACCTGCAATGCACTGATGGTTGAATAAGTAAAAGGAAAATAACTTACATATGCAAGCATTTTATGATCTGATCATCAAGGGTTTGTCTTACCATAACTCCTGATATGCTGCAATACCTTCTGTAAAATCCAATTTTGTCTTCCACCTTATCGTTTTGACCTTTCCCACACTTCCAACCACCATTGATAATGTTTGTGATCACTCCATAACCCAAGTTACGCCCCGCTGACCTGTTGGCAGCTGATGGACTCCACCTTCCGGTGATCACATCATGGCTTGATGGTTTGTTAGCTTGTGGAGTCATCCTGAACCATATCGCTGATCGAAATGATATTGTATTATAGGAAAATTTTATTTTTTAAAAACCTGTTGCAAATGATGTCATCTTTTACCTGCAACCCTTTGGTTAGTACAGCTTCATGATTAGCTAATATTGCCCAGGACTACACTCTAGCTTGTAAGTGTTGTAACGATAGAGAAGACCAAGAACTTACTGAGATAGTTGGATAGGTCCTCTTCCAAAGTAGCTTTGGGGACACGGCCACTCATTAGAGTTACAATACCTATTTGTTTGATCTTGTTCTCTAGCGAAGCAATATTCCCATGCAAATTGACCATCCGGCGCAGTGGGTCATCCACCTAAGTCGCCAAGCAAAGAGCTCGTTAGCATAGCGAAACTGACAACAAACGTGATACCGATGACAGTGGTAATGATTATGAACAATTAAATCTGACCTTTAATTAGCCTTTGGAAGACCGTGATTTAGTGCAGCAACTCAAGCTTGTCTTGCCAGTTTGTTTGGGGCTTTCTGACTTGCGGGCTTAACTCCACAATCATCTTCTTATTCATCTTCATCTTCATACTGGTGCACCAAGTCAAATAAAACTAAACCTACAAAGTGTCGCTCATAGTGTAATCAGGTGCCTTAATTTTCATGGTGGCCCAGTAATCAGGTCCAAGAAACACATCGAACTCTGGAGGTCTGTCTTTGGAGTTGTAGTTCCCGTACATAAACCATGCCCTTATCAGATACCTATAACCCATTCCTTTTGTTGGTTTTAGGGTGTAGCAATTTCTGGTGTTTTCAGGAAAACTTGTGAGAGTAGTAAGCTGCGTATAAAGTCCATCCCATTCGTATGCGGGTAGCACTTTATGCGGTTCACCACTGTCTATAAAATTGGCATCCGATACGAAGTTTATACCCGTTGCGTTATCAGTATAGGTTGAGCCTTTGATAATCCCACAGTCTATGCTTATAAATCCTGCAATGGGAGTGGTACATGTGGTCGTTCAAGAGGTTCAATAGAGATATTAGAGCAAGATTTTAAAATGGGGGTTGTAAGTAAAAGAAGTTGGCAAAATAAAAAGCTGTGGACGTTATCAATATAATGTCACTTTCAGTATGTTTGGAAGAGAACAGATGGATATAAGTGTGAAGGATGATGCAAATGACCCATAGAGCACTTATAATAGTTGCACAAACTTTTTGGCGAGTTTCAACAGATAATACTCCTTAAAAGCTGATGCTCCCGCCCAAACCTGCTGATGCAGTACAACGCTATTATGACTGGATTGTTACAATACACTAAAACTCGTAAACATGTATCAAATTAAGGGATTTATCTTTGAATAGACGCTTACACGAAACTACTGTTATGGAGTTTATAACACTTCAGATCATATTCTGTTCTATCAGATTTGATTGTTTTTGAAGGGCAACGCTTAAGAAACTTCTATTATGAAATTTATAAAAACTTTCAACCATGTGACTACTTTTAGCTCGTTTGACCCATTTGGCATGCTCCCATTTTAGTAACTTGTTTTATTGACAAACACAATATAAATCAACCCGTTTAAGCTATGGGCATTTTAGTACCTATGTTAAAATGGATCAGGTTGGGTTGACAAAAACACTTTCCCTGCATAAAATAATTATGTCCGGTTGAGGTTCTTGCTTGAGCAGAGGCCGTACACATAACAGTTATAAGGATCCTACTCACTCTTATCTTAAACCACCATCACTGTCAACAACAAAGAGGCAGTTAGCTGTAACATCAGCTAACCGAGCAGCAAATGTTTCAAGAGAGGCAGCGGTTAAAACAGCTTAATACTGAATTCATCATCATGATGATATCAGTGGCAATAAATTTCCATCATTTGATTCGTATAAATACAGTGCCTGGAAGATATGGATAAAGGTGTGGTAATAGACCGTTACATACTTTAATGAGCATAATCATGAGCAATTATATATGTTCTGCATATAAATGACGTAACACAAACGCGACGGAGCTTGAATATACCTTGGGCTACTGATCGTGAGGTTTGCTTCATAAAGTGTACACGTTCAGTAGCCGTAGCTGACTTGGTACATTTGGTTTTGTACTTTTAGAAACGCTTACAACAATTAAAATAAATGCAGGTTAAGTACATCGTGGCTAACTGATGAAGCGAAAAGTGTACCGCTTTTAAGGGGTCATTTAAGCCCTAAATCGTATTTATTTGATCAAATATCACCCTAAATCGTTCCTTTTGTCATTTTAGGTACTTTTGAGGAGAAATCTGGAAAAGGAGGCATTTTGGACGTTTTTGGAGCATAAAAGTGAAGAAAATGACAAAGTCTCAAAATCAGCTGAAAATTACCTTTGACGGCGTCAGGATTATCCCCAGACGGCGTCATAGCTTGGCAAGAAAAAGGTGGATGTGAAAATTACTCATGATAAGCCAGAGAAATTTTCATGGGAATTCTGACGGTGTCACCCTTTGGAATGATCAAGGTCGTCACGGTATAAGCTAAAGAGGGACGGCGTCACGCCTAATTCTGACGGCGTCAAGCCTTGATAAGCCAGAACGGATTTTGGAGAGCTAAAGAGGGACGGCGTCAAGAAGGCCATCCGGGAACCCTAAAAGCGGCGAGGTGACGGCGTCACACTCCATAACGTGACGCCGTCAGATCTGAAAGTCTATATATAGTTTTGCAATTTTTTGTCATTAGTGTGGAACTTATTGAGGAACTTTGTGTGTAAGAACCCTAAGATGATTTTAGCAGCTTTTTCAAGGCTTTTTGCCTTGAGATCTTCCATGTTACATTGAAGATAAGTTATCAATTAATCATTCAATATGTCTATGTGTTGTTTGATTCTATCTTGTTCTTGTCTTTTGTTTAACATGCTAGGCTAGGTTTTCTTTGTGTTTGCTTAGATCTAATGAAACCTAGCTATTGATTATTGGTTATTAGTGTGTTATTAGTTGTATTGGATGATTGTTCATCTATGTTAGACTTAAGAAAACTGGCTAACTTCCTATTCGGTAACTTGCTTGAACGTCTTAAGAAACATGAACCAATGCGTACTAAGGTTTTTATGGTTGTATTTAATGCACAAGCGAATTCTAGTGATCCCATGTTAGGAGCTTCCTAGCCGGCTCGACATAGGAGTGAAGTAGGAGCTTGTAGAGTTGGGGAAGTACGTACGCCACCCCACGATTGGTATTAAGGAATACACTCGTCATCCACGCGATTAATGCACACTAATTAACCGGTAAAAGATAGTTAGGGAGTAAGGAAATCTAAGTAAACACATTTCTCTCCACATAAGTTTCACCACCCTTTTCATTTTCTGTTATTTTATTTTATTCGCATTCGTAGTTATTTGGGTTAGTTGACTAGCAACTAATTCCGCCCACTCTTTCAAACCTGAGATTTTACTTGCTTTCATAAAAAAAATATAAAAACATAAAAAAGAATCTTCTTTCACCCTTAGACCTATTAGAGTAGTTTTTCATACCTAACGAACACTATTTCCTGTGGAGAATGATCAATCCCCCGTACTTACCACTACACTATACTACATCGGTCAGGTACACTGCCTGGTGGGGTTGTAAGCCTCTTGAGATCCCTTGAGAGGTAAAACCTGTTGTAAGGTTGCAAAACCACGCATCAAGTTTTTGGCGCCGCTGCCGGGGAGTAGTTATTGTTTAGGTTGAATTTTTATTTTTTATAGGTCTACTCACTAGATTCCTTTCTAGTGAGATTTTTATTTTATTTTTCTAGGTTTTCTTTAGTCTATCTTTTTTCTTCGTTTCTTTGTTCGTAACCATTACCATCCGACATCATGGAAGGTGGTAATATCCTCGATCCCAACAACCCACAACAACAACCACCACCTCCTAGAGCCCGTGCTTTAGGAGAGTATTCCCGTCCTAGCCACTATGGCTATCGAAACACCATTGAGCTCACTCAAGGAGCCAATGTCACTCCCTTGCGATCCGACACCATCCGGTTGGTGCAAAGCGGATGCGCATTCCATGGACTTCGTTCCGAAGATCCTAATCAACATCTCAAGGACTTTCTCAAAATCGTTGATTCCATAGACCTTGATGTTGCCACTCGAGAGACGACCCGACTGCGTCTCTTTCAATTCTCTTTGCGGGACCAAGCTAGTCAGTGGCTAGAGTGTCAACCCGCAGGATCCATCACCTCTTGGGATGATCTCACCACTCGTTTCCTTGCTCAGTTTTTCCCACCAGGAAGAACTACCAAGCTAAGGAATGATATCTTGATGTTCCAACAACGTCAAGGCGAAACCCTCTACGAGGCATGGACTCGATTCAAGGACTTACTCCAAAAAGTCCCTCACCATGGCTTAGAACTTTGGCTCCAAGTCCAAATCTTCTATGACCATATCAATCTCTCCACGAGGCAAACCATTGACCAAGCGGCCGGTGGTAAGCTACGTGATCTAAGTGCGGAACAATCATGGGCTCTCCTAGAAGATCTTGCTCTTTATGACAATGAAATTTGGAGTGACCCCCGTGATTTGAATAAAATGGTCAAGGCAATATCTTTGCCTTCGAACAATTCAAGCACTTCCGACCGTAGGATCATAGAACTTGAAGACCAAGTCAAGTTTCTCATGAAATCCTACGAGGCTCCTAAACCTTCAAGCCAAGTGAACAAAATCACTTCTTCATGTGAATTATGTAGTGGTCCCCACGACACTCGTGATTGCATGGAACTCCCCGAACAAGCTTTTGCGGACTACGCATCCTCGCGTACCGACGGAGCGGGAGACAAGTGGTACACTTTCAAACCCGAGCCAAACCCCTATGGTGATTCATATAACCCCTCATGGAAAAATCACCCAAACCTTAGGTGGAAACAAAACCAAAACGCACAACAAACCAACTCTTCCAACCCACCTAATCGTTTCCAATCAAGCGGTTCCAACTCGAACCGTACTTTCAACAACAATCCTTCCGGCAATGGTAGTACCGATAACTTTGAAGGATTGATGTCTCAATTTATGGCATCTCAAGAAGCTCGTTTAGCCAAGTTTGAAGCCGATTTCAAACAAAAACAAAGTGAGATGACCAATAAGATTGACACTTTGTTGAAAGCCCTCAATGACCGAGAAATGGGAGCACTCCCTAGCAACACGGTCAAGAACCCGAAACTAAACGTCAACGCCATCTCGTCGGTTTCGTCTCCTAGTTCTTGTCCACAATATTATTCGGTCAATTCCATGAGCACGTGTTTCAAACAAACCCAAGTCGTTCCAAATGACCAAGAAGTTATGACATCCAAATTGGTCAACAACATAGTTGAAACACCTCCCACTCAAAACCTTGACGAAGAATTCAAGGAGCTCCACCTTGAAAGTCCGGTTATTGAAGTGTTGGATGAGAAGAAGCTCAAGTTAGGCGAAAAAGGGACCGCCTTTGTTCAAAACAAGCTACCTAAGAAATTAGATGATCCGGGCTTATTTGTTCTACCTTGCAAGATTGGTAATTCGGAGGCTTATGACACATTAGCCGATCTTGGATCAAGCCTTAACCTACTTCCGTTACCTCTCTACACCTCTCTAAAACTAGGAAAACTTGAAGAAACCGAGGTGATAATAGGCTTAGCGGATGGAAGTGTTGCTTACCCGGTTGGAGTAGTTAAGGACGTGTTAGTGCACATTGGAAAACTAACCATTTTAGCCGATTTCCACGTCCTTGATATGGTTAGCGACCCTACATGCCCCTTGTTGATAGGTAGAGGATTTTTGGCGACCGCTAGTGCTATGATTGATTGTAAGGAATCCAAGATAGCGGTAGGAGAAGGAGATACTTGGTCAGTCTATGATGTGAAGAAACATACCTATGATGCTAGTGATGAACCAACACCCCATTGGTTAGAATTAAATAGGAGGCCATCTAGATATGGACCTTGGATCGATAGAGACTTCATAGGACCCCAACGCCCATTTTACCTAGAAGAGGACTTTGTTAACCGAACACATACGGTAGAGCAACTCTTGGCTAGGGACACCGAATTGGATCCATTTGAAGACCCTCTAGTTTTTAGGAAGATGATTGATTTCCTAGGAGTTTTGCCAATTAACCTAGGGATGAATAAGTGGAATTGTGAGGACGATGATCATAAGTGGGATTGGGACAAACCGCCCAAAGATGGAGATGGGTCATGGCATATTAAGATGACATTGTATGACCCGGATGGAGAGAAGTTTGAAAGGATATATTGTACTAAGCGGACCAATAGGAAACTTCAATCCAAGCTTAACCCTAAAGACGTCCTCGATGACGAGCTCACTTACATAGGGTAGAAGGACTTTGAGTCTAGCTACAAGACTCGTTAATAAAGAAAAGCGCTTCTTGGGAGGCAACCCAAGTTTTATTTGCTTTGTGTGTTTATTTGTTTGTTTGATTTTATTTGTTTCCGTATGTGTGTTTAAGTTTTATTATTATTGATTCATGTTAAAAACTAATTTGTGAAAATGCTTTATCTTGTTTTTAACTTCGTCTTAACTACATATAAAGGTATTTTGCAAAAGTTAAGTGTAAGGGAAATCTAAATCGGTTTATTAGAACACAAATGAACATGAATCATAATAATAATAAATTAACATACATATTAGTGTTTGTTTGAGTCAAATGCTTGTATCGAGTCATAATGATGTTTTGCAGGAATTCCAGGAAGTAAGGTGTAGGTTTTTCCAAAAATTTTCCGAAAACGTAACATGAGAATTCTGTCAGATCATTTCTGACGGCGTCAGGCTTTACAACCTGACGGCATCAGGTTTAATTTTCTGAAAATTTTTGAAAGTTTTGTTTTCATAAAAAGTTTTTATTAAATCTCTAACTTATAATCTCCAGGAATCTGCAAAATTATCATTCCACGAGCATTATATCCTTATATATAGAGTTTATCCCGCCGATGTTATGCAGGTTTTCGTGTTTGTTTTCTCAGGTTTAACAGGTTATTTTGGACAAGTAAATGTTTGTTGGATCAAGCTTTTGGTGATGCATTAGTCTTGGAGCTTTTACATTCTCTTGGAAGAAGATTTAACCATGTTACTTCATTATCCACCGAACGAATCAGGGGAGTATTTGATTTCATTCTTTTACTTTATGCTTTTACATCTTGTTATTTGAACATTGGGGACAATGTTCATCTTCAGTGTAAGGGGGGGTAAAAGTACGATTAGAGAATGCTATTACGCTTGATTTTTGTTTGTTTAATGGTAGATGTGTAATAAAACTGAGATAAATACTTGTTAGGGCAATTTTAGTGCCAAATTTAAAATTTTTTACAACATTTAGGAGTGAAACTTTAGTTCTAATGAGCGTCTCACGGATAGGAGTTATATGACTAGCACAAAATCCGTACCACTAAAAATTTTTCCACCCCCAAATATGTGAGGTTCGCCCCTAGAATTGGTAGGAAAAGCATTTATGCTATGATGTGTGTACCGGTAGCACTTAGATTCTAGAACTTGCGTTAGGACCATTCCGAGGCCACAAGTGAGACTACATTCGTGTAGTTAGATTTACTACATGATAAGAGGCATTAGGATAAACCCATTGTTTTACACCTGTGTTTTTGTTATAATTACATTGGCTACATTGGTCAAGTAATTCTCCCACACCCTTTGCGTTGTACTCATTTTTAGTACACGATACCCCTAGTACACCCCTCAGAGCCTATCTTTTCATTTCGACCATTAAGCATTTTACTTAAAGGAAGAATTTGTTACACCCCACTAAAATGTACACCCAAATCGCCTTAGCCTACCTTATATGCACTCATTTTTAGTGCATTATTGTTACAACATTTGTTTAAAACCCAAGTTAATTATCTAATTGATTACATGGTTGCTAAGTCGAGTCATATCCTTGTACATATTGTTTTGGGACGATTGGGACTCATGGGTAAAGTACTAGTGTAATGGAGTAATGGGGAAGAACATCATTTATTACCCCCATAGGTGCTAAATATTTTAAAAGTACTCCAAGTTTTTCAATTATCTTAATCCGAGTCATTAGATTAGTTATTTGTAAAGTTATGTAAAAGTTCAAGTGTAAGGGGAATGCAACGCCCCTATGATGTATTATTTTGGATGGTAGGGCAAGAGTGTATGAAAAAAAAAAAAAAAAAAAAAAAAAAAAAAAAAAAAAAAAAAAAAAAAAAAAATCAAGAAAAATACAAAAAAATGAGAAAAAGAAAAGTAGAAAAATCATACGGACTACCATCCCGTTTCATTTTATGTTTATTTTATGTTTTTTTTATTTTCGTTCATTAGCTTAAATCGAGTCGAGTCTTGGCTTAGCAACATTGTATAGTACATGTAATTAATCAAGATCTTTAACTCGCCACCAGCAAAATATCCCTTATCCAACAAAACCGTGTTTATCATATCCCTACACCTAACGTTATAACCCATTTAAAAGCCCTCTTTGATAGTTTATCTTAGGTGCTTACGCCTAGTGGAGGAGGTTTTCGATCCTTTCCCAAGCCTATGGTAATCTATTTGCTATGACAGGTAGTGAGAGATATTATCCGTTTTCATTTATGAGATTTATTTTGATGACACTTGAGAGATGTGAGTATCTAAACACTACTTGTGAGGTGCTAGTATGTAATCTCCGTGCTTATTATGATTAAAGTGGAACGACTGTTTGTTGTAATTACTTTTATATTAGCGTTAAATGACCCCTAACTTGTATTTTGATTAGAATAAAAGCGCATTTGCTTGAGGACAAGCAAATCTCAAGTGTAAGGGTATTTGATGAAGCGAAAAGTGTACCGCTTTTAAGGGGTCATTTAAGCCCTAAATCGTATTTATTTGATCAAATATCGCCCTAAATCGTTCCTTTTGTCATTTTAGGTACTTTTGAGGAGAAATCTGGAAAAGGAGGCATTTTGGACGTTTTTGGAGCATAAAAGTGAAGAAAACGACAAAGTCTCAAAATCGGCTGAAAATTACCTTTGACGGCGTCAGGATTATCCCTAGACGGCGTCATGGCTTGGCAAGAAAAAGGTGGATGTGAAAATTACTCATGATAAGCCAGAGAAATTTGCATGGGAATTCTGACGGCGTCACCCTTTGGAATGATCAAGGTCGTCACGGTATAAGCTAAAGAGGGACGGCGTCACGCCTAATTCTGACGGTGTCAAGCCTTGATAAGCCAGAACGGATTTTGGAGAGCTAAAGAGGGACGGCGTCAAGAAGGCCATCCGGGAACCCTAAAAGCGGCGAGGTGACGGCGTCACACTCCATAACGTGACGCCGTCAGATCTGAAAGTCTATATATAGTTTTGCAATTTTTTGTCATTAGTGTGGAACTTATTGAGGAACTTTGTGTGTAAGAACCCTAAGACGATTTTAGCAGCTTTTTCAAGGCTTTTTGCCTTGAGATCTTCCATGTTACATTGAAGATAAGTTATCAATTAATCATTCAATATGTCTATGTGTTGTTTGATTCTATCTTGTTCTTGTCTTTTGTTTAACATGCTAGGCTAGGTTTTCTTTGTGTTTGCTTAGATCTAATGAAACCTAGCTATTGATTATTGGTTATTAGTGTGTTATTAGTTGTATTGGATGATTGTTCATCTATGTTAGACTTAAGAAAACTGGCTAACTTCCTATTCGGTAACTTGCTTGAACGTCTTAAGAAACATGAACCAATGCGTACTAAGGTTTTTATGGTTGTATTTAATGCACAAGCGAATTCTAGTGATCCCATGTTAGGAGCTTCCTAGCCGGCTCGACATAGGAGTGAAGTAGGAGCTTGTAGAGTTGGGGAAGTACGTACGCCACCCCACGATTGGTATTAAGGAATACACCCGTCATCCACGCGATTAATGCACACTAATTAACCGGTAAAAGATAGTTAGGGAGTAAGGAAATCTAAGTAAACACATTTCTCTCCACATAAGTTTCACCACCCTTTTCATTTTCTGTTATTTTATTTTATTCGCATTCGTAGTTATTTGGGTTAGTTGACTAGCAACTAATTCCGCCCACTCTTTCAAACCCGAGATTTTACTTGCTTTCATAAAAAAAAATATAAAAACATAAAAAAGAATATTCTTTCACCCTTAGACCAATTAGAGTAGTTTTTCATACCTAACGAACACTATTCCCTGTGGAGAACGATCAATCCCCCGTACTTACCACTACACTATACTACATCGGTCAGGTACACTGCCTGGTGGGGTTGTAAGCCTCTTGAGATCCCTTGAGAGGTAAAATCTGTTGTAAGGTTGCAAAACCACGCATCACTAACAACACATAATCAATACCTTATCATAGACTCATAAACAAAACCCAAACAAAACACGATTAAGAATGTAAATGCAATATATTCTCAAAATGAATTTTTTGAATTTTTTGTTTTATCAAAGATACCTGGTATTCTCGGACTCAATAAATGTGTCTTGTGCCCATGCATTCTCAGCTTCTGAAAGTAACTCATTATAAACTCCATCATCCTCCATATCATTCCGTGACCCAACACATGTATGGCGTCACACAAATTTTGCAGCAGTGAGTGTTTAAGAAAAATGCAGAGAGATACTATATGACAGTCGGCTAGTAAATTCCTACAGAAACGTTAAATAGTCGATCCTAAAACAGCAGACACGATTCACAATTAAAACCAATGACAATTAAAAAACCAACCATGATGAGACATAAGTATTGTACAGGCCAAAATAAAGTAAGAGAATTAACCTCATGCCCTCTTCCAACAGTTGGAGCGATTGAGTAGGGATCAAAATCTGCACCAAATGAAACAAACATAACCGATTGACAATAATATTTTATCAGAAAAAAACATAGGGTAACCATATTCTTCTTCATCCTTATCGTCATCTTCAAAATCAGCATCTTCCACATACCCACTTTGCGGCAAAGCTTTCGGCTTCTTCGTAGAAACAAATCTACTCGCAAGAGCTTTTTTTACCATATCTCACCACTAAACTCACCATTTTTTACTAATCACTAAAGAAATATAGATATGTGGAACATATTTCATCACATGCATAATGAATATTAATAGAGACAAAGGAAATTCTTAATTCAATAAAAAAATGTGATCGCCCCATGACAGTCATATACAGGATAAAGCAAAACATTAAATATATGATAGTCACTTTTAAATATATGACAGTCATATACAGGTCCGTTTAAAAAACGGATTTGATGGTAAATAATGTTAGACTTCAAAGCCATTTTTCTTTTAAATAATTCACAATATAACACCATCAAAATTTTTAAAGCAGGATATTTGTCATAATATAATGCATCTATTGTAGGGAATCTAACCTGGTTGGTTCAACTATGGCATTGGTCTTTACTGCTAAAACATATTTTAGAAGCATAAATCAAACGACATTGTATTGAAACATCAATAGGCCATACACGGTTATTAAATTCAAACTCTATTGACTCCCTGCACAAATAATTGAACCAAAGTATGTTAGAGAAGTTTATAAGTGAAAAACAATGTCTTTAGTGAACTAAACAATCGTTACAATTTATTTTTAAGTTTGAGAGTATAACCGCAATCTGTAGCACGAAAAGATAATAAATTCATATACTGGTACCTGGCTAAAGTCAGACCCATTGAACCCGTATGATATTCTGAGTCATATGGGGTCCGATATGAATCTTCAGCTCCATCGGTCACCTTAATTTCCAACATCCAAAAGGTAATGGCTCGTTCACATGGGAATACATACCCCTCTATTTCGGGCTCCCTAACACTAAATACTTTTGGACAAATTCAAATGCCACTTTTTTCCATAGGTTGGTTAAACGTGCTCACTTCTATGTGCAAATTATTTAAAAAGAAAAGTGGCACAGGATTCGCGTAAGAAAAGACACTCGCAAATAACATTTTATCACGCACCTGATGTTGATGCGGCTAAATTCTCAGGTTTTCCCCTTCACTTGATTTTTCTCCTCAATGGACCACCTATTTTATCAAACAGGCTTTGCAACTTTGAGTCATGTCCATTTTATCAAACAGGCTTTGCAACTTTGAGTCAAGTGTTCATTCAAAAGATCCAACTGAACAAAATAGAAGACCAGATGATGCGCGTGATGTGTCGTTGCGGTTTAGCAGTTTTAATGCCTACTCAAGTTTTAAATTTATATTTAGCCGACTTATCAATAACACACACACTTAACGAGCAGTGTACCCGGTCAGTATGAAGATAATGGTAAGTAGAGTGTCGATCACTAAGAGTGGAACGTATAATCTCGTTAATCTAATCAGTATTTTAATATCCTAACGCAAGGGGGTTTCAGCCTGAGAGACTGGCACAGTTTTGTTTGCAATTAAATAATAAAATAAACAAATAGGCACGAATCAGCAAGTAGCACACACGTACACAGATAGATACTAGAGACAATAAGAGGGCTGTCCTTATGATTAAGTAGATTGTCACTTGTTTTATTGATAGCTTTATATGAAGTGTATGTAATTAACCCTTTCTCGTTGGTCCTATTCTTATCGGCGAGTAAACCCTTAATGACGACTTATGTCTAAAAGTTATTCCTAAGTGATCAATTTAGAAACAACCGTGGGAGCCACACCTTGTCCCGCAGTCGGGTGCCCGCAAGCCACTAATAAACACAGAGGTGGTCAATGCACTAATAAGTAGTAACCAAAGACATCAACATATAAACTTTAATTGATGGGAAAGCAAGTATTAAAGGGAGTGCAATCTTTCCGTTGTCACATTACACAAGCCACCAATCCTGATGAATTAAAGTTTGCTAAAACAATAAAACAAAACTACTTAATGAATTAAATACATGCAGCACCTTCTTACAGCTCTTGTATCTTAGATTTGGGTGTGTCTTGTGCTGCCTTCTTGACTGAATTCGTCCTTCTCTTCTGTTCGGTCTTTAGGTTTTCGAACTTCCGAATCTCTTTAATGCGTCTGGTCTACGGGGTATTTATAGTTTGTGTCTGAGGGAAGATGCGGCGCATCTACTTAAGTAGATGCGGCGCATGTACTTAACTTCGCGTGGGGTCCAAGATTATAATATTCAGGAATATTCGTACACCGCCAGAAGATGCGGCGTAACTCCATGATTAGATGCGGCGCATGTCCTCTTGTATCTTGGATCGTATCTGGTGATATCTTGATAGAGATGCGGCGCATGTTGATAGTGAGATGCGGCGCATCTGGAGCAGATTAGTCTTGATCTTCTTCATTTCAGTAGACTCTTCACTTTATGCACGTTTTGCTCCATTATTAGTCCAAAATCGCCAAGTTTCACCAAATGCTTGTTTTTACCTGAGAATTACAAAAGTAAACGATTAAGTATCAATCCTCATACATAATATAGTAAAACAAGTCAAATTAATAGGATAAATGATAGTAATAAAATGTACTTATTTGAGTTCATCAAATATCCCCCCACTTGAACTTTACTTGTCCCCAAGTAAACCTTAGATTAAATCTCATGAAAATGTATCCTAAAAGATGTTAGGATTTATTTTTATATTTAAGCATGTATTCGTTTATTTCGTAATCACACAACTAAACACTTAACGAATTAGAAGTAAAATAAAATAAGTCGATAAAAGCAAATCTAATCGTTTAACTGTCCAGTCGCGACGAATATTCTATCATAAGCTTGGCAAGTATACACATCTCCACCACTAAAGCTAAGGAATAACAAGTCTAAAGCGGTAAAAAGGGTTTTTAGGCTTAAGGGTTAATTATTCTCTTTTCTATCGATCTCAAATTCCAGAAAAGGCGACAAAATCACAAATACATGATCGAATCCACGAACACGATACTTGCAATTGCTCAAATCCTTAACTCGAATAGGCTAAAGATAGGTCCAAACTTCACCAATAATAATATATCAAAAAGGGCGACAAAATCATAAATACATAGCCGAATCCACGACTACGATACTTAAGATTGCTCAAATCCCTAATCTCAATAAATCAAAGGTTTGGTTGGATAAAGAATAATAAAGGGTATGGATAATTTTTGGGATATAAATTGGTGTAAAAATAAAAAATAAATAAAACAAATAAATTAAAATCCTAAGTGTGGTTAATCACTATCCCAACCGTCCCATGAATAAGACTCATATCATTGAATAACTCACGCTTTAACACTTGAAACACACGCTTTAGGTAGACACGAATTATACTCAACAAAATCTTAATCAAAGAATAATCCTTAATTGGCATTCCCATAACTGCCAATTCCCATTCAATCCATAGATATAATACAACAAATAGTGGTGATATCGACCACTTACATAACTCTACATCGTTGGCTTAAAATAAACATCCAACTCTTTTTTCTTTCTTTTTCTTTTCTCATTTTTTTTTTTTTTTTTTTTTTTTTTTTTTTTTTTTGAAACATAAACATAGATGTGTAAAATTTCACCACATCACTACAACTTTCTTTCCGGATAATTTTTATTCATACTTTTCATACTTTCAGAAATAACGCTAATAGTGAAAGTAGTAAACACACGAAAAATAAACTCAAAAATATACAATATTTACTTTCACTCCAATTTGCATTGTGCAATTTCCCGACCTAACCATATATAATGAATTACGCACGCGAACACAGGTAATGTAAGGAAACACACTCTGCCTATAGCAATTAACCAACCACGGATTCTAATCTACAGGGTAGGCTAAGGTGTAAGGGTGTAACGAAACATTTTAAACATAGGTGTAAGAAACGAAAGGAATGGCTCTGAGGGTTTTTCTAGGGGTATCTTACTCTTAAAATGAGAGTAACAAAAGGGTTTATACGGGGGTTAACTAACCAGTGTAGTTAGTTAATAACACATAACATATAAAGGCTATTTGGTGTAATCCTAGAATTTTACCAATTTAGACAAGTCATTCCAATTATATAAATAATACTCATTATGGTGGTCTCGAATAGTATACAAGCCAAGTTCTAAAGTTTACAAGTCACCGGCACACTCATAGATTTGTGAATTTTGGAAAAATCACAATTTTTGAAAATAACGTCATGTGTGCAGTTATGCAACTTAGATCTTAAACAAAAACATGCTAAAAAATTTTTAAGTTTGATATATTAAGCACATTTTAAGCATAATTTTTGAAAAAGTTTAGGACAAGTAATTGTTAAGTGTTCTAATTCTCCTATCCCCCCACTTAAGTTAAACAACGTCCTCGTTGTTTGTATAAAAGGTTAAAAACTGGAAATAAAAAGAATTAGAACGGAAAAACTCCCCTGAGATTTGCTCGGTATGATCCTCCATTAGTATATGAGCAAAAATCATCTTTCTTGTGGATTAGAACGTTAAAGCTTCATACTTGATTTATCCACAGGAAATCCAGAAAACTATAATACCACCAACACTTTAAAACACACCTAAGATAAGAAAGGTTCAACTTGCATAATACATTAGTAGTTAGGAAAAATAAAACTAAAAAAATAATTAAAACTGAAAATCATCAGGTCAGTCGATGCGCCGTATCTTATTGAAGAAGATACGCCGTATCGAGCCTGGAATTAATACGGATCAGAATAAAGATGCGCCGCATCCTTAACCAGGGATGCGCCGCATTAAAATAAACTGATAAATAGTTTTAAAGTCGAAAAAATAAAATGCAGAAAAATAAAATAAGATATGACCATTGCAGAGGATGCGTCGCATCTCAGGACTGAGATGCGCCGTATCTTCGTGCGGCCTGGACTGAAAATAAAACAAAATAAAGGATAGGATGCGTCGCATCTGTTTAAACAGATACGGCGCATGTAGTAACCAAACAGACTGTTAACAGTCTGTTGCAAAAATGGCACGTTCCACGGTTTAATCTCATACGTCCTCTCGTACTCTCATGCTGAACTTAATGCCAGTCTTCATCAAACACAACAGGAAATATAAACTGAAACATTTAAACATAAACATAAGAATAGCGATTAGTACAATCCAAAAATTAATAATAATGTACGGGGAAACGTGTCCATAATGAAAATGCAAAGAGTGGTCAAGCCATGGGCTGGTCAGGAGTCACGTCATCTGATTGGGCTCCTGAAGTGCTAGCTCCGTCTGTCCTGGGGCGAACCCTGCGCTCGTATCTGATAATCCTACTCACATAAGCACCGTCTGGGAGGTTGTGGCTGACCCCGTTAAGAGCCATCAATCTACTGACACCGTCGACCAACCAACTCGTATCTCTCCTCACTCCAGCGAGTTCAACTCTCTGCGCCTCCAGAGCCTCCCTCAATGACCTAACCTCCAGCTCCACTCTCTCGACTCTCTGTCCAATAGTGCGGGGAGCTGGTGCTGGTGCATGTACCTCCTCCTGAGCAGGAGCAGCAGCCGGGGCTGCCTGAGCATCCCCCTGCTCTGGCTCAGCAGGCCTAGGTGGTCCAAGTGGTGCCCAGAAGTACCCATCTATCATCTCTTCACATATCCCAAGCCTCGTCGCAAGATAGTCCGCATCCATACTAGGTAATCTAGCAACATCAACCGGAAGATCACCGGGAATCTCATCACCTAATATCCCAAGTGCCTAGCAAGACGAGAGACAAAATGGCCCCCAGTCATCTGGCTCCTACCATCTCTCCCTGGAGCAACTCTGTGTAAATAATGTGCTAAGAAGTGAGGGATGTTCACCACAGCTCCCCCATCCATGCTCCGCAAGAGAAAAAGATCCAAAGTAGTTACCTTCTCAGGGGATTGTCCCCTCCCGGCAATAGTCAGGGCAATCAGGCGATGACAAAGCCTCCTCATCGGCTCTCTAATCTGTGTATATGAGGGAGTGGTGGAGGTAGAATCACCTCCAGATGAAATCTCGACCCAATAATCTCCCAACTCCCCACGATCTGAAACAACTCTCAAACTGTTAGCCCAATAATCAGTAAAACCAGGAGATGCCATCTCTGCTGTAGTATGCAACCCAAGAGCGAGTATAAACTGCCCCATAGACATCCTTCTCTCAAAACCACCCAATCTGAATACTAGAGTGTCAAATGTGTCGAGACCGAGATCAGTCTCCCTATAGTGTAAAGTGCAGAAAAACTCCAACATCAAAACCTTAATTAACGGTTCCTCTATCCTAAACAACCTTTCCCAGGCGTAGGACCTGAATAAAATCTGCCCCTCCCCATCTTTGTATATCATTTCCAACCTAGTTCTCAACCTTTCAGCAGCGTTACCATCGTCAATATTGTTGATGCTGTCAAAATTCAAAACCGGAACACTGAATACTTTCCTCTGATAAAACTTTCTGAGCTTAGTCATATAATCATCAATAGCACCCTGTGCTAGCCCCATCGTTTCAAAGCGAAGCCACGGGTGTCTACGTGCAGGTTCAGGTAACGCCATCTGCCATAAACATTCAAAGTCAGTAAACAGTCTGCAAGTAAGGTAGATACGGCGCATTTGATTAAATCAATGCGGCGTATCTGTATAAAGTATAAGAGATGCGGTGCAAGACAACAGATACGGCGTATTGAGATGCGTCGTATCTAGATTAATCAATACGGCGTATCTAAAATTTTAGCAATTTTGAAATAGGTCGTTACGCCGCATTAATCAACCTAGATGCGCCGCATCTAAAAGCATATCAGCATAAAATAAAGGGTTAGGCACGTTTTTCAAGAATCCGTATCCGTGACGTAAACTTCCACTAAATATCACAGTATAATATTCTCCTTATATCAGTTCAATCAACCACAGCTAATTTACCTTCCCGCTAAATATTCAAAATCAAACCCAAAACCTAAATTTTTGGTCGATTCAATTAGTGCCAAATTCGATGTCCAAATCTAAAATTAACTTAGGGGAAATAATTAATTCCAAGTTCTAATCATATCCCTATATCGTTTAAGCGCGAATCGATTCAATCCTATAAACCCTAATTTTTGTATTAATCAAAATTAAATCGAAATGTAACAATTACCTTAGTATTTGTGATTAGGAGAACGTTTTAATGCTCGGATTAAAGGCGGATTGAAGAAAGATGATCGGATTTTGAGTATAATTTTAGTGCGTGTTCTTAACTGTGTGTATTTATGCGGCGTATTCCCGTCGTATTTATAAGGCGACATGATGCGCCGTATTAGAAAATTGGGATGCGCCGTATCTAGTTAATTCCGTTGACTAGTCAATAAGTCCTAGTTGGTCAGGGATACGGCGCTTCGGATATTTAGATCCGCCGTATCTCTATGTTAGTTAACGAAATTTAAATGAAGAACGTACCTTGGCCTCCGCAACACAGTTCCTTATACATCAAATTTGGGTAAAAACGGCACACCATATAGATGAATTCAAAATAAGAGTAATAGGCATAAACGTTTCATTAATAATCGTAATCTTATTGTTTAGTGGATAAGGATTTATTCCGAGGTTAGGAACAAATATCGTTTTTGAGCATACAAAATTAAGATTACGAATTGAATCAGACGTATAATAAGGATAATAAAACTGAGATCATAGTGTAGAGAACTTTCCTTTGGGCAGTTGAATTATCGTAGAGTTTACCTGGGATTCTATTTCAAGAATTTAAGAAGTTCAATGTTACCAGTACTGAGTTATCCTCCACTCGTGTCGTCTTATGTTCGGTAACTCCAGCTAACCTCTCTTGGTTTGGTTCAGAATGTAATCTTTCTTGGTGATGCTCGAGTCATCATTTATCCTGAAAATAAACAACTTGCACACGAGAGTAGCTGACCGATCAAGGTAAATATCAAAAATCAACTATATTTATCAAATTATATTCGTCGTATTAACAAAAGTTAATGCGCCGTATTTTCGTTACGTTTAAAAAATAAAAGATTTTTGATTCAGTAAGATGCGCCGTATCGACGGAAATCGATACGCCGTATTTTGTTTAATAATTCGCAAACTGTTTTTAATTAAAATAATAGATACGCCGTATCTGCGAAAGCAGATGCGTCGTATGGCGTTAACGTTTAGAAAATTTTTTTATCAAAACAGATACGCCGTATCTACAAAAGCAGATGCGTCGTATTACTTTATCGCTTAGAAAAATTTTCTTGTTAAAAACAGATACGCCGTATCTTGGGGAAAAGATGCGTCGTATCGAATTAATTAAACGCGTTGTATATAAAAATTAAACGCAATACGCCGTATCTGAGAGATCAGATGCGCCGTATCGTTTGATTTAGCACAGTACAACGATAGCAGAACAGAAAAATACGAAAAATAAAAATAAAAATTAAACACACGAAACAAAAATAAAACACACAAAAATAAAAACAAAAGCAAACAAATAACACACAATACAACAAATATGCAAAATAGTACAATGATGCAATTAATCTAATAAAAAGAAAAACCTAATTAAAATACTAATCAAATTAACAGAAAATAACAATTCACTCCCCGGCAGCGGCGCCAAAAACTTGATGCGCGTGATGTGTCGTTGCGGTTTAGCAGTTTTAATGCCTACTCAAGTTTTAAATTTATATTTAGCCGACTTATCAATAACACACACACTTAACGAGCAGTGTACCCGGTCAGTATGAAGATAATGGTAAGTAGAGTGTCGATCACTAAGAGTGGAACGTATAATCTCGTTAATCTAATCAGTATTTTAATATCCTAACGCAAGGGGGTTTCAGCCTGAGAGACTGGCACAGTTTTGTTTGCAATTAAATAATAAAATAAACAAATAGGCACGAATCAGCAAGTAGCACACACGTACACAGATAGATACTAGAGACAATAAGAGGGCTGTCCTTATGATTAAGTAGATTGTCACTTGTTTTATTGATGCTTTATATGAAGTGTATGTAATTAACCCTTTCTCGTTGGTCCTATTCTTATCGGCGAGTAAACCCTTAATGACGACTTATGTCTAAAAGTTATTCCTAAGTGATCAATTTAGAAACAACCGTGGGAGCCACACCTTGTCCCGCAGTCGGGTGCCCGCAAGCCACTAATAAACACAGAGGTGGTCAATGCACTAATAAGTAGTAACCAAAGACATCAACATATAAACTTTAATTGATGGGAAAGCAAGTATTAAAGGGAGTGCAATCTTTCCGTTGTCACATTACACAAGCCACCAATCCTGATGAATTAAAGTTTGCTAAAACAATAAAACAAAACTACTTAATGAATTAAATACATGCAGCACCTTCTTACAGCTCTTGTATCTTAGATTTGGGTGTGTCTTGTGCTGCCTTCTTGACTGAATTCGTCCTTCTCTTCTGTTCGGTCTTTAGGTTTTCGAACTTCCGAATCTCTTTAATGCGTCTGGTCTACGGGGTATTTATAGTTTGTGTCTGAGGGAAGATGCGGCGCATCTACTTAAGTAGATGCGGCGCATGTACTTAACTTCGCGTGGGGTCCAAGATTATAATATTCAGGAATATTCGTACACCGCCAGAAGATGCGGCGTAACTCCATGATTAGATGCGGCGCATGTCCTCTTGTATCTTGGATCGTATCTGGTGATATCTTGATAGAGATGCGGCGCATGTTGATAGTGAGATGCGGCGCATCTGGAGCAGATTAGTCTTGATCTTCTTCATTTCAGTAGACTCTTCACTTTATGCACGTTTTGCTCCATTATTAGTCCAAAATCGCCAAGTTTCACCAAATGCTTGTTTTTACCTGAGAATTACAAAAGTAAACGATTAAGTATCAATCCTCATACATAATATAGTAAAACAAGTCAAATTAATAGGATAAATGATAGTAATAAAATGTACTTATTTGAGTTCATCAGAAGACCAGATGAAGTACAATTGTTTCTCCTTCAGAACCTTCTTTTAAACGAACTCCTTCAGAACCGGCTCTATTGGCTCTCTCAGATGCAGCAAGATCGATCTACCAATCTTTCAGTGTCTTAATCCTTTGAAATATTGTATGCATAACTTGTATAATAAGTCCTTTGTGGGAACTCTCTTTTGCATCACAAATAAGAATACCAGAAAGCAAATAGAACTTTTCAAAAATATAGACTTACTGAAGAAGATTTGTTGGAACCATGTTCACATTAATAAAAGCCAAAGAAACAAAAACAGGAGTTTCACCACTCAAAGGTTACAAATTACCTACTTGGCAAGGTTGCAAGCACGGTCAGGTGAGTTAAAAATCTCATAATAAAACACTGAGAAGTTAAGTGGAAGTCAAAGCCTGATGGGGTGAGAGGGAGCCAAGTCAGAGACAACGCTATCCTACAGTAAAATAATCACAGAAAAAATACAAATAAGGATTCCCCACCTGAGCAGATTTGTAAGCCAAACAAATTGCTCTCAGCAATTTCCTTCCTGTCAGATCTGGTTTTGAACCTAGCCAAGTACCTAAAGCAGTCACCTCTTTTTTCTTGTTGATCATAGGATTCCTCGTTATGGACAACTAACTGCTTCTGCATTCAAAACCCTAATTCATGAATTAAACATTAAACAACTCCAACACAATATTACAATGATTACCTGGACATGATCCGAAAGCACCCTAACTTCTTTATTTGTGTGCTGCTGAAATATAGTAAATTCTACATAAGTAGGTCATTGTGACCAAACACAGCCAATCAATATTCTTATACATATAATATAATACATAAACGTTAAACAACTCTAACACAATGTCAAAGTGACTACCTGGACATGAACCAAACATGACCTAACTTCTTTATTCCGCTCAAACAGTCCCTACCCATTTTTTTAAGAACCCTCACATAGATCAATAAACAATAAAATCAATATGACGTACGTACCTTTGGATAGCTTTGAATCAATCAATGTCATCATGAAAGAATTGAAAAAACACCAAAAAGAACTAACGATTGTTTTTTTGGCTGTGTTGTACGTGAGTTGGCATAAAAGAAAAGGAAAAAAACAAACGTGGAGAAAAAGGTTTAAGTATCAATTAAACTGTACCTTTGCTTCAAAATTCTATGCCTCTACTTCCATGGCACAATATCTATTCCTGCACACATACAAAACAGACCAAACATATTAGCGCACAAAAAAAAGATATTAGGGTTTTCAGTCGTATTTTTGTTTTAGGGTTACTTTTTGGTCATACCTGTTCAAGAAGACTAATGAGCTCCATGGCAGTTGATTTGAACTGACAACATACCTGGATACATATTACCAACAAAGAAGATCGGCGAACATCCTGCACACGTGATTTGTCAAAAAAACACCATCAAACGTGATACAAAGATTGGTAAGCACACATAATATTCATAAAAGTTATACAACAGCTATGATTGGATAAAAAACAGTTAAAAAACCGAAACATACCAGAATGTTCTTGATGATCAGTTAACACAGGTGATTCAGTATTCACTTCTTGCACATCCCTGGATTGCATCTCCTCCAGCTTCTAGGGTTTCTACCTTCAAGATATGTGATATGTCATATACTTTTTTGTTAATTATAGATTTGCATACCAGAACAGCAATCCATTCATGCAGATCTTCTGGTTTTTTGATTATTAGAGTTTTCTTTTGTAAAAAAATATACGTGTGTTTTTTTATGAGGGATTTATATTATGTGATTATGCTAATATTAGGGTTCTGGAAAAAAGTATATTGGATTTAGATTGTAAAAATAAAATCCGATCTATAAGGAATACTATATTAATCTATTCCTTAATTATAGCTTAGCAATATCAAATTTTTAAGCATGACATAAATATTTTCTGATGTAGATCACAAAAAAATGCTTGGTCCAGTGGTTGAAGCATTCGTATGTGGATCAAATGGCCAAGGTTCAAATCTTGCAAAGGCCAATCGTAATTAAATTTTTAAATTCGAAATTTTCAATAAAATCAATAATGCTTATGTGGCAAATTCGAAATTTTCAATAATTATCACAATAATGCTTATGTGGCATGAAAAATCAAAAATTATAACCAATAATGCTTATGTGGCATGAAAGTCGAAAATTTTAACCAATACTGCTTATGTGGAATTATGACATGGCATTACTGGGCAATCTAACAATTGATGACGTCATGTGCTTATTGTTATATATATATATATAATATATATATATATATATATATATATATATATATTATATATATATATATATATATATATATATAATATATATATATATATATATATCATATATACATATACAATATATCACGTCTCAATTTAATTCATTCGTACTTTAAATTGTTCAATATTCCCAACCCCCATTACCGTACCTTTAGGCCAATTGTAGAGTTACACCTCACCATTTCTTAGGAAAGACCTTAGTAACCACACTTGCCGCCACACAAGTGACAACAACAAAGATACTCTAAAATATTGAAATTAAAATATGAAAGGACTTGAATTTAATACTTGAAGCTAAGACATGGTTATTTAATTTAGGTTGCGTGTTGGTGCCGTGCACTCCTTAATTTCACAGTATTAACTGTTCAGGCCACTAAAGGTGAGTTTATAGCCCCATTTTATTTATACTTGTTTTACAAATATGGGGTGAGAAACATGCAAATCTTTTTATGGACCATAATATTATAATTTTTTCTCAAAACTATTGCGTAGTTAGCCTAAGCCCTAGAACCCACTATCATGCCCATTTTCATGATCCGTTAGTTCCCTTTGGGAAGCGCGATTGCTTTAGATAGATCTATTGGGGTGACTCCCCCGTTCGGTTGGCCAGACAGGTCAAGGCTGACGTATAGCAAGTCGGACTTCGAGTGTATTGGGTTTAACACTCGCTAAGGGCCCCTTGACTATTATTTATGTGTTAGAGATTAGCACACTAAACTGTCGAGCTTCGGTTGCATGAATTTAGTGCTAGCGCGATAGATACTTTTGTATGACATTATATGTGTTATAATGATCATGCTAGTCCAAACTAATTATTTGATGACTTTATTTAAACCTATGAACTCACCAGCTTTTTGCTGACTTTTTAGCATGATTTTCTCAGGTGTGTAAATTGTTTTGGTATGGCATGATTTGGCAAGGCAAGGGTCATGAAGCTATTTCTGACAGACTGGCAAATTTATTTAAGACTTGTTTTTATGTGGGACCACTGTATTCAATGGGCCTAACTCTTATCAAAACAATGAATTAACTTTTGTAAAACTCTAATTGTTGTTTTAAATTAAAACGAAGTATGTATTCCATTCTTTGTTACCTTGTGTTGTGATTTCAAATCGTTGCACCCCAGTAGCACCCTCAAAGTTCTGTATGCTTCCGCGACTAGTGAAAATTTTGGGGGTGTTACAGATTGGCATCAGAGCCCAGGTTATAGAGAACTAGGTACATATGAACCCTAAACTATAACCATTTTTATAAAAACAAGTCCCTATGACCGCCACTTGCCTTGCTTGCCATTTTGCTTGATGTTTAATTGACTTGACTGCATGTTATGATTTGTGACTTGTTACTATAAGTATTATATGTATATATTTATATACACTTAACCCACACTAGTTATTATTATTGATATACTTACACACGCATACCATTTTGTAACAGACTATGTCTTCCCATCCTATCCCGCCGATCTCACCAAATTCAGGAGACCCATAAATGCAAGTGCTGCTAGCCTACAATGCACCAGACCCCGATCTACCCGAGCCTACACTCACAGCAACATTGCCTACTACTGATACTATTCCCATTCAACCTACTGATCACACTACACACACTCTTCCAGTCAGGCGTACAGCTCGCATGAGAGTTCCTGGTTATCGGATGAGATACTCAGATTTTCTGTCATCATCCCAGAAGAGAGCTCGAGTTATCTATACAGGAACCTCTACCACCCCAGTATCCATTTCACCAGCATCATCTCCAGAGCATTCACCACCTCATCAACGGCTCAGGAGGGTCGATGATTCCTACTCAGAAGAAGAAGAGGATTAGGAGGAAGATCCTGAGGAGGATCCTGAAGAAGAACCAGTGGCAGACTCTATTCCTGAAAATGTTGCACCAGCTGAGCCACGACACGGAAAAGGGATTATGGAGGATGTGCCTAGTACATTCGAGATAGGACAGAGCTCCAGGGTAGCTCAGATTGTGGGAGAGGACAGGGATATGCCTCTTGGGTTAGGTTTGAGAGCTGCTAGATTACGAGCCAGGGATGAGGCTGCAGTCACCTGTGAGATTAATGGCGAAGTATGGAGGGATATTGAGTGTGTTCATAGCACTCCACTCCAGGCAAGTAGTCCCACTTATGAGCCATCTTCACCTACTTTTGTGCTGCCATCTCCATCCATACCGATTTCCCATCCACCTGCTGTCTCACCAGTGGCAGAGGAGGAGGAAGATGATGTCACCAGATTTTTAGTTCAGTTGGGTGATCAGGGAAACTTGTTGGACGTTCATTCTGATCAGTTGGAGAGATTAGGGAGACGGGATGAGCAGGTCGGCAGAGAACTTGCCAGAGTCCGACAGAGACTAGGGGACATAGGAAGAGACCAAGCCAGAGCTTGGGATGCCGAGTGGACGAATTGGCATCGGATGCATGAGTTGGAGTCAGTTATGACTAGAGTCACGAGAGCTGAGCATGAGGATCGTAGGGAGATATTAGCGTCAAGGAGATGCGTTGCACAGCTCGAGAGACTAGGGTAGGTAACTTGGAGACCATTATAGCTCGGATGGCATAAGAGCTAGAGCAGCTACGCATCGGTCAGGATGGATTTTAGGAGTTGAGATGTATCTACACTAAACTGGGTAGTTTCCAGTTAGTGGTAGTAGCAGTCTTTTGTTTGTAATCGAGGAACCTATGTTATTTCTTAGATATTCGAGTTCGAAATTTTGTATGCACAACCTTATTCTAATATATGACGAGCTTGATCGACTATTTTATTGTGTTATCGTTCTTAGGAATTTACCTTACCCATATACATTACAATTGTGCAAATTCTTCAAACCTTGATTATCTATATCCTTCTTATACAGCAAGATGCCTCCAAAGAAAGTAACTAGAACCACCTGTGCACAAACAACAAACCAAGGCCCCGCTGGAGCTGCAGCAGCCCCACATGTGAATCGAGCCATGCTCGATCAGCTCATAGAGGAACGAGTGGCAGCAGCACTGGCTGCGGCAAACAACTCCACAACAGACGTTGGCAACTCGAGACCTGCAACTAACAACGCTCGAGGTTGTACATATCAAGACTTTCGGAAAATAATGACTGGAGGTTTTGGTGGTACTGAAGGAGCAGTTGTACTGGTCCGATGGATTGAAAGATTGGAGACGGTGTTTAGGATTTGTGGATGTTTGGAAGAGGACCGAGTTAAGTTTGCATCATTCACTTTTCTGGATGCAGCTCTAACTTGGTGGAATAACTACTTGAAATCATCTGGCTATGACACTGTGATGCGCGTGATGTGTCGTTGTGGTTTAGCAGTATTAATGCCTACTCAAGTTTTAAATTTATATTTAGCCGACTTATCAATAACACACACACTTAACGAGCAGTGTACCCGGTCAGTATGAATATAATGGTAAGTAGAGTGTCGATCACTAAGAGTGGAACGTATTATCTAGTTATTCTAATCAGTATTTTAATATCTTAAGTCAATTATACAACCTAATCTAACGCAAGGGGGTTCAGCCTGAGAGACTGGCACGTTTTGGTTGCAATTAAATAATAAACTAAACTAATGAGCACGAATCAGCGATAAGCACGCACGTACACAGATAAATACTTGAGACAATAAGAAGACCTGTCCTGATAATTAAGTAGCTTGTCACTTGTTTTATTGCTAGTTTTATATGCACTAATAAAAGTCACCAAAGACATCAACATATAAACTTTAATTAATGGGAAAGCAGTTTTAAGGGAGTGCAACCTTTCCGTTGTCACATTACACAAGCCACCAATCCTGATGAATTAAAGTGTACTAATACAATGAAACAAAACTACTTAATGAATTAAACACATGCAGGACCTTCTTACAGCTCTTGTATCTTCGTTCGGGTGTGTCTTGTGCTGCCTATTCGTCTGAATTCGTTCGCTCGTCTAGGGATATATGGCACGTACGTCAAAAGTCTCTGAAATTCGTCTGGCCTTGGGGTATTTATAGTTTCTGTCTGAGGTAAGATGCGGCGCATTGAATAAGTAGATGCGGCGCATTGACTTAACTTCACGTGGGGTCCAAGGTTATTATATTTCAGAATATTCGTACACCGCCTTGAGATGCGGCGTATCTTCATAACTGTATGTGGCGCATGTCTTCTTGTATCTTGGATCGAAACTGGTGAAATCTTGATAGTGATGCGCCGTATGTAAGAAGTATAATGCGGCGCATCTGGAGTAGAACAAGTTGGTTCTTCTTCGTTGACCAAAGTTTCATATGCAACGCATGACAGAATTGCATGCGTGCATTCTTCAAAGTCAGACAATGGTCTTCAATCTCTTCATTTCAGCAACCTTTTCCAATCTTGATCATTTTTCTCCATTTTTAGTCCATAACAGCTAAGTTTCACCAAATTCTTGTTTTTAACTGAGAATTACAAAAGTAAACGATTAAGTATCAATTCTCATACATAATATAATAAAACAAGTCAAATAAATAGGATAAATGATGATAATAAAATGTACTTATTTGAGTTCATCACGCTGCGTATGCAATGTCATGGGAGAGCTTTAAAGAGATGGTTCACAAGAAATACTGCCCTAGGAATGAAGTGAAGAAGCTAGAAGTAGAATTTTGGAATCTTAAGGTGCAAGGCACCAATATGGCAATATATAACGAACACTTTCAGGAACTAGCTCTATTGTGTCCTGATATGTTTCAAACTGAGACTCGCTTGTTGGAGAGGTATATCGGTGGATTACCTCAGTCTATTAAGGGAAACGTCACTACATATAAGGCTACGGATCTTCACAAAACCATGGAGGTAGCCAACAAGCTGATGGATCAGGTGATCGAAGATTCGATCGAAGCGGGTGTGAACAACAAAAGAAAATGGGATGACCATTCCCGAAATAACAACCACCCGAACAAGAGGCACAAAGTTTCCAAGGTGTATGCTACCGGACCGACAGAGAAAAAGGTCTACGCTGGAAACTTGCCGTTTTGCAATCGATGCAAGTTGCATCACAAGGGTCCGTGCACAGTCAAATGCAATAAGTGTTAGAAAGTAGGACATATTACCCGCGATTGCAGAGCAAGACCTTTAGCAACAGCACAGGTTGCACCAGCAAATAACCCAAAGGCTGAAATCACGTGTTTTGGCTGTGGTGAAAAAGGGCATTATCGGAACGAATGCAGGAAGATTAAGAACCAAGGAAACGGTGGCAATAGAGGCCGACTAGGAAATCAGGGAAATCAGAGAAACCCAGGAGCTGGCATGAACCAAGTAGCTGTTGTGCCCCAAGGGAACTGGGGAAATGATGCAGGAGCCCGTGGTAGGGTTTACACGGTGGGCAAAGTGGAAGCCCAGGAAGACCCAAATATGGTGACGGTTACGTTCCTTTTAAATAACTGCTATGCATCTATACTATTTGATACGGGAGCAAATAAGAGTTTTGTCTCTACTGCCTTTAGTCCATTACTTGGTATTACCCCGACCACCTTAGGCAACGTGTTTAATATAGAGTTGGCTAATGGGAAAATAGAAGGAGTAGACACCATTGTAAGAGGTTGCACCTTAAACCTATTGAATCACCTATTCAATATTGACTTAATGCTAGTAGAACTAGGAAGTTTTGATGTTATTATCGGCATGGATTGGTTGTCGAAATACCATGCCACAATACTTTGCGACGAAAAGATCGTCCGACTACCTTACGGGAACGAGGTTCTGAACGTCGAAGGCGATAGTAGAGACCGACAAAGTACCTCGAGGTTAAATGTTATCTCTTATGCGAAGGTCCAGAGACATGTTGAGAAAGGATGTCTTCTCTTTTTAGCTCAGGTTGCTGGAAAGGAAGAAAATGAGCTGGAGGGAAAGCGATTGGAAGAGGTGCCGATCGTTAGAGATTTCCCAGAAGTCTTCCCTGAAGACTTACCCGGACTTCCACCAAAATGACAGGTCGAATTTTGGATTGAGCTAGTACAAGGTGCCGCACCTATGGCACGAGCGCCTTACCGATTAGCCCCAACAGAACTATAGGAGCTGTCTGAACAATTATCAGAACTCTCTGAAAAAGGATTTATTAGACCAAGTTCCTCGCCTTGGGGAGCTCCAGTTCTGTTCGTTAAGAAGAAAGACGGATCATTCCGAATGTGCATCAACTATAGGGAACTCAATAAGCTAACTATCAAGAACCGATACCCACTTCCCAGAATCGATGACCTGTTCGATCAACTTCAAGGATCGTGCATCTACTCGAAAATCGACTTAAGATCCGGTTATCATCAGCTGAGAGTACGGGAGGAAGATACCCCAAAGACGGCTTTTAGAACTCGATATGGCCACTATGAGTTCCAGGTTATGCCTTTTGGCTTAACCAACGCACCAACGGGTAACCCTAAGTGAAAACCGAGGACGGTTTTCGTTCCTAAGACGGGGAGGATGTGACAAATGGTAAAATTTCCCTAATATTTATATTTAAGACAATTCATTTTCTGTGACTAGAACACCTGACTAGATCGTTATATGTTTAACACGGATAACAGACCTGCACATTATGTTACCGGGAAATCTCACCAAAGAACAGTGAAATTATCCCATCTCATAATTTGCTCACTAAATTGCAGTAAAAACGGGAGGTTATCCCAGTTTCACTCAGACTGACACCACACGCAAACCAGAAATAAAACTGAGACTCAGGAATTATAGTGAATACTTAAAAACTCAAAAACACATTCAAGTATTATAGAAACGACTCTGAAAATATAATCCCCTATATTTATGACGGATCCGGGAAGGACCCGAGTTTGATTCAGTTTAACGGGACACGGGTATCAAATACCACTCTTTAACTAAACAACACACTAAATACTTAAATCAAAACACTCCCACCCACTCACACCTTTCCCAATAATTTGTTTATCTAACCCTAAGTATCCCCAATATTTTGTCCGCCCCCTTTTCTTCCCCAAAAATCCTTCGTCCCATCTCCATCCCTCACCACAAATGATGCTATCTCTTTGACCTAGAAAACCCCACCTTCTTCACGGGTCTAGAAATTTACACGAGTCAAACTAGGATAAACACCCTAGAGATAGAAATAGCACACAACTGGGAGATTTATCTCTTCCAAACCCGAAAGCTCCCATGGAGTTACTCTCCAAAAATCACCATTTAATCCGCTCCTCTAAGGGTTATCGAATCATAACTCCCCAAAAACACATCAAGAATCTGAAAAGTTTCTCAAGGAAGGATAAGAGTGGTGGTGCTTGTGATTCGATTTGGAGTGTTGGGTTGTTTGGTATTGGAGCAGTGGGTTATTCGGGTTTGAAGTTTCATTCGAGTTTTCATCTCTCAACAATCATTGTAAGATTTAGAATTAGATTCGGATTTATTTATATTTTTGATCCATTTATGATAAATTAACTAGGTAAAATGAATGGAAATAATTTAAGTGTTGATTATGTTTAGTTTCTGTCGAATTGATTTCCCAGAAACAATAATAGTTATGGAGGAAATTTGATAAGTGCTGTTGTTGTTAGTGTGGCGTAATAAGTTAGGAAACATAGAACTCGATCAATAGATTTTAAGCTTGCAAATCATTGTGGCTGTGTTGTATTCGAAGACTCTAGGAAACACAGGTTCATGATTCGAACCTGGGAATCCTGTAGTAGTAAACAAGAGGCTAGTGTAGGGAAAAGCCATGTAGGATGTGTTCTTGCTAAGTTGATGTCAACACCTCACTGTGACAAACCATAGCCGAAAAATGACCACTCAAGCTAGGTGCGTTGGTGGTGGATGTTGGCTGGAAAAACCACCTCGTTTAGGGGAGGTTTTGATTCGAGTTCATTAGTGGCAATTAGACCCAACCCATGAGGGTTATTCCCTCGGTTCAAGCCTTGGAAGGCTCACTCGAACCTCAAACCCAAAACCACAAAAAGATAGCACCAAATCGCCCCGAAACATACCCACTAAGGGTTTTTAGTACTCGAATGGGATACTAAACCTTTGTGGGAAGTAGACTTCAAGAAACTAGAAAATGATAACGTTTAGGGTCCTAGGAGTTAAGTCCATGTAAGGATAATTACTACTCTTATCGACATATAGGTTGAGCCAAGAACCCAAACCCTTGTCACCATGTAGACTCTCAAGGCTCGAAGTTGAGTAGTACTCGAACCAAGCCAATGAGACGAATCATAAGACCTAAGCTAGTAACCATTCTCGGCCAAAAAGGGAATCCAGGAACACCACACCAAGTGTTAAACTTGTGTGTCCTTCGTTGTTTTTGTGATTACTACCAGGCCGAAAACTTCACATGAAGAGCCCACTTAGGAGCCCACTCTCAAGCCAAACAGACAACCCTTAATACAGCCCACGACATGGGTCTGTGAACAAACCGTTAGGCCTACCAGAATATTTGTAAGTATTAGCCAGGCCCAACCCAGTTAGCGACCTTATTTCCCTCTCCTTAAACTCAGTGGGCCGCAGCCCAATTAATGTTAAGTATATGCAAATTCAGTTAATGACTTAGTAATAGTTGTCATAAAAGTTAAAGTGTACATAAGCCGTTCACGAAAATATTTCATAGTAACTAACATATACACATATGTAAAACTTGTAACCGAACACACAATGAAATATCATCTTGTAATAGCATACATGTAAACGAAAATTTGATAGCCGAAATGTAAAACGCGACAAGGATGATAGAAACATTTAGACTATTTTCGCACAATATATATATTATATATATATATATATATATATATATATATATATATATATATATATAATATATATATATACATTGTTTTACGATTTCATAAGTGATATAATATATACTCGGGAAAATAGAGATATAAAAATTGACACACACTTGTGTAGTAAAAATATGGTACTCAAGCGAAATCAATGACAAATCAATTACACGATAAGTTTAGACTACAACACACGTCGGGAAATATATATATATATATGTATATATATATGTATATATATATATATATGTATATATATATATATATATATATATATATATATATATATATATATATATATATATATATATATATATATATAAGTTAACACTCACATTTGTTATTTTTTAAAACTAAATCAATTAATATGAACGTCACTAATGAAACAAGGAAAGATATATATCAAACTTAACTTGAATAAATTCAAAACTAATATTGTGTAAAAATGAATTCTAATAAATGAATAGTGAGAACTTAGCTAAATTATCCAAGTTAATAAAATTAACGTATGTTCAATTTCCCAAATCATATAATTAATAGGTAATAAACGTCACATACGTTAGGTCTTACTTTTAAAGTCAACATAAACGAACATAACGAACAAACTACACAATTACATATATATATATATATATATATATATATATATATATATATATATATATATATATATATATATATATATATATATATATATCACGTCTCAATTTAATTCATCCGTACTTTAAATTGTTCAATATTCCCAACCCCTCATTACCGTACCTTTAGGCCAATTGTAGATTTACACCTCACCATTTCTTAGGAAAGACCTTAGTAACCACACTTGCCGCCACACAAGTGACAACAACATAGATACTCTAAAATATTGAAATTAAAATATGAAAGGACTTGAATTTAATACTTGAAGCTAAGACATGGTTATTTAATTTAGGTTGCGTGTTGGTGCCGTGCACTCCTTAATTTCACAGCATTCACTGTTCAGGCCACTAAAGGTGAGTTTATAGCCCCATTTTATTTGTACTTGTTTTACAAATATGGGGTGAGAAACATGCAAATCTTTTTATGGACCATAATATTATAATTTTTTCTCAAAACTATTGCGTAGTTAGCCTAAGCCCTAGAACCCACTATCATGCCCATTTTCATGAGCCGTTAGTTCCCTTTGGGAAGCGCGATTGCTTTAGATAGATCTATTGAGGTGACTCCCCCGTTCGGTTGGCCAGACAGGTCAAGGCGGACGTATAGCAAGTCGGACTTCGAGTGTATTGGGTTAAACACTCGCTAAGGGCCCCTTGACTATTATTTATGTGTTAGAGATTAGTACACTAAACTGTCGAGCTTCGATTGCATGAACTTAGTGCTAGCACGATAGATACTTTTGTATGACATTATATGTGTTATAATGATCATGCTGGTCCAAACTAATTATTTGATGACTTTATTTAAACCTATGAACTCACCAACTTTTTGCTGACTTTTTAGCATGTTTTCCTCAGGTGTGTGAATTGTTTTGGTATGGCATGATTTGGCAAGGCAAGGGTCATGGAGCTATTTCTGACAGACTGGAAAATTTATTTGAGACTTGTTTTTATGTGGGACCACTGTATTCAATGGACCTAACTCTTATCAAAAAAATGAATTAACTTTTGTAAAACTCTAATTGTTGTTTTAAATTAAAAATGGAGTATGGATTCCGTTCTTTGTTACCTTGTGGTTTGATTTCCAATCGTTGCACCCCAGTAGCACCCTCAAAGTTCTGTATGCTTCCGCGACTGTTGAAAATTTTGGGGGTGTTGCACCATTGGATGATCAATAGTCACACAAAATACACATTTCTTCACTTTAAACAGCATATGGTTACACTTATTAACACTTTTGGCCACTTTTTGCTTAATTGTATGTGACTAAATACCCAAAATAAACATGCTTTGTGTAACTAAATATTACAAAAGGCCACACAAACATAACATTCATGTGGCCATTGGATGATCAATAGTCACACAAAATACACATTTCTTCACTTTAAAGAGCATATGGTCACACTTATTAACACTTTTGGCCACTGTTTTTTTAATTATATGTGACTAACTCGAAAAAACAACACACGTTGTGTGACTAAATCATCACAAACGTCACATTTATTATATATTCATGTGGCCATAGGACGGGAAATAGTCACACATACTGATTAATCCAACAAAACTTGTGCCTAATTTGTCACACATATTCGGGTTTTGGTCACTCTTTTTCAATGAAAACGGCCACAAACTAAACAATGTGACCATATGCTACCTACGGTGGCGCAACCTTTCTTGACACACACCCAAAAAAATGAGTGTGACTATATGCATATCGTCACAAATTTTTGGTGTGACGAAAGCCACTTTCTGTACTAGTGGAAGTACTTGTTCTGCTGTAAGCTAAGCATCAGGAATAGGGGTCACGGTTGCTTCTCTTGGAGGAATGGCATTTGGATCTCCAGGAACCGTTGTGGTTAGCACTTGAAATGGTCCTTCAATGATAGCCTTTTTCATGTATTTGCCATGCGGTTTCTTGAGTTCGATGAACCGTAAGAATCGACTTGCCCATTGCACATAGTTACACGGAGTGAACATAGGAGGTGTGTCTAAGGATCCAGCCTCATGTCTTGATTGTTGACTACTTATGGCTTCACACATCTGATCAAACTAGTGTGGTTGTTTTGCTGAAAGTGGGTAGGACTGTATTGGTTGTTCTTGATATGGTTGTTGTTGAGGGAAAAATTGATGTTGTTGCATAAAGAGTTGTTGTTGAGGATACTGTGGTTGTTGAGGATATTGTTGTTGCTGATGATACTGTTGTTGTTGATTGTAGAAGTAGTTGTAGTTCGGTGGTTGAGACATTCTTGCAAAAGTAACTTGTGTACTTGTGGATCTTGTAGACAATTGAGAAGTGTGTTATGAGTTTTAAAGTTTGGTTTTGGTTAAGTGTGAATTTAGATGTTTTACTTGTTCAATTCCGATAAAACACTGTTCACATTCAATTTCGACAAAACATTGTTCATAGTTTCCAATTGCGACAAGTTCACTGAATTGCGATGGTTTAGCTGAATTCCGATGAAATTTTATAATTCCGATGGATTTATCCAATTCCGACAAAAGTAGCTGAAGTATTCAATTTTGATGGATCTTTGGAATTGCGATGGACTTTGCAATTGCGACAGAAATTTGCGATTCCGATAACTTATCTGAATTGCGATAGAACTTGGCAATTTCGATAATGTATCTGAATTGCAATTCCGATAATTTTCTCACTACCTTATACAAGATAGAAGATTTTTCTCAAATTCGAAGTATTTTCACAAGCTTGTACAAGCAATGAATCTACTGAGTAACAATTCCAATAAGCCTTAAGTCGTCAAATCCGATAAACCCTAACTGCTCCAATTCCGATAAACCCTAATTAGCAATTCCGATAAACCCTCAAAACGAATTTCGACAAACCCTTTTCTCCAATTCTGATAGAAACACAGATCAAACAAAACACTTTTTACCAATCAAAAATGATGTTTAAACTGAATTTCTTTGGATCAAAACGTTTAAAAACACTTAAAGAATAAGAAAGTTTCAAGCTTTAATGTTTTAAACGAAATTTGTGGAATTTCGATGAGATGCAACTAATGAAACCGAGTGTAAATCTAGTGTTATTCGTAAAAGATCTAAACTTTTGACTCTAAATCAAACTTCTAATCACTATAATGATCTTAACACTTTACAAGTGTGAAGAGAAAGTGATAGAAATGAGATTTTTGTCACTAATTCACTACAAAACCAAACGTTAAATATGAATACACTACGATATACTCAAAAACATGCAAATCAATTATCTTCTAGCGAATGATACCACTTGCTAGGTCCTAGATTAAGCTTAACACAAGTAATAACACTCGTACAAGATGAGAGAATAAGAGAAGAAGAAGAAGAGAGATGGCCGGATTCAATCACACGTAAGAATGGCAAAGTTTCATTAGCATAAGTGATAAAAACCAACAAATATAAGTGTTGTATACAATGGGTATTTATAGGCAAGTGTTTAGGGCAACACTTGCCTCAATCTTCTAGAAGCTAATCCTATATCTCATGGCCCATAGGGCTTCTAATAGGGCCGTGAGATGTATTACAAACATAAAGCCTATAAGCAACCTAATTAATATGACCAAGACTTGATTACATAAGAAATGTGTTCCCAACAATTATAGAATCCGTGACGATAGAACATGTATAGGCCATCAAACACCACATACCACAAAAATGAGTAGAGATCAATATAGATCTCATATTTGTCATATATCAAAAGAACCAATTTCAGCCATCCATTTTTTATCTAAATTAATAAAAAACCATTTTTCACCATTTTTTTAAAACAATATATCTTGCAAACAATAAATATTCAAGCTACAAAAAATACACCATCACGACGAGAATTAAATTATCTATCTATAGATATGCATTTCTCTATACTTTTGACGAACTTTTTTTTTAAAAAAAATTCGCCCTGAAAAATCACATATGATTTGTAAAAATCACATGTGATTTGTAAAAATCACATGTGATTCGTAAAAATCAAATCACATGTGATTTTTCTGGGCGGAAATTTTGAAAAAAAAAAGTTCATCGAATGTATATAATAATGCATATCTATAGAAAGATAATCTAATTCTTGTCGCGATGGTATGATTTTTTTCGTGTAACGATTAACGGTTTGTGAGACATTTAATTTTTAAAAAATGGGCGAAAGTTTATATTTTTTGTTTCGATTAAAAAAATAAGAGAAAATTACCAAACTAGTACTAAAAAAATACTTGATCCATTATATGGTCACTTCTAGCATCCTTTTCCCATTTTAGTCATACTCAACTGCTCAACTCCATCATTTTTGCGACACGTGTCCCTTACAAGTACAAGAGATAGATGAAGATATTTTATTGATTTTTATTAAATTACTAATATACCCTCATTTATATAAAGTATGTTTAATTCTTCAAATCCATTTCCATCTTCCTGTCATGGCTTCCATCCGCCTTCTGGCTTTTTCTCCGGTCAAGAAAAAGATCCGGCCATCAAAGATCTTAAAAGATCTTGAAAGATCCGGCCATCAAAGATCTTGAAAGATCCGGCCAAAATAGATCGATGATGAGTTTATTCTTGTGGCTCATGTCTTTGGACGTGTATTTAATCACACAAGGAGTAACCTGAGATCTAAAAGGTACTTCATTTCTTGTTTTTAGTTAAATTCCTATCTGGGTTTAACTTCTTTTTAGTTTATCTTAAATGGGTTTTCTTTCGTTTTGAATAATTTTAGTGTATGATGGTTTTATGAGGTATTAAAAAGGTGCTTCATTTAATGTTTTTAGTTAAATCCCCAACTGGGTTTAACAAAATCAGAGAGATATCTGCTTTAGTTTACTCAACATGTTTGCAAACCAACACCAGACTTAAGTACTAAAATCGGAGAGATAGCTGGCTCAATTTAGTGGAATAAACATGCATTTTATGTTTTAGATTTCAGGTTCAGTTTGGCCATAAGTTTAGCAGAAGACCAGGCATGTTTTTAAGGTACTTAATTTTGAATAATTTTATTCATTTTGAATAATTTTATAGTATGATGGTTATATCATGTATTAAAAAGGTAGTTAATTTCATGTTTTTAAGCTTTTAAGAACAAGAAAAATAATGTTTTTTGTTCAATTACCATCTGGGTTTGTCTTCTATTTAGCATATCTCAAAGCCCAGGCATGATATATATATTTTTTGGTTAGCCCGTATGGTGATGATAGGCATTGAAGCAGTTGAGCAGCGTTTGGAATGTTTAGTTGAGTATTTTGAGGTGGTAGAGTAGTTGAGTAGTGGTGGTTGAGTGGTTGAGCAGTTGAGCAGTGGTGGTTGAGCAGTTGAGCAGTGGTGGTTGAGCAATTGAGCAGTGGTGGTTGAGCAGTTGAGCAGTGGTGGTCGAGCAGTGGTGGTGGTGGTGATGGACTGTTAAAGTGGTGAGGTAGGTGGGTGGAGTTCGGGAGTGTGAGTGGGGTTAGGTTGAGTAAGATAATAATATAATATGAGAGGGTATATTAGTAATTTAATAAAAATCAATAAAATATCTTCACCTACCTCTTGTACTTGCAAGGGACAAATGTCGCAAAAATGATGGAGTCGAGTAGTCGAGCAGTTGAACATGACCAAAATGGGAAAAGGGTGCTAGAAGTGACCATATAATGGATCAATGATTTTTTTTAGTACTAGTTTGGTAATTTTCTCAAAAAATAAATGATTAGTATTGTTTCATTGGATCTATGACAAATATAATATATAAATTGAACTTTTGCCCTACAAAAATACATATGTAGAGCTAGTCATTTCAAACTATCTCCGATCACAAAAAATATGTGGTAAAGTTTATTTTTCATCACTAATAAATGAATAAGAGAATCAACTATCAAACACAGACGTTAGAATGTAAGGGGAGAATATTACATTTTGCTATATAATTAAGTAGCTTCATGACCCGTCTGATAGCTTCATGTCTAATATTGATTAAAATTTTATGACATGAATTAATTGTGTAATAGTCATGTGCTTGTCTTTGTATTTGGTTGACAATCAATTGCATATCATGGTATGTAAAAAACTAAATAAATCTATATAATTTTCTGTTGGTTGAAATTGGAAAGAAGTTATATCGCCGGAAATTATGTGGATCCTAATAAGATCATAATTCATGTATACCGCCAACTTTACTTCTATCAACCTAAGATATTTCATTAAACATGGCTTCCTGTTGTAACATGTACAAAACTAATGTTTTGTTTTTTGAGCTTGCAAACAACCAAATGCTCTAAAACCATCTTCTACTTGGTGATCCCTCTCTTCAATTGTTCCTCTTGTTATGAGTCCAAATATCGTCACCTACAAACTGGCAAATAACAAAAATTACACATAAACTAAATGCATATTTTACATACAAATTGTCAATTGTGACTATGTTTAATTTTAAACACATCAATATTAACAAAAAGGGTCTCATTCAGCTCGAAAGGATGCAAAATACTGAAACTGTAATTTTATGACCCATTCCAACCCGTGCCCACTTTGGACCCGTTACCAACCTGTTCGCCAAATTTAATATACACCCATCCTAATCATCTAAGAAGACCAAATCATCTTTTAATAGTTTCTAACCTTATTTTTTTGTCTAAGACGATGAGACAGGGCCATAGCTTATAGATCGACATGGGCAAAATGTGTAAGAGAGGAGATATCTTTTATTGATTGATGATTTCATACAATGTACACCTCTATATATATTGTGCCAATACAAGAGCTATATATAGTAAATACTAATCATCTAGTCACCAAGAGCTAATCTCCTAATCTCCTACTAATCATCTAGTCACCAAGAGATAGTTACAATACAATACATAGACAGCTAATGGATAACTAACACTCCCCCGCAGTCCAAGCGGCGAAATCGCGAAAGCTCAGACTGAAGATTAAAAGCTAATAAACAATAAAGTAAAACTAATAAATAATTGTTGAAGAAGACATTCGAAAGCAAGCGGAAACACATCTTCAAGCAGCAACAGACTTAAATACGCAACAAACCGGATAAACCAAAGTATCCGAACCAAACAGAATAAACCAAAGTATCCTGACCAAATTATGGGATAAACCAAAGTATCCCTTACAGCTAAAATAAATGGGATAACCCAAAGTATCCCCTACAACTAAACAAAAGAAATTACAACTAAGATTCATGCACTAACATCAATAGAAAAGATGAGAAAACGAAATGAGAGAGTATATATAAGGAGAATACATGGCCTATTTGAGGTAAATTGCTAATCATCATCTCATAGCCAACTGTACATCATTATCCCTATACACTCTTATACAGCTAACATGCTTATCCAAACACTCTCCCGCAGTCCGAGCGGCGAAATCGCGAAAGCTCAGACTGGAGTAGTAAACTAGAAAAAAAAAGAAAAAAAAAAACATTAACATAATAAAAACATAACTTTAGTCGACTCATAACAAACCGTACCAACGGTCGACTTTAGTCGACTGGTACCAACGGTCGGCTAAGTCAACTGGTAACAAAACAGTACCAACAGTCGACTTTAGGGGCTGGTACTAACGGTCAACTTTAGTCGACTGGTAACAAAGCCGTACGAACAATCAACTAATTAACAAACAAATGAGAAAGTTGGTTCTAAAACTTCAACCCCCAAAGAACCTTCCAAACAAACGGGGTGTGTTTTTCCCTAGAAAAACATAAAGATCCACCTTTTTTTTTTTTTTTTTTTTTTTTTTTTTTTTTTTTTTTTTTAAGGTTAAGGTTAAGGTTTAAAGGGAGCCCTCCAAACCTCCGGCGTGTAGCTAGCGGCCGGAGACAGCGACTGAAGAGTTTAGGTGTTTAGGCTTTTTTTTTTTTTTTTTTTTTTTTTTAAGAGGATCACAAGGTCTGATACCATGTAAGAGAGGAGATATCTTTTATTGATTGGTGATTTCATACAATGTACACCCCCATATATATTGTGCCAATACAAGAGCTATATATGGTAAATACTAATCATCTAGTCACCAAGAGCTAATCTCCTAATCTCCTACTAATCATCTAGTCACCAAGAGATAATTACAATACAATACATAGACAGCTAACGGATAACTAGCAAAATGTTGATATCAAATGTTTATATCAAGTAGGGATGGCAACGGGGCGGGTTTGGGGCGGGGCGGCAATCCCCATCCCTAAACCCGATTACCAAAGTTCTCCCTAAACCTGCCCCGATCCACATCGGGGAGCCCCGTTGGGGCGTGATGGTCCCCCAAACCCGCCCCGTATTAATCGGGGATCTTATCGGGGTGTCCTCTTTGGGTGCAATTCTTGACCAAAGCCGTATCATTTCACATTTATTGTTATTGTTAGACCATTAGCAATAACGAACCTATTAATAATCAATTATAAACATTCCTTGTTTAGTTTTCAAGGATAGTATTATACATAAAAATGATAAATTATACCGTCAAAAATTAAAACTTAAAAATATGACATTATACGAGTTTCTATAATCACAATTTTTCATTCTTACAAATATAAAAAAACTGAAAATATTAGAGTAATATTTTTCTATTACGCAAATACTAACAAAATACTATATAAGTATAGATATATTTGTATATGTGTATATATTAATCGGGCGGGGCGGGGCGAGGATTTCCCGCTCCCCGCCCCAAACCCGATTAAAATCCCTGTTTAATCCCCAAACCCGCCCCGTAACCCGATTAGCATGCCCCGCCCCGCCCCAATTAGTTCGGGTTTTGGGTTTTTTTGCCATCCCTAATATCAATCCCCATCCCTAAACCCGATTACCAAAGTTCTCCCCAAACCTGCCCCGATCCCCATCGGGGAGCTCCGTTGGGGCGTGATGGTCCCCCAAACCCGCCCCGTATTAATCGAGGATCTTATCGGGGTGTCCTCTTTGGGTGCAATTCTTGACCAAATCCGTATCATTTCACATTTATTGTTATTATTAGACCATTAGCAATAACGAACCTATTAATAATCAATTATAAACATTCCTTGTTTAGTTTTCAAGGATAGTATTATACATGAAAATGATAAATTATACTGTCAAAAATTAAAACTTAAAAATATGACATTATACGAGTTTCTATAATTACAATTTTTCATTCTTACAAATATAAAAAAACTGAAAATATTAGAGTAATATTTTTCTATTACGCAAATATTAACAAAATACTATATAAGTATAGATATATTTGTATATGTGTATATATTAATCGGGCGGGGCGGGGCGGGGCGAGGATTTCCCGCTCCCCGCCCCAAACCCGATTAAAATCCCCGTTTAATCCCCAAATCCGCCCCGTAACCCGATTAGCATGCCCCGCCCCAATTAGTTCGGGTTTCGGGTTTTTTTGCCATCCCTAATATCAAGATACTAACTCTAACCTTATTGTCCTGCAGTGGCAATGTTTATATCAAGACTGCCATCTCTTGTAGATAGGCAAAATGTTGAAGAACCTATAAGTTCTTGCCTTTTTCCACAACTAACTATTCCATCTTGTTAATAAAAATATCGTCCCAAAAACGTTATTTATATTTTACGATCTTTACTTAGTTTTGTTAATGACAAATACAAGGTATATCTTTTAGCAAATCATAAATACAAGTTAAAGTCTTTTTAAAACACATTTACATTTCACAAGATCACTAAAATTTACATTTTATACATTTACATGTTTATTTTCTAAAATGGAAACTTTATTTTTCGAAAGTTAAGATGACATCATGGCATGCATCATATACACAATCTTGGTAAGATTTTGTGATATTTTGTTTAGATCTTCAAGCCAAAGAGTTGACATTTGAAGATATGGAAAGATATGGCAAGATTTGGAAAGATTTGAAGATCTCTTAGCTGGCCTGACACGGCGGATCCAAATGGATACAAAGACGGATCCAAGTTTTGGGATCCGCCGGATCAGCCGCATGTTGCTCAGCTTTGCCTATAAATAGCAAGCTGATAATTTGTCCATTCTCATCACTCATATAGCTTAAATACATACTCATTCATTTAGTAACCCATATCATTCATTCATTCATCTCATTTGATCTTTCCTTTTGTAGCAAAGGGATCAAACATACAAGGATCAACGTTCTGTCGTTATCCGTCTAGGTTAGCCACTGTGTGATCTTGTACTAATTTTCATATCATTGTTTGTATCATTTATCTCAGTAGAGTGAGGTTAGTGTTTTAGTCCTTAAAACACAAAGAGCGTTGGGAGTGGTTGTACCCTTGTAAAAGAACCAAACGGGAGTGGTTGTACCCTTGTGAAAGAACCAAATGGGAGTGGTTGTACCCTTGTAAAGAACTCGGTGTTTAGCTTAGTACCGGAAAAAGAAGTAAGCGACGTGTAAAGGTTTTCTCCACCTAGAAGGGAGTTTGTTTCTTATTGAAAGATAACTCTCGAGTTAGAGGCTCGAGGAGTGGAGTAGGGCAAGGAAGAGAGTCCTTGTAGCCGAACCACTATAAACATCTGTGTTGTGTGGTTTGATCATTCCTCACTTTACTTTTCATATATATTGTGTGATTATTTGTTTGTGTATGTTTTCTTTGAAATCACATTAAGTAACAAAGCGAATTAATTTTAAACGGTAAAACTATTCAACCCCCTTCTAGTTTTTCACAATTGGTATCAGAGCAGGTTACTCAAGATTTTCAAAATATATTGTATTTTTAAAACTTGAAACGATCAATGGATTTTGAAAACTTTAAAGAAGGGAAATCTATGCAAAGACCACCACTATTTGAACCAAATTGTTTCGTATATTGGAAAAATCACTTTCAGACATATGTGAAATCAAAAGACATAGATCTGTGGTATACTATTGTAGAGGGTGATTAGAAGCCCATAAGTAATGATATTTCAGGTGGTCGGGATGTAGGTACTTTTTTTATTCATCATAGTGATGAACAAAAGAGGTTGATTGCCGAAAATAATGAAGCCAAAATGATGCTTTACAATGCCTTACCTAAGAAAGAATATGAAAGAGTTTTTATGTGTAAAACGGCTAAAGATATTTGGCAATCACTAATTATCACTCATTAAGGGAACTCACAAGTCAAAGATAACAAAATAGATCTTCTTGTTCAACAATATGAACAATTGTTATCTCTGAAGATGAGATCATTGATAGTGCGTTTGCTAGGTTTAATACTATTATTACATCTCTTAAAGCAATTGATGAATCTTTTTCTAGTAAGAATTTTGTCAGAAAATTTCTAAGAGCACTCCACCCAAAGTGGAGAGCTAAGGTGACAGCTATTGAAGAATCTAAGGATCTCTCAAGAATGAAACTGGACGAGCTTATAGGAAACCTCAATGTTCACGAAATGGTGATGGAAAAAGACTCAGAAATAGTTAAAGGCAAGAAGGAGAAAATGAAGTCCATTGCCTTGAAAGCTAAAGTTGAGTCAAGTGATGAAGAGTCTTGTTCTAGTAGCGAAGACGAAGAATATGCCATGGCCGTAAGAGATTTCAAGAAATTCTTCAGGAGACGAGGAAAGTTCGTTAGACCACATTGTGAAGAAAAGAAATCCTTCCGAAAAGACCGTGATGATAGGAAAGGAAAAGTAGACAGAAAGTGTTATAGGTGTGGTGATTCTAGTCACTTAATAGGAGAATGTCCCAAGCCTCCAAAGAACAAGTCTCAAAGAGCCTTTTTCAGTGGAGCTTGGAGTGATAGTGAAGGAGATGATAACGAGCCTAAGAACGAAGAAGTTGCTCTTATGGCTCACGACACAGAAGAGGTACATTTTGACTCATCATACTCTTCTATAGATGATAAAACCTTAGAAGTAGAATATAACAAACTGTGTGATATAACTTTAAAAATCATTAAAAAAAATAAGTTCTTAAAAACCAAAACGACACTTTTAGAAAACGAAGTTTATTGGCTTAAAGAAAAGGAGATACGAATGGAAAAAGGTAAAAATGCTAAAGAAACGTGTGTGTTGTGTCAGGAACTTAAATTAGAACTAGAATCATTAAAAACCACACAGGAAGATATCATCAAACAAAATTCCAAGTTTAAAAAGTTTGATAAAAACATAAGTTGTGCAGATGAGATAATGAAGATACAAAAACTACCTCATGATAAAACCGGACTAGGTTTCATGAAACTAGGAACTTTAAGTGACTTTAAGAAACAAACTGTGAAAGAAAAAGAAGTTGTCCCAACTAAGTCAGAATCCCACGGATCCGACGGATCCAAAGTTTTGGATCTACCAGTTGTACCAAAAGGATCCGCCGGTACAAGTTGTGAACAGAAGGTTCTAAAAACTGACCGTACTGAATTCGTTAGAGTCACTAGAAAACCTAGTACTAGTATAACTAATAACAAACAAAAACCAGCAGTTTCTATAGGAAAAGGTCAAGCTAGAAATGAGTATAGAGTTAAAACGGTTCAACAGAGACCTCAAACTAGTTTTCCCAAACACCCCTTTCCAAAAAATAATGTTAACCCACAACATGTTTACCAAAGTAATTGGAACCAAAACATGTCTAGAAACTTTCATGGTCCTAATTACATGCCGTGGAACAATTGTCCACTATTTCCTTACATGAATCATGATAATGTCATGTTTAACCCAAACGGACCCATGAAATATTGGGGACCAAACGCTTGAGTTTTTCTTGAACTTAGGTGTGCTTAAAAGTTGAATTAGAACCTGATGAGTGGATCAAAGATAGTGGGTGCTCAATGCACATGACGGGAAACAAAAGCCTTTTCTCAACCTACCAAGTATACGACGGAGGTAATGTCACATTCGGTAGCAAACTTAAAAGTAAAATCATCGGAAAAGGTACGATCTCTCATGACTCTCTCTCTCTTTTGAGGATGTTGCTCATGTAGATAATTTAGGTTTTAACTTGTTTAGTATAAGTCAATTGTGCCGCAAAAAGTATACCGTCCTTTTCAGTAAAAATGGAAGTAAAATACTTAAAGATGGCATAACAATAGGAAAAGGTGTTTTAAAGAATAACGTATATGTTATGAAATTAGATAAAACACCTAAAGACAAACTTTGTCTCACTTCTTTGGACGATAACTTAACTCTATGGCATCGACGCTTAGGTCACGCCAATATGAGGTTAATTCAATCCATATCATCTAAGGAACTCGTTAGGAACCTAAGTTGAAATATGACCAACACTTTTGTAATGCTTGCAAAATTGGGAAACAAGTTCATAATAGCCATAAGGCTAAAAATATGGTGTCTACATCTAGGTGTCTAGAATTGTTGCATATGGATATGCACATGATTTTAAATTTCAAAATGGTTTTATAAACAAAGAAGTATATATAACACATCCTCCCGGCTTTGCCGATTTTGAAAAACCAAATCATGTTTACAAACTTAAGAAAGCTTTATACGGAGTTAAGCAAGCACCAAAAGCTTGGTATTAACCATAACTATACCATGAGCCTAGTAGACAATACTCTCTTCACCAAGAAAAAGGGATCACATATTATCATCGTCCAGATATATGTGGATGACATTATATTCGGCTCAACTTGTCAAGAGTTATGTGACGATTTCTCAAAAATCATGCATGACGAGTTTGAAATGAGTATAATGGGGGAACTAAACTTTTTCTTAGGTCTCCAAATAAAACAATTAGAAGATGGGATATTCTTCAACCAATCAAAGTATATCAAAGATATGCTTAAGAAGTTTGGTCTTGAAGACTCAAAACCTATGAAAACACCCATGTCCTTAGAAACCAAACTCATAAAGGATGAAGAAAATGAATCCGTAGATAGCACTAAATATAGAGGAATGATTGGTAGTTTGCTCTATCTTACGGCTAGTAGGTCGGACATTATGTTTAGTGTTTGTCTATGTGCACGTTTTCAAGAAGATCCAAAATATCTCATTTGAATGTTAAAGGATATTTAGATACATAAGGCACTAACATTTAGGATAGGTACAAAGGACAGGTGTAGAAACCTAGTGTATCTCACCATGCAGGTACATGTGATAGAAAAGTACTAGTGTATTTGTACTTTTGTAGGACATTGTCCACCGCATGGTTGTAAGAAACCAAGTACAAGCCTCGCCATATCAAAAAGCTGAGTACGTGTCAAGGAAATTGCCACAGCATGTGGATGAAACAAGCTCTCGTAGACTATGAAAATTGTACTCAACGACATTCCCATTCTTTGTGACAACAAAGGAGCTATCGATCTTAGCAAAAACCCAGTCCAACATGCTAGAACCAAACACATAGAAATACGTCACCACTTCCTTCGTGACAATGTTCAGAAGGGAAACATCTTGATGAAGTGAAAAGTGTACCGCTTTTAAGGGGTCATTTAAGCCCTAAATCGTATTTATTTGATCAAATATCGCCCTAAATCGTTCCTTTTGTCATTTTAGGTACTTTTGAGGAGAAATCTGGAAAAGGAGGCATTTTGGACGTTTTTGGAGCATAAAAGTGAAGAAAACGACAAAGTCTCAAAAATCGGCTAAAAGTTACCTTTGACGGCGTCAGATTTTACTCTGGACGGCGTCATGGCTTGGCAAGAAAAGGTGGACGTGAAATTTACTCATGATAAGCCAGTGAAAATTGCATGTAAATTCTGACGGCGTCACGCTTTAACCTGATCAAGGGCGTCACGGCTTAATTCATAGAGGGACGGCGTCACGTTCAAGGTCTGACGGCGTCAAGCCTTGATAAGCCAGAACGGATTTTTGAGAGTTAAAGAGGGACGGCGTCAAGAAGGTCATCCGGGAACCCTAAAAGCGGCGAGGTGACGGCGTCACACTCCATAAGGTGACGCCGTCAGATCCAAAAGTCTATATATAGTTTTCTAATTTTTTGTCATTAAGGGAGAGCTTAGTGTGGAATTTTTGGGAGAAAACCCTAAGACGATTTTAGCATCTTTTTCAAGGCTTTTTACCTTGAGATCTTCCATGTTACATTGAAAGATAAGTTATCAATTAATCATTCAATATGTCTATGTGTTGTTTGATTTTATTTTGTTCTTGTCTTTTGTTTAACATGTTAGGCTAGATTTATCTTGTGTTTGCTTAGATCTAATGAAACCTAGCTATTGATTATTGGTTATTAGTGTGTTATTAGTTGTATTGGATGATTGTTTATCTATGTTAGGCTTAAGAAAACTGGCTAACTTCCTATTCGGTAACTTGCTTGAACGTCTTAAGAAACATGAACCAAATGCGTACTAAAGGTTTTTATGGTTGTATTTAATGCACAAGCGAATTCTAGTGATCCCATGTTAGGAGCTTCCTAGCCGGCTCGACATAGGAGTGAAGTAGGAGCTTGTAGAGTTGGGGAAGTACGTACGCCACCCCACGATTGGTATTAAGGAATACACCCGTCATCCACGCAACTAATACACACTAATCAACCGGTAAAAGATAGTTAGGGAGTAAGGAAATCTAAGTGAACACATTTCTCTACACTTAAGTTCTCACCAACATTTTATTTTCAGTTATTTATTTTATTTGCATTTGTAGTTATTTGGGTTAGTTGACTAGCAACTAATTCCGCCCACTCTTTCAAACCCGAGATTTTACTTGCTTTCATAAAAATATAAAAACATAAAAAAGAATCTTCCTCAACCCTTAGACCTATTAGAGTAGTCTTTCATACCTAACGAACACTATTCCCTGTGGAGAACGATCAATCCCCCGTACTTACCACTACACTATACTACATCGGTCAGGTACACTGCCTGGTGGGGTTGTAAGCCTCTTGAGATCCCTCGAGAGGTAAAACCTGTTGTAAGGTTGCAAAACCATGCATCAAGTTTTTGGCGCCGCTGCCGGGGAATAGTTATTGTTTAGGTTGAATTTTTATTTTATAGGTCTACTCACTAGATTCCTTTCTAGTGAGATTTTTGTTTTATTTTTCTAGGTTTTCTTTAGTCTATCTATTTTCTTCGTGTCTTTGTTCGTAACCATACCATCCGACATCATGGAAGATGGTAATATCCTTAATCCCAACAACCCACCACCACAACAACCACCACCTCCTAGAGCCCGTACTTTAGGAGAGTATTCCCGTCCTAGCCACCATGGCTATCGAAACACCATTGAGCTCACTCAAGGAGCCAATATCACACCCTTGCGATCCGACACCATCCGGTTGGTGCAAAGCGGATGCGCATTCCATGGACTTCGTTCCGAAGATCCTAATCAACATCTCAAGGACTTTCTTAAAATCGTTGATTCTATAGACCTTGATGTTGCCACTCGAGAGACGACCCGATTGCGTCTCTTCCAATTCTCTCTGCGGGATCAAGCTAGTCAATGGCTAGAACGTCAACCCGCAGGATCCATCACCTCTTGGGATGATCTCACTACTTGTTTCCTTGCTCAGTTTTTCCCACCGGGAAGAACTACCAAGCTAAGGAATGATATCTTGATGTTCCAACAACGTCAAGGCGAAACTCTCTACGAGGCATGGACTTGATTCAAGGACTTACTCCAAAAAGTCCCTCACCATGGCATAGAACTTTGGCTCCAAGTCCAAATCTTCTATGACCATATCAATCTCTCCACGAGGCAAACCATTGACCAATCGGCCGGTGGTAAGCTATGTGATCTAAGTGCGGAACAATCATGGGCTCTCCTAGAGGATCTTGCTCTTTATGACAACGAAAGTTGGAGTGATCCCCGTGATTTGAATAAAACGGTCAAGGCAATATCTTTGCCTTCGAACAATTCAAGCACTTCCGACCGTAGGATCATAGAACTTGAAGACCAAGTCAAGTTTCTCATGAAATCCTACGAGGCTCCTAAACTTTCAAGCCAAGTGAACAAAATCACTTCTTCATGTGAATTATGTAGTGGTCCCCACGACACTCGTGATTGCATGGAACTCCCCGAACAAGCTTTTGTGGACTACGCATCCTCACGTACCGACGGAGCGGGAGACAAGTGGTACACTTTCAAACCCGAGCCAAACTATTACGGTGATACATACAACCCTTCATGGAAAAATCACCCGAACCTTAGGTGGAAACAAAACCAAAACGCACCACAACCCAATTCTTCCAACCCACCTAATCGTTTCCAATCAAGCGGTTCCAACTCGAACCGTACTTTCAACAACAATCCTTCCGGCAATGGTAGTACCAATAACTTTGAAGGATTGATGTCCCAATTTATGGCATCTCAAGAAGCTCGGATAGCTAGATTCGAATCCGAATTCAATCAGCAACAAACTGAGATGACCAATAAAATTGACAACTTGTTGAAAGCCCTCAATAACCAAGTGCTATCACCTTCACATAAGGACGCTAGGAACACAAATAGCGGACCCCAAGTCAAAGACCCTTCTTCATCCAAACATGTCCACTTCGTCAACGTTGTCACTATTAAACCAATCGATAGGAGCATGGAAGAAAGTGACAAGAATGAGGGTAGGATAGAAATGGAACCTAAGGATGAGGTTAAGAAAGTCGAGGTTGATAAGGAAGTTAAGAAAAGTGAAGTAGAGGAAGTAGATAATGATGAGGACTACTTCAATAGGCTACCCACTAAGGAAGAGCGCGCATATCATAAAACTTATTCGATGACCCCGAGACACCATACTTCCTAGGTAGACCAATCATTGAAATAGGCAACCCTTCTAATCTCAACATACCGTGCAACATCGGACATTTGCATGTGTGGAAAGCCTACATCGACCTTAGATCACCCATAAACATCATGACTAGAGCCCACTACAACTTGATAATGAAAAATCAACTTGGGTATAGGATGCTTCCTGACAAGGGTTGGATGAGTAACTTCACGGGAAGAGTTAAGGGATTACCGGTTTATGTAGGAAACTTCACCTATGTCACCGACTTTGTAATTGTAGAAGATATCCGCCCAATAGTCGATGCGTCCTTAACTCAAGTGGTTTTTGGAAAACCATTTGTTGAGGTCTCTAGAATGACTTATGAACCTTCCTTAGGGATAGTTAGATTTAAGGATGAGACCGATGAAGTAAACTACCAAATGCCATATAAGATAGAACAATTCCAACACTTGTCAAATGTTGAGAAGGAGCTCAAGCAAGCGGTCTACTATAGGAATGATGAGGATAGAAATAAAGGAGTAGACCATGTTATGGAAAGAATATTCGGTTTCTACAAGGATTGTTTGAAATTAGGACCGGAATATAAAACCGGGAATGAAAATGGCCTAGGAACCGTGACCGATGATGGAGTCACGTAATGTACGTGACTTTGAGTCTAGCTACAAGACTCGTTAATAAAGAAAAGCGCTTCTTGGGAGGCAACCCAAGCTTTATTTTATTTATTTGCTTTGTGTGTTTATTTGTTTGTTTGTTTGTCTTTATTTGTTTCCGTATGTGTGTTTAATTTTTATTAGTATTGATTCATGTTAAAAACTAATTTGTGAAAATGCTTTATTTTGTTTTTAACTTCGTCTTAACTACATATAAAGGTATTTTGCAAAAGTTAAGTGCAAGGGAAATCTAAATCGGTTTATTAGAACACAAATTAACATGAATCGTAATAATAATAAATTAACATACATATTAGTGTGTGTTTGAGTCAAATGCTTGTATCGAGTCATAATGATGTTTTGCAGGATTTCCAGGAAGTAAGGTAAAGGTTTTTCCAGAAATTTTCCGGAAACTTAAAATGAAAATTTTTGTCAGGTCATTTCTGACGGCGTCAGGGTTTATAACCTGACGGCGTCAGATTTAATTTTCAGAAATTTTTGAAAATTTTGTTTTTAAAAAGTTTTTATTAAAATCTCCAACTTATAATCTCCAGGAATCTGCAAAGTTATCATTCCACAAGCATTATATCCTTATATATAGATTTTATCCCGCCGATGTTATGCAGGTTTTCGTGTTTGTTTTCTCAGGTTTAACAGGTTATTTTGGACAAGGAAATGTTTTTGGATCAAGCTTATGGCGATGCATTAGTCATGGAGCTTCAACATTACTTTGGAAGAAGATTTAACCGTGTTACTTCATTATCCACCGAGCGAATCAGGGGAGTATTTGATTTCATTCTTTTACTTTTTACTTTTACATCTTGTTATTTGAACATTGGGGACAATGTTCATCTTAAGTGTAAGGGGAGGGTAAAAGTACGATTTTAGAGAATGCTATTACGCTTGATTTTTGTTTGTTTAATAGTAGATGTGTAATAAAACTGAGAGAAATACTTGTTAAGGTAATTTTAGTGCCAAATTTAAAATTTTTTACAACATATAGGAATGAAACTTTGATCTTAATGAGCGTCTCACGGATAGGAGTTATATGACTAGCACAAAAACCGTACCACTAAAAAATTTTCCACCCCCAAATATGTGAGGTTCGCCCCTAGAATTGGTAGGAAAAGCATTTATGCTATGATGTGTGTACCGGTAGCACTTAGATTCTAGAACTTGCGTTAGGACCATTCCGAGGCCACAAGTGAGACTACATTCGTGTAGTTAGATTTACTACATGATAAGAGGCATTAGGATTAACCCATTGTTTTACACCTGTGTTTTTGTTATAATTACATTGGCTACATTGGTCAAGTAATTCTCCCACACCCTTTGCGTTGTACTCATTTTTAGTACACGATACCCCTAGTACACCCTCAGAGCCTATCTTTTCGTTTCGACCTTTAAGCATTTTACTTAAAGGAAGAATTTGTTACACCCCACTTAAATGTACACCCAAATCGCCTTAGCCTACCTTGTATGCACTCATTTTTAGTGCATTATTGTTACAACATTTGTTTAAACCCAAGTTAATTATCTAATTGATTACATGGTTGCTAAGTCGAGTCATATCCTTGTACATATTGTTTTGGGACGATTGGGACTCATGGGTAAAGTACTAGTGTAATGGAGTAATGGGGAAGAACATCATTTATTACCCCCATATGTGCTAAATGTTTTAAAAAGTACTTCAAGTTTTTCGATTATCTTAATTCGAGTCATTAGAATAGTTATTTGTAAAGTTATGTAAAAGTTCAAGTATAAGGGGGATGCAATGCCCCTATGATGTATTATTTTGGATGGTAGGGCAAGAGTGTATGAAAAAAAAAAAAAAAAAATCGAAAAAATCAAGAAAAATACAAAAAAATGAGAAAAAGAAAAATAGAAAAAACATACGGACTACCATCCCGTTTCATTTTATGTTTATTTTTATGTTTTTGTTATTTTGTTATTTTGTTTCTAGCTTAAGATTGAGTCGAGTCTTGGCTTAGCAACATTGTATAGTACATGTAATTAATCAAGATCTTTAACTCGCCACCAGTAAAATATCCTTTATCCAACAAAACCGTGTTTTCCTTTTCCCTACACCTAACGTTATAACCCATTTAAAAGCCCTCTTTGATAGTTTATCTTTGGTGCTTACGCCTAGTGGAGGAGATTTTCGATCCTTTCCCAAGCCTATGGTAATCTATTTGCTATGACAGGTAGTGAGAGATATTATCCGTTTTCATTTATGAGATTTATTTTGATGACACTTGAGAGATGTGAGTATCTAAACACTACTTGTGAGGTGCTAGTTTATAATCTCCGTGCTTATTATGATTAAAGTGGAACGATTATTTGTTGTAATTACTTTTATGTTTGCATTAAATGACCCCTAACCTGTATTTTGATTAGAATAAAAGCGCATTTGCTTGAGGACAAGCAAATCTCAAGTGTAAGGGTATTTGATGAAGCGAAAAGTGTACCGCTTTTAAGGGGTCATTTAAGCCCTAAATCGTATTTATTTGATCAAATATCGCCCTAAATCGTTCCTTTTGTCATTTTAGGTACTTTTGAGGAGAAATCTGGAAAAGGAGGCATTTTGGACGTTTTTGGAGCATAAAAGTGAAGAAAACGACAAAGTCTCAAAAATCGGCTAAAAGTTACCTTTGACGGCGTCAGATTTTACTCTGGACGGCGTCATGGCTTGGCAAGAAAAGGTGGACGTGAAATTTACTCATGATAAGCCAGTGAAAATTGCATGTAAATTCTGACGGCGTCACGCTTTAACCTGATCAAGGGCGTCACGGCTTAATTCATAGAGGGACGGCGTCACGTTCAAGGTCTGACGGCGTCAAGCCTTGATAAGCCAGAACGGATTTTTGAGAGCTAAAGAGGGACGGCGTCAAGAAGGTCATCCGGGAACCCTAAAAGCGGCGAGGTGACGGCGTCACACTCCATAAGGTGACGCCGTCAGATCCAAAAGTCTATATATAGTTTTCTAATTTTTTGTCATTAAGGGAGAGCTTAGTGTGGAATTTTTGGGAGAAAACCCTAAGACGATTTTAGCATCTTTTTCAAGGCTTTTTGCCTTGAGATCTTCCATGTTACATTGAAAGATAAGTTATCAATTAATCATTCAATATGTCTATGTGTTGTTTGATTTTATTTTGTTCTTGTCTTTTGTTTAACATGTTAGGCTAGATTTATCTTGTGTTTGCTTAGATCTAATGAAACCTAGCTATTGATTATTGGTTATTAGTGTGTTATTAGTTGTATTGGATGATTGTTTATCTATGTTAGGCTTAAGAAAACTGGCTAACTTCCTATTCGGTAACTTGCTTGAACGTCTTAAGAAACATGAACCAAATGCGTACTAAAGGTTTTTATGGTTGTATTTAATGCACAAGCGAATTCTAGTGATCCCATGTTAGGAGCTTCCTAGCCGGCTCGACATAGGAGTGAAGTAGGAGCTTGTAGAGTTGGGGAAGTACGCACGCCACCCCACGATTGGTATTAAGGAATACACCCGTCATCCACGCAACTAATACATACTAATCAACCGGTAAAAGATAGTTAGGGAGTAAGGAAATCTAAGTGAACACATTTCTCTACACTTAAGTTCTCACCAACATTTTATTTTCAGTTATTTATTTTATTTGCATTTGTAGTTATTTGGGTTAGTTGACTAGCAACTAATTCCGCCCACTCTTTCAAACCCGAGATTTTACTTGCTTTCATAAAAATATAAAAACATAAAAAAGAATCTTCCTCAACCCTTAGACCTATTAGAGTAGTCTTTCATACCTAACGAACACTATTCCCTGTGGAGAACGATCAATCCCCCGTACTTACCACTACACTATACTACATCGGTCAGGTACACTGCCTGGTGGGGTTGTAAGCCTCTTGAGATCCCTCGAGAGGTAAAACCTGTTGTAAGGTTGCAAAACCACGCATCACATCTCAATTGAGAAAGTTTTCTCAGAGGACAACATTGCCGATATCCTCACAAAACCTCTCAAGAGAGAACCTTTCAACTATCTTAGACTTGGTTTAGGATTAATGGAACCTAGTGAATAGATTAAACGTTAGCTCAAACCTTAGATTAACTAAACATGGCAAAAACCCAACCTGAGTTCTGATCCTGCGGATCCAAACGACAACAAGGGCAGAACCCTTGTTTGGGGTCCGCCGGATCCGTCATCTACTATTCATCACTCTTCCCTAAAATTTATCACCTACTGTATTCGACCCATAATTCACCAAAATCATAATTTAGGCTATCTTCTTCAACCAATTTGTGCTCAAATCATCACTGTAAGTATCCTTAACATGTTTACACTCCTGATCTGCGTCTAAGATTTCTATTTCATGCACAAAACCAAAACTTGGGGTTATGCATAATTCTTGAAAAATCATGAAGCATATTTACTAAATTGCATAACAAATCGTGTTTTTCATAGTTAGGAATTGCATCTTGTAGTACATTGTCATTATTCATCAAAAATCCCATGAGAAATTTTTGCTAAAATCTTCTCACGACTAGGAAAAACGATTTTTTGAACATTGTTCATACAAATACAAAAACGTTATGTTTTAAGCATCACTTGCATAATGTCTCTTGAATGCTAAAGGGAATACATAACTAATATGTATTTTCGGGTACATTCAATCGTAGCTACATCGAAGTAGGAGCGTTTGGGTTATCTCTCGTTTTATCATAAAACTTGCATAAACATAATTTTCATGCATCAAAAGGAGTCGAGATAACCGCACCTCCACATTGTCCCCATGTAGGCACACACTAGACCTTTATACGTATTTTCGATTATTTCAACTAAACTATATATTTTTCGTGTCTAGGATAACTATGCCTCCCGCAACCAACTACGATCACAAAAAGACCATTGATTATCTTCCCAAACACCACAAAACCAAGGGTCTCACCGAAGCCCAAGTCAATATATTCAAAGCCTTAGAAAAATGATACGTCCATGAGGGTAGGGTTGTAGACTCCTCATTCTATGAAGATACCAATCTCCGCGAGCAATTGGCCGCAATTAATTTCGATTGTCTTTTAGACATTGATGAGCCCATCATTCCTAGGTTCATTCTCGAGTTCTATGCAACCGTAGGTCTTAGTTCAAGTGACAATGGTCTTATGAGCATTCACTTTAGAGTTAATGGAACCTTATTCAACATTCTCTTAGATCAATTTGGTGATGTCTTAGGAGTTCCTAATCAAGGAACATGTGTCTACTCCGATAAGTGGTCATTGACAATCTTAGAGTCCAACCTTGAAAGAACGGAACCATATGCCACACCTTTGACCGACAAAGAAACCATTAGGGAGCATCTCTTCTTACCTAGGAACAACCCAACTAGGTTGCATCGAGGGCGTCATGTACCTAGAGATCCTTTTGCCATGGAACTAAATGAACTTAGGCCCGAATTTAAGAAGTTAGAAGATGTTTTGAGAGCTAATGTCATTAGCACGGTAGGGAATCGAGATCATATTAACGCATGTCTTTGTTATATGATGTATTGTGTGTCAACTCATCAACCTTTCAACCTTGCATACTATATCGCCAAACGAATGGCCGATATTCTGGTACAAGGTACCACCTCAATGCCCTACGGGATGCTCTTGACTCGTCTCTATAGAGCCTTTGAACCCATTCCTAGAAATGCCTTAGGTTTTGTTCCCGACTACTAAGAGATTCCACACACCTTTGTCGCTCTAAGTGATTATAGGGTAGCGGTTGAAAAAGGAAAACGTCCTCGTCCTCAAACATCATCATCATCATCATCATCATCATCATCAATGAGTGACGATGACGGCTTGCCTAATTCTAGGATCGCTCCGCCGGAGTACCTGAGTCAAATTCCACCAATCCCGAATGAATCTGAGGAGCATCGTCAAACAAAGGGAATGATGAAGAATTTGGGGCGTTGGATCATGAAACTTCACAAGGGGTACAAGAAATTGAGCAAGAAGTTCAAGTGAGAGGAGTGTTTGGAATTAAACTTTATTTGACAATGATGTGTTGAACATGTATGTTTCTTATCTTATTATGGTAGTACTTGACTTGTATGTGAACTAACTCAGATTTGCAGGACGATAACACTTAGTGTTATCAATTTTCCGAGATTAAGCCCATGTTTGGCTTAACTCCCTATATGGTAAGAAATTATGATCGGATTAAACTATATGAAAACGTGTGTTAGTATTCATGTTTTTAGCGTTATTCCACTACATATTAGCTATTACATACGTTATAGGAGAATTTTCGTGTTTTGGTCAAAAAATGCGAAATTTGACATGCTCTCTGTTTGTTTTAGCACATTTGGACGACGGATCTGGCGGATCCCAGTTTTTGGATCCGCCTAGTGTATCTCTTGGCTCCGCCAGTCCAGAACCCACGGATTCGACGGCTCCGAAACTTTGGCTCCGCCTTTGTTGTCGATTGGATCAGCGGGTATCAACAGTAACTTTTTCAAAAAGTCCCGACTCATCCCGACACTTAGATTTTGGTTTGTAGCTTTTTTAGATTATATTCACTGATCATTAAACTCTCTAGAATGATTTAGGAACTCTTAGAACACTAAAAACTTAATTTCCCACCAAAATTTGAATTTTCAAAATTTTCATGTGAGTTACCTTTCTAATACAAGCAAGGAACCCTTTTGAGGGATTCGTCAAATCCGTGGAAATATCAAATCAACAGATTTTCCACTATCTCCTTGCATTTACTGCAAATCCCCCTCATATCACTCAACTCCATTTCAATGGATTGACCTTAGGATGTGACAAGCTTAATTTTTTGTTCCAAATCATTAGGAACCAGCATTCTCCATTGGATTTACATCCAATCCAAACACACAGACCAACAAACCTTCTGTCTATAAATTAGTACCTTAGGATCATCTCAAAACTCACTCACTCATCTTTCTCTACATACAACCTGCACTTCTTAGCTACCATGACTAAATCCAACAACTCTTCCACCTCTAGACCTCAAAAACGAAATGCCCGCATTAGTGTTAAGCCATGTTGCTTCATAAACTTAGCAAACTCATCATCAGAGGAATCATCTCCTCTAAATATCTCATCACCTATTGCAAGTGAGAATTTCCTCACACTATCCACTCCAACTCCACCAAATGTAGTCATTCATACTCCACCACCAACAATTACTCCAATAGCTATCACTCCACCACCCGCTCCATCACAACCTGTTAAATCACCATCACCCTCAAAATCACCCAAACTCCAACCAATGGAGCTATTTAGGACTCCACCTTCATCACCACACCCATACCTTGATGACTTGGAAGACCTTCCACCAAGGTCAACCAATCTTCCACCCATGACCTTTGAAGATCAACAACCCATGCTTTTTCATCCGGTTAACCTGGATATCCATGGTCCTTTATACCATGATGCACCACCACCACAACAACAACCACAACAACTCTCACCAAGATCAACTCTCCATTCCATTGATGAATAATTTTGGATTAATCAACCCAACACCCAAGACGAGATCAACGAGGAACTAAACCGCCTCTATGCATTCTCAAACATGGTTGACTCCCATCTCCATGAGGCTATGGACTTACAATCCACCTTGTTAGCCTCCATTACGGGTCCAACAACCATTCCAACACCACCTCCATCCAATAATCCACCACCACCATCAACCAACAACCAACCACCATCACCACTACAAAACCATGAGACTACTCTTCCTCCCGGTTTTTCAAGCCATGATTGCTCGCATTGCGAGAGAGCCGCTCATTTGGCCCAAAGGACCAACATTTTGGTGCATGAGCTCCAAAATGAAATGAGGTTCATCTTGAACCATATTCTAGAGCGTCTCAATGCAATATTTCATCCTCCTCAATAGGAGCTTTGTTCGTTTCCTCTTATAGGAACTTTTAGAATGTTGTTTTAGAATTTTTCTTATTAGTATTTATTTTCCTTGTTTGAATGTAACATCATTTTTTCCAAAGTATTTTGAACTCCTTGGTGTTCTAGCCACTCAACCATATCTTGCAATCTTAGAAGTCTAAGTGAAAAGTCCATTTGAAGCAAATTATAAACAAAATCACAAAGAAAAGATAGACTACGAGAAAGCTACAAAATAAAAAGAAAAAATCTCACTTGATAGGAATCTTGTGAGTAGACCTAATAAAAATAAAATTTCAACCTAAGCAATAACTACTCCCCGGCAACGGCGCCAAAAACTTGATGCGTGGGATTGCGCCCTCGCAGTAGGTTTTACCTCTCAAGAGGCTTGCAATCCCCACCAGGCAGTGTACCTGACCGTTGTAGTATAGTAAACTGGCAAGTACCGGGGGATTGATTGTTCAACTCAAAGAATAGTGTTCGTTAGGATTGAAATTATTCTAACTAGGTCTAGAGGTGATGGATGATTCTTTTTGTATTTTTATATTTTATGGAAAGCAAGTAAAAATCTCGGGTTTTGGAAGAAGGGGCGGAATTAGTTGCTAATCAACTAACCCAAAAGCTACTAACTAAACTAATATGCAAGAAAAGTAAACTAGGGTTCTACAAGGGAAGTGAAGCATGTCTACCTATGATATGTTACTCCTTGCTAGCTATCCAATTCTACCTATTGAATTGTCACACCTTGTTTTAATTGACGGGTTGTATTCCTTAATACCAATCGTGGGGGTGTGTACGATCTTCCCCAACTCTATAAGCTCCTACTTCACTCCTATGTCGAGCCGGCTAAGAAGCTCCTAACATGGGATCACTAGAATTCGCTTATGCATTAAATACAACCAAATAAACCTAGTACGCATTGGTTCATGTTTCTTAAGACGTTCAAGCAAGTTACCGTATAGGAGGTTAGCCAGTTTTCTTAAGCCTAACATCGATATCACCCAATCAAACAAGAGACAATAGGAAACAAGAATTATAAGCTAAACCAATTAGATCTATTGAAGTGTCAAACCTTTATTGATGACGATAGACACATACATCAACAAGGAATCAATAAGATCTAATTAATTATATACAACTTTCACACAATCATAAGTAGACACAAGGTGAATTAGCAAAGCATGATCAATGAAGGGCAAACAACCATAATAATGAAAGACATAATTAAGTTAGAATCAACAAACCAATATTTGATGTTTATGAAGTGATTGAAACCCTCTAAGTTGCTGGAAAAACACCTACCTAAACCCTAGAATCGGACTTAGGGTTTAGGGCTTGCAAAAAGTGAAGTTATGATGTTGTATTTATAGGCAATATTTCTGTCGGCAAGGCTTGACGGCGTCAGCTCGTACAAGTGACGGCGTCAACTTCCCATTTTCACCAAATTGTAGATCTTTTCGTCCTCTTCGCGTGGCCTTTTGAATCACCCAAATCCGAGTTCGTATGAAGATTTTATGGCCAAAACAGTGACAGCTACTCCGCGCGTAAGTTGTGATTGTCTTGATCAGCATGTGACGGTTTTACTAGGGTTTCTTCTTGTGCAAGTTGTCATTCTGACGTCGTCACTCAATGGCTTCTGACGTCGTCAGGTTGAGTCCTGACGCCGTCACTTCGCCGCGGTTAGGGTTTCTTGATGGCCTTCTTGACGCCGTCCCCCTTTAATCTTCCAAAATCCTCTCTGGCTTATCAAGGATTGACGGCGTCACACTGGGGCTTGACGCCGTCACAGGTACTATTCCAGCAGATTTAGAGACTTTTTCGTTTTCTTCACTTTTATGCTCCAAAACGTCCAAAATGCTTCCTTTTCCAAATTTCATCTCCAAAGTACCTAAAATGACAAAAGGAACGATTTAGGGCAATATTTGATCAAATAAATACGATTTAGGGCTTAAATGACCCCCGAAAAGCGGTACACTTTTCGCTTCATCAAATACCCTTACACTTGAGATTTGCTTGTCCTCAAGCAAATGCGCTTTTATTCTAATCAAAATACAAGTTAGGGGTCATTTAACGCTAAAATAAAAGTAATTACAACAAATAGTCGTTCCCCTTTAATCATAATAAGCACGGAGATTACACACTAGCACCTCACAAGTAGTGTTTAGATACTCACATCTCTCAGGTGTCATAAAAGTATATCTCATAAATGAAAATGAATAATATCTCTCACTACCTGTCATAGCAAAATAGATTACCATAGGCTTGGGAAAGGATCAAAAACCTCCTCCACTAGGCGTAAGCACCTAAGATAAACTATCAAAGAGGGCTTTTAAACGGGTTATAACGTTAGGTGTAGGGATATGATAAACACGGTTTTGTTGGATAAAGGATATTTTACTGTTGGCGAGTTAAAGATCTTGATTGATTACATGTACAATATGGCGTTGCTAAGCCAAGACTAGACTCGACTAAAGCTAATCAAAAACTAATAAGAACATAAAATAAACATAAAAGGAAACGGGATGGTAGTCCGTATGTTTTTTTTTTTTTTTTTTTTTTTTTTTTTTTTTTTTTTTTACACTCTTGCCCTACCATCCAAAATAATACATCATAGGGGCCTCGGTTCTCCCCTTACACTTGAACTTTTACATAACTTTACAATTACTATTCTATCGACTCGAATTAAGATAATCGAAACACTTGGAGTACTTTTAAAATATTTAGCACATATGGGGGTAATAATGTTGTTCTTCCCCATTACTCCATTACACTAGTACTTTACCCATGAGTCCCAATCGTCCCAAAACAATATGTACAAGGATATGACTCGACTTAGCAACCATGTAATCAATTAGATAATTAACTAAGGGTTTAAACAAATGTTGTCACAATAATGCACTAAAGGTGAGTGCATACAAGGTAGGCTAAGGCGAGTTGGGTGTACATTTAAGTGGGGTGTAACAAATTCTTCCTTTAAGTAAAATGCTTAAAGTTAGAAACGAAAAAGATAGGCTCTGAGGGGTGTACTAGGGGTATCGTGTACTAAAAATGAGTACAACGCAAAGGGTGTGGGAGAATTACTTGACCAATGTAGCCAACGTAATTATAACAAAAACACAGGTGTAAAACAATGGGTTAATCCTAATGCCTCTTATCATGTAGTAAATCTAACTACACGAATGTAGTCTCACTTGTGGCCTCGGAATGGTCCTAACGCAAGTTCTAGAATCTAAGTGCTACCGGTATACACATCATAGCATAAATGTTTTTCCTACCAATTCTAGGGGCGAACCTCACATATTTGGGGGTGGAAAATTTTTTAGTGGTACGGTTTTGTGCTAGTCATATAATTTCCTATCCATGAGACGCTCATTAAGACCAAAGTTTCACTCCTAAATGTTGTAAAAAATTTTAAATTTGGCACTAAAATTGCCCTAACAAGTATTTATCTCAGTTTTATTACACATCTACCATCAAACAAACAAAAATCAAGTGCAATTGTATTCTCTAAGGTATCATCATTTACCCTTCACTTACACTTAAGCTGAACATTGTCCCCAATGTTCATTCAAAGGATGTAAAAGTAAATAAGGTAAAAGAATGAAAACAAATACTCCCCTGATTCGTTCGATGTGGATAATCCGGTAACATGGTTAAATCCTCCTCCAAGAAAATGAACGTTGAAAGCTTCCCTTCCGAAATATAAATCATCTTCTTGTCCAATATAACCTGTTAAACCTGAGAAAACAAACACAAAAAACCCAAAGCATCAACCTGAACAAAGAAAACTCACAACTAGATGTAATTCCAGACTTAGAAATAAAAACAAAACGATTAAAGATATAATGCTTGTAGAATGAATATTTGCAGATTTCCTGGAGTTTATAAAACTAAAGATTTAACAAAAACTTTATGACTCCGGTAGAAAAACAAAACTTGCAAAATTTCCAGAATTTTACACTTGACGCCGTCAGGTGTTAACCTGGACGCCGTCAGAAGTGACCTGCAGAAATTTTATGGTTAGTTTCCGGAAAATTTCTGGAAAAACTTATGCCTCACTTCCTGGAAATCCTGCAAAATATTCATTATGACTCGATACAAGCATTTGACTCTAACAATTACTAGTATGCATGCTCATTTAATATTGTTGTGATTCATGTTCAATCTTGTTCTTGTAAACAAATTTGGATTCCCTTACACTTATCTTTTGCAAAATACCTTTATATGTAGTTAAGACGAAGTTAAAAACAAAATAAAGCATTTTCACAATTTACTTTGAAACATGAGCACAAACAATAACAATTAAACTTGCATACGGAAACAAATAAAATCAAACAAAAAAACAAACAAATAAAGCTTGGGTTGCCTCCCAAGAAGCGCTTGTTTTTGTTCGAGTCATGAGCCTGACTCTACCCTTATTTAACAGAAATAGGGGAGGTTTTCCCTACACTTAGGATTAAGTGCAGGGGGAAGTAGCGATACACACCCTTAGGGTGGAAATATGCCACGTGAGGTGAAGGGGGTGAGTGAATGGCTTCCTTCATCCTAAAACTAGCCGGATAATATTGGTTTATGGGTGGGTCGGTTCCTCTTTTGTCTCCTAGATGTAAATCTAAGGATGAAAAGTTGTGTAAAGGTTGAGGTTCCGGCTCATCAACACTAGGAAATTCCCTAGAACTAAGAGTAAGGTCATCACTAAAAGTGTTCAAACCTATATCCTCTAGTTGTGCTTGGTCAAAGGGTTCTACCTCCATCAGGATTCCTAAAGTCTCTTTTACTTCTTCCGGGTAAGTCACGGGCGGTGTGGGTGCCTCAAATGATGGTTGAGTATTTTGTGGGCTTATGGTGTTTACCTCATCATTCCACGTGTCAAGATCACCTATATCCTCATCAATTGTTTTCTTAGGTAGTGATGATAACAAACCTAGCGCTTCATCCAACTTATGGTTTATTGCTTCGGCTCTATCCACAATTCCTTGGCAAACTAGGTCGCTTTTCCTATTGGCCTCACTAAGATGAGATCCTAAACATGGAGGTTGTTCATAAGAATCTATCCTAGGTGAAGGCTCATATGATTCATAGGTGTCTCTAAATGAGGTATTTTGAACTCCTTGGTGTTCTAGCCACTCAACCATATCTTGCAATCTTAGAAGTCTAAGTGAAAAGTCCATTTGAAGCAAATTACAAACAAAATCACAAAGAAAAGATAGACTACGAGAAAGCTACAAAATAAAAAGAAAAAATCTCACTTGATAGGAATCTTGTGAGTAGACCTAATAAAAATAAAATTTCAACCTAAGCAATAACTACTCCCCGGCAACGGCGCAAAAAACTTGATGCGTGGGATTGCACCCTCGCAGTAGGTTTTACCTCTCAAGGGATCTCAAGAGGCTTGCAATCCCCACCAGGCAGTGTACCTGACCGTTGTAGTATAGTAAAGTGGCAAGTACCGGGGGATTGATCGTTCAACTCAAAGAATAGTGTTCGTTAGGATTGAAATTATTCTAAGTAGGTCTAGAGGTGATGGATGATTCTTTTGTATTTTTATATTTTATGGAAAGCAAGTAAAAATCTCGTGTTTTGGAAGACGGGGCGGAATTAGTTGCTAATCAACTAACCCAAAAGCTACTAACTAAACTAATATGCAAGAAAAGTAAACTAGGGTTCTACAAGGGAAGTGAAGCATGTCTACCTATGATATGTTACTCCTTGCTAGCTATCCAATTCTACCTATTGAATTGTCACACCTTGTTTTAATTGACGGGTTGTATTCCTTAATACCAATCGTGGGGGTGTGTACGATCTTCCCCAACTCTATAAGCTCCTACTTCACTCCTATGTCGAGCCGGCTAAGAAGCTCCTAACATGGGATCACTAGAATTCGCTTATGCATTAAATACAACCAAATAAACCTAGTACGCATTGGTTCATGTTTCTTAAGACGTTCAAGCAAGTTACAGTATAGGAGGTTAGCCAGTTTTCTTAAGCCTAACATCGATATCACCCAATCAAACAAGAGACAATAGGAAACAAGAATTATAAGCTAAACCAATTAGATCTATTGAAGTGTCACACCTTTATTGATGACGATAGACACATACATCAACAAGGAATCAATAAGATCTAATTAATTATATACAAGTTTCACACAATCATAAGTAGACACAAGGTGAATTAGCAAAGCATGATCAATGAAGGGCAAACAACCATAATAATGAAAGACATAATTAAGTTAGAATCAACAAACCAATATTTGATGTTTATGAAGTGATTGAAACCCTCTAAGTTGCTGGAAAAACACCTACCTAAACCCTAGAATCGGACTTAGGGTTTAGGGCTTGCAAAAAGTGAAGTTATGATGTTGTATTTATAGGCAATATTTCTGTCGGCAAGGCTTGACGGCGTCAGCTCGTACAAGTGACGGCGTCAACTTCCCATTTTCACCAAATTGTAGATCTTTTCGTCCTCTTCGCGTGGCCTTTTGAATCACCCAAATCCGAGTTCGTATGAAGATTTTATGGCCAAAACAGTGACAGCTACTCCGCGCGTAAGTTGTGATTGTCTTGATCAGCATGTGACGGTTTTACTAGGGTTTCTTCTTGTGCAAGTTGTCATTCTGACGTCGTCACTCAATGGCTTCTGACGTCGTCAGGTTGAGTCCTGACGCCGTCACTTCGCCGCGGTTAGGGTTTCTTGATGGCCTTCTTGACGCCGTCCCCCTTTAATCTTCCAAAATCCTCTCTGGCTTATCAAGGATTGACGGCGTCACACTGGGGCTTGACGTCGTCACAGGTACTATTCCAGCAGATTTAGAGACTTTGTCTTTTTCTTCACTTTTATGCTCCAAAACGTCCAAAATGCTTCCTTTTCCAAATTTCATCTCCAAAGTACCTAAAATGACAAAAGGAACGATTTAGGGCAATATTTGATCAAATAAATACGATTTAGGGCTTAAATGACCCCCGAAAAGCGGTACACTTTTCGCTTTATCAAATACCCTTACACTTGAGATTTGCTTGTCCTCAAGCAAATGCGCTTTTATTCTAATCAAAATACAAGTTAGGGGTCATTTAACGCTAAAATAAAAGTAATTACAACAAATAGTCGTTCCCCTTTAATCATAATAAGCACGGAGATTACACACTAGCACCTCACAAGTAGTGTTTAGATACTCACATCTCTCAGGTGTCATAAAAGTATATCTCATAAATGAAAATGAATAATATCTCTCACTACCTGTCATAGCAAAATAGATTACCATAGGCTTGGGAAAGGATCAAAAACCTCCTCCACTAGGCGTAAGCACCTAAGATAAACTATCAAAGAGGGCTTTTAAACGGGTTATAACGTTAGGTGTAGGGATATGATAAACACGGTTTTGTTGGATAAAGGATATTTTACTGTTGGCGAGTTAAAGATCTTGATTGATTACATGTACAATATGGCGTTGCTAAGCCAAGACTAGACTCGACTAAAGCTAATCAAAAACTAATAAGAACATAAAATAAACATAAAAGGAAACGGGATGGTAGTCCGTATGTTTTTTTTTTTTTTTTTTTTTTTTTTTTTTTTTTTTTTACACTCTTGCCCTACCATCCAAAATAATACATCATAGGGGCCTCGGTTCTCCCCTTACACTTGAACTTTTACATAACTTTACAATTACTATTCTATCGACTCGAATTAAGATAATCGAAACACTTGGAGTACTTTTAAAATATTTAGCACATATGGGGGTAATAATGTTGTTCTTCCCCATTACTCCATTACACTAGTACTTTACCCATGAGTCCCAATCGTCCCAAAACAATATGTACAAGGATATGACTCGACTTAGCAACCATGTAATCAATTAGATAATTAACTAAGGGTTTAAACAAATGTTGTCACAATAATGCACTAAAGGTGAGTGCATACAAGGTAGGCTAAGGCGATTTGGGTGTACATTTAAGTGGGGTGTAACAAATTCTTCCTTTAAGTAAAATGCTTAAAGTTAGAAACGAAAAAGATAGGCTCTGAGGGGTGTACTAGGGGTATCGTGTACTAAAAATGAGTACAACGCAAAGGGTGTGGGAGAATTACTTGACCAATGTAGCCAACGTAATTATAACAAAAACACAGGTGTAAAACAATGGGTTAATCCTAATGCCTCTTATCATGTAGTAAATCTAACTACACGAATGTAGTCTCACTTGTGGCCTCGGAATGGTCCTAACGCAAGTTCTAGAATCTAAGTGCTACCGGTACACACATCATAGCATAAATGTTTTTCCTACCAATTCTAGGGGCGAACCTCACATATTTGGGGGTGGAAAATTTTTTAGTGGTACGGTTTTGTGCTAGTCATATAATTTCCTATCCATGAGACGCTCATTAAGACCAAAGTTTCACTCCTAAATGTTGTAAAAAATTTTAAATTTGGCACTAAAATTGCCCTAACAAGTATTTATCTCAGTTTTATTACACATCTACCATCAAACAAACAAAAATCAAGTGCAATTGTATTCTCTAAGGTATCATCATTTACCCTTCACTTACACTTAAGCTGAACATTGTCCCCAATGTTCATTCAAAGGATGTAAAAGTAAATAAGGTAAAAGAATGAAAACAAATACTCCCCTGATTCGTTCGATGTGGATAATCCGGTAACATGGTTAAATCCTCCTCCAAGAAAATGAACGTTGAAAGCTTCCCTTCCGAAATATAAATCATCTTCTTGTCCAATATAACCTGTTAAACCTGAGAAAACAAACACAAAAAACCCAAAGCATCAACCTGAACAAAGAAAACTCACAACTAGATGTAATTCCAGACTTAGAAATAAAAACAAAACGATTAAAGATATAATGCTTGTAGAATGAATATTTGCAGATTTCCTGGAGTTTATAAAACTAAAGATTTAACAAAAACTTTATGACTCCGGTAGAAAAACAAAACTTGCAAAATTTCCAGAATTTTACACTTGACGCCGTCAGGTGTTAACCTGGACGCCGTCAGAAGTGACCTGCAGAAATTTTATGGTTAGTTTCCGGAAAATTTCTGGAAAAACTTATGCCTCACTTCCTGGAAATCCTGCAAAATATTCATTATGACTCGATACAAGCATTTGACTCTAACAATTACTAGTATGCATGCTCATTTAATATTGTTGTGATTCATGTTCAATCTTGTTCTTGTAAACAAATTTGGATTCCCTTACACTTATCTTTTGCAAAATACCTTTATATGTAGTTAAGACGAAGTTAAAAACAAAATAAAGCATTTTCACAATTTACTTTGAAACATGAGCACAAACAATAACAATTAAACTTGCATACGGAAACAAATAAAATCAAACAAACAAACAAACAAATAAAGCTTGGGTTGCCTCCCAAGAAGCGCTTGTTTTTTTCGAGTCATGAGCCTGACTCTACCCTTATTTAACAGAAATAGGGGAGGTTTTCCCTACACTTAGGATTAAGTGCGGGGGGAAGTAGCGATACACACCCTTAGGGTGGAAATATGCCACGTGAGGTGAAGGGGGTGAGTGAATGGCTTCCTTCATCCTAAAACTAGCCGGATAATATTGGTTTATGGGTGGGTCGGTTCCTCTTTTGTCTCCTAGATGTAAATCTAAGGATGAAAAGTTGTGTAAAGGTTGAGGTTCCGGCTCATCAACACTAGGAAATTCCATAGAACTAAGAGTAAGGTCATCACTAAAAGTGTTCAAACCTATATCCTCTAGTTGTGCTTGGTCCAAGGGTTCTACCAGCATCAGGATTCCTAAAGTCTCTTTTACTTCTTCTGAGTAAGTCACGGGCGGTGTGGGTGCCTCAAATGATGGTTGAGTATTTTGTGGGCTTATGGTGTTTACCTCATCATTCCACGTGTCAAGATCACCTATATCCTTATCAATTGTTTTCTTAGGTAGTGATGATAACAAACCTAGCGCTTCATCCAACTTATGGTTTATTGCTTCGGCTCTATCCACAATTCCTTGGCAAACTAGGTCGCTTTTCCTATTGGCCTCACTAAGATGAGATCCTAAACATGGAGGTTGTTCATAAGAATCTATCCTAGGTGAAGGCTCATATGATTCATAGGTGTCTCTAAATGAGGTATTTTGAACTCCTTGGTGTTCTAGCCACTCAACCATATCTTGCAATCTTAGAAGTCTAAGTGAAAAGTCCATTTGAAGCAAATTACAAACAAAATCACAAAGAAAAGATAGACTACGAGAAAGCTACAAAATAAAAAGAAAAAATCTCACTTGATAGGAATCTTGTGAGTAGACCTAATAAAAATAAAATTTCAACCTAAGCAATAACTACTCCCCGGCAACGGCGCCAAAAACTTGATGCGTGGGATTGCGCCCTCGCAGTAGGTTTTACCTCTCAAGAGGCTTGCAATCCCCACCAGGCAGTGTACCTGACCGTTGTAGTATAGTAAAGTGGCAAGTACCGGGGGATTGATCGTTCAACTCAAAGAATAGTGTTCGTTAGGATTGAAATTATTCTAACTAGGTCTAGAGGTGATGGATGATTCTTTTTGTATTTTTATATTTTATGGAAAGCAAGTAAAAATCTCGTGTTTTGGAAGAAGGGGCGGAATTAGTTGCTAATCAACTAACCCAAAAGCTACTAACTAAACTAATATGCAAGAAAAGTAAACTAGGGTTCTACAAGGGAAGTGAAGCATGTCTACCTATGATATGTTACTCCTTGCTAGCTATCCAATTCTACCTATTGAATTGTCACACCTTATTTTAATTGACGGGTTGTATTCCTTAATACCAATCGTGGGGGTGTGTACGATCTTCCCCAACTCTATAAGCTCCTACTTCACTCCTATGTCGAGCCGGCTAAGAAGCTCCTAACATGGGATCACTAGAATTCGCTTATGCATTAAATACAACCAAATAAACCTAGTACGCATTGGTTCATGTTTCTTAAGACGTTCAAGCAAGTTACCGTATAGGAGGTTAGCCAGTTTTCTTAAGCCTAACATCGATATCACCCAATCAAACAAGAGACAATAGGAAACAAGAATTATAAGCTAAACCAATTAGATCTATTGAAGTGTCACACCTTTATTGATGACGATAGACACATACATCAACAAGGAATCAATAAGATCTAATTAATTATATACAACTTTCACACAATCATAAGTAGACACAAGGTGAATTAGCAAAGCATGATCAATGAAGGGCAAACAACCATAATAATGAAAGACATAATTAAGTTAGAATCAACAAACCAATATTTGATGTTTATGAAGTGATTGAAACCCTCTAAGTTGCTGGAAAAACACCTACCTAAACCCTAGAATCGGACTTAGGGTTTAGGGCTTGCAAAAAGTGAAGTTATGATGTTGTATTTATAGGCAATATTTCTGTCGGCAAGGCTTGACGGCGTCAGCTCGTACAAGTGATGGCGTCAACTTCCCATTTTCACCAAATTGTAGATCTTTTCGTCCTCTTCGCGTGGCCTTTTGAATCACCCAAATCCGAGTTCGTATGAAGATTTTATGGCCAAAACAGTGACAGCTACTCCGCGCGTAAGTTGTGATTGTCTTGATCAGCATGTGACGGTTTTACTAGGGTTTCTTCTTGTGCAAGTTGTCATTCTGACGTCGTCACTCAATGGCTTCTGACGTCGTCAGGTTGAGTCCTGACGCCGTCACTTCGCCGCGGTTAGGGTTTCTTGATGGCCTTCTTGACGCCGTCCCCCTTTAATCTTCCAAAATCCTCTCTGGCTTATCAAGGATTGACGGCGTCACACTGGGGCTTGACGCCGTCACAGGTACTATTCCAGCAGATTTAGAGACTTTTTCGTTTTCTTCACTTTTATGCTCCAAAACGTCCAAAATGCTTCCTTTTCCAAATTTCATCTCCAAAGTACCTAAAATGACAAAAGGAACGATTTAGGGCAATATTTGATCAAATAAATACGATTTAGGGCTTAAATGACCCCCGAAAAGCGGTACACTTTTCGCTTCATCAAAAGTTCTCAAAATCGCATTCCGCTACGCATATCTTCTTTTTGTTTCGACAAAAAATGGGAGAAAGGATTAAGTTTGCATTACTGTGAAACATCACAGTACATACATTTATACTTGAAATTATTTTCAAAACTTGCATAAAATAAACTTAATCTATATTTTTAAAAAGACTCATACTTTATTTATTCATTTGCTTAAAAATACACCTTATGTTTTGTCATCAACAAAAAGGGGGAGATTGTTAATACAAATATCGTCCCAAAAATGTTATTTATATTTTACGATCTTTACTTAGTTTTGTTAATGACAAATACAAGGTATATCTTTTAGCAAATCATAAATACAAGTTAAAGTCTTTTTAGAATACATTTACATTTCACAAGATCACTAGAATTTACATTTTATACATTTACATGTTTATTTCATAAAATGGAAACTTTATTTTTCAAAAGTTAAGATGACATCATGGCATGCATCATATACACAATCTTGGTAAGATTTTGTGATATTTTGTTTAGATCTTCAAGCCAAAGAGTTGACATTTGAAGATATGGAAAGATATGGCAAGATTTGGAAAGATTTGAAGATCTCTTAGCTGGCCTGACACGGCGGATCCAAATGGATACAAAGACAGATCCAAGTTTTGGGATCCGCCGGATCCGCCGCCTGTTGCTCAACTTTGCCTATAAATAGCAAGCTGATCATTTGGCTATTCTCATCACTCATATAGCTTAAATACATACTCATTCATTTACTAACCCATATCATTCATTCATTCATCTCATTTGATCTTTCCTTTTGTAGCAAAGGGATCAAACATACAAGGATCAACGTTCTGTCGTTATCCGTCTAGGTTAGCCACTGTGTGATCTTGTACTAATTTGCATATCATTGTTTGTATCATTTATCTCAGTAGAGTGAGGTTAGTGTTTTAGTCCTTAAAACACAAAGAGCGTTGGGAGTGGTTGTACCCTTGTAAAAGAACCAAACGGGAGTGGTTGTACCCTTGTGAAAGAACCAAACGGGAGTGGCTGTACCCTTGTAAAGAACTCGGTGTTTAGCTTAGTACCGGAAAAAGAAGTAAGCGACGTGTAAAGGTTTTCTCCACCTAGAAGGGAGTTTGTTTCTTAGTGAAAGATAACTCTCGAGTTAGAGGCTCGAGGAGTGGAGTAGGGCAAGGAAGATAGTCCTTGTAGCCGAACCACTATAAACATCTGTGTTGTGTGGTTTGATCATTCCTCTCTTTACTTTTCATATATATTGTGTGATTATTTGTTTGTGTATGTTTCTTTGAAATCACATTAAGTAACTGTTAGGAATATAAATATTCAGATGAAGGCTCGGTCACCCCGAGCAACTAATTAGCACTTCTATAGCTCGTAGGCTTATCTATATTAGCTTAGTATTATTAGTATTAGTATTAGTCGTATCTATATTTGTGGAGTGGGTCGGGGCTTTCCCCACTGTCAGCTCGCTCCACAGTCCACTAGGGACATAATATGTAGTAGTATATATATATCCCTTCCCACACATGGGAAGGGTTGGACCTTTTCACTTAATCTAATATTACTTGTGTTTCTCTCACTAAAAAGGCTCCCAATTCTCTCTAGAAATCTTCTCTTATTCGATCCATACAACCCTCAAACTAGAGATTCATGTATTGTGAATACCCTACAATTGGTATCAAGAGCCATGGTTAGGTCCATGAGAGTTGGTATTCACGAATTGGTGTAGTTCTTGAGGTTTTTTTGTTGGTTCGAATTGTGGTTTTAAGTTTCTCTTGGATTCGGTTTGTTTTGTAGCTTAAACTTCATCTTGTGTTTTTGTTTAGTGATTAGAGGCTGTTTTATATTGAATTTGTGTAGTTCTTTAGGTTTTTCTTGGTTAGATTTAGTTAGATTTGTAGTTTTTTTTAAGTTTTAGTTCGGTTTTATTAAGTAGTATAAATCTCATCTTTGTACTTTGTTTAGTGATTAGAAGTTAGTTTTCTTTGTACTTTCTAGATTAAGGATTGTATTAGAGTGGTATTTGGTGTTTGGATTCACAGATCCAAGAACAGTGTGGTGATTTTGGAGCAATTCGTGGGTTTTTGTGAAAGTGTTCTTGAATGCGGTTTGTGTTGTTTGGACGACTCTTGAATGCGGTTTGTGTAGTATCGAGAACTCGGTTTGTCTGTATACTAGTTTAGGCAAAAGGACAAACGGCATTGATAGTGACAGGTTTGGAAGTTGGTGCCAACGCGGTTTGTCTCTACGGTGCGTACGCGGTTTGTGTCTACGCGGTTTGTATATCCGGTGTGAACTCGGTTTGTCTATTTGGCGCATACGCGGTTTGTGTCATACGCGGTTTGTATCTTTGGTGTGAACTCGGTTTGTATCTTCATTGTGAACTCGGTTTGTCTCTTGGCACATACGCGGTTTGTACCTCCATTGTGAACTCGGTTTGTCTATTTGGCGAATACGCGGTTTGTATCTTTGGTGTGAACTCGGTTTGTCTCTTGGCACATACGCGGTTTGTATATCCGGTGTGAACTCGGTTTGTCTATTTGGCGAATACGCGGTTTGTGTCTTTGGTGTGAACTCGGTTTGTCTCTTTGGCGCACACGCGGTTTGTGTCTCCTGTGTGAACTCGGTTTGTCTCTTTGGCGCACACGCGGTTTGTGTCTCCTGTGTGAACTCGGTTTGTCTCTTAGGCATATACGCGGTTTGTGTCTACGCTGTTTGTCTAGGCGGTTTGTGTCTTGGTGATTTTAGAAATTCCCGCGAAAGATTTAATTTCTCGGTTAAATCACAAGATCAGTAAAATCCCGTAGTTACTATGGCTACCACATCAAGTACATCATCAGATGATATTCAGGCAGCAGGATCTGACACTCGTCCACCTATGCTAGATAGGACGGATTATGAGTCTTGGGCACAACGAATTAGACTTTACTGCTTGGGAAAAGATAATGGTGTTAACATTCTTAAGTCAATTGACGAAGGACCTTATCAGATGGGTACCACCAGAGACGTTGTTACAACTGGTGAAGATGGTACTGTAACTTGGGGCATCGACAGACCTAGAAACTACAATGATCTTAATGAAGAAGAAAAGAAGAGGTATGATGCCGATATTAGAGCCTCCAACATAGTTATTCAAGGTCTTCCAAAGGATGTATACAAGCTCATCAATTTTAACACTGAAGCCAAGGCTGTGTGGGACAACGTTAAAATGTTGTTGGCAGGGTCAGAGCTCACAAAGGAAGATCGTGAGTCACAGCTGTATGATGAGTTCGAGCATTTCAAAATGAACCCAGGAGAAAATGTCACAGATTACTATGTGAGATTTCATAAGTTGGTGAATGATATGAGGATGATCAGAATGACTATGCCCAACATCCAACTTAACTCAAAGTTTGTGAACAACATGACTCCGGAATGGGACAGATTTGTTACTGCTGTCAAACTCAACAAAGGTTTAAGGGAGACTAACTATGAACAGCTGTATGCTTACCTGCAACAACATGAGAAGCATGCTGCCTATGATCGGGTGCTGAGAGAAAAGTTGAATCCTTCAACTACGAATGACCCACTGGCTTTCATGACAAATGTACAACCAACAATCCAATCATCATCCTATCCAAGCTATCACCAACTTCACTCACAAGTACCTGCTATGAGTTCACAACTTGACTCAGGCTACTCTCAGACCGACAAAATGATTGACAACCTCACCAATCAAGTATCTCTACTGGTTCAACAGTTTCAAGCATCACTCCCTCAGACCAACAATCAGTTAAGGAATTCTTCCAACCCACGCAATCTAGCAATGGTGGAGGACGGGAAAATTGTGGTCCAGAATGTGCAAGGGAGAGCTGGTAGAAACATGGGTCGAGGTTATGTGCAGAACAGAGCAGGGAATGCCAATCAGGGGCAAGGGAAACAGATCAAGTGTTATAATTGTGGGGGGCTTGGACACATTGCTAGAAACTGCAATCAACCTAAACGTCCTCAGAATTCAGATTACTTCAAAGACAAGATGCTGTTAATGCAAGCTCAAGAAAATGGTGCTGTATTGGATGAGGAAGAGTTATTGTTCTTGGCAGGAGATGGAGGAAATACGTTTGATGAAGATGTGGATGAGAAACCTGTTCAGGATCTGGCACTTAATGATCCTAACATCTTCAAGGCAGATGACTGTGATGCATTTGACTCTGATGTGGATGATGAACCTACTGCTCAAACTATCTTCATGGCTAACTTGTCTTCCCTAGCCTCATCTCGTCAAGCTGGTTCTTCTAATGCATCCGTGATTTCTGAGGTACTAAAAATTTATGACACATATAATATTGTCGAGGGACATCAGATTCCCGAAGAAGTACATCAGGCGGTTGTTTCTGACTCAAGTGATGTTGATATGGAAAATAGCAATATTGTCTCATATGAACAGTATTTGAATAGCAACAACTCGCCTGATGTACCAAATGGTGAATCCTTTGTCAATAATGATGTGTGTGCTATGAGTAATGTATGTGCCTTAGACAATGCTAGTAATGTAGATAATGCATGTGAGTACCATGAGAACCAATTGCCTGTCCCTGATAATAACTTGATCACTAGACTTAACATCTATAAAGAACAAGTGGCTATGTATGAACAGCGTGCTAAGTTTGAGCTTAATGATCGTGAGCAGAAATTAGAAGGTCAAATGAGTACACTTATTAAAGAGTCTAGAGTGCGAGAAGAAACATTAAAATTAGAGTTAAGTTCTTTGAAAAGTCAGCTAGAACAGTCTGTCATACAAAAACAGGAAGCACAAAAGTGTGTAACAACACTTAGGCAAGAATTCAAACAAAAAGAAACAACTCTTTTAAATGATTTCTCTAAACTCAAGACGTTAAAAAATAAGCTTGAAGATAAGTTGTACACACAAAATCAAACCATACAAACTGCTCAAATGATTCATAAGCACAGAAAGCTGAGTGATAAGCATAGTAAAATCATGATAGGTGAACCAAAGTCAACCATCCTTAGGGACATGCAAGTACTTCAACCTGCCCTATATGATGGTAATGTAATGATTAAGCCTATTCATGACCAACCTGAGCATATCTACACTGATGAAGAGGATGAGTTAAGTGATAAAACGAAAGAAAAAATGAATGAGAAAATGAGGGATCCCGAGTGCATAGCCAGACGAATAATAATCAAACCTCATGATTATTATGAGGAAAATCGTTTGACTGTGTTTGCTCCTCAAAAGAAGTTAACACCTGAACAGATATTTTGGAAACAAGATAGTGAAAAACTTAAGGAAGATAAACTTAAGGCCAACACCCCCCTCATTCGAAAAGTTGCGTCCATAACGGTGTATCCTCCCAATACACCTAGGAATTTGGTGCCTTTGTCTCTTCCCGCTGAATGCAAAACCTTTATTAGCTTATATGTGCTTTGGCAACTGTTTGCTGATTTTGATAAAACATGTAAGAAGAGAATCACACCAACCGGCATCACTGAGGGGGAAAGGTGTTTTGAACATACAAAAAGGTGTTACTTAACTGAGGTCATGCCATTCTTTAAACTACTTAAAGAACACTTTGAAGGGTTGCAAACTGCCCTTAAAGCCGAAATAAATGAAATGAAAGTAGTATTTAAAGATATGGAAAATGAGGTGAATGAACATGCAATAGAACTTAAGAGTCGAGAGATTGAAAGAAAAAACATACTCATTACTAACGACAACTTGATTGCTAAATGTATTGCACAAGATGTATTTTACACTGTCACTGATTCTGCATTGTCTGCTTGTCAATTTAATGAGTATGCTATTGCGTTAAATGTCACCCAGAATCGTGTTGTTGAGCTTGAGGGGGAGAATTTGAAATTGCTTGAAAAAATTCAAAATGACGACCATGATAACATGGTTAAACGTTTTTCTAAACTAGAAGTTGATTATTTGAACTTGCAACTTAAACATCAACACTTAGAAGAAAAATGCAAAATATCAAATGTCAAGACATCCACGGATGTTCCTGAGTTTGATACATATTTTGAATTAAGCAAACGTGATGAAACAATTCAAGCTCACACGAACACGATTCGACTGCTGAGGGCCCAAATTGCCCAATTGAAATCCAACAAGTGTGAAGTATATGGCACCAATAAACCTTCGTCTTCAGATTCTCAGAATTTTCAATATCAAAACACCATAAATAAGCTACATTATGAAAATGAGTGTTATCGAGAAGAAAATTCAAAGGTTAAACAACATTTCAAGGAGTTATATGATTCTATTAAAGTTACAAGAAGCAATCATAATGATCAAATAACCTCTTTGACAAATGAAATTGAGAATCTTAAGGCTCGGGTGAAAGGTAAAATGCCATGCACCACTTGTAATTGTGATGCACCAAAGGGTACTGATAGTAAAAAGTATGATGTTGATGTTGGGCGTATTCCACTTAAGCTAAGAAACAACAGCCTTGCCCATCAAACATATCTCGATCATCTTAGAGAAGGCCTTGACACACTTCGTGAGATAGTTGAAGAGGATAGGAATGATAAGCCACTCGATCAAGCAGTTGTCTATGCATGCAAACTCACGAAAAGGATTCAGGAAAACTTAGAATATGCCATAGGCTCAATTCCTAAGTTTAGAGGCCATAGAGATAGATTTGTTGCATCATCATCTAATGTTGTGAACAAGCATGTAGCCTTTGATCTACCACCCAAAACATCAGAACCCAACACATCATTATCAGGAAGGCATGTGACAGAGAAACAAACTAATGTTACCTTCGATACTTCTACAGGAGTAAAAAGTGACACACAAGCTAGCGGGTCAAGGTCTAGAGGAAATGAAAGAAAGGATATGACTGCGCCAGCTAAGAATGTTCACTTGAAGAATGTAGAAGTCCAACCTAGGAACAATAAGTTTACAATGAGTAGAATGAATCGTGTTGATTCTAGTATCAAAAGTACTGTAATTAATTCGAATTCTAATGCTATCTGTAAAACATGCGACAATTGTTTAATTTATGCTAATCATGATGAATGTGTTGTGTCTTTCCTGATGTCTTCTGCATCATCCCACGATAAGAATGGTAGGATAACTGAAGCATGCACAAAGGTTTGGAAAGTAACAGGAAAAACATTTGCTAGCATAGGCTATCAATGGAGACCCACTGGAAGAAAATTCAATTTAGGAAAACAGTGCACGTTACCTAAAATGAATAAGCATAAAATTGTGAAAGTTAAGGAATGGAGACCCACTGGAAGGAAATTCAATTTAGGAAAACAGAGATCATTACCTAAAATGAATATGCATAAAATTGTGAAGAATAAGGAATGGAGACCAACTGGTAGAATCCTGCCTTTAGAATCACAATGCCTTCCATCTAGGTCTTGTCCTACATCTAGTTCCGTCTCCTCAGCAAAGACAGTAGCATCTGTGAAATCTGTGGCTTCTGAATATGTATGTGCTGACCAAATGGACCCCAATTGTACGTGGGGATCCACATTTTTCAGTTATCCATTGTTGTCTGGTTTCAAATGCAGGTCGTACAAATCGTCCTGTGGTATTTGGACTCAGGCTGCTCAAAACATATGACTGGGGATCGCTCACGGCTCAAGAACTTCGTGAAAAAGTTTATCGGGACAGTTAGATTCGGGAACGACCACTTTGGTGCTATTATGGGTTATGGAGATTATGTGTTTGGTAACAGTGTAATCTCAAGGGTATATTATGTGGAAGGACTAGGACACAATCTGTTTTCTGTGGGTCAATTTTGTGATTCAGATCTGGAAGTGGCTTTCAGAAAGCATACATGTTTCGTCAGAGAATTGGATGGTTTAGATCTCCTCAAGGGCAGTCGGGGCACCAATCTATACACCATTTCAATTGAAGAAATGTTGAAGTCCTCTCCCATATGCTTGCTCTCTAAAGCCTCTAAAACAAAATCATGGCTGTGGCATCGTCGTTTGAACCATTTGAACTTCGGTACCATTAATAATCTTTCCCGTAAAGATCTTGTTAGAGGGATGCCCAGACTAAAGTATGAGAAAGATCATCTCTGCTCTGCATGTCAACTGGGCAAAAGCAAGAAACAAACCCACAAACCTAAAACCATCAACACCAACATGGAAGCTCTTCATACCCTCCACATGGACTTGTGCGGTCCAATGAGAATACATACCATTAATGGAAAGAAGTACGTTCTGGTGATAGTTGATGACTATTCTCGGTTCACATGGGTAAAGTTTTTGAGAACCAAGGACGAAACTCCAGAGGTTATCATTAAACTGATAAAACAGCTGCAAGTAAGGCTCGATAAAACTGTCAGAATCATCCGCACAGATAATGGTACGGAGTTTGTTAACCAACAACTCCGTAATTTCTATGAAAGTATTGGCATCACGCATCAGAAAAGTATCCCTCGCACCCCTCAACAGAATGGGGTGGTTGAACGAAGGAACCGTACTCTGGTGGAGGCTGCAAGAACTATGCTTATATTTTCAAAGACCCCGATGTTTCTCTGGGCAGAGGCTATTGCAACAGCATGTTACACTCAAAACCGATCCCTAATTCATCCGGTTCATGAGAAGACTCCCTTCGAGTTAATTCATAACAAGAAACCAGATCTTTCCTTTCTACGTGTGTTTGGTGCACTCTGCTATCCAACTAACGATAGTCAAGACTTGGGAAAGTTAAGAGCTAAAGCAGATATAGGTATTTTCGTTGGATACGCACCAGACAGTAAAGGGTATCGAATCTACAATAAAAGAACCCGTAAAATCATGGAAACCATTCATGTTACGTTCGATGAGCTAAGTGAGCTACCTGTTTCAGGACAAATCAGTTCTGGACCCGATCTTCACCTTTTGTCTCCTGGACCCATTAGTTCAGGACTTGTACAGAATTCCACGCCTGAAGATTCTTATGCGCCACCTACATGTGAGGAGTTGAAGAAGTTATTCGATCCTATGTTTGATGAATATTTTGAGCCAACAAATGGAACCATCCCGAGTGAATCAGCTGTAATTCCTATGAATGAGGTTCAAGCCCCACAAGATTCAGAAGGACCTGCAGCTTCAGTATCAGTCAGTCACAATGCTCCTGCTGCCAGTCAATCGCCTTCGTCATCACACACTCAAACTTCTCCGGTAATGCAAGAATCTTCAGATAATAACTCTTTGGAAGTTAATCCTTTTGCTCCTGTTGAAGAGGTTCCTTTTGAAAACATATTTGCTCCTGAACATCCATCAGACACATCCTTACCTGAGGAACACAGCACTGCTACTTCTGTTCATAACCATCAACCTCACGACCATCTCAGGAAATGGACCAGTGATCATCCAATCGACAACATCATAGGCAATCCCTCACGTCCAGTATCCACACGTAATCAACTAGCCACTGATGCACTATGGTGCTTCTTCAATTCAGTACTGTCTAAAGTCGAACCAAAAGATGCCAAAGAAGCAATGACTAAAGATTGCTGGTTCCAGGCTATGCAGGATGAAATCCATGAATTTGATCGACTTGAAGTATGGGAATTAGTGCCTCCTCCGGAGCGTGCAATGATCATTGCTTTAAAGTGGATCTTCAAAGTGAAGCTTGACGAGTATGGTGATGTCTTAAAGAACAAGGCACGGCTAGTTGCTAAAGGGTTTAGACAAGAAGAGGGCATTGATTTTGAAGAATCGTTTGCTCCGGTTGCTAGAATTGAAGCTATAAGAATCTTCCTAGCTAATGCGGCTAGTCGTAATATGATAGTCTACCAGATGGATGTCAAAACGGCATTCTTGAATGGTGACTTAAAGGAAGAAGTTTATGTGAGTCAACCTGAAGGATTCGTGGATGCTGAACACCCTACTCATGTTTACCGCTTGAAGAAGGCTCTTTATGGGCTAAAACAGGCGCCACGGGCATGGTACGATACATTGTCCAAGTTCCTCCTAGCAAACAAATTCTCCAAGGGTGTTGTTGATCCTACACTATTCACCAGGAAATCAAGAAACCATCTACTGCTAGTTCAGATATACGTAGATGATATCATCTTTGCTTCAACAGATCCTGGTGAATGTGATAGTTTTTCAAAGGAGATGAATTCCAAGTTCCAAATGTCCATGATGGGACAAATGTCATTCTTCTTAGGACTACAAGTTTCTCAAAGTCCCGGAGGCATATTCATCAATCAATCCAAATACGCCAACGAGATCCTGAAAAAGTTTGGATTCCATTCAAGTGAACCTGTTGACACTCCCATGGTTGATAGAACGAAGCTGGATGAAGATCCTTCAGGGATTCCAGTTGATATCACACAGTATCGAAGCATGATTGGATCTTTGATGTACATCACGGCTAGCAGACCAGATCTTCTGTTTGCTGTGTGCATGTGTGCTCGGTATCAATCCAGACCAACCAAGAAGCATGTTGAAGCAGTGAAAAGGATCTTCCGATATCTTCAAGGCACGGTTCATATGGGTCTCTGGTATCCTAAGGACACTGCAATGGAGTTAACGGCATACGCAGATGCTGATCATGCGGGATGTCAAGACACTCGTCGAAGTACTTCAGGAGGAGCTCAATTTTTAGGGGAAAAGTTGGTTAGTTGGTCTTCTAAGAAGCAGATGAGTACTTCCATATCATCTACTGAAGCTGAGTACATTGCTATGTCTGCATGTTGTGCACAAATCCTTTGGATGCGATCACAGCTTTCGGACTATGGATTCTCATACAACCAAATTCCCCTATATTGTGACAACAAAAGCGCCATTGCTCTCTGTTGTAACAATGTTCAGCACTCCAGGTCAAAACACATCGACATCAGGCATCACTTCATCAGGGAACAGGTGGAAAAAGGAATTGTGGAACTATACTTCGTGAGGACAGAGTTTCAGTTAGCTGATATATTCACCAAGGCCCTCCCAAGAGAAAGGTTTCAGTTTATTCTCCCACGCCTTGGCATGAAAAGCATGACTCCAGAAACCCTCAAGTGTCTTCAGGAAGAAAAGGAGGAGTAAAGGATTGTCTTCTTATATCCTTGTACATAGTTGTATATATCTTAAATCAAAAAGAAAAATACAAAAATATAAAACCTATAAAAACCATAAAAATCGAAAAATCAGAAAATACCAAAAATAGTTCTACCTAGGCATGTCTTCTGTTTATCGATAACATTTACGTATCTAGAAATGTCATTCAACAATGGCACGGATTCTTAAATGAAGCTCGAGCAGAAGTTATACTAATCAGTTAAAACATGTCTTAATGGCTTGCAGTTACTTCATACTGCAACCCGCACTGTACAATGGGGAAAGCATGTCGCCAAAAAGACAGCTGTTTCTCCAACCGGGTGATGTTCACCTGGGCATGGATTACTTTATATCCATGTTCTCCCGACTTGATGTACGTGTCAGTGCATCACTTCGTATATAAGAAGAGAAGTCTTCTTTTCATCAAGATTCTCTATCTTGTTTGATTCTTCAAGAGAGTCTTGATGTTACACAAGGTGGTAAATTGAACTAAATTTTCACAAATGTCCGTCGCTCAATTGAATGACTACAACTATGTTAATGGGAAACGGATCATCAATTGAGGGGGAGCATATGTGTTCAAATTTCCGACACCTTGCCACATTTGTGCAAACATCAGCAGTGACACTCTCTCGCTATTTCAAAGGGAGCATAGTATGCTTCAAAATCAGAATACATTTAAACCTGACCACATTTTCTCCCAAATTTTTCTAAATATATTTAAATCAATTGGGATCACAAATCTCAAAAGGTTTGAAATTTATGATCGGGGGAGAGAATGTGATTTAAATATGGAATCTGATAAAATGTGATGATTTGGAAGTTAATGTATGCTCTCCAGTATGTGCCAAACCATTTTGTATATCAAGGCACATATTGAGGGGGAGCAAAATGTTTTGGTAATAAACGCAAGCTCCTCCACATGTGCTAAAATCTTTCTTATATCAATGCACATATTGAGGGGGAGCAAATGGTTTTAACAAAACAAAGGATTTGGCATCTCATGTGGCCGTGACTCAGAATTAACCAATGAATTGACGATAGCTAAAGTCAGTAGTCGAAAGGACATGTCCTGGACGGGTAATAATTTCAAGCCAGTTTATCTGGTGATGTAAGCGTGTCTCGCAAAGGACGTGTCTAAGTAGAATGTACCGATTTCGAGCGACTTTCCTTTAATATGATCTGGACGGGTAATAATTTCAAGCTAGTTTACTAGTGATGTAAGCGTGTCTCGCGATGATCATATTCTTGGAAAATCAATCAATTCAAAAAGTGCGAGCTCTGCCTAACATGTGCAAATTTATAAAACAATCAACCGAGCACATGTTGAGGGGGAGCATTTGAAAAATATTAAACTCTCAAGTGTTTGCAAAAAAAATGTGTTTCAGAATCATGAACACTTTGAGAGATTTTTCAAGGATTTGGTTTTATGGCAATCGTGGAAGAATACCAAAGACCGACCACTTTAATTAATGCATGGAGTTATAAGGATGGTTAGGTTAGGCTTATGTTCCCACGATCCCGCCAGAGCCGGAGGGATCTACCCAGGGACAATCCACTAGTTAGTGTAGAAGTCCTTAGGTATGATTAAAAAAAAGGAGATAAGTGGATAAGGGAAAAGTGCCGACTGAGATGGAGCTAGTACTGGAACAAACCCAACAAGGTTCTAGTAATGAAGTCTCGGTAAGCACTGAAGGGGTTGAAGAATGAAAAAGAATTGTAAAGAGAAAGGGTGAAAAGAAATAGCCCTCCTTACAACTTAGGCAGAAACCGGGTCAATACATATGCTGTCAGAACCACTTAGTTGGTTGCTGGCATTGAAGACAAAGTATCATGGACCCAGTGATACGCTGCACAACCCTCCCTAGCCACTCAAGGTCCCTCAAAGGATTCTTGTTTCACTTGTCACGGAGATCAATACATTTCTATCATCTCTCTCACTCCGAGTTAGATGATATTGAAAAGGTGGCAGTCCTCTCCAGCCTCCGATCACCAAATCAAAACGCACAATTGAGTCTAGAGCCACGAGATGCATAATAAGATCTCATAGGGACACAAATTATTTCTACACTGGGTGTTCAACATTAAGGACACCAGTTGTAATCTTAAGAGTCCTACGCAGATCTTAGCAATCTGCCAGAACATTTATGAGAGAATTTACTTATGTAATTCTCAATGATTGAATGGAAATTCCTGCCAGGGTCAACATCAAGCACCCCTGAAAGCAGGTCACTTAGGTAATTCCTCGTGGATTACGCTTAGTGGTCGCGGCGGTTTCAACCGGTCTACAGTCGTGGAGTGATCTCCAGCGACTCACCTAATCGTTGATTTACTACGGTAAAATCTTAAAAAGCCCTCTGTGGGTTTTCGATTAGGAACGGTCTTGGTAAGGATTAGAGAGAGTCTTCACACTATGCTGTTGACGATCTCGAAGTCCAAACTTGTAAGTACCGGTCGAATTATTGCTAACTGTCGTATGCAGGAATTTCTGGCGGATGTTGCTGTGGAATGCTGTAGCTGGTTGCTGTTGTAGCTGGTTGCAGAAAAGATGCCAATCCATCACCACATGTTCACACTACATCATCATTGTTATTCAACAAAGTCATGATCAACCTAAAGACCTTCAACACGGCTTCTGCTAACTCTGATGCTGAAGATCATGACACCAACCAGTGTGAGCATGTCGGCGCGAAGATTATCACATCACAAGGAAACATACTGCTGAAAGATGACTTGAATACAAATGTTGGATGATAAAGTCGAAGAATACTCAAAGATCATCCAAGACAATCGATCAGTCATCAAATCATCACTGCTGAATGCACAAAGATACTAGAGTGTGAAGAATCAAAGACTACGAGCTATAAAGACAAGTTCAGAAGAAAGAATGCTAGAATTTGAATTATTATTTTCGGGGTGACCTCCCTTAGGGGGAGATTGTTAGGAATATAAATATTCAGATGAAGGCTCGGTCACCCCGAGCAACTAATTAGCACTTCTATAGCTCGTAGGCTTATCTATATTAGCTTAGTATTATTAGTATTAGTATTAGTCGTATCTATATTTGTGGAGTGGGTCGGGGCTTTCCCCACTGTCAGCTCGCTCCACAGTCCACTAGGGACATAATATGTAGTAGTATATATATCCCTTCCCACACATGGGAAGGGTTGGACCTTTTCACTTAATCTAATATTACTTGTGTTTCTCTCACTAAAAAGGCTCCCAATTCTCTCTAGAAATCTTCTCTTATTCGATCCATACAACCCTCAAACTAGAGATTCATGTATTGTGAATACACCTACAGTAACAAAGCGAATTAATTTTAAACGGTAAAACTATTCAACCCCCCTTCTAGTTTTCCACACATCTGTATCTTTGTATAACCATTTTTGTATAAACAGACGCAAATAAGATTAAAGAGATTAAGGTACAACATGATCCATTAGCAAAATATAAAAATAAATATCATTAAAAAACTAGATGTGTTCTTTCTTAACATTTTAGATATAGTTTGGCATATCCTTGATTAGGGCTGAGCTTCGGGCCAAAACCGACCCGACCCTACCCGTCCCGACCCAGCCCGAATACCGAACCGAATGGGACTCGGGTCGGTTCGGTTATACTCGGTTTAATTCGGTCAGTTTCGGGATAATGCACCAAGAACCGAATTTACAGGCCTGGGAAAATGCATTACAAGCCTGGAGGGAAAATGAAATAATGCATTACAGTAAGCAAAGTACAAGCCTGGGAAAATGCATAAAGTAGCAATTCGAATATTACAAATTAGGCTTGAAAGTCTCTCTTTTAGAGTTCAATGACAACAAATGCAAAGTACAAGTTTGATGATTTTGTTCGATGATAACAAATGTAGCATTACAGTTGCAATGGACTGACGTAGCACAAATTAAACTATAACAACCCCTCTTGAATCATGCTGCAACATTCTTCCCTTTTTGTTGGTCCAACCCGTCTTGAATTTCTAGAAAAAACTTAAGCAGTTAGGGACATTATTTTACATAAAGAAACAACCTGCTATCATAAAAAAAAAACTTAAGCAGTTAGGCTACGCGTAATGGTAAAGCCCCACCATGGGGCGTTTTGCGCCATGTGGCAGCCCAGTCAGCAAAGGGGCTTGAGGGTTTTAGGTGTGTAATGGTGGGTGGGACGTTTCGCGACACGTGTCACTCTTTTTTTTTTCTTTTTTTCTTTTTAATTCAACAAAACAATACATTTTTATAACAATACATAAAATTACTTAAAAATTTTATTAATAAAAAAAAAACATTAACTTGTTCTCACATACGATTTTAAGTCATATTCTACGTGCCAGAAACTACTTGGATTAAAATAAAAACAAAAGATTTCCACCATTTAAAAACACATCCCTTCTCCACCTACTACATTCACCATATCTCTCTCATTTTATTTCTGTATTCTTCTCTGTGTCTTCTTTCCAACATATCTTCTATTTTCTTTCTCAGACACACAGTCTTCTTTCTCTCACACACAGTCTTCTTCAGCTAGAAAGGGCAACAAACGGTAAAAAATAATTGTTGGAAAACAACCCATTAAATAGCAACGTTCATAATTTTCTTGGAACAAAGCATGGGCAAGGCGTGACTGTGGTAGCGCTCCAGCATTTTTTTTGGATTTTGGCGTCCCATAGCGCCCATATGTAGTGGGGTGGGGCGCGAAACGGGCGTGAAACGGGCAAAAAATGGGTGCAAAACGCCCCATTACATATAGCCTTAGGGACTGACTTAGCTAATGATTGAGAAATCGACACATCCAACACATTTATATCAAATCATTCCTCAGCCCTACATTTACACAACTATAAGTGCTGAGCCCTACATTTATATCAAATCATTGCTATGTACATGGTTAATCAAACTATCAAAGTGCTACTGGCCTACTGCTATCTACATTTACACAACTATAAGTAAAACAAATACAACTATAATTAAATCATGTACAACACTTACTTCCATTGCATTGTTTTGTTGCGATGAGAATGATTCATATGTAGGTACAAAAGATGAGATTGATTCATATGTGGTGTTTTTGAGATGAGATTGATCCATTTAATTAGGGTTCATAAGAGAGTATAAGACAATCAGTGTGTTTTGTTAGGTGTGTTCTTCGGTGTGTTTTTGAGATAAGGGTATGAGAGTGAGACTGTTAAAGAGAGGGGCGCGTTTTTTTTTATCAAACCTAATATTCATTCGGGTTGTCGGGTTCTTTCGGGTTTAATTCGGTTTTTATACCGACCCGACCCGATAACGACATATACTAACTTGTGCAACCGAGAACCGACCCGAATCCTATCGGTTCGGTATCGGGCCACTTAGGTTCGGTCGGTTTTTCGGGCTTTTTCGGTTTCGGTCGGTTTTGTTCAGCCCTATCCTTGATCCAGTTAATGGTTCTTTCGTATAAAACCTAAGGGTTCTTTCCTCGTTAGACGTAGACCGTATGCAATGTGTGAATTCATTATCGTATGTATAGTAAATTTGCCACAAAAGATAAATACTAGCATAGTCATCATAAACATCTCAGCATATTTCTTTTGGTTATTCTTGGTGTATATTAACTGATTTTAAAGGCCATGCACATATATAACAAAAGAAAACTCATAAAACGCTCCAATTAATAACAATAAGTTAGTTTTAAAAATGGTACCTCGCATATGGTATGACACGACAATGAGGGCTACTTTGCCACCCAATCCCTAGATATTCTAAATAGTTAAGGTATTCGAAACAACGGTTCATTGGACTAAGTAAACTCCTCTCCTACATTGGAATTTTTGAACCACACAAAAACGACACACGCATGGGTGGATCGAACCCATGCACCCTTGTGATGCTTTGCCAATCAAACCGCGGGAGAACTTCTTTATCTCCAACATTTTCTCTCACCTTAAAAGAAAATTGTAGTTTTCAAAATCAAAACATAAATACATCTTATTAACTTAATACTCAAACCTCAAACTACTTTGTTCATAGGACCGGTTGCATTACCAAAAAAAAACAATAACACAACATCAAGTCCTGTTGATTTAAATGCACTGTCACATAATACGAACTTGACACTAAACAAAAAAATCATCTAAAATTATGGATTTAGTTGAATAAGACATTTTCCAGTTCTAATAAAGTTAAAATAGAGAATAAATAAGGAAAAAACATAGACATGTGAATTATAAGTTATTTGAGTGAAGTAGAAACAACACAGCTTACTTATATTACATGACATACAGACAAATTAACTTAATGATATATAAACTGTTCGACATGACCTACGCAAAAATCTTTGTAGCATATTAGTTCAGCATATTCGGCTATCTAAATGAAAATATATGTTCTATGTGACATATGAACTTTTCATACGTAAATCACTTACGATTTTCAAGAAATTTTGGTTCATATATGTGCGCTTCAAAGCATAAGTGGTGAATTTCGATAATGAATTTCTTGTTTAGCAATGGATGATTTGTGATTAGAGCTTAGGCTTGATTCTGGTTTTCTTGTTAGATTGGAGATATGAATACATATGTGATTGTGTCAAACTGAACATCATTAGTGGAAAATGAATGTCGAATGGTTTCGTAAAAAGCTGCCGAAAAATGATGCCGAATGATTTCCTCAAAAACTGCTTGTTTCCTTTTTTTTTTTTTTGAAAGGTGAATTTCTTTTTAAAACTTCGTGTCGCGATTCAACAGCGGAAGGTCTAGCTTACGTTGTCTTAACTGGGCCCGCGCTAGAGAGCTCCCTCGAAGTGGAAAGCTTTAACCAAATACCCGATGGGGGGAAAACCCCCTACTAATCCGCCCGAAGGCACGACGATTAATAGGAGTAAACCCTGCCCCCTCAGACTTGACCTGAGTATACCCAAGCCAAGCCCTCATAGAGGGACTTCCTAGTATCTCAAAGTTGACACTAGTGGGGTTTGAACTTGGGACCTAAAGGTTACCAAGCCAAGTTCTTACCACTAGACCAACTCATCATTGATAACTGCTTGTTTCCTTCAGTTTTGATTTGGCTTAGGTTGTATTGTTGAGTCATCATCAGTGAAGTGGAGTTAATGACTTGAATGGGCATGATTATGTGGATTTGTTTCCACCATGCAGGACAATTATTATTGTCTACAAGCGGGGTATCGCGTATTGCAGCAGTGGGTAACTTGTGATTATAATTTATGGCAATTATGTATTCTGATTGTACTTTTCTTGTGACAAACTGACAATAATGTTTTTTAGCAATGTTTTTTTTATTGTTCTAAAGGAATATTTAGTTGTATCTTTATCTTTACTTTATATAAAGAAAGTAACAACTGTAAAATTAGTGATCTACAACCACTCTTTATTCCTTCTAAAATTATACTTTACATCTATATACTTCCTTATATGACTACCTATAAGTTTAAATTTTAACCCAATAAACGATATGTTAAAATTATGGTGTCATTATTTGAGTTTAAAGTTACGAGACTTATAGTGTGTATTTCTGTTTAAGTTTCAGGTAGAGGGTACTTGGTGGCTTTTATGGAACTTGAGGGACTTGCTTACAATATGAAAATGATTCCAGGCTATAAAAAGAAAAAAGACAGAGTCTCATAACAAACTCTCACTCACCATAATTTTATATCTCTCTCGTTTCTTTATCAAAAATTATAAAGCTACTATTCATCCTCTCTCAAATCATTCATTATGTTGTTAATGTTTGGAATAGAACTATCACTAATTAGGTGATAGATCCACAATAGATTAGTTGTAGTGGATTTGTTTGTTTGTTTGGTTGTTTGGTTATTTTTTATTAAGACTAGTTTTGCGTTCTTGTTGTTGAACTAAGATTCAACAAATGTTTTAGTAAAAGATCTTGTTTTTCTACATAGTATTAGAGCAACTTTAATCGATCTTCCTCTGAATCGAATTTTTGAAAAAATTAGGGAGTCGTAAAATTTGGGGGGTTTTGGTTTTTAAAGGTTTCTTGATCAATTAATTTGTGTTACTTGACAGATCTAGTGTTGTTTTCATCAGATTCAAAGTTTTAAAGAAAATGCCCAATTTTTAAAAATTAGGGTTTTGTTAAATTTAAGGCTTTTGCTTTTTTAGGCCTTTGTTTGTCGATTAATTTGTGTTAATCAATAAATCGTTGGTGGATTTGCTCGATTTGGAAGTTTGGGTGAAAACGCCTAATTTCTCAAAATTAGGGTTTTCAAGATCTGGTATAATCTTTGATTACCGGGTTGTAAGGTTCATGTTTCCGTTGTTTGTAAATATGAGTTCAGTTATGTAAGTCTTCTTATCCTAAGTAAAGGTGTCAATTTGTGCCCAAAATGAAAAAAATTGGTTAATTTTGGCTAATTTGTAAAAGATTTGGGCTATCCCTCCTTTTTTTTGAAATGGGCACATTTAGCCATTGAAAAGTTAAATTTGCACAACGGACACATATTTTCTCTCAATTAAAGAACATTATAATCGTTTTTGAATAAAAACTTCTATATATAATATATTTAATTTTTTAAATATAAATGAGGTATTACGTTTAAGGAATTTATTTCGTCATTTTCGGTCTTCTATAAAGCGATTTGTATAATATGTGCCAATTTAACCCGTGCCCGTTAAGCCCGTGTCCGTTCTAGCCCGTACCCGCTCGTTTCGCCCGTTTTGCCACCTCTAGTTCTAAGTAACAAGATTGGTAACCTTGTTACATTTAAGTATTAGTTTGATCATTAATTGTTCTTGAATCAGTCAGCTCTTGACCTACTACTTTACTGCCAAGGAATCCTAAGAACTAACTATTGGTTGATTATGCTTATTTTTGGTTTTTTTTTTTATCTGTTTGCTATTTTTGCGTATTTTTATTGTCAATATGGGTGATTATAGTTATGATGATGAATTTCAGCATTACGAGAATTATGAAAGAAATGAAACCGATGATGATTCTGATATTAATAATGTTACCCAGATTAGTAGATTGGATTTGAGTAGTCCTTTGCATTTGCATCCTATTGATTCTAGCACTATGATTGTTGTTTTTATGAAATTAAAGGAAATGAAAATTATTTTGTGTGTGGTTTTGTGCTATGTTACTTGCTTTAGAAGGAAAAAATAAAATTGAAATTATTGTTGGCACTTATAGAAGGTCTAATACTGATGAGGTTCTTGGCCAACAATGGGATAGATGTAATGTTGTTGCTTTGGGTTGGATTTTAAATTCTATTTCTAAGGCATTGTTTGGCAAGAACTTAAGGAAATGATGCGCATATTGTAAACACAAGAATTTTTACAAGTAAGACATAGGGGATTGATCGTTCTCTAGGGGAATAGTGTTGTGAAGGCCGAAGTGTATGATGAAATAGGTCTAGAGGTGTAGGATGATTCTTTTTGTATTTTTATAATTTTTTGAAAACAAAATAAAATATCTCGGGGTTTTGAAGAGTGGGTTTTTGAACTAATAATTTAACTAATTAAAACTAATAAAACGGAAAATAAATTGTGGTAACTCTTATGATAGGTAAAGGTGTTTACTTAGATTATCCTTACTCTATAGTTATCTCTTATTCATTAGTCAAATTGTCACGTCATTGTTTTAATTGGCGCGTTGTATACCTTAATATTGGTCATAGGGAGGTGCCAAATGCCCTAACTTTATGAACGTATAAGTCTTCTTTTAAGAATCCTAAGGTCATTAAAACTCTTACTATCAACAAGCCGCAATTCATACAATAAATACAACGAGAAAAACTACTAGTGCACTCTAGTGTTGTGTTTAGTCGGATGTACAAGCTAATACATGTAAGAATGAAGCCAGTTTTTCTAATCCTAACGCGAGGTAACCAATCAAACATGAGACGACAATCATAATTAATAACAATGTTTCATTCAAATCAAAGTAAAAACTAAGTAATTTAGCCGAGCATGTTAAAGAGAAGAGAAGAAAAACATATAATCAAACAACACATAGACATATTAAATGATTAAAGTGAAATCACTTATCTTCAATGAAACATATGTTCGGTGGCTGGAAAAAGCCTTACAATACCTCTGAAATTCGTTCTAGGGTTTACCTCTCCAAGATATTACACGAATAATGGAAAACATATGAAAATATATAAAGTATTACTTTTGTGACGGCGTCACTTTATGGTTGTGATGCCGTCAGCCCGCCGTCATTAGGGTTTCGTCTGTAGCTATGTCGCCTTTGTGACACCGTCATGTTGTGATGTGTCACGCCGTCAGCTACTCTCTCTTTGGTGGTGACGCCATCAGCTCTCAAGCCTTGTAATTCATCTAAACCGTCACTTGTAAAATTTGCATCAAATCATCATGTTGAAATGCAAGTGACGGCGTCACGTTGTAGCTATTGACGCTGTCAGGACCCCTTTTCCTGACGAATTCGTGACTTGGTCGTTTTATTCGTTTCTTTGTCCAAAATAGCCAAAAACATGTCGATTTCCAGCTTTCGCGTCCCATGTACCTAAAATGTGTAAAGAAACGATTTAGGGTAATAATGATCAAATATATACGAGTTTAGAGACTAAATGACCTCCTTGACGCGAGATTTGTAAGACCTCGAAACGAAGTTTTACAATCCTCCAGGCAGTGTACCTGATCGCTGTAGTGTAGTATAGGTAAATCCGGGGGAATAGTGTCGTTAGGTTAAGATGTATGACGAGATAGGTCTAGATGTGAGGGATGATTCTTTTTGTATTTTTTATTATTTTATGAAAGCAGTAAAAATCTCGGGTTTTAGAAGAATGAGCGGAATTAGTTGCTAGTCAACTAACCCAAAACTAATAATTCAATTAAAAATAAACTAATTAAAAGGAGAAAATACAATTGGTGACTTTTTATGATAGAGAAAGGTTTATTTACTTTGATTTAATTACTCCCTAGTTATCTCTTATTGATCTGTCGAATTATCACGTCCTGGTTTTAGTTGAAGTGTTGTATTCCTTAATATCAGTCGTGGGGAGGTGCCGAATTCCCCAACTCTATGAATCTTATACTCCCCTAAAAACCTTAAAGTCTATTAAGTTTTATATGATTTACAAGCCGCAATTCACGCAATAAATACAATGAGAAAAACCAATAGTGCACTCTACGGTTAAGTTTCTATGACGTTCAATCCATTTACATATAAGAGGTCGGCCAGTTTTCCTAGCCTAATGCGAAACAATCAACTAAACAATAGACGACAAATCAATATTCAATAACAATGTTTCACTAGATCTAAGCAAACACAAGTAAATTTAAGCTAGCATGAATAGATAAAAGAAAAGATAAACAAGTAATCAAACAACACATAGACATATTGAATGATTAAACGAGTAACTTATCTTCAATGAAACATAAGTTTTAAGGGTTGAGAAACCCTTACAAAGCTGCTAAAATTTGTCCTTAAACCCTAATCCAAGATGTACCCAAAGATGTCACTCCCTATATATATATAAAGAAGAAGAAAAAAAAAAAGAAAAAGGAAAAAAATGATAAAAAAAAAAGTAAAAAAAACTAATTCAAAATACAAAACTAATTCTTAGAAAACACTATATATAAAAACTAATTCTTAGAAAACACTTAAGATATAAAAACTAATTGTAAACACTATATATAAAAACTAATTCCTAGAAAACACTTAAGATATAATGCTTGCAAAATAAATGTCTACAGATTCATGAAAATTTACAATTCTGAAAATTTGCAAAAATTAAGTTCCAACAGAAAAATAAAATTCTGGAAAACTGTGCTGCTACAGTGCCTGACGTCATCAGGTTATAGACCCTGACGCCGTCAGGTATGACCTGACAGTATTTTTGCATTTTGTTTCTGGAAAATTTATGGAAAAATCTTATTAATAAAACATGAAAAACTACAGAACATTCATTGTGACTCGATACAAGCATTTGACTCTAATAAACACACAAATATATATGCTAATCAATAATTGTTATTTTGCATGTTTGAATTCGTTCTTGTAAACCAATGTGATCTTCCTTACACTTATCATTTTGTAAAGTACCTTTATATGTGATTAAGACGAGGTTAAAAACAAGGTAAAGCATTTTCACAAATTTATTCGAAACATGAACGATAAACAATTATGATGGAGCATATATATGAAATCAAACAAAATAAAAACAAACAATCAAACAAGAAAACATGGGTTGCCTCTCAAGAAGCGCTTTTCTTTATTAACGAGTCTTGTAGCTAGACTTAAAGTCATGACCTATTACCCTATGTGAGTAAGTTCCTCATTGATGACATCTTTTGGATCAAACTTTCCTTTTAGTTTCCTATTAGTATGTTTTGTTCGGTATGACTTTTCAAACTTTTCTCCATCAGGATCATATATGGTCATCTTAATGTGCCATGATCCATCGCCTTCTTTTGGTGGCCTATTCCAATTCCACTTATGTTCTGAATTCTCACTCTTCCACTTATTCATTCCTAAGTTAATTGGCAAGGCTCCTAGAAATTCAATCATCTTCCTAAAAACTAAAGGATCCTCAAATGGGTCCACCTAGGTATCCCTAGCCAAAAGTTGTTCTATAGAGTGTGTTTTGTTCACGAATTCCTCTTCTAAATAGAATGGGCGTTGAGGTCCAATGAAATCTCCATTAACCCAAGGGCCATACCTTGATTGTTTCCTATCCATAGCTACCCAATGAGGTATTTGTTTCTCATCATTGTCATAAGCATGTTTCTTGACATCATAGACTGTCCTAGTATCACCTTCCCCTACTGCTATCTTAGACATCTTACAATCAATCATAGCACTAGCGGTAGCTAAGAATCCCCTTCCTACTAACAATGGGCATGTAGTATCACTAACCATATCAAGGACATGAAAATCCGCCAAAATAGTTAATTTCCCTATATGTACTAACATGTCCTTCATTATCCCAACCGGATAAGCAACACTTCCATCCGCTAAACCAATTATCACTTCCGTTTCTTCTAACCTTCCTAAGTTGAGAATGTTGTAAAGGGACAACGGAAGTAAGTTAATGCTTGATCCCAGATCCGCTAATGTATCAAAAGCTTCGGAATTCCCTATCCTACAAGGTAGAACAAATATACTCGGATCATCTAACTTCTTGGGCAACTTGTTTTGAACAAAAGCGGTCCCATTCTTACCCAACTCAAGTGTCTCCTTAATTTTTTTTCCAAAAGGGCATTGTAGTAAGGAATATTTGTTAAAATATCAAGAACCGGACGTTCAAGATAAAGATATTTGAATTCATCGTCAATGGTTGAGTTAGGTTCTTGTTTAGGTGGTGTTTCAATCACTTGGTTGACCGACACATTAGTTAGTGTATTATCTTTTTGGTCATTTTGAAAGATTTGAGTTTGTTTGAAACATGTGTTTATTGTATTGACCGAGTAAAATTGAGGATGAGAACTAGGAGACGAAACCGATGAGATGGAGTTAACATTTACCTTCGGGTTCTTGACGGTGTCACTTAGGAGTGTTCCCATGACTCGATCATTGAAAACCTTTAACATGTTGTTGTTTGAACTTGGCTTCAAACTTGGTCAAACGAGCTTCTTGAGATGACATAAAATTGGATACTAACCCTTCAAGATTATTGGAATTGTTGGAAGGATTATTGTTGAAGGTATGGTTTGAGGATGAACCGTTTGATTGAAAACGATTAGGTGGATTTGAAGAATTGTTTTGTGATGAGTTTTGGTTTTGTTTCCACCTAAAGTTTGGATGATTCTTCCAAGATGGGTTGTATGAATCACCATAAGTGTTTTGCTTGGGTTTGAAAGTGAACCACTTATCTCCCGCTCCGTCGGTACGCGAGGATGCATAATCCGCAAAAGCTTGTTCGGGGAGTTCCATGCAATCACGAGTGTCTTGGGGACCACTACATAATCGTGGAGTTTGAGATAACTCCATGGATCGTTTTGAGCACTAGGAATAACAATAACAATGACAACAATATGCAACGGAATAAACAAAACATTAATTGCTATTTTAACAAGGTTTCTTCGTCACCATCTTCATAATAATACAATTACAAACACGATAAGGCCCAATTCTACTTGATCAAGTGTAGAACGGTTACTAATCTAAGAGGAATCATAAGATCCTTGAGTCTTTAACAAAACACTAACCCTAGGCGTTTACTATAACCTACACGCCTAGGTTACACACACACACCTTTGGTGTTTACATCTTGTCTAGACTCAATAAAAACCACGCCCCTTATATCTCTTTATATAATAGAGACATCTAGGGTTTACATAATACAATAAGGAAACTAAATATTCTTCTAAGAATCTTCTAAATCCTCCATCTTTTTGTAGTTTCCCTTCTTGTTGTTTTAAGTCCTTCATGTTTCATTCTTCATGTTCTGTATCATCAAATCTATAAAACCCAACAATCTTCCCCTATTTGATGATGACAAAACAAGCACGTTCTTGTACGAACTTCCCTAGACGAGGTAAAGAAGTTGAGATAATTAAATCTCACCATGAATGAAACAATCTTGTCTTCCCTTTAATCCATGCCATATCACCACAACATTTATATCTTCCCATTTTTGTTATAATCAAATAGGGAATATATGCAAATATGATCATGACCACCACAAACCAATATCACAAATCCTAATCCAAGTTTTTCAATGTTTCAAATTGCCCTCCATGACTCATATATAAGAAAAATGAATCCAAAATAGTAGAAACTCCAACTAGCAGTAGTAATAATGATCAACAGTAGTAAGAATCAAAAACTTCCCCTCGAGTGGTGCATGAATATCCAATTATTAAACACATCATAAGAATAAGCTTCCCCTGAAACCAAGGTGTTTATCATCTTCATGATTCTTCAAATCTGTAGGCTCCTTGTAATGATCACTAATGAAGAAAACTTGATATACCAAACTTGAAACCAAAGTAAAATATCCCAAACTCGTTACTTAAGCTTGCACTATTATTAATTGAAAACGGTATAGAGAGTTGTGGTGTATCAAATCTCTAAACATCTTGAATTTATCCACATCGACTTCATCGTGTGACACTGAGTACTACAATCTATATCCTTTAAGTGATAGTTAACTAGGTCTTCGTCCATCCACCCCTTGACCTATGAAAACTAGATAAACCAAGTCCCAATCATAAACCATATATAAACAAGCAAGTCACCAATCAATAGCTAGGAATATTGATGATGAAATAAGTAAACTCCTTCGTGAAACTTCACTTCGATCTCAAATAAGAGATAAACAATTTTTCTTCGTAACCAATTAACCAATAAATCAGAAACGAGCTATAACAACCGCGAATTTTCCAGATCCTTACTCAACCTTAAGCTCGAGATGATATGTTTATTTAGTTTATGTGTTCACTATTATGTGTGTTTGTGAGATAGACCACACAACGCGAGTCGGCACAAATAAACCTAATAACACGTAAAGTATTGGTTTTTATGAGATAACACGAACATAGACGTATTTATAGTCAATTTTAACGGAAAAACAATTTTAAAAATATTGGCGCAACTTAGAAAGTCATACGAGCATTTTTAGTACACTAAACGAGCCCGAGAACACTTTTATTGGAAGTTTAACAAATTTTGGTTTAGGTCCTTGTGGGTAAATAGAGTTTGCATCACTAGTCCCAAAGGGTTATATAAACCCACTCTTTCTCATTTTAGGGTTGTCTCTCCCATTTTTCACTTATAGCTGCCCCCTCCTTCTCTCCCAACCTCCGGCCACCACTGTAGTGCCACCACCGCCACCATTGACACCACACCAACAACACCAAACCCTCCCTCGTAACCTCCTTAGCCCTTGTACCACCCACACGCGCCCCAAAACCCCCACCACCAACATATACGCGCCACCACCACTTCCTTTTGTTGAAGATTCGTGTAGATCCGGAAGAGAAAAGGTAGGACACACCGTCTTCACCCTCGTATGATACGGTGTGGGTTCAAACTCGTACATAACGAGTGGTTTTATTTAATCCGAGTGGGTTTAGGTTCGAAATAAAAGGGGTAATCATTTTTAAACAAGCTAAAAAGTGTTAATATAGGTTTGGTATCATCATGGTAGTCTTGTCTTTGTGTTTGGTTTTGGTTTGAGTCGAGTGGTCGTGGTAACGAGACCGGAATAAGCTCGTTGAGCTTATTCCGAGCTTAAAGTTGTGTTTGGTTTAGCTTATTGTTATTATTGTTTGGTCTGAAGGGTTGGTAACACTAGGTGGTGTCGCGGTCGAGTTTTGGATTTAGTCCGGTTTACACTAGCTTGATTAGATTAGTTTAAAATTTTTGTAGTGGTTGTGTTGAGTTTGGATTTGGCCGAGACCCCCATGGGTCCGTTTGGTTTGACTGCTGCCGTACCATGGTTCGAAGCCAAGACCATTGTGGTCTCGGCATAATGAGGATAATATTGTTGTTGTTGTTGAGATTGAGTATTGGGTTGGGATTGAGGCCGTGAGGACCTAAAGGTCCGTTTAGTTTGTCTGTGGTGTACCGAGGCTCGAAGCCAAGACCGTAATGGTCTCGGCATGGTGATATCTCTTTTGTTGTTGTTGTTATGGATGTGGGACTTGAAACTTGGATGTTGGATTTGGTTTAATTAGTTATCGAGCCGTAGGTTTAGGGCCGATAACTATATCGTTGATGTTGGGAATTAAATGTTCTGAAGATTAGTATTGGGAATTACATGTTCACAAGATCAGTTCTACTCAAAGAAATATACTAAGTATCATTCTACTGCTAGTGTAAACCATTCTACTGCTAGTGTTAGAGATTCTGCTACCGCAAGAATTCTACTGCTAGAGTATCAAGATTCTATTGCTGAAGAGATAACTGTACACGTATTCTACTGCTGATCAGATATGTATGCAAAGACATTTGTGTATAAAAGTCAAGGATATACGGTAGATAATATCTCTTATCATGTGCTCAGTCAACAAGTTGTAAACACAGATACATGTTGTATCTTAATGACTGACACACTCAAGCATGTGTTCGATTAGACTTGACAATATTGTAAAGATCTCTCTTGGACTATAAATGAGAGATCTTAGCTTAAGTGTGTGTAAGTGACAAAAAATGAGTGTTTAATTAATATTTCTCAAGAACAAACACAAAAATATCATAAGACATAGAAACATAAGATTCAAGGTTTTTGTAACCCTAGTGATAGTGAAGATCACTCGTATTATTTTGAATAATATTGAATCGTTTTGTGATAAACTTTCTGTGCTCATTGTTCAATAACAAACACAACTATTCCATTTCCATAACCAAATAAACCTTCTAAGTGTGGTTAAGTAGATTCCGCATACTTAATCATATTAACTCAAGATATCATATACACAAGTTATAAAGGACTAACACCCTTCAAGTGTATCGATTCCTCTCAATTGGTATCAGAGACAGGCTGATATCTTTGATTTAGAAGAAGAAGAAGAAATGGATGTGGAGAATACTCAGGCTACAAATATAGCTGCAAAGTTGCCCAAGATCAAACAGAATGAGTTTGAGTTATGGAGGTTAAGGATTGAGCAATACTTTATGGTTCAAGATTATGCTCTTTGGGATATCATTCTGTATGGTGATTCTTTTTCACTAGGTTATTCAGATTTCATTCTTGAAGGCAAAACAATTCGGAAAAGGAATACTGGACCAACTTCCAATGAAGAAAGGATACAGAAGAGGAATGATCAAAAAGCAAGGAATTTGTTGCTTATGACCATTCCAGGTGAACAAATGCTATCTTTTAGCAAGTATCCTGATGCAAAAACTCTTTTTGAAGAGATTTGTGCATGGTTTGGTGGTAATGAAACTACCAAGAAAACACAGAAGACATTGCTGAAACAACAATTTGAAAACTTCAGTTCAAATAGCAATGAAACTCTTGATAAGCTATTCTCAAGATTGCACAAGCTTGTCAGTCAGTTAGCTGTGTTGGGTGTTGAGATAGCCAAGGAAGATCTCAACATGAAGTTCTTAAGAAGCCTATCTGATGACTTCCACACTCATGTTGTTTTCTGGATGAATAAACCAGACATTGAAACCATGAAACTCAATGATTTGTACAACAATTTTAAAATTGTTGAACAAAGTCTAAAGAAGTCTGGAAACTATAGTACTAGTTCTGGGAATGTGGCACTCTTGTCATCTCCTTGTATTAGTAAGTCAGAAGAGGTAGATAAAGATGAAAGTGTTTCTACTGCTAACTATGGTGGTCCTACTACTAGTTCACAAAAGAATGCTGTTGAACTTGGAGATCCATCATTCTATGTATTCATGTCTAGTCAAACTAGTGGTTCACCTTTAACTCATGAAGACCTTGATCAGGTGGATGATGATGATTTAGAAGAGATGGATATCAAGTGGCAGGTTGCTTTACTTAGCATGAGGGGTAAGAAGTTCTGGCAGAGAACTGGTAAGCAGATTACCATTAATGGTAATGAAACTGCTGGGTTTGATAAGAAGAAAGTAGAGTGTTTCAACTATCACAGGTTAGGACACTTTGCTAGAGAATGTAGAAACCCAAGAAAGCAGGATAATAGGAGCACATGGTATAAGCAAGAGAAGAAGAATGAAGTCACAGTGGAAGATCCAAGGGCTATGCTAGCCATTGATGGTGTTAGCTATGATTGGAGCTTCATGGCTGATGAGGAGGAAGCACCAAGAGAAGCTGCAATGGTAGCCACTGAGACTGCACTAATGGCCTTTTCTGATTCAGAGGTAAATTCTATAATCAAGTGTTCTGAATCTTGTTTTGCTCTTAAAGCTTATGAAGACCTTAAAAAGAGATTTGATGATCAACTAGAAAAGCTATATAACTCTATGGCCAACTTAGCTAATCACAAAAGAGGTATAGCTATTCTTGAAAAACAAACCTTGCATTTTCAAGGAAATGAATCTAGGTTTAGTGATGACATGACTGCTCTAAAAAGGAACATAGAGTTCAAAGATGAGTGTATTACTGTGCTGAATGAATCTCTAGCAGAGCACAAAAAGAAATGTGAAAATGTTAAGATCATAGTAGATACTCTAGATAATGCCTCAGTAAGAATCAATAGACTTTGGGAAGCTCAAATTATTAATAAAGCTAAGTCTGGTATAGGTTATAAATCTGTTCCTCCACCATACAGAGGTGTTCCTTCACCTCTAGGTATTGACCTAGCACACACAGGTTTTGCTGAGTTTCAAGAACCAAAAATGGAATATGGTTCTATGTCTACTGAGAACACTAAGGTAGAAGAAGTAAGTGAGAGTTTAAGTAAAACTTCACTTCCTGGGGACAAGGTGTCCTCTGTTAGCAAATCAGATGCTATAGTCGTTGAGGACTGTACAACTGATAGTGATGAAGAAGATCAGGTTATGTCTAAACCTGAAGTGGTTAAGAAAGCAGGAACAAGTGTTCCCAAGATAGTCAAACAAAATACTAATAGGCCTAAAATCAACATTAAACATATTAGGCAACCAGTTAGATATTGTGAACAATACAGAACCACAAACAAGCCTAAAGGCAACCAAAGGAATTGGAATGGCCTTAAGTCTCACCAACTAGGTGATGACTTTGACTTTTATAACAAAGCTTGTTTTGTATGTGGAGAATTTGACCATCTTGCAGCTTTCTGCAACCAAAGGGTATCTGGGTATTTCAAAACTAGGGTGAATCTAAACAGGCAAACACCTAAAAGTCACTCTAATTACACAAGAACAACCCTCAGAGCAGTTTCATCAAAGTCTGGACCAAAAGCAGTTTCTACTGCTAGACCAAAAGATTCTACTTCTAGACAAGCAGTTTCTACTGCCAGACGTTTTTACTCTGTTTACCCTAAACCAGCAGTACAAAGTGCAAAAACAACTTTCAATCATGCACAAACAACTGCTAAGAGACCTTTTCCAACAAAAGCAGTTTCACTAAAACAAATTTGGAAACCAAAGGGTTCTACTGCTAGGGAAAAGAAGGCCAACGCTGTTAAGGCCTCAGCATGTTGGATTTGGAAACCTCTCAAATCCAATGGTGCATCAACTGTTCTGAAGAGATTTAATTACATTGATGCACATGGCAAATCCAAGTCAGTAATGGCTTGGGTTCCCCAAGGAAACTAATTTCCTTATTTGTGTGCAGGAACATTCACCAACAGATCATGAAGATCAAGGTTATTCAGATAGTGGGTGTTCAAGGCACATGACAGGCAACAAGTCCTATCTTTCAGATTTTCAAACATTAGATGGAGGCTATGTTACTTTTGGAGGTGGTATCGGTGGCAAGATTACTGGTAAAGGTACTCTTAAAACTGGTAAATTAGATTTTGAAGATGTGTACTATGTACAAGAGCTAAAGTATAATCTTTTTAGTGTCTCACAAATGTGTGACAAAAAGAACAAAGTTCTTTTTACTGATACTGAATGTCTTGTACTTTCTTCTGATTTTAAGATGCCTGATGAAAGTCAAGTACTTCTTAAAATTCCAAGAAGGGCAACATGTACAGTATTCGTATGAAGAAGATTGTTCCTAAAGAGGCACTTACTTGTCTAGTTGCAAAGGCCACATTGGATGAATCTATGAAATGGCATAGGAGGCTTGGTCACATTAGCTTCAAAACCATAAATAAGATTGTTAAGAATGGTTTGGTAAGAGGTTTACCTCAAAAACGATTTGAAAATGACCAAACATGCATTGCTTGTCTTAAAGGCAAACAACACAAAGCCACTTGTAAGCCCAAAATTTTTAACTCTATTGATCAATCATTGTTTATGCTTCATATGGATTTATTTGGACCTACTTCTGTTAGTAGCCTAAAGCATAAAAGATATTGTCTAGTTGTTACTGATGACTATAGTAGATTTACATGGGTTTTCTTTTTAGGTTCTAAGGATGAGACTATAGTAGATCAAGGGTCTGACTAAGAAGTGTTTGAAAGATCTTCACAATCCTCATTTAATTCAGAAAACATGTTGATTAAGGGAAATCCCATGTTTAGGGGAGGATTGTTGGGAATTAAATGTGTCACACCCCCAAAATCTGTGTTTACAGCGGAATGGAATTCCAGGGGCGTGATGTTCTCGGTCACAAAGTACAAGGAAATAAAGAACGAACTCTAAGTGAGTCGTTTAAAAACAAGCGTTTGATTTAAAGTTAAGTTTTACAAAACATATTAATCAGAGTTCACCATCAAAATGTAAGATTTAAATACATGATCAAACGCTAAATAATGCAGAAAAATCTCCATCATGATGTGCATCCAAAATGTAACTCGAAAGTGCTCCATACAAAGAGGTGTATCATCACCTAATTACCTGAGAATACACGCTAAAAGGGTCAACAATAATGTTGGTGAGTTCATAGGTTTAAGTAAATAGGTAAAGTGCGGACCACAAGATTTCAGAAGCATGACAATCACAATAATATAACGTCATAGCCAAAAATATATTTATACGGTGCTCTAAGCTCATGACCCCGAAGCTCGATGAATTGGTATGCAATTAAGCACAATAATAAATGCCCCAAATAAGTGTTTGCCAGACACTCGGAAATAATCCGAATGATATGCGTCCGTTTACCCAGTTGGCGCGACCAACCCGGACGGGGTGTCAACCCAAATAGATCTATTCATAACATCCGCGCTTACAAGCAATTAACGGTCCATGATACGTAGGGGACTTTAATGGCAATGTGGTAATTTAGGCAAAGTAACAGTTTTAGTACTTGTGTCCGTATGTAAAACAAGCAGTGTATTCCCACCCCGAGAGTTTAGAAATCATGTATAAACAATGTAAAAGTCAGGGCTATGAAACTCACCTGATGCAAAGCAACAATGTCAATAGTGATTATGCTGGAATGAGGTTCGGTCTCTAACCGCAACCTAATATGAATGATATGAACTAATGTAAGCAATGATATAATGTTGCACATGCAAATACGTATGTTATCGATACCACTCGTTAGTTTTGAAAATAACGTTTATCGTCAAAAAATACATTTTTGACGTCTCGTTAAGTTATAAACTACTTTTCGTATAAATATGTTGAAACGATACTCCACGATCCTCGTTTGGTGTTCTATCGGTAAATATAATGTTTTCGTCGCAAAAATAACACTTTTCATTACTTGTGAAAATATGCCCAAATGGCCTCGTAAAACTAGTCGTGAAATATTGTACGTTAAGTGTTAGTGATTAAACTTGACGCTTTTGAAAACCTTGTAACAATATTTTAATGTCGTGTTATTTGACTTTTGATCATACGCGTCTTGATTAGATAGAAAATCGGCTATCAATGTTATGTCTTGTAAAAATACTAGTTTTTTACACTTAGAAAATATTTCTATTAAGGGCTGTCAAAAATAAATAGAGTTCGTCGGGTTTCAAACGTGTATATCTCGGTCGTTATAAGCTCGTTTTCTACGTTCTTTATATCCACGGTTTCGTATTAACATGTACTAACATATTTTTAGTAGGTCGGGTCATCTAGATCACGTCTAATGCCTTGTTTTGTCCTTTGAAGTTCGGAAAAACAGCAAACAATTTTCAGAAATTTAGTTTTCATCGTCTAACTTTGAAAAATCATAACTTTCTCGTCGTAAGTCGGTTTTTACTCATTCTTGCGGCCACGGTTTCGTTTTTGAAAGTATTTTCTGAATATGAAGGCCAAAATAGTCCAAGAGTTACTGAGTTTTCCAGATTTTTCGTTTTTGGACAGAACCTTTTCTATAGTTGTTAAAAATCACTTTTATGGTTCAAGGCTTGTTCAAAACACTTCATATCAACTCCACAACTAGTCTAATCCTACCATACACCTTCTTAAGGTGTCATGGGGTCCTAAACATCACCAACATTGGTGGATTTCATTGGGTTACACTAAAAATCTATAGATCTATGATTAAAGAGTATTATTGTACAAAGTGGTATATATAACATATATATTTGCATAACTAGTTACTAATATAACATGAAAATATAACAAATGAAGGTATGAAAAGATTAAAAAGTGTTCTTGAAGCTTACTTGAAGATTTGAGATGATTTGGAGTGAAATGTATAAGAAACCTAGGGATTTTTATTTCAAAATCCTAGCTAGGAATGTAAATGAGACTTGTTTATAACTTGATCTTCAAAAAATTATGGATTCTTGTTGGTGTTCTTGTCTTGGCCGAACAAAGGAGGAGAGAAAAGAGAGAGTTTGATGAAATTTTGCTAGTTGATTTGTTAAGTGTATGTGTTATCTAAATTAAATCAAGAAACATATAAGACTTTAGCATTAATCATTTTTTGTGTATTAGGCAAAAGGGGTTAGGAGGAGGCGACACATGTAAGAAAAAGGAGAAGAGATTTGATGTTAATTAAAGATCTTGTCCCCATTTAGATAAGTATTAGTGTGTTTAGTGTATACATTAGGTTTTATCGTGTACCGAGTTAACTTGAAATAAATCGTAACGAGTTAAAATAAAATATGACGAGGTTGTAAAAATTGAAAAATCATATTCCTTGCAAGAATCGGGTGTTAGAATAATTATCGGGTTGAAATATCGCAAACCGACGGAGTTATAAGCTCCTAACGGAAAATATAGCAATTGATTTAAAAACGCCGGGTAAAGTAATAATATAATCTTTATATCATTATAATGAATATGAAAACATATTAGGATCGTTGTCGGGAGTATCGGGTATATGTTTCGTAGTAAAGACTGAGTGGTAACATTAATTAAATTATTAAACATACGTTTATGAAAATCACACAAACCCGTGCATGACCTAATATGATAATGATGTTACTGATGATATGCAGACTACTCTATTCTATATGAGGTGTCCTTACAGATGATGCATGGATACGCAGCTAAACCATACTGGTTACGCGAATTTGAATACCCGTAAACCTAGTTTACGAAATGATGAATGATGCCCATGAATAGTGATTTCCCTCCAGGAATGAATAGTGTTATATGAATAGTAAAATTTTTGAAAACTTCTCAAAGTTTCAAACTGACTTCAAAAACGATGAATAATGAGATGATGAATAGTGATTTGTGAATAGTAAATTATCAAGATTTAAAAAATGACCTGAAATTGTGATTTGTCACAAAATGTTCTGAAGATTAGTATTGGGAATTACATGTTCACAAGATCAGTTCTGCTCAAAGAAATACACTAAGTATCATTCTACTGCTAGTGTAAACCATTCTACTGCTAGTGTTAGAGATTCTGCTGCCGCAAGAATTCTACTGCTAAAGTATCAAGATTCTACTGCTGAAGAGATAACTGTACACGTATTCTACTGCTGATAAGATATGTATGCAAAGACATTTGTGTATAAAACTCAAGGATATACGGTAGATAATATCTCTTATCATGTGCTCAGTCAACAAGTTATAAACACAGATACATGTTGTATCTTAATGACTGACACACTCAAGCATGTGTTCGCTTAGACTTAACAATATTGTAAAGATCTCTCTTGGACTATAAATGAGAGATCTTAGCTTAAGTGTGTGTAAATGACAAAAAGTGAGTGTTTAATTAATATCTCTCAAGAACAAACACAACAATATCATAAGACATAGAAACATAAGATTCAAGGTTTTTGTAACCTTAGTGATAGTGAAGATCACTCGAATTATTTTGAATAATATTGAATCGTTTTGTGATAAACTTTATGTGCTCATTATTCAATAACAAAGACAACTGTTCCATTTCCATAACCAAATAAACCTTCTAAGTGTGGTTAAGTAGATTCCGCATACTTAATCATATTAACTCAAGATATCATATACACAAGTTATAAAGGACTAACACCCTTCAAGTGTATCGATTCCTCTCAGTTGAGATTATGGGATATTTATTTGTGAGCTTATAATTATACTTGAGATGTTTGAGCTAAGTCGAGTGTCACCAAGACTCCGTAGTCTCGTTGTGGCCTCGACAAGCCAAAAATGCATATTGGACTTTATTTTGGGACTTGTGATATGTGAGGTTGACTTATTGACCTGAGTATAGCATAGACTCAGAATGGAGACTCGAAATATGAGATAACTCGTTATATAATTGATTTGGAAACTTAAATGATAAAAGTAAAAGACGAGAAATGGTACTAATAAATAATAACTTTAAAATATTAATAACAATTACTTTGTTACTTAATATTTTGAAGTTAAGAAGGAAAAATATTAAATGCCATATAATGTGTTATTTAATACTTTTAATAAAAGAAAATGGTTAGCCAAAAAAAAATAGAATATATACGAGTTATTTAATGTTTCGAGGGCACGCTTATTGAGGAACACCAAGTATAGAAATAGCGAGGTTATATATTGAATTAATGTCGAGTTACGGAAGTAGAGGTTGTTTGGGATATTGCAACAACTTGGCGTATTCGTTATTGGGATATTGTTTCATGAGTCATGTTCGTTTTGGTCATTTGCTTTGGCGTGTGTACACTTGAGTCAACGTTATGTCACCACTTCACCCACGATAATACCAAACACTAGTAAATGGATTTAACGAAGATATTTTGGAATTGAAAGTGGAATATACTTGGGTGTGGAAATCTAGAATGGGGGGTTGAATAGTTTTACCGGTTTTTAAATCTTCTTAAAAACTTTACTTTTGAAAAACTCTGATTCGAATCTTTTGTGTAATCAGTCAACACCAATACGAAAACTAAACTACACTATCTAATATAAACAATAAATGTAAAGAAAAGAGATGGAAAGATCAAACCGGGATAAAGAGATTTATAGCGGTTCGGTCACGAAGCTCTTCTTCGCCCTACTCCACTCCCCGAGTACCACACTCGAGAGTTTCAAGCACTATGTCAACAAACCTCCCTTCAGGCGGAGAAAACCGTACAACGTCGCTTATCCTAATTTCCGACACTAAGCTAGATGTCGAGTACTAATCTTAGCTAGTACCAATCTACCACGATCCACACGATCCTTACTACTTTACATAATCAACACACTTGACTCGATCTACCCGATCTACCCTTGATCCACTTGATCAACACACAAGCCCACAGGCTACAAGAGATCTCCAAGATCTCAACAAGATCACAATGATCTACTCTTACAAACTCTCAAAAGAAAAATGAACTTGATGTATGCAAGGATACAACAAGTATGTAACAAGTGTTACAAGTGCACTAACTATAACTACAACACTTTGTATCTTCTTTGATACCTTGTGTTCTTCTCTTGCACTAGTAGAGGAATGAAGGTGATCTCTAGGTTGGATGATTGGATCACTCTTTAAACAAAAGAAAACTAAACTAAATTATCAAGAAGAAAAGAAGTGTTAAGAGTTTTGAACTCAAAAAGTTGTGTGTGAAAAAGGATGCCCAAAAACTGTAAAGAGGGCTGGTATTTATAGGCAGAAGAAATCTGGCCGTTATAGGTACATGGTACCACTAAATGTTACACGGTACCACTAAATTTAGTGGTACCATGGTACCGTGCCAGACAAAAACGTTCCTCTTTTTGTCTTTAGTGGTGAAAGTTTATTTAGGGAAGTTTGGAGCTGATTTTGGGGGGGAAAATAGTTGTTATGATATTTAACCTTATTTTTCCAATAAAACATTTCTTAATAATTCAAAAATAACTTGTAAGGTGTATTTTTGAAAAAATGTTTTGTCACATTAAAAATGTGAAGTTTTAAACACAAATTCACTTCTTTGATCATTTGTCAAGTTGTAAATTTGTTTGTTCATACCTAGAGTGATTTACGTAGAAATGGGATCTTTCGACTAAAAACTTGTTTACGCTAATTTTAACGTAAAGTGTTTTCACATTTTGTTATCATCAAAACGTAAGGTTATCGAAAGATATAAATAACATTTTTAGAACATTATTTGCATCAACTATCTCCCCCTTTTTGATGATGACAAAACATAAACTCATTTTAAGTTAAAGATTAATTTTAACAAGTTTTTAATGAGTTTACATCCCATTTCTCCCCCTTTTTGTCGAAGCAAAAAGGTTGCTAAAGCTCCCCCTTGATGTATACTCCCCCTCGTTTGGAGGACACCAAGGAATCGAGCAATGGTTCTTGCTACAAAACAAAGTTAGATGACAAACATACGATATCTAACATGTAGCAAACAAGACAAATATCCAACCATAAACAAAAATTTGGCTAAGTAGCCAAACACCAAAAAATAAACAACCACATAACATGCCCATCCATTAATAAAAAAAATGGCATACATAAGTATGACTACATCACAAACACAAAGACAAACAACAAGAAGCATAAATAAATCCTTAATGATAAGAGTCGAGCTTCAATTCCAAAAGGGGTCCTAAAGGTTTATTGTCGGAAACTAAACATGAACATGTTTAGTTATGTGGGCTAGTAGGAGGTGGAGATGATGACATGATTGGAGGTAGTGGTAGTGTCAAGAGATGCTACACATAAGAGAACATGAAATGTATCTCATCTCTCAAGGAGAAGATGAGGTTACGGTTGTGGAGGCAACATAGGCAATTAGCACTATGTAGATCAAATGGATGGGGTTGGATAGGTTGACCCATGATTGGGGAAGGAGGTGGTGGTGTGTTTGTTGGTGATGGGGTTGGCATGGCATAATCTAATGGAGTGATGGGTGAAAGTGTGTAGTCCATGGATGATGGCATGGTGTTGAAAGAAGGAGATGATGAAGATGTTGTTCTAGTAGAGGATATTTTGGAGGGTGCATTAGGTGGAGATGGTGATTGAGGAGTGGCTTGGGAAGGTGGTGTAGTGACTTCATCATCTTTTGTAAGATCAACAAAGAGAGGTTTGGATGGTGTTCTTACGGTTATTCTAGGTTTCTTTGAAATGTGAGTTATTGATCCTTGTGTGGAAGACATGGTGTATGGGTAAGGTGAGGTTAAAGATGAGATGCAAGATAAGCTTGCAAGGGTGAGGCCTTATATAGGCAAGAGTTATGGGATTTGAGCTAAGGTTGGTGGTAGTGTCCTATGGTGTAGTGAGGGAATCTTAAGGGGTATGAGAGTTTGCAAAATATTGCATGTTTGAGGTTGGGGATGCAAGAATCTAGGGAAAACAGTGAAAATTCGTCAAACAAGGGCAGGTACCACTAAATACCACACGGTACCGTGACCTGGGAGTCACAAATTTTCCTGTGCAGCCTAGCTCTGGGCAACTAATGAGAGTTTTCTAGAGGGACTATTTGCAGGAAATGTTAGTGCCTCAAATCACAAAAGATTTATTTGCCAAATATAAACCATAGTAAGCTACTCCTAGCAAGTAAAGATTATCATGCAAGTTGCTAAGATAATCTATAAGCATGCAATCAAAGAAGACAAAATAAGCTAGCATCCAAGAATCACATAATAAAAGATCATGCAAGGTGATAGAATAAATATCAAGCATGCAAGATAAAAAAGAGTATTAATCTCTAATGTAAGTTGTCATAGACAAATCCTAATTATAAGATGAAAATAGTTCCATTGACTTGAGCACACCCTCATTCATCATCACTTGATGAAACATCATAGCACAATACTGAACTATCATCATGATTCCCTTGAAATGATGTACATTCCCAATAGAGAGAGGTATAGGTGGTTTGGGCTAGAGGAGCCATGGTGGGATTGACAAGGAGATATCGATTGTTTTGGAGGTGAGGGAACGAGTTCATGACAAACCGATATAGACGAGTCAACAACATGCCATAGGTTATCACCTTATTTAGTCGACCCTTGACACTGACAATTCTCCTTGCCACAAAGTAAGCAAGATTGTAGGGTTGTTCGGTGACTAGACAATACAACATATGAGCACAACACGCCGGAAGGTGCTCACGGTTGTGAGGAAGACAAAAGACATTTTCACGAATGACCTCGATCCATCTACGTAGATGTGGATGAATTTCATCAACATAGACTCTTAGTGGATCTAAATCATAGTCATGAGACTCACCGAACTCAATTTCACCATTTTCTTTAAGAAACCCATGAACTTTTTGAGGAAGATGAATGTGTTCTTTAATCTCACATGGAGTGGGAATAAGGGTATTGTAAGGACCAGACTCAATTTGGTGACTTGTGAGGGTTTTGAGAGACCAACCTTCCGTGTAGGAGCATTGTCCATGGTTCGGAAGTTCAAGAATGTGAGCAAATTGGTCAAGAGTGAGTGAGATTTCTTGGTTTTGTATTACGAATTGAAGAGACAAAGTTTGATCCTCGTTATGTACGAGTTTAACTTGTCTATAGAACTCAAGTAAAAATTAAGGACAGATTAGATCATTAATCCGAAACAAGCAATTTAATCCGATTTCTTGAAACATGGTTTGGATATGATCATGGTTGAGAAAGGAGGACTCGACAATTCATCATATAGTCTATTATCATCTATTGATGAATTATCATCACTATAATAAGAAGAGTCGGAATGTACCTCATTAGAAGCTTGGGCCATTAGACATGTTTCGTCATTAGGCTTCTTCTCTTCTTCTTCAACGCTATCACTCCAAGAACCTCCTATGAAAGCTCTTTGGTTGTTGGTTCTCGGTGGTTTGGGACATTCTCCTATGAGATGATTAGGATCTCTGCATCTAAAGCATTTCCTATCACTCGTTCCTTTCTTCTCATCTCGGTTCTTTTGAAATGACTTCTTTTCATCGCGAGGTTGTCTAGCAAATCTACCTTTTCTCCTAAAGAACTTCTTAAAATTTCTAATGGCTAATGCATACTCTTCATATTCACTATCGGAATTCGAACATTTCTCATCACTAGACTCCTTTTTGGCTTTCAATGCTAGAGATCTAACTCTCTCGCTTTTGCCTTTAACAATGTCGGAGTCATTCTTGATTATCATCTCATGAACCTTCAAGTTTCCTATTAGTTCATCAAGTGATAATGTCGCCAAGTTCTTTGACTCTTCAATGGCGGTGACCTTTGCTCTCCATTTGGGATGTAGAGCCCTAAGAAACTTCCTAACATAGTTCTTGCTAGAATAACCTTCATCAAGAGCTTTAAGACTAGTAATAATAGTATTAAATCTAGCAAAAGCATTATCAATAGATTCATCTTCCGGAATGGAAAATTGTTCATATTTTTGAACAAGAAGATCTATCTTGTTCTCTTTGACTTGATTATTACCTTGGTGAGTGACTAACAAAGTTTTCCAAATATCTTTTGTCGTGTTACACATTAAAATTCTTTCAAATTCCTTTTTCAACAAAGCATTATAAATCATCATTTTAGCCTCATTATTTTTGGCTAGTTTTCTTTTAAGGTTATCACTTTGTTCATTATAAGGAACTATTTCATCCTTTTTAGTTACCGAATTCATTTCAATCGGTTGAAAGTCACCCTCGGTAATAATATGCCAAAGATCAATGTCTCTTGATTTCACATACGTTTCGAATCTTGTTTTCCAATATATAAAACAATCGGTTTCAAAAAGTGATGGTCTTTGCATAGATTGCCCTTCTTGATATTTGTCAGAATCCATTGATCGATTCAAGTTTTAAAATACAATTTATTTTAAAATCTTGCCTGACGTGGCTCTGGTACCAATTGTGGAAAACTTTGAATCTTCTTAAAAACTTTACTTTTGAAAAACTTTGATTCGAATCTTTTGTGTAATCAATCAACACCAATAAGAACACTAAACTACACTATCTAATATAAACAATAAATGTAAAGAAAAGAGATGGAAAGATCAAACCGGGACAAAGAGATTTATAGTGGTTCGGTCACGAAGCTCTTCTTCGCCCTACTCCACTCCCCGAGTACCACACTCGAGAGTTTCAAGCACTATGTCAACAAACCTCCCTTCAGATGGAAAAAATTGTACAACGTCCCGACACTAAGCTAGATATCGAGTACTAATCTTAGCTAGTACCAATCTACCACGATCCACACGATCCTTACTACGTTACATAATCAACACACTTGACTCGATCTACCCTTTATCCACTTGATCAACACACAAGCCCACAGGCTACAAGATATCTCCAAGATCTCAACAAGATCACAATGATCTACTCTTACAAACTCTCAAAAGAAAAATGAACTTGATGTATGCAAGGATACAACAAGTATGTAACAAGTGTTACAAGTGCACTAACTATAACTACAACACTTTGTATCTTCTTTGATACCTTGTGTTCTTCTCTTGCACTAGTAGAGGAATGAAGGTGATCTCTAGGTTGGATGATTGGATCACTCTTTAAACAAAAGAAAACTAAACTAAATTATCAAGAAGAAAAGAAGTGTTAAGAGTTATGAACTCAGAAAGTTGTGTGTGAAAAAGGATGCCCAAAAACTGTGAAGAGGGCTGGTATTTATAGGCAGAAGAAATCTGGCCGTTATAGGTACACGGTACCACTAAATGTTACACGGTACCACTAAATTTAGTGGTACCGTGCCAGACAAAAACGCTCCTCCTTTTGTCTTTAGTGGTGAAAGTTTATTTGGGGAAGGTTGGAGCTGATTTTGGGGGAAAAAATAGCTGTTATGATATTTAAACTTATTTTTCCAATAAAACATTTCTTAATAATTCAAAAATAACTTGTAAGGTGTATTTTTGAAAAAATGTTTTGTCGCATTAAAAATGTGAAGTTTTAAACACAAATTCACTTCTTTGATCATTTGTCAAGTTGTAAATTTGTTTGTTCATACCTAGAGTGATTTACGTAGAAATGGGATCTTTCGACTGAAAACTTGTTTATGTTAATTTTAATGTAAAGTGTTTTCACATTTTGTTATCATCAAAACGTAAGGTTTTCGAAAGATATAAATAACGTTTTTTGAACATTATTTGCAACAACATTGGGAATAGTTAACTTTTGGAAACCGTATACTTTTGGATATACGTTAAGATAAGTTTATTATTAATAGGTTGTGCCGAGTCCGTCGTGTTGTGATACTAGTTGCTATTGTGCCATACTACTCGTGTTTGTGCGGTATTGTGCTTTGCTTTTGAGGTGAGTTCTTGTAGCCCCACTTTTAACGTGTTTTACCTAGGGGTGGAAATGGTACTCAATGCTTTACAAATGTTTTCATGCTGTGAACTTCTGTTTTACATGATTTTGGACATATACGTGTGATGATGCGATTATATGATGTGACATGTTTTGTTTTGTGATTTCATGACTGCGCAACTGTTAACTCTCTGCTGAGGGCCCACAAGTTATAGGCTCAGTTGGTGTAACTGTTAACTCTCTGTTGAAAGCCCACAAGTTGATAGGTTCAGTTGGTTCAACTGCTAACTCTCTTTGAGAGCCCACATGTTTATAGATCTATCGGGGTAGCTCCCCACGTGATGTTATGCGTATGAGGAACATTTTAGGTTCAGTTGGCGTGACACTATTACTATTTGATAACATGCTTGTAATTGGTATTCATTTTCACTATGTCCTACGCTATTATTCACAGCTTCATGGTTTAACTCCTAACCCTACGAGCTAACCAACTTTATGTTGACATTTTCGAGTATCCATTTTCATGTGCTAAGACTGAAGTTGCACTAGAAGGTTAAGTATTGGCCTGCCTTAGCAAGACTTAAGACAAGACCCTTCCGGGTTATATCTCATGAAGTTGCATTTTTGATGCGTGGTTTTGCAACCTTACAACAGGTTTTACCTCTCGAGGGATCTCAAGAGGCTTACAACCCCACCAGGCAGTGTACCTGACGGATGTAGTATAGTGTAGTGGTAAGTACGGGGGATTGATCGTTCTCCACAGGGAATAGTGTTCGTTAGGTATGAAAGACTACTCTAATAGGTCTAAGGGTTGAGGAAGATTCTTTTTTGTGTTTTTATATTTTTATGAAAGCAAGTAAAATCTCGGGTTTGAAGGAGTGGGCGGAATTAGTTGCTAGTCAACTAACCCAAATTACTACGAATGCAAATAAAATAAATAACTGAAAATAAAATGTTGGTGAGAACTTAAGTGTAGAGAAATGTGTTTACTTAGATTTCCTTACTCCCTAACTATCTTTTACCGGTTGATTAGTGTGTATTAGTTGCGTGGATGACGGGTGTATTCCTTAATACCAATCGTGGGGTGGCGTACGTACTTCCCCAACTCTACAAGCTCCTACTTCACTCCTATGCGAGCCGGCTAGGAAGCTCCTAACATGGGATCACTAGAATTCGCTTGTGCATTAAATACAACCATAAAAACCTTTAGTACGCATTTGGTTCATGTTTCTTAAGACGTTCAAGCAAGTTACCGAATAGGAAGTTAGCCAGTTTTCTTAAGCCTAACATAGATAAACAATCATCCAATACAACTAATAACACACTAATAACCAATAATCAATAGCTAGGTTTCATTAGATCTAAGCAAACACAAGATAAATCTAGCCTAACATGTTAAACAAAAGACAAGAACAAGATAAAATCAAACAACACATAGACATATTGAATGATTAATTGATAACTTATCTTTCAATGTAACATGGAAGATCTCAAGGCAAAAAGCCTTGAAAAAGATGCTAAAATCGTCTTAGGGTTTTCTCCTAAAAATTCCACACTAAGCTCTCTCTCTTAATGACAAAAAATTAGAAAACTATATATAGACTTTTGGATCTGACGGCGTCACCTTATGGAGTGTGACGCCGTCACCTCGCCGATTTTAGGGTTCCCGGATGACCTTCTTGACGCCGTCCCTCTTTAGCTCTCCAAAATCCGTTCTGGCTTATCAAGGCTTGACGCCGTCAGACCTTGAACGTGACGCCGTCCCTCTTTGAATTAAGCCGTGACGCCCTTGATCAGGTTAAAGCGTGACGCCGTCAGAATTTACATGCAATTTTCACTGGCTTATCATGAGTAAATTTCACGTCCACCTTTTCTTGCCAAGCCATGACGCCGTCCAGAGTAAAATCTGACGCCGTCAAAGGTAACTTTTAGCCGATTTTTGAGACTTTGTTGTTTTCTTCACTTTTATGCTCCAAAAACGTCCAAAATGCCTCCTTTTCCAGATTTCTCCTCAAAAGTACCTAAAATGACAAAAGAAATGATTTAGGGCAATATTTGATCAAATAAATACGATTTAGGGCTTAAATGACCCCTTAAAAGCGGTACACTTTTCGCTTCATCAAATACCCTTACACTTGAGATTTGCTTGTCCTCAAGCAAATGCGCTTTTATTCTAATCAAAATACAAGTTAGGGGTCATTTAATGCAAACATAAAAGTAATTACAACAAATAATCGTTCCACTTTAATCATAATAAGCACGGAGATTATAAACTAGCACCTCACAAGTAGTGTTTAGATACTCACATCTCTCAAGTGTCATCAAAATAAATCTCATAAATGAAAACGGATAATATCTCTCACTACCTGTCATAGCAAATAGATTACCATAGGCTTGGGAAAGGATCGAAAACCTCCTCCACTAGGCGTAAGCACCAAAGATAAACTATCAAAGAGGGCTTTTAAATGGGTTATAACGTTAGGTGTAGGGAAAAGGAAAACACGGTTTTGTTGGATAAAGGATATTTTACTGGTGGCGAGTTAAAGATCTTGATCAATTACATGTACTATACAATGTTGCTAAGTCAAGACTCGACTCGATCTTAAGCTAAAAACAAAATAACAAAATAACAAAAACATAAAAATAAACATAAAATGAAACGGGATGGTAGTCCGTATGTTTTTTTTCTATTTTTCTTTTTCTCATTTTTTTTTGTATTTTTCTTGATTTTTTCGATTTTTTTTTTTTTTTTTTTTTTTTTTTTTTTTCATACACTCTTACCCTACCATCCAAAATAATACATCATAGGGGCATTGCATCCCCCTTACACTTGAACTTTTACATAACTTTACAAATAACTATTCTAATGACTCGAATTAAGATAATCAAAACACTTGAAGTACTTTTAAAATATTTAGCACATATGGGGGTAATAAATGATGTTCTTCCCCATTACTCCATTACACTAGTACTTTACCCATGAGTCCCAATCATCCCAAAACAATATGTACAAGGATATGACTCGACTTAGCAACCATGTAATCAATTAGATAATTAACTTGGGGTTTAAACAAATGTTGTCACAATAATGCACTAAAGATGAGTGCATACAAGGTAGGCTAAGGCGATTTGGGTGTACATTTTAGTGGGGTGTAGCAAATTCTTCCTTTAAGTAAAATGCCTAAAGGTCGAAACGAAAAGATAGGCTCTGAGGGGTATACTAGGGGTATCGTGTACTAAAAATGAGTACAACGCAAAGGGTGTGGGAGAATTACTTGACCAATGTAGCCAATGTAATTATAACAAAAACACAGGTGTAAAACAATGGGTTAATCCTAATGCCTCTTATCATGTAGTAAATCTAACTACACGAATGTAGTCTCACTTGTGGCCTCGGAATGGTCCTAGCGCAAGTTCTAGAATCTAAGTGCTACCGGTACACACATCATAGCATAAATGCTTTTCCTACCAATTCTAGGGGCGAACCTCACATATTTGGGGGTGGAAAATTTTTTAGTGGTACGGTTTTTGTGCTAGTCCTATAACTCCTATCCGTGAGACGCTCATTAAGATCAAAGTTTCATTCCTATATGTTGTAAAAAAATTTAAATTTGGCACTAAAATTACCTTAACAAGTATTTCTCTCAGTTTTATTACACATCTACTATTAAACAAACAAAAATCAAGCGTAATAGCATTCTCTAATCGTACTTTTACCCTCCCCTTACACTTAAGATGAACATTGTCCCCAATGTTCAAATAACAAGATGTAAAAGTAGAAAGTAAAAGAATGAAATCAAATACTCCCCTGATTCGCTCGGTGGATAATGAAATAACACGGTTAAATATTCTTCCAAAGTAATGTTGAAGCTCCATGACTAATGCATCGCCATAAGCTTGATCCAAAAACATTTCCTTGTCCAAAATAACCTGTTAAACCTGAGAAAACAAACATGAAAACCTGCATAACATCGGCGGGATAAAATCTATATATAAGGATATAATGCTTGTGGAATGATAACTTTGCAGATTCCTGGAGATTATAAGTTGGGGATTTTAATAAAAACTTTTTTAAAAACAAAACTTTCAAAAATTTCTGAAAATTAAATCTGACGCCGTCAGGTTATAAACCCTGACGCCGTTAGAAATGACCTGACAAAAATTTTCATTTTAAGTTTCCGGAAAATTTCTGGAAAAACCTTTACCTTACTTCCTGGAAATCCTGCAAAACATCATTATGACTCGATACAAGCATTTGACTCAAACAAATACGAATATGTATGTTAATTTAATATTATTACGATTCATGTTCATATGTGTTCTAATAAACCAATTTAGATTTCCCTTACACTTATCTTTTGCAAAATACCTTTATATGTAGTTAAGACGAAGTTAAAAACAAAATAAAGCATTTTCACAAATTAGTTTTTAACATGAATCAATACTAATAAAAATTAAACACACATACGGAAACAAATAAAGACAAACAAACAAACAAATAAACACACAAAGCAAATAAATAAAATAAAGCTTGGGTTGCCTCCCAAGAAGCGCTTTTCTTTATTAACGAGTCTTGTAGCTAGACTCAAAGTCACGTGTTCTACGTTTTTCCGTTTTGCTTCTCAATTGCCCCTCTAATCATCCTAACAACCTCCATATCAATTTTGTATTTAGGTCCAAGGTTTAAGCAATCTTTATAATAAAGGCTTCTCTTATCCCAAACATAGTCCATGCCTTTTTCTTTATCCTCTTCATTGATGTCCTCAATCGCACCAATGTTGTCCATGTCAAATCGAGGCACAAAACGAAATTCATTTACCCGATAAGGCATCCTATATGTGATCCTATCTATGTGATTAGAAAACTGAACCGTGCCTTTCAAACGATCATACCTTAAACTGGATGCTTCAATAAATGGCTTACCTAACACTACGCGAGATAGGCGGCAGTCAACAACACTTGCCAAATCTTCTAAGATCATGAAGTTGGTGACAAAGGTAAATTTCCCAACAAGGATATGCATATCCTTAATCCTTCCAACGAAGTTGCAAACTCCGCCTGGACACTTGGGGTCCATCCTAGGCTCAAGTGGTGTGTTTTATGATTTGGCTATAAAGGCCTGAGAACATAACGTTGATTGGGGATTCACAGTAATGTAAGCATGCTCAACGTATTGGTACCCAATCATACATGGTATCTTCACATTCCCGGGATCACCTCTCTTAATCTTTGGGTCAATTCTAACAAAAGGTGGTCGAGGGTTATCAACTAGGTTGTTATAGTAAGCATTCTCCTCCTTAGTGGGGTATTCATTGAAACAATCATCCAACCTAGGATCTACCTTCACTTCCTCAATTTTCTCAATCAACTTATCAACCGTAAGATTATTACGTTCTAAGTAATTATCTGAGTATATGGCGGTCCCTAAGTTGTTCAAGGCATAATCAAGCTCTATATCAATCATTCTACTGAGCTCCCTGAGCTCACTAATCTCATTCTCAAGTTGGCTACGCAACAAAGCCACTTCGCCAGGTGCAAGGGGTGGATTCGCGTTTTCCATAATGGCAAACTGAATAGTCAATGAAAATCTGTTATGAACAAAAGCACAAAGAAAATAGATAGACTAAAGAAAACCTAGAAAAATAAAATAAAAATCTCACTAGAAAGGAATCTAGTGAGTAGACCTAATAGAAATAACAATTCAACCTAAACAATAACTATTCCCCGGCAGCGGCGCCAAAAACTTGATGCGTGGTTTTGCAACCTTACAACAGGTTTTACCTCTCGAGGGATCTCAAGAGGCTTACAACCCCACCAGGCAGTGTACCTGACCGATGTAGTATAGTGTAGTGGTAAGTACGGGGGATTGATCGTTCTCCACAGGGAATAGTGTTCGTTAGGTATGAAAGACTACTCTAATAGGTCTAAGGGTTGAGGAAGATTCTTTTTTGTGTTTTTATATTTTTATGAAAGCAAGTAAAATCTCGGGTTTGAAGGAGTGGGCGGAATTAGTTGCTAGTCAACTAACCCAAATTACTACGAATGCAAATAAAATAAATAACTGAAAATAAAATGTTGGTGAGAACTTAAGTGTAGAGAAATGTGTTTACTTAGATTTCCTTACTCCCTAACTATCTTTTACCGGTTGATTAGTGTGTATTAGTTGCGTGGATGACGGGTGTATTCCTTAATACCAATCGTGGGGTGGCGTACGTACTTCCCGAACTCTACAAGCTCCTACTTCACTCCTATGTCGAGCCGGCTAGGAAGCTCCTAACATGGGATCACTAGAATTCGCTTGTGCATTAAATACAACCATAAAAACCTTTAGTACGCATTTGGTTCATGTTTCTTAAGACGTTCAAGCAAGTTACCGAATAGGAAGTTAGCCAGTTTTCTTAAGCCTAACATAGATAAACAATCATCCAATACAACTAATAACACACTAATAACCAATAATCAATAGCTAGGTTTCATTAGATCTAAGCAAACACAAGATAAATCTAGCCTAACATGTTAAACAAAAGACAAGAACAAGATAAAATCAAACAACACATAGACATATTGAATGATTAATTGATAACTTATCTTTCAATGTAACATGGAAGATCTCAAGGCAAAAAGCCTTGAAAAAGATGCTAAAATCGTCTTAGGGTTTTCTCCCAAAAATTCCACACTAAGCTTTCTCTCTTAATGACAAAAAATTAGAAAACTATATATAGACTTTTGGATCTGACGGCGTCACCTTATGGAGTGTGACGCCGTCACCTCGCCGCTTTTAGGGTTCCCGGATGACCTTCTTGACGCCGTCCCTCTTTAGCTCTCCAAAATCCGTTCTGGCTTATCAAGGCTTGACGCCGTCAGACCTTGAACGTGACGCCGTCCCTCTTTGAATTAAGCCGTGACGCCCTTGATCAGGTTAAAGCGTGACGCCGTCAGAATTTACATGCAATTTTCACTGGCTTATCATGAGTAAATTTCACGTCCACCTTTTCTTGCCAAGCCATGACGCCGTCCAGAGTAAAATCTGACGCCGTCAAAGGTAACTTTTAGCCGATTTTTGAGACTTTGTCGTTTTCTTCACTTTTATGCTCCAAAAACGTCCAAAATGCCTCCTTTTCCAGATTTCTCCTCAAAAGTACCTAAAATGACAAAAGAAACGATTTAGGGCAATATTTGATCAAATAAATACGATTTAGGGCTTAAATGACCCCTTAAAAGCGGTACACTTTTCGCTTCATCAATTTTGATATTTCCTAGTGATGTTGTTTAACTTTGAGACTTATGTGTATTTTGGATCTTTGTACGTATCCCGGTTGTGGGAGATTGCGACTATTATCTGTCTTATGTTATACATTTAGTATTTCTCTATTGTGACACCTTGTGTTCTTGACTATGAGGTCATACCCCGTAAATGCCATTCCGCTGCGCCATTTTTGGGGTGTGACAGATTGGTATTAGAGACCAAGGTTATAGAGAATTAGGTGGTTTAACCTAGACTATAACCTAAGAATCCTCATATAGTTTGCATTATAGGAACTACGTGTGCGATTATGTGTATAGTATGACACGAAGTGATGATGATAAGTAAATGCAGCATGATGTTATCTTAAAAATGCCTGGCCAACGTTTTTACGATAACATGATGCGGCATGGACTTATCAAATTCATGGATTGTCAGATAGGAAGTTAAGTGTAGTAGCACGACACGTATACCGACCTATCCTACCTATCTCCTATCTAACGTTTACCAATGTCCTACTTTGTAGAATCATGCCTCCAAGAAGGTCGACTCGAGTTAACTGAGGTGTTCCACCACTGAGGGGTGGAAGGACTGGTGGACGAGGAGGTAGGATAGGAGGTCACGGCACGGGAAGCGACGACGCCAGCAATGAGTCTCCTGATGTTGCTACCATTATTACCTAACAACTACAGGAACTGTTACCCACCATTGTCACCCAAGTTGGCGACCATATCAGCAAACAAGGGAACAACGTGAGTGGGAATGATCAAGCAGACAAAGACGGTGGAAGTGATCACGTCAATGATGGGAACCATAACAACGGTAACATGGGATGTACTTACAAGGAATTTACCGCTTGCAAACCGGTGGACTTTGATGGCAATGGGGGTGCGATAGCTTATACTCGATGGGTCGAGAAGATGGAGTCGGTGATTGACATAAGTGAGTGTGCGAGCCATCAGAAAGTGAAGTATGCTACCTGTTGGTTGATTGGAAAAGCATTGACTTGGTGGAATACACAAATTCATGCTAAGGGCAGATAAGCTGCCATAGGGATGAGTTGGGATGAATTTAAGGCATCGTCAAGAGAGGAGTATTGTCCAGACAACCAGATGCAGAAACTGGAACATGAGTTCTACCACTACACCATGGTAGGAACTGGTCATACGGCTTATACGGATCGGTTCCATGAGCTCGCTAGACTAGTACCTCATATGGTCACTCCTGAATCCAATAGAATTGAAAGGTACATCTATGGGTTGGCCCCTGAAATTCGTGGAATGGTGAAAGCGACTGAGCCTGCTACTATCCAGAGCGCGATACTAAAATCTGCAACCCTGACGGATGAGATGGTCAGGAATGGGACATTGTCTAAGAGTGGTAAGAAGAGGAAGGTCGTGAGTGAGCCAAGTAAGCAAGGAGGTGCAAATGGTGACAATAAGAAAGCTAAGTGGGGAAAAGGATTTGTGGCAACTGGTGCAGTCAAAAAGGAGTATCAGGGTCCTTACCCTATGTGTGCCAAATGCAACTACCATCATCCAGAGACTAGGCCATGCCAGGTGGTATGCTTTAACTGTAAGCGACCTGGGCATATGGAAAAATATTGTAGAGCAACAGCTAAACAAGTGACACCAGTGAATGCAGTTAACCCAAAGACTTGTTATGAATATGGAGCCCAAATCACCTTCGTATTATGTGCCCTAGGTTGGGTAGGACACAGGCACAAGTGCAAAACAACGAGAATCAGACCTTGGCAAATGATGGGAACAATGCAAACCGTGGAAACAATGCGAACCGTGGAAACAATGTGAACCGTGGAAACAATGTAAATGGTGGAAACAATGGTAAGCCAGCTCGTGGTCGGGTATTTGTGATGAACGCTGAAGAAGGACGCCAGGACCCGAACATCGTGACGGGTACTTTCTCTTTAAACGACCTCTATGCTACTATGCTATTTGATTCTGGTGCCGATTATAGCTTTGTCTCCACTAAATTCATGCATCTGTTGAATATGGAACCCAGTATACTAAGCTTTAGTTATGAAATTGAAATAGCAAATGGTCAAAATGTAGAAACAAATGAGATCATTCGCGGGTGTACACTGGAATTAGAAGGTCATACCTTTAGCATCGACTTAATACCATTTGGACACAGAAGTTTTGACGTGATTGTGGGAATGGACTGGATGTCTAAGAATAAGGCTGAAATAGTGTGTCATGAGAAGATGGTCCGAATACCACTACCTAACGGTGAGTTACTCAAAGTCTATGGAGAGAGACTTGAAGAAAATGTGAAACATCTCATGAGCTTGAAGGTAGACGAACATAAACTAGAAGATATCCCAGTCGTTTGAGACTTCCTAGAAGTGTTTCCCGATGACCTATCCGGATTACCCCCTACGCGAGAGGTTGAATTTCGGATAGACCTAATTCCTGGAGCAATGCCGGTTGCAAAGTCTCCCTACCGCTTGACACCTACTAAAATGGAGGAGTTGTCTAATCAACTCAAGGAACTCCAAGACAAAGGTTTCATCCGACCTAGTTCTTCGCCATGGGGAGCACCGGTATTGTTCGTCAAGAAGAAGGATGGTTCATTCAGGATGTGCATCGACTATCGAGAACTGAACAAACTAACCATTAAGAACCGTTACCCTCTCCCGAGAATTGAAAACTTATTCGACCAACTTCAAGGTTCACGATACTTCTCCAAATTATATCTCCATTCCGGCTACCATCAGTTACGGGTACACGAAGATGACATTCCAAAAACCGCGTTCAGGACTTGATATGGTCATTTTGAGTTCACGGTTATGCCTTTTGGACTAACAAATGCGCCTGCGGTATTCATGGACTTGATGAACCGAGTATGCAGGCCATACCTAGATAAATTTGTTATCGTATTTATTGATGACATCTTGATCTATTCCAAGACCAAAGAGGAACATGAAACGCATCTGAAGATAATCGTAGAGCTACTCAAGGAGGAAAAGCTGTACGCCAAACTCTCGAAGTGCGAATTCTGGCTACAAGAAGTCCAATTCCTTGGACACGTGGTTTACAAAGATGGCATTCATGTGGATCCTAGCAAGATTGAGGCAGTAAAAAATTGGGAAGCCCCTAAGTCCCCGACAGAAGTCTGATCATTTTTAGGACTGGCAGGTTAATACCGACGCTTCATCGCGAACTTCTCCAAGATTGCCAAACCACTTACCTCACTGACTCAGAAGAACAAGAAATACGATTGGGGTGAAGCACAAGAGAGTGCCTTTCAGACGTTGAAATATAATCTGTGTAATGCACCAATACTAGCCCTCCCCGATGGACCCGAAGATTTCGTAGTATACTATGACACGTCAAGTCAAGGCCTTGGGTGCGTGTTAATGCAAAGAGGTAAGGTGATTGCCTATGCCTCTCGACAACTGAAGGTTCATGAGAAGAACTATACCACCCATGATCTAGAGTAGGGCGCTGTAGTATTCGTCCTCAAGATATGGAGACATTACTTGTATGGGACGAAAAGTATTATCTATACTGATCACAAGAGTCTCCAACATATCTTCTATCAAAAAGAGTTGAATATGCACCAGAGGATATGGATTGAGCTCTTTAGCGATTATGACTGCGAGATTCGCTACCACCCAGGTAAGGCGAACGTAGTAGCTGATGCCTTGAGTAGGAAGGAAAGACTCAAGCCTAGGAAAGTAAAAGCCATGAGTATAACCATACAGTCGAGTATCATGGATAAGATACTAGTGGCTCAGAGAGAGGCATTTATGAATATGGATGCACCCACAGAGAAGATGCGAGGTTTAGATAAGCAATCGGAGAAAAAGGACGACGGTGGACTGTACTTTGTAGACCAAATTTGGGTACCGTTAACTGGTGACGTGAGAACCCTAGTCATGGACGAAGCACATACGACGAGGTACTCCGTTTATCCAGGAGCGGATAAGATGTATTACAATCTTAGAGACTTGTATTGGTGGCCTGAGATGAAGAAGGACATAGCTGTCTACATTAGCAAGTGTCTGACTTGCTCTAAAGTGAAGGCTGAACATCAAAGACCATCTGGTTTGTTACAGCAACCGGAGATTCCTGAGTGGAAGTGGGAAAGGATAACCATGGACTTCATTACAAAGTTGCCTAGGACTAGTAGTGGACACGATATGATCTGGGTTATCGTAGATAGGTTGACTAAGTCTGTACATTTCTTACCAATCCGAGAAGATTATACGATGGACAAATTGGCTAGACTTTAAATCAAGGAGATGGTGGCGAGACATGGTGTGCCTATATCGATCATATCTGATCGTGATAGCCGTTTCACGTCAAACTTTTGGCAATTATTGCAAAGGTCCCTGGGAACACACTTAGATATGAGTACGGCTTATCACCCACAGACCGATGGTCAAAGTGGGCATGTGCCATAGAATTCGGTGGTAATTGGGATACCCATCTTCCATTAGCCGAGTTCTCCTATAACAACAGCTACCATACCAGCATAGATATGGCACCATTCAAGGCACTTTATGGAAGAAAGTGTCGTTCACCTATTGGTTGGGCGGAAGCTGGAGAGAGTCAAATGATAGGACCTGAGATAGTCTTAGAAACCACTGAGAAGATCATTCAAATTAAGGATAGACTCAAGGTTGCTCAAGACCGTCAGAAGAGCTATGCCGACAACCGACGGAGACCCCTAGCATTCAGTGTTGGTGATCACGTACTACTCAAGGTGTCACCTTGGAAAGGTGTTGTACGTTTTGGAAAGAAGGGCAAGTTAGCGCCTAGATATGTAGGACCTTTTGAGATCACTGAGAGAATCGGTCCAGTAGCTTACCAACTAAGACTACCACAAGAGCTGAGTGGCGTTCATGATACGTTTCACGTGTCGAACCTTAAGAAGTGTCTTGCTGATCAGACCTTACACATACCCTTGGAAGAGATTCAGGTATATCCTAAGTTACACTTCATAGAGAAACCGGTTGAAATTTTAGAACGTGAGATCAAGAAGTTGAAGCGTAGCAAGATACCAATAGTTAAAGTCCGTTAGGACTCAAAGCGTGGACCTGAGTTTACTTGGGAACGAGAGGATCAGATGAGACTCAAGTATCCACACCTGTTTAACCGTAGTACTAGCTGAATTTTGAGGACAAAATTCTAATTAACGGGGGTAGACTATAACAACCGCGAATTTTCCAGGTCCATACTCAACCTTAAGCTCGAGATGATATGTTTATTTAGTTTATTTGTTCACTATTATGTGTGTTTGTGAGATAGGCCACACAACGTGAGTCGGCACAAATAAACCTAATAACACGTGAAGTATTAGTTTTTACTAGATAACACGAACATAGACGTATTTATAGTAAATTTTAACGGAAAAACAATTTTAAACATATTGGCGCAACTTAGAAAGTCATACGAGCACTTTTAGTACACTAAACGAGCCCGAGAACACTTTTATTAGATGTTTAACAAAATTTCAGTTTAGGTCCTTGTGGGTCAATAGAGTTTGCATCACTAGTCCCAAGGGGTTATATAAACCCACTCTTTTTCATTTTAGGGTTGTCTCTCCCATTTTTCACACACAGCCGCCCCCCTTCTCTCCCAACCTCCGGCCACCACTGTAGCACCACCACCGCCACCATTGACACCACACCACCACCACCAAACCCTCCCTCGTATCCTCCTGAGCCCGTGTACCACCCACACGCACCCCAAAACCTCCACCACCAACATATACGTACCACCACCACTTCCTTTTGATGAAGATTCGTGTAGATCCGGAAGAGAAAAGGTAGGACACACCGTCTTTACCCTCGTGTGATACGGTGTGGGTTCAAACTCGTATATAACGAGTGGTTTTATTTAATCCGAGTGGGTTTGGGTTCGAAATAAATGGGGTAATCATTTTTAATCAAGCTAAAAAGTATTAATATAGGTTCGATATCATCATGGTAGTCTCGTCTTTGTGTTTGGTTTTGGTTTGAGTCGAGTGGTCGTGGTAACGAGACCGGAATAAGCTCGTCGAGCTTATTCTAAGCTTAAAGTTGTGTTTTGTTTAGCTTATTGTTATTATTGTTTGGTCCGAAGGGTTGGTAACCCTAGGTGGTGTCGCGGCCGAGTTTTGGATTTAGTCCGGTTTACACTAGCTTGATTAGATTAGTTTTAAATTTTTGTAGTGGTTGTGTTGAGTTTGGATTTGGCCGAGACCCCCATGGGTCCGTTTGGTTTGACTGATTCTGTACCATGGTTCGAAGCCGAGAGCATTGTGGTCTCGGCATAATGAGGATAAGATTGTTGTTCTTGTTGAGATTGAGTATTGGGTTGGGATTGAGGCCGTGAGGACCTAAGGGTCCGTTTGGTTTGTCTGTGGTGTACTGAGGCTCGAAGCCGAGACCGTAATGGTCTCGGCATAGTGATATCTCTTTTGTTGTTGTTGTTATGGATGTGGGACTTGATACTTGGATGTTGGATATGGTTTAATTAGTTATCGAGCCGTAGGTTTAGGGACGATAACTATATCGTTGAGATTATGGGATATTTATTTGTGAGCTTATAATTGTACATGTGATGTTTGAGCCAAGTCGAGTGTCACTGAGACTCCGTAGTCTCGTTGTAGCCTCGATAAGCCAAAAATGCATATTGGACTTTATTTTGGGACTTGTGATATGTGAGGTTGACTTATTGACCCGAGTATAGCATAGACTCGGAATGGTGACTCGAAATATGAGATAACTCGTTATATAAATGATTTGGAAACTTAAATGATAAAAGTAAAAGACGAGAACTGGTACTAATAAATAATAACTTTAAAATATTAATAACAATTACTTTGTTACTTAATATTTTGAAGTTAAGAAGGAAAAATATTAAATGACATATAATGTGTTATTTAATACTTTTAATAAAAGAAAATGGTTAGCGAAACAAAAATAGAATATATACAAGTTATTTAATGTTTCGAGGGCACGCTTATCGAGGAACACCAAGTATAGAAATAGCGAGGTTATATATTGAATTAATGTCGAGTTACGGAAGTAGAGGTTGTTTGGGATATTGCAACAACTTGGCGTATTCGTTATTGGGTTATTGTTTCATGAGTCATCTTCGTTTTGGTCATTTGCTTTGGCGTGTGTACACTTGAGTCAACGTTATGTCACCACTTCACCCACGATGATACCAAACACTAGTAAATGGATTTAACGAAGATATTTTGGGATTGAAAGTGGAATATACTTGGGAATAGTTAACTTTTGGAAACCGTATACTTTTGGATATACGTTAAGATAAGTTTATTATTAATAGGTTGTGCCGAGTCTGTCACGTTGTGATACTAGTTGCTGTTGTGCCATACTACTCGTGTTTGTGCGGTATTGTGCTTTGCTTTCGAGGTGAGTTCTCGTAGCCCCACTCTTAACGTGTTTTACCTTGGGGTGAAAATGGTACTCAATGCTTTACAAATGTTTTCATGCTGTGAACTTCTGTTTTACATGATTTTGGACATATACGTGTGATGATGCGATTATATGATGTGACATGTTTTGTTTTGTGAGTTCATGACTGAGCAACTGTTAACTCTCTGCTGAGGGCCCACAAGTTATAGGTTCAGTTGGTGTAAATGTTAACTCTCTGTTGAGAGCCCACAAGTTGATAGGTTCAGTTGGTGCAACTGTTAACTCTCTTTAAGAGCCCACATGTTGACAGATCTATCGGGGTAGCTCCCCATGTAATATTGGTTATGCGTATGAGGAACACTTTAGGTTCAGTTGGCGTGACACTATTACTATTTGATAACGTGCTTGTAATTGGTATTCATTTTCACTATGTCCTACGCTATTATTCACAGCTTCATGGTTCAACTCCTAAACCTATGAGCTCACCAACTTTATGTTTTCATTTTTGAGTATCCATTTTTAGGTGCTAAGACTGAAGTTGCACTAGAAGGTTGAATATTGGCCTGGCTTAGCAAGACTTAAGACAAGACCCTTCCGGGTTATATCTCGTGAATTTGCATTTTGATATTTCCTAGTGATGTTGTTTAACTTTGAGACTTATGTGTATTTTGGATCTTTGTACGTATCCCGGTTGTGGGAGTTTGCGACTATTATCTGTCTTATGTTATACATTTAGTATTTCTCTATTGTGACACCTTGTGTTCTTGACTATGAGGTCATACTCCATAAATACCATTCCGCTACGCCATTTTTGGGGTGTGACAATTCCATACACCTTGACATGATCACTAATGAAGAAAACTTGATATACCAAACTTGAAACCAAAGTAAAATATCCCAAACTCGTTACTTAAGCTTGCACTATTATTAATTGAAAATGGTATAGAGAGTTGTGGTGTATCAAATCTCCAAACCTCTTGAATTTATCCACATCGACTTCATCGTGTGACACTGAGTACTACAATGTATCTCCTTTAAGTGATAGTTAACTAGGTCTTCATCCATCCACCCCTTGACCTATGAAAACTAGATAAACCAAGTCCCAATCATAAACCATATATAAACAAGCAAGTCACCAATCAATAGCTAGGAATATTGATGATGAAATAAGTAAACACCTTCGTGAAACTTCACTTCAATCTCAAATAAGAGATAAACAATTTTTCTTCGTAACCAATTAACCAATAAAACAGAAACAAGCCTTTTTAAAAGTTTAAGAACATTTAAAACCAAAAACCAAAAACTTCCTGTGTGTGTGATCCGTCACCTCCTTATCCAAAACCAATCAATATCTACGCATAAAATTCCATGTCGAATTGCCTTAAATCTCATGTATTCTTGAAACTTCTTCCCCTTAATCAAATAACCTTGACAAAAAAAAGCTTTCAAGAACAATTTAATGTCGACACAAACTGCTCTTTTTGTTATCATTGAATCACTAGAAACGTAGCAGCATTAATACAAAAAGCAACAACATTAACGCAGCTTAGCAACAGAAACAATAAACCATGGCAGTATAAACCAATCACAAGCAGCACTAATGTTCAATAAAGAGCAACATTAACTTAGTGAAAGCAGTATTAGCCTTTAAGAAGCAGCATTAACTATTGTCGAGCAATATAAAGTAGCGAACAGCAGTACTAACTTGTGATAGGTAGCAGTACTAACATGGTTACCAGCAGTATTAACAAGCTCAAACAGCAGTATTAATGAATAAGAGCAGTACTAACTTGTCCTTAATTATTCGGTAGCACAAATACAAAGTAGCAGTAGTAACGAGTATTGGCAGCATTAACCTTATGTTGTGTCATCTTTGGCAGCAACAAGTATATCACGAAGCTAGTAGCATTAACCACGAATCAGTATTACAACATAATGCTGTTTTTGATGAAACCTTCCAGACCCAAAACTTCTATCTTCATCACTCTTGAAATCGACAACCTACTGCATCTTCTTCTGTCTTTATCTTTTGAACATCTGATTGTATTAACGAGTTAGGGTTTGCTGAATCATGCAATCTTGAAATCCAAATGGCATTATAAATCTTTAATCTGATAACCGAATAACCATTCTTTCTGTTTTGTCAAATTTAGAGTTTGGAATAAACCCTAATATTACCAAAATTCTTCAATAATCAAAATCAGAAATTCAACAACCCTAGTCGGTTTTTGTTGAATACATGTTCTATAACAGCAGCAGAACATAATCCCTTGTAAAAATCCTTCTTTTCTAACCTGCTACTTTTAAGATCAAAAACTCCATCCAACGAATCTGGTGCTTTCTGCTTTATTGAATTATGCAGTAACTTCAAACCAGCTTGAAACCCTAAGCTACAAATCGAATTTTATAAAGAATATATCACTGAAAACCCTGTCAACTTGTAAACCCTCCAAATTCTGCTGTAGGTTAAGTGACTTCCATAATGATTTAAACCATATGAATAAGGAAACCTCTTAAAAACCCTAAAAACCGACTTTCTAAAAAACCTTTCTACAGCAGACTTCGACGATCTATATCTTTTGATTCAGATCTCAGATTAAAGATCCCTTTGGTGAGAATCTACCTTGATGTTCAAAGAACCTTCAACAAAAATTTCATCTCAATCAAACGGTTAACGAATGAGATATCGCCTTTTGAAAACAGCACTACAGAAAACTACGAACATAAACACCGAAAACGATTTTCTTGGTTCTTCGACAAATAAAACCTTGTATAATCCCTAGATCACGAGCTCCCCGATCTCTGATACCAATTGTGGAGTTTGAGATAACTCCATGGATTGTTTTGAGCACTTTGAATAACAATAACAATGACAACAATATGCAGCAGAATAAACAAAACATCAATTGTTATTGTAACAAGGTTACTTCATCATCATCTTCATAATAATACAATTACAAACACAATAAGGCCCAATTCTACATGATCAAGTGTAGAACGGTTACGAATCTAACAGGAATCATAAGATCCTTGAGCCTTTAACAAAACACTAACCCTAGGCGTTCACTATAACCTACACGCCTAGGTTACACACACACACATCTTTGGTGTTTACATCTTGTCTAGACTTAATAAAAACCACACCCCTTATATATCTTTATATAATAGAGACATCTAGGGTTTACATAATACAATAAGGAAATTATATATTCTTCTAAGAATCTTCTAAATCCTCCATCTTTTTGTAGTTTCCCTTCTTGTCATTTTAAGTCCTTCATTTTTCATTCTTCATGTTTTGTATCATCAAATCTATAAAACCCAACAATAATTCACATGAAGAAGTGATTTTGTTCACATGACTTGAAGGTTTAGGAGTTTTGTAGGATTTCATGAGAAACTTGACTTGGTCTTCAAGTTCCATGATCCTACGGTCGGGAATGCTTGAGTTATTCGAAGGCAAGGATATTGCCTTGACCGTTTTGCTCAACTCGCGGGGGTCATTCCAACATTCGTTGTCAAAAAGAGCAAGATCTTCTATGATTTCCCATGATTCTTCCGCATTCTTTTCACGTAGCTTGCCACCGGCCGCTTGGTCAATTGTTTGCCTTGTGGATTGATTGACATGATCATAGAAAATTTGGATTTGAAGCCAAAGATCAATGCCATGATGAGGGAATTTTTGGAGTAAGTCCTTGAAACGAGTCCACGCTTCGTAAAGAGTTTCACCTTGACGTTTTTGGAACATCAAGATGTCATTCCTTAGCTTGGTAGTTCTCCCCGATGGGAAAAATTAAGCGAGGAAACGAGAAGTGAGATCATCCCAAGATGTGATAGATCCCATGGGTAAACGCTCAAGCCATTGACTAGCTTGGTCACGTAAAGAGAATTGAAAGAGACGCAAACGCGTTGTCTCTTGAGTGGCAACATCAAGGTCTATAGAATCTACAATTTTAAGGAAATCCTTAAGATGTTGTTTTGGATATTCGGAACAAAGTCCATGGAATGCACATCCGCTTTGTACCAACCGGATGGTGTCGGATCGCAAGGGAAACACATTGGCTCTTTGGGGGAGCTCAATGGTGTTTCGATAGCCTTGGTGGCTTGGTTTGGAGTACTCACCAAGAGTACGGGCTCGAGATGGGTCTTGGTTAATTGGTTGTTCTTGGGGGTTTGGTGGAGCTTGGTATTAGTGTTATTGGTTGATAGGTTCAAAGACGGCTTCACCCACCATGATGGCGAATGAAGAGATTACGAACAAAGGGAACGAAGAAAAAGATAGACTAAAAAAAGCTACGAAAAAGAAAATAAATCTCACTTGATAGGAATCTAGTGAGTAGACCTAAACGAGATAGAAATTGAACCTAAGCAATAACTATTCCCCGGCAGCGATGCCAAAAACTTGATGCGAGATTTGTAAGACCTCGAAACGAAGTTTTACAATCCTCCAAACAATGTACCTGATCGATGTAGTGTAGTATAGGTAAATCCTTGGGATTTATCGTTCTCTAGGGGAATAGTGTCGTTAGGTCAAGATGTATGACGAGATAGGTCTAGAGGTGAGGGATGATTCTTTTTGTATTTTTTATTATTTTATGAAAGCAGTAAAAATTTCAGGTTTTAGAAGAATGGTCGGAATTAGTTGCTAGTCAACTAACCCAAAAATAATAATTCAATTAAAAATAAACTAATTAAAAGGAGAAAATACATTTGGTTACTTTTTATGATAGGGAAAGGCGTATTTACTTTGATTTATTTACTCCCTAGTTATCTCCTATTGATCTGTCAAATTGTCACGTCCTTGTTTTAGTTGAAGCGTTGTATTCCTTAATATCGGTCGTAGGGAGGTTCCGAAGTCCCCAACTCTATGAATCTTAGTCTCCCATAAAAACCTTAAAGTTTATTAAGTTTTCTAGAAGCCGCAATTCACGCAATAAATACAGCGAGAAAAACCAATAGTGCACTCTACGGTTGCGTTTCTAAGACGTTCAAGCCAGTTACATATAAGAGGTCGGCCAGTTTTTTTAGCCTAACGCGAAGCAATCAACTAAACAATAGACAACAAATCAATATTCAATAACTAGGTTTTACTAGATCTAAGCAAACACAAGTAAATTTAAGCTAGCATGATAGATAGAAGAAAAGATAAACAAGTAATCAAACAACACATAGACATATTGAATGATTGAACGAGTAACTTATCTTCAATGAGCCATAAGTTTTGAGGGTTGAAAAACCTTTACAAAGCTACTAAAATTCATCCCAAACCCTAATCCAAGATGTACCCAAAGATGTCACTCTCATATGTCACACTCCATAATGAAAAACACGGGAAAATATATATATGAATACAACTCTGACGGCGTTAGCTTATGGGTCCTGATGCCGTCAGCTCGTCGTCTTTAGGGTTTCGTCTTGTGCAAGTCGCCGTTATGACAGCGTCACTTCGTAAGTCCTGACGCCGTCACCTTCAGTCTGACGCCGTCCTCTTGTAAAGTGTATGGGACGTCTCTTGTTAAATTAACACGTGACTCTCATCTTCAATTAACACCTAACGCCGTCAGGATGTGGATCTTCTGAATTTGACTGAGGCATCTCTTGTTAAACTTTAACCAAAACTCCAGCATAATCAACAAGTGACGGTGTCACGTTGTAGCCTGTGACGCCGTCAAAGCTCCAAGTCTGACAGGTTTTTCGTGACTTCGTCGTTTTCTTCACTTTTCCATCCAAATACGTCCAAAAAGTTCCGATTTCTAATTTTCTCGTCCGAAGTACCTAAAATGCAAAAAGAAACGATTTGAGGCAATATTTGATCATATTAATACGATTTTGGGCTTAAATGGCCCCTTAAAAATGTACCAAATAAATCCTTATTACTCCTAAAAATGCACGTTTTAAATCCTTATCAGGAAACTTATGATAAAGTTGATGGGTCTGTTACTTTTAATATTCATCATAAAATTCGCTCTTTAACTCAAAATGGTATGCTTATTGCTGATTATTATCATAAGTTGAATGCTTTTTGAAAACAATTTGATGCTTTTGTGCAATTACCTAGATGTACATGTCATGATGCTAGTGATTTTTCAAAGCATAATTAGTTGCTTAAGTTGATGCAATTTTTGATGGGTTTGGATGATGTTTATATACCTATTAAAAGTAATATTTTGACTAGAGACCCGTTGCCTAATGTGAAGTCTGCTTATGCTCTTATTTCCAGAGAAGAATGTCATAGAGGAGTTTCTATAAATGGGGTGTTCTCATAAGTCTCAGTTTTCTGCTTATACATCTAGAGTTGTTGATAATCAGAGTGTTAGAGGTCAAAACAGTTCTAATTTTGTTAATACTAGACCTAACATTGCTGGACCTAATACTGCTAACAGGCCTAATAATGGACAAAATAATGTTAAGAGGAACTCTAATTCTTTTATTGTATGTGAAAATTGTAGTTATAATGGTCATTGTATTGAGAGATGTTTTAAAATCATAGGTTATCCTAGTGATTTTGGAAAAAAGAACATGTTGTTTCTCAAGGAAATAATAAAAGGTATTCAAATAATAATTATGTTTCCCAAAATAACGCTTCAAGTTCTTTAGTACAATTTACAAATAAAAAACTTTCTAGAATTCTGAATCTTATCAAAGACAGTTCTCTTAATGATAGAGTCAATGTGAGCATGGTAGGTGTGCTTTTTAATGGTAGTAGAGTCTTTAACTATCACTTTGAATTTATTTATTTATTTATCTTTTGTGTGTGCTAATAACAAGTTGCAGATACCCTTTATTATTAGAGGATGGAATGTTGACTTAGGTGCCAATCATCATATGACTTTTTCTGATAAAAATATTATTAATGTGATTGATGTTTCTCATCTTAAAATTCAAGTTGGTCATCCTAATAGGATTGTGGCTTATCTTCAAAAGATTGTAAATCTGGTCTTAACTCCTTACTTGACTTTGTATGGTATTTTTGTTGTGCTTGAGTAATGTGTCAGTCTGCTTTATGTGCATAAAATTGCTAAGGATAGTAAGCTTTTTGTTGGATTTGATGACATTAAGTGTTATATCCTTGATCAGGTTTGATTGTATAGAATGTGCTAGGGACTGCTAGGTAGAGTGGTGGTTTGTACTTTATTGATGAGAATGACCAAGGTATTGACTTAGATGTTGTACGCATTGTGTCTAGGTTTGTTTGGCATTCTAGGTTGGGGCATCCTGTTGATACTGTGTTGGATATTTTGAAAAATAAAATTGATTTTGGGAAAGTGATCATTTGCCTTGTGAAATCTATCATAAATCTAAACAAGCTAGGGATCCTTTTCCTCTCAGTGATCATAAAAAATCTTTTTTAGGTCAACTGGTTCATTTGTACTTATGAGGACCTTATAAGATCACTAGCAGAGAAGGGTTCAAGTATTTTTAATTGTTGTTGATGATTTCACTAGGGCAGTATGGGTTTATTTGCTTAAGAGCAAAGATGAGACTGTTGATTTCATTATGAGTTTTTGTAAGTTGATTAAAAATCAGTTTGATAGTACAATTAAAATTTTTAGAAGTGATAATGGTAGTGAATTTTTAAATAATATTTTCTTTGAAAGTAACATAATTGTGCATCAAACCTCTTGTGCTTACACACCACAGTAGAATGGCATAATTGAGAGGAAATTTAGACATATTCTTAATGTTGCTAGGTATTTTATGTTTTAGGGGGATTACCTCCGTTTATGTGGAATGAGTGTATTCTAACAACCACTTACTTGATTAACAAAGTACCATCCTCTTGCTTCTAGGAAAGTCTTCGTATAAGTTAGTGTATAATAGACCTCCATCTCTCTCTCACTTAAAATGTTTTGGGTGTTTATGCTTTGCAACTGTTTTAAATAATCATGACATGTTTTCTTCCAAATTTGTTAAATGTTTTTTGTTTTTTGTTTTTTTTTTTTTTTTTTTTTTTGGGGATATTCTAACTTCAAAAAAGGTTATTGATAGCTCCTAAGTTATACATGTTTTAGCTATCAAATTCTCACGATAATTACTCATTTTTTCCCTGTTTTAATAAGATATCGTACTTAATTGTTTTAAATTTGCGTTGTAGCATTTATCTGGAGCAAAAGGAGAATTCTCACGAAAAAGATCGGAAATCGAGACAAAACTCCAATGTATGGCGAAGTGGATTTTTCAGCTATTTACATGCGCCGTATGCCACTCCTTAGGCATACGGCATACGTATTCTAGTCAAGAAATTATACTAGTTAAAGATGCATATGCTGTATGCCACTCCTATTGCATACGACATATGAGCTCTTGTCATGATTTTATTTTCCAAGTGTTGAAAATCATACTCCATATGTTCCATCCAACTATACGCCGTATGGAGTTGATTCTAGAAGATTCGTTTATGCTATTATAGAGTCATACGACGTATGACCATCTAGGTGCATACGCCGTGTCAACAAATGTGCCCAAGCTTTTTTAGCCTATAAATACATATCCATTCAATACATTTGAGAGAGTTGTGTAGAGTTCTGCATAGTTGAAACTCTAGTTTGTTTTGGGAGGCTACAGAAGGAAGGAAGACACCAAGAGTGAAGGTTTTACACTCATAAACATTTGATTTTTAGTTTTTCATTATAACTTCGATTATCATGTTTACTCTAAATAATCATTGCTTGTCATTTGTTATGGAAGGCTAAGCCTTTTGTGCTTGACTTGTTATGAACCTCTTTGATTTAATTACATATGCTCTTTAGTTTATACTACACGTGTTTTGGATGATTTATGTACTGTTAGGGACTGACGCATTTGCGTAGACCATTGCTACCTGTTGATTATGGTTGTCACCTATAGTTATATAGAATATGACAATGAGATCATAGACACCTATATGGATCATTAATAATACTATTGGCACGTATCATTAATTGTGAGGCAATATCGGAAGGCGCTCACCTGATTAAAAGTGGTAGACAATAAGGTTTAAGATTTTGTAGCGATACTGGCATTATTGGACATGAAAGAGTGCTCTATCCTTTATCAAGAAAACTAAGTGGTTTGACACCCGTTCAAAAACGTAGGTTACATATACCAGTTGATGTTTGTAATAGGATTATCACTAATTAGGTGATAGATCTACACGAGATTAGCTGTGGTAGATGTGTTTGGTTGTTTGGTTATTAGTGATTAATATTAGTTTTGTTTTCTTTTTGTTGAATTGAGATTCAACAAACGTTTTTTGTAACATATCTTGTTTTTCTACACAATATTCATCCATTTCATACACAAAACACTTAACCACAATTTTGTAACAATAATTATTTATCACTATAACTTTATGCCGCTATATACGAGTAGTCACCTCGAATTACGTTCACTTTTGTCATTAACTTAATTTATGCATGGTATTGGTTAATTTACATTTTATTGATTTTTAAGCCAAAAGGGAGTCCACTATTATTATTATTTTTTTTTTAAACGAGTAAATTACAACATTGGTCCTTGTGGTTTGCGTTGACTGGCGCCTGTGGTCCTTTGACCAAAAAAATTGCACCAGTCAGCCTTAAGTTGGAAACGTTATGCACCGTCAGTCCCTCCATCCAAATGGCCCCACTAACTCCCACTAACGCTCGTTAAGTAAGGATGTTAAAGGGGTATTTTTGTCACTTCACATCTTTATTATCATCTCTCTCTCCAACCTACAAACCCAGATTCATCTTCATCTTCTAACTTTTCAACTCCTTTAAATGAAAATGAGGTTACAATATCACTTGGTGGTATCATCAGTCAAACCAACAACATCCACCAACATCCACCATGTGACAAAAATATCTTCAGCAACATCCACCAAGAAAAACAAGGCTACAATATCAGTCCCAATCCTTCAACAACCAACAAGTCAACAACACAACAACAACCAAAAATAGCAAAAACCCTTTATCCTTTTTTCTGTACAATATCAGCATACCAAACGTTTACAATATCGACTCTTAGATTACTGCAATTACACCTACTGGATCTAAAGGGACGTTTGGCTACTCATCATTTGACACACAATTACATAGAATTTTTTTCCACTCTACCTACCTGAAAAGTGTTGACCAGATCTAAAAGCAATCTTTTTTGCTTGCAGCAATCTTTTTCGCTTGTTTAGATCTAAAAGCATTAGAATCCATCTGAGTTGCTTTGTAACACCCCAACCCGACAAGGGTAAAGATGTCACAATAATAGTTTCATATCAGAAAAAACACAAGCATATGACATACATAATACAATTTTATTTCAAGGGTTACAATGGAAAACCTCAAACTACAAGGTTACAATGAAAATACAATAGTCACTATGTCTGAAAATATGCTCTTCTAGTCATCTCTAATCCAAAATATCTATCAGGATCTTCTAAGTCCAAGGCACTCTCCACTCATACCCAGCTTCCAAACTAAAACCTGCCGCAGGAAAAGAAATGCGGCTGAGCTACGAAAGCTCAGTGAACAGATATAACGATGACAAAGCAGTAATACAGGATAATGAACAGTAAATGAAATATGAAACAGTCAGAGTTAAGGCATAAGTACATGGTGACAGTAATGAAAGGTAAAGGTTACAAGGTGCAGGAAAACAGAAATCCTCTACGAGCCCAAATCAAATCAAATCAAATATCAGGGTGTATGGAGGGGAGACCTCAGCATACCAAGTACAGGGTGAGGGGATAACCTCCAGGGGTTGGAGTCATGAGCTCCCAGGAAGTGAAAGACGTGTATCGCACACACCATCAGTCACCAAGTATAACAGGTAATATAACAATCAAGTCAGGTGAAATCTAGGATGCATCCATACGCCCCAGGTGGCCAAAGTCTGCCTCTACGTAACAAATCAAATCAGGTCAGGGACGGGATAGGTCATCACTCTCCTGCACTAGAGTCAAGTCATCGGTGCATCAATGACAGGGACATGAAACCCTCATGCCTAGTGGGTGGCTCGTAGTCTCAAACTGTGGGTCAAGGTCAAATATCAAGTATCAAGTATCAAGTATCAAGTATCAAGTGTCAAGTATCAGGTAACAAGTGTCAAGTATCAGGTTTCATATCCAGCGGTTCAGGTCAAGTTTCCAATTCAAGTGGTTCAAGTCAAGCTCATATTAAGGTTCAAGACAGGAGATCAACGCAAGGGTTAAAGTAAAGGTTCAAATCAGAAGGTTCATATCAGAGGGTTCAATATCAGAAGGTCCAATATCAGAAAGGTCAAGTATCAGAAGGTCCATATCAATTTGTTCAAAGGTTCATAACAAAGGTTCAATTTAAAGGTTTATATTAAATGTTCATATCATAGTGTTAAAAAGTAATCCTTTAATAATGGCTTTCATAAAAGTGATCTTTAAAACAGTTTTCATAAAGAAAGTCTTTAAAAGTAGTTTTTCCTCAAAACATTTTTATATGTAATTAAGAAAAGTTTTCACATCCGGTTATAAAATCCTATGAACCTTCAAGGTATCCAAGGGTTATAAATATTCATATTACAAGGTGATGAACGGTTTATATCAAGTATCAAAAGAAACATAGCAAGGCATAGATTCAATAAGGAAAGCCTCAAAAAGAAGGCTCAGATCATAATCAAACCAATATAGAAAGATGTAAGTGAAACCTGAAGAACGAATCAAAGTATCAGGGAACATAGCAATGGCTTAGGGAATCCTATAGTGAATCAAGATCAAAAGTCATGAGGACACCCTTACTGAGAAAGGGTAGAATATCTGTACCTTATACCGCAAGTGAAAACACATCTAGAAATACAAAGATCGGAAACAAACTCCATCTTCAGCGAATCTACACGAATACATGGTCGTCTTATTATTAATATCTTCTTTAAATCAGATTTCTCATTTTAGTCGGCTTTCCATTTTTAGCAGGTTTCCTCAATTAGGAAGTTTTCCATTTTTAGAAAGTTTCCTTATTTAACAAGTTTCCAAAAATAGCAAATCTCCATAATTAGACAAATTCCATAAGGTAATTAGGTTAAGTCATCAATTAATTATTATTATGGAAATAGGGTTCATTTTAGCAAGTCATGATAGTTTAGGGTTAAATATGACAACTTTCTATATTTTAGGGTTTCAAATGTACATATGCCAAAGTTAAGGTCCAAAATGCAAATATTACAAGTTATTCATTTTAATCCATAAGTTTCCCATAATTACAATTCCAATCCTTTAATTTTAAAAAAATTTACAAATTAAGCCCTTTAATTAATTAAATTACAAATTAAACCTTATAATTAATCAAATTACAATTTAATCCTTACTATATTCATATCTACACATTAAGCCTTCAATTATCAAAAATTACTCATTACACCCCTCATATTAAATATTATATGAATCAACCTTCAATTTCCAAAATTTACAAAACAAGTCCCTCAATTTATTTATTTTCCAATTCGATTTAAACAATTAAGTAATTTACCAAATAAACCTTTTAATTACAAAATTAACATGTAATACCCCTATATTATAATTTTTTTTATGAGTTACCCCTGGTCCAAAACACATTACAAAAATAACCCCCAAGTTTAGAAAATTACAAAACACACCCAAAACATTTTAAAACCCAATCGGTAAACCAAAAAAGTACACAAACCCTAAACCTAAATTATCCAATCATTAACAATCATTAATACAACCTTAAAATACATTTATGAGACCAGATCCATCATCCAAAAATCAAAACCCTAGGTCGCACGATTTTATTTTAATTTTAAAACTCTTTTCTTATAAAATCCGATTGAAACAAAAACTCAACAAAGGTATTTTAGGCTTCAAAAAATACAAAGATCATTTTTCTAGGATCATATGGTACGTATAGATCACAAATAAAATAGGTTTGCAACCCAGAAAATCGTATGAGTTATTTTAGGTTTTATTTACGTTTTTGTTATCTATAATTACCACGATTTGTTTTTACATGCATGGTTCGATTTAGCTATTTTATTCAACTCATATATGATGTAAGGAACATAAGAAAAATACCAGATGAAGTTTTGAACGAGTGAATGAGTCGTGAGAATTTTGTACCTCTCGGCTTGAATAATTCGATACACCAAAACTTCCTACGATCAAACCAGCGATTCCACGACCTCAAAACTATTTTTCCTACCTTCCTTGGACGTAGATGAACACCAAAAAAATAAACCACAGCCTCCCAAAAATCGTATGGTGATGTGTGTGTTTTTTTGTGTGTCGAATGGGGAAATTAAGGTGAATAAAAAGGGAAACAAATACAAACCGTGTGAAGAGGTGAGGGGAGGCATGAATTTCAACCCAATTGATGTGATAGGATCAATTATACTGATTTTGTGATAGTTTCCATAATTGATTTGATGTTTATCTCTTATAATTTAAATGTAATTAACAAAACAATATAATGTATATTCGGCCCATATAACATTTTCATGTGTGACAAGTAATTTTTGTACATGTAAAATATTAAAAATGTTCAAGAAAATCATTTCACTTCATGTGGTGTTAATTTCCAAGTGTTTGGGATTTAATTTGTGTTTTATATAATTATTATGTGAAATTTTAAGTTCAGGGGTATTTTGGTAATTTTGCATGTTTTGAAATTTTGGGTTTTACAACTTCTTCCCCTCTAAAAGAAAAAATTTCGTCCTCGAAATTTGAAGTCGTAAAGTTAGACGAAGTCGTAGCAATCGCAAAAGATCGTCACAAACATTCTCACGCCCGGGGAGGTTCTTCCAAAAAGGATCTTCAAACCAAAAAGTTTCTCATGACTCAATCAAAACAAGGTGGGTTCAAATTCTCAGGAGGAGACAAATTGGGTTGATTCTGATAAAAAGGTCCATGCAATATAAAATGGATGATAGGTGAATTTTCTGGAAAGCTCATACGGAATGCGAACAAGATTTCAAATCAAATTAACTGTATCAACAGTAGAGAGCTCTACAAAGAGTTTCAGATTCCTAACTGAGGTCAACAGAATGCAAAACGAGAATTCAAACTCATCCAGTCATCTAATGAACAAAGGCAGAGTATACACATAACGGTGAAAGCAGATTAAACACATAGGTGTAATGAACCTAAAGTCTCACTAACGTAGATAATCTCAAACAGCTATCAGAATTCTAAGGCTTCTAAGGCACTTCTCGAAATATCCTATACCCACAACAAGTGCACGTTATATGACGTAAGTATTATCACGTTGGCGAGACGTCATAATACTGGCATCATATAAATATGCCCTCATGATGGTCATACTTTATCTCGAGTCATGAGCAAAACAACCTATCTTAATCCACCTAGTACTTCTATAGACTCAGAGGTCAACAAAATCAAAAGAGACATCAAAATGATTAACAAAAGGATCAGAGGTCAGAGTCGGAATCTGAAGATAAGGATCAAATAGTGTCAGGCAATTACTATGCAATTCTCAATGCCATAAATCTTTGAAGGCATCAGCTTTCAATCTCCAAGAGGGATCTCAACAGGCTTTAACCAAAATCGAGGCACGAATCAGAGTGATGCGGAAGCAAAGATACTTAAACAAATGCCTTATAGTCTACCCATTCCTCACCGGTCAAAACTTAAGTTCATATCAAGAAATCCTAAAGCAAGTTCAAGGTGTTCTCCTATGTTCTTACAGTGGAAGCCTAATGGTCCAAAACTCACAGGTCAAGGGTAAATGTATTACGAGTCGCAGCCTGTCTCTGATACCATAAATTGTAACACCCCAACCCGACAAGGGTAAAGATGTCACAATAATGGTTTCATATCAGAACAAACACAAGCATATGACATACATAATACAATTTTATTTCAAGGGTTACAATGGAAAACCTGAAACTACAAGGTTACAATGAAAATACAATAGTCACTAAGTCTGAAAATATGCTCTTCTAGTCATCTCTAATCCAAAATATCTATCAGGATCTTCTAAGTCCAAGGCACTCTCCACTCATACCCAGCTTCCAAACTAAAACCTGCCGCAGGAAAAGAAATGCGGCTGAGCTACGAAAGCTCAGTGAACAGATATAACGATGACAAAGCAGTAATACAGGATAATGAACAGTAAATGAAATATGAAACAGTGAGAGTTAAGGCATAAGTACATGGTGACAGTAATGAAAGGTAAAGGTTACAAGGTGCAGGAAAACAGAAATCCTCTACGAGCCCAAATCAAATCAAATCAAATATCAGGGTGTATGGAGGGGAGACCTCAGCATACCAAGTACAGGGTGACGGGATAACCTCCAGGGGTTGGAGTCATGAGCTCCCAGGATGTGAAAGACGTGTATCGCACACACCATCAGTCACCAAGTATAACAGGTAATATAACAATCAAGTCAGGTGAAATCTAGGATGCATCCATACGCCCCAGGTGGCCAAAGTCTGCCTCTACGTAACAAATCAAATCAGGTCAGGGACGGGACAGGTCATCACTCTCCTGCCCTAGAGTCAAGTCATCGGTGCATCAATGACAGGAACATGAAACCCTCATGCCTAGTGGGTGGCTTGTAGTCTAAAACTGTGGGTCAAGGTCAATTATCAAGTATCAAGTATCAAGTATCAAGTATCAAGTGTCAAGTATCAGGTAACAAGTGTCAAGTATCAAGTTTCATATCCAGCGGTTCAGGTCATGTTTCCAATTAAAGTGGTTCAAGTCAAGCTCATATTAAGGTTCAAGACAGGAGATCAATGCAAGGGTTAAAGTAAAGGTTCAAATAAGAAGGCTCATATCAGAGGGTTCAATATCAGAAGGTCCAATATCAGAAAGGTCAAGTATCAGAAGGTCCATATCAATTTGTTCAAAGGTTCATAACAAAGGTTCAATTTAAAGGTTTATATTAAATGTTCATATCATAGTGTTAAAAAGTAATCCTTTAATAATGGCTTTCATAAAAGTGATCTTTAAAACAGTTTTCATAAAGAAAGTCTTTAAAAGTAGTTTTTCCTCAAAACATTTTTATATGTAATTAAGAAAAGTTTTCACATCCGGTTATAAAATCCTATGAACCTTCAAGGTATCCAAGGGTTATAAATATTCATATTACAAGGTGATGAACGGTTTATATCAAGTATCAAAAGAAACATAGCAAGGCATAGATTCAATAAGGAAAGCCTCAAAAAGAAGGCTCAGATCATAATCAAACCAATATAGAAAGATGTAAGTGAAACCTGAAGAACGAATCAAAGTATCAGGGAACATAGCAATGGCTTAGGGAATCCTATAGTGAATCAAGATCAAAAGTCATGAGGACACCCTTACTGAGAAAGGGTAGAATATCTGTACCTTATACCGCAAGTGAAAACACATCTAGAAATACAAAGATCGGAACAAACTCCATCTTCAGCGAATCTACACGAATACATGGTCGTCTTATTATTAATATCTTCTTTAAATCAGATTTCTCATTTTAGTCGGCTTTCCATTTTTAGCAGGTTTCCTCAATTAGGAAGTTTTCCATTTTTAGAAAGTTTCCTTATTTAACAAGTTTCCAAAAATAGCAAATCTCCATAATTAGACAAATTCCATAAGGTAATTAGGTTAAGTCATCAATTAATTATTATTATGGAAATAGGGTTCATTTTAGCAAGTCATGATAGTTTAGGGTTAAATATGACAACTTTCTATATTTTAGGGTTTCAAATGTACATATGCCAAAGTTAAGGTCCAAAATGCAAATATTACAAGTTATTCATTTTAATCCATAAGTTTCCCATAATTACAATTCCAATCCTTTAATTTTAACAATTTTACAAATTAAGCCCTTTAATTAATTAAATTACAAATTAAACCTTATAATTAATCAAATTACAATTTAATCCTTACAATATTCATATCTACACATTAAGCCTTCAATTATAAAAAATTACTCATTACACCCCTTATATTAAATATTATATGAATCAACCTTCAATTTCCAGAATTTACAAAACAAGTCCCTCAATTTATTTATTTTCCAATTCGATTTAAACAATTAAGTAATTTACCAAATAAACCTTTTAATTACAAAATTAACATGTAATACCCCTATATTATAATTTTTTTACGAGTTACCCCTGATCCAAAACACATTACAAAAATAACGCCCAAGTTTAGAAAATTACGAAACACACCCAAAACATTTTAAAACCCAATCGGTAAACCAAAAAAGTACACAAACCCTAACCCTAAATTATCCAATCATTACCAATCATTAATACAACCTTAAAACACATTTATGAGACCAGATCCATCATCCAAAAATCAAAACCCTAGGTCGCACAATTTTATTTTAATTTTAAAACTCTTTTCTTATAAAATCCGATTGAAACAAAAACTCAACAAAGGTATTTTAGGCTTCAAAAAATACAAAGATCATTTTTCTAGGATCATATGGTATGTATAGATCACAAATAAAATAGGTTTGCAACCCAGAAAATCGTATGAGTTATTTTAGGTTTTATTTACGTTTTTGTTATCTATAATTACCACGATTTGTTTTTACATGCATGGTTTGATTTAGCTATTTTATTCAACTCATATATGATGTAAGGAACACAAGAAAAATACCAGATGAAGTTTTGAACAAGTGAATGAGTCGTGAGAGTTTTGTACCTCTCGGCTTGAATAATTCGATACACCAAAACTTCCTACGATCAAACCAGCAATTCCACGACCTCAAAACTATTTTTCCTACCTTCCTTGGACGTAGATGAACACCAGGAAAATAAACCACAGCCTCCCAAAAATCATATGGTGATGTGTGTGTGTTTTTGTGTGTCAAATGGGGAAATTAAGGTGAATAAAAAGGGAAACAAATACAAACCGTGTGAAGAGGTGAGGGGAGGCATGAATTTCGGCCTAATTGATGTGATAGGATCAATTATACTAATTTTGTGATAGTTTCCAAAATTGATTTGATGTTTATCTCTTATAATTTAAATGTAATTAACAAAACAATATAATGTATATTCGGCCCATATAACATTTTCATGTGTGACAAGTAATTTTTGTACATGTAAAATATTAAAAATGTTCAAGAAAATCATTTCATTTCATGTGGTGTTAATTTTCAAGTGTTTGGGATTTAATTTGTGTTTTATATAATTATTAAGTGAAATTTTAAGTTCATGGGTATTTTGGTAATTTTGCATGTTTTGAAATTTTGGGTTTTACATGCTTGGCTAGATCTTTGATTCTAGAAGCAAAATTTTCCACTCTACCTACCTGAAAAGTGTCGACCAGATAGCAATTATTAATGAGTATCGTGTGAAGCATCCTGGTCTTGTTTGTTCGTATATCAAGATCTCTCGATAACAATTGTTTGGATTTGTTTATTAGAAATTTTGGTTTTGTTTGGATTTGTTTAATTTAGCGGAAAGACGATGAGGCTAAATAAGGGTAAAGGCTAAATATAATGTATAGTTTTCTTCCGGAAAGAGATAGTGGTCGGTAGACGGAAGTGGTGGCCGGAATCTGGATTTCAAAATGTAGAAGAAGAAGATGAAAAGTTGTGTTAATTAGGTTTATGGATTTTGGTTTTTTGCAAATCAAGTTGTGTGAATTGGGGTGTTGGTCTTATGCAAATCAAGGTAGAAGATGAAGATGAAGACCAATATGTGATAGTGTGGATGAAAAACCCATTTCATATAGACATTCTAACTTTAGTGACAGTATGAAAAAATATGGACATCACAAAAGTGCGTTAATTGTTATAACAATAATGTCATACGGTTTATTTATTGGGTGGAGCACTTAAGTCATATATTTAATTGGAACTTGAACACAAAATAGTGTACACGTTTTTTTATAAATGAAAAGTTAGAAGATGAAGATGAATCTGGGTTTGTAGGTAGGAGAGAGAGATGATAATAAAGATGTGAAGTGACGAAAATACCCCTTTAACATCCTTACTTAACGAGCGTTAATGGGAGTTAGTGGGGCCAGTTGGATGGAGGGACTAACGGTGCATAACGTTTCCGACTTAAGGCTGACTGGTGCAATTTTTTTGGTCAAAGGACCACTGGCGCCAGTCAACGCAAACCACAAGGACCAACGGTGTAATTTACTCTTTTTTTTTTTTATTTTTTTTCATTTACTAGGTGTTTTAGAAATGACATTATTTGAAAGAGTTGAAGTGTCAATAGACGAATATGTTGGTAGATTGTATTTAATTGACTTATAACTTGTACTTTATTTGTTATAATGGTTAATTTTTAATTATTGAACGTCTTAGTCGATAAATGTAGAGAATGTGAACCCTACATTATATAAAGTGTAGATTATATAGTGTGGAGATTACTTCTTCTCGATAAATCACATCAAATAACGGAACGTTTAATACTTCTTAAATAGTTGCGTAAGAAAGATTCAATTACAATGATGTTGAGATTCCAAAGTAATGTTTTTATTGATCATATTTTGCAACTTTAAAATTCTTGACTATAGTTAAATATTCCTTATGTTTGTGTCTAAGAGCCCAAGGTGTAATATGAGTTACAGGACAGGGTTATAATAAAAAATGTTGTTATGTTTTTTTATTTTTCTTCTAAAACTTAACTCAAAAATAGTCTTCCTCCTCACCAGTCAAGTTATAAGATAACCCCGGACTTATGATTTTTTATTTTTTCTTCATTTATTCAAATAAAACAACACATTCATTAAATTAAAAAAATGACGATACACTAAAAATACGAATTTAAAAAAAAAAAAAAAAAAAAATTAGTGATTAAGGTTCCATATAGATGTTGCACGATATCTTGTCGAAGGTCGTTGTGCACTTTCCTATCCCCAAGTTCCTTGTTTTTCCTTCTATGTATGTCGCATTTTTCGACCCAAATATGTTGCAAATTCGGTTGTGGTACAATTCGTTAAACTCACTAATCGTGAATTCTTGATATTTCAATATCATGTTATGTAATATAAAGCAACAATACGTGATTCCTCGTAGTGTGTTGATTTGGTAAGCACGTGTGGGTTGTTCTAAAATTTCCCCAACGACTCTGTAGGACTCCGAAAGCTAGTTGAATATCTTTTCTTGCCCTTTCTTGAACTCTTTTAAACTTCACTCCTTTTTCATCCCTTGCAATGGAAAACATTTTGACAAACGTAGCCTATTGAGGATAAATTCCATCCGCTAAATAGTAAGATTTTTCGTATGTTTTTCCATTTACTGTAAATGAAGCTTCCGGAGCAACATGATCAATGAAGTCATCAAATAAGTTTAAAGTATTTAGAACATTGAGGTCATTATTTGCCCCCGCTACACCAATATATGCATGCCAAATCCACAATCATATGATGCAACAACTTTAAGCATTAGAGTCGGGTATTTATTATCACCCCTTTTGAATTGCCCTTGTAATGCCTTTGGACATTTTTACCATTCCTGGGAGTCCATGTTTTTATTTCATGCAATGTATATATATGTTGGATGTCATTAAAATCAGATGTTCTTAAATACTCCACTAAGTATATACTCCCTCTGTCCCAAATTTATTGTCCTCTTTTGACTTTTTAAAGTCTTTCTTTATCAACTTTAATCTTTAATATTTTTGTTTGTGTTACACAATATTTAATGAAAATTATATCAATGAAAAATACATTTTAAAACCAATCCATTCATATATTTTACAACAACTATTATATAACAAAAAAGAAAATATTTAAAATTAAAGTTGAAAAAATAAGACTTCAAAAAGTCAACAGATGAAAATTATTTTGGGACGGAGTGAGTAGTATATATGCAATTTAGTGAAGTTTTGTAAACAATAACGTGAAAAATGTTCACGAACTTGCAAGTACTCGTCAAATGCATCGGGTGTTGTGTCGTATGCCAATTAGCGTAAGGCCAATGTGCATTTCATGATAGGACTAATACTTAAACAACTCGAATAATCCGGTCGTTGTTTTAAAAAAGGAAGTATTCGAGAAAAGGTTCAACATTGAATTCGTAATATCATTAACTATTTGTTTAAAAAGTTTTAAACTCATACAATACCTTCACCTAAAATTCTTCTCTGGGTATTTAGGTTGATTGTTTTCGTCGCCAAAATAATCTTCCAAAAGTCGTTGTCCCGCGACCTATCGTTCATGTAGTATCATTGTCCTTGTGTGAGGATCCGAACTCTCGGCTTGTTGATTTCCCAAAGCTTGAAATTGTTTATAAGCTTGAAAAATTTGCGTATACTTACTCGGACCATCTTGAAAGTCAACATCGTAATGAACATAGTTGGGATTCATAAAGATTTTTTTACGGTAATAAAGAGAAGTATTGTTGAGATTTGTAGGTGGAAGTGTGTTAAAAATTAGTGATTTAAAGAGTATTTAGAGGATTTTTAAAGGGTAAAAAGTGGATAAGAGGGGTGTTCGTTTTCAAAAAAACGGCAATAATTTGTAACCCAGCGGCCATTTTTGTGAAAACAAACGACTATAATTTGTAACCCAACGGCTACTTTTTTTTAATAAAAAACATGGCCATTGCAATTGAAAAAGAAAACAAAACAAAAAAAATTACCTATGGCTTGGCTGGTGGCCACGACACCATCACCTATAACACCACATGTAGGTTGTTGAGCCATACGCTCGCGTCATAAGGCAACAACGTTGATGATGGCGCATTGATCATGAGCTCTAAGTTAATACAACTCGATTGCTATTTGTCTAAGAAACAACGACAAAACACATATTCATTCTCGTGCAGCTTTTGGTTGAATACTATTAATCCACTTTTGCTATGACAATGTTATTAGGCTTCACACAGTCAGGCTTGAACGATCGATCGACTTGAAGGTCGCTATCGATCGCCACTTGTGTGGCATGAAAACTCAATCGATCGATCGCCATTAAATCGATCGTTTTTTTGGCTTAAGGGTCATTGGAACAACCTTCATTCTTCCAAGTAAGGCTACACACAGTAATGATGGTCAATCCCCTTCATTTTATCTGCCACGTTAGCCTTTTCTCTCGGCGACCTTCAGGCGATTGGTTGCCACAGTAAGGGCGACCTTCATTTTTTTTTAATTTAAAAAATATATATATATTTTTAACAACAAACTTAAATTTCATTAATGATTCAAACCTTACATAATAATTTAAATAAAATTAAAACATTACAATACTTATTAAAAAATTAAACTAATAATCTAGGTCGTATCGTACCTTGATTGAATCCTTGATTTCCTGCAGCTTTTGTCGCTGTAGTGCGGGCAAAGATGGGTCGATTGGTGTGAGATAGAATATGATGTCTTTTTCCCGTTTCTTTTCCCGGGCAAAGATGGGTCGGATAACCTTGAGTCGGATAACACGAACCAATTCCCACATAAAAATCTGGATTATTGTCTAATTGTTCTTCAAAATCACAAGCACCAAGATTAATGTGGTTAACCGGAGAATACGGTTGATGATTTGAGTGGGAAGATGTCGATGAAAAATCCTTGATTTCCTGCAGCTTTTGTCGCTGTAGTGCGGGCAAAGATGGGTCGATTGGTGTGAGATAGAATATGATGTCTTTTTCCCGTTTCTTTTCCCGGGCAAAGATGGGTCGGATAACCTTGAGTCGGATAACACGAACCAATTCCCACATAAAAATCTGGATTATTGTCTAATTGTTCTTCAAAATCACAAGCACCAAGATTAATGTGGTTAACCGGAGAATACGGTTGATGATTTGAGTGGGAAGATGTCGATGAAACCATTGTTGGAGGATACAACGCTTCTGGTGAGCCAAAAATAGATTGTTGGGATGAGCTTCGACGGGATTGGCTTTGTTGTTGTTGTTGGTTGTTATTATAGGGCGGAACAAATGGACGATTTATAAAAAATGGACTGTGAGTTTGTTGTTGTGGAGGTACTTGCGAATTATAATCAAAACTAGCGGGTCGAAAATTCACGTTTGGTGAGACAACGATAAACCGGAAATTAGGATCCGGTGTTAATTGCGGAACGTTTTGTGGCAATCGGGATTTTCGACCTTTTGGTTTTGGTGTTTTCTTAGACATTTTGGAATGAGAGAAGTGTTTGATGGATTGCATTGTGTTGTTATTTATAGGTAAGTTCATAAACTTTTTAAGATTTTTTTTTTGGGTTTCCAACCGTTTGATAACGTTTTTTTTTTTTTTTTTTTTTTTTTGGATTTCCAACCGTTTGGTAAGGGTAAACAAAGTTTTTTTATTATTTTTTTTGCCCAACCTTTTGTTCAAACACAAGCAGGCGATTGAGGTCGTTTGAATGACCCTTATGCCAAAAAACCACACGATCGATCGATTGAGATTGGCTTCAATAGAAGAGGCGATCGAGTGGCGATCGATCGTTCAAGCCTTATTGTGTGTAGCCTAAATGTGTGTTTATTTGTTTGAGCTGCTTGAAAAAATAATATATTGATTGTGTGTGTGTGTGTTTAGTGTGTGTGGCGAAAAGAGGAAAATGAAGTTATATATATATATATATATATATATATATATATATATATATATATATATATATATATATATATATATATATATATATATCAAATAAGATCAAACTTAAAGTTGTAAAAATGAGATCCAAATAAAATTTGACAAGTGATACTCTCGTTAAAATAAAATGAAATTTTTTTATTAATTACAACTAAAATTGTTAAAGTTTCGATGGTTTTCTTTTTAAAATTGACAAAACCGAGGTGATACACTTTGATTCGACATGTAATGTGTATCAGGTTAAGGTGATACACTTTGATTCGACATGTAAATTTATAATTGTGTATCACTAATCCAAACTCATGTATCAGTTGGTTATTAGTTGCTAAATCGTTAATTCGTATTACTATTTTATTTTTTGTGTATTATTGATAATATGGTTATTTATAAATGTTTTTAGTGGTTGTTTAAACTAGATCTTATTTTTACAACTTTAAGTTTGATCTCACATTAACCCTCCCCTATATATATATATATATATATATATATATATATATATATATATATATATATATATATATATATATATATATATATGGGAATATATTAGCTACAATATTTTGTAGCTAATTGGCTATAATATTGTGCTATAAATTGTGGGTCCCTGACTTTTTTTGTGAGTCCTGAGTTCTTTTTGCGGGTCCCTGATTAATTTGTTGTGTATTTTTTGTGGAGGATTGTAGTCAAGCTATCCTATATATATATATATATATATATATATATATATATATATATATATTATGTTTTTTTAAATTGGTAAGTGGGTTGTGGGCCTGAGGCATGTGATAATTTTTTTTTTTTTTTTTTTTTTAATTTTAGTTTTTTAATTTTTTTATATATTATTTGTAAACTATTTTATAAAAGGAGGAAAAGAAAAAAAAATATGTAATTAAATTAAAATTTGTTTGTTGAAAAAATAAATAAATAGATGAAGGTCGCCCTTACTGTGGCAACCAATCGCCTGTAGGTCTACAAAGAGAGAAAGCTCATGTGGCGGATAAAATGAGGGTCAATCCCCTCCTTGTGTACATCCTTAGACTAACAAGGCCTTATAAGTGATTTAATTATAAGTATATATTATAGAGCAATTAAATCGCTGCCGTTTAGCCCCTGGGTTTCCCGCCAAAAAACTTGGGATACTAAGGCCCAGCTTTGTTAGCCTCTTTATGGTTCGGCGATGACCCAACAATACTTTCTAAGATTCTAAAAACAATTTTGTGTTGATTTTTCGCTAATTGTTGTAGCGATTTCCAGAATCTTCAACTCAAAATTACCATCAGCACACACAACAATTAGCGATCCAGTTCTTAAACAATCGTTGTTAGTGATTCTTTTTTTGTGATGGATGATGATCAAAAATGGAAGTTACTGATCCAATTGGAGTAATAATCATATGTTACTATGTAAGTTTATCAATCTTAATTAAATTATTGATTTACTTTATATTGATCTGGGTTTTTAGATGCTTAATTGTAAATTATTGGTATATTGATTTTACTTTTAGGGTTTAAGTTTGGGAATTTAGAGATTAGTGAATTTGGTTACTTTTAAGTTTTAACTGTAAAGTGGTATAAAAAATTATGATTTTTTTGTTTTTCTTTTGAGTAATTTTTAATTTGGTTGATGAATTTTATGTCAAAATAATGACATGTCTGTGGTCACAGTCACTTGAACAAAGAATATATCACACGATAAGTTTGGGCCAGACCGAAAGAATTTGTGCGTACATGGTCACGATCTTGAGGTATGCAAATGTCAATTGAATACATATATATTTGTTATATACCTTCTCCATTTTCATTACGAATCACATTCATATATTTTCATAAACTATGAATAGTAGCATGCGGGCATACATCATCGATACCAACTGTAATTCAACAGTTTGGTAATTTAGATACACTGAAGATGCAGAACTGTATGGAAGAGAGGTTCAAAGAAATGATGGCGAGGCAATTGGTCCCTCTTTGATTCCTCCCAATGCATGCCAATGTTCGTCTTCATGGCTATGCCCGGACTTGATTCCTCCAAGGGTAGCATTGTCTTCAACACCGTGCCCTATGCCTGGACTTGGCCCATCTTTAATAGAACCTATGGAAAATCGTTCAAAAAAATCATTGTTCTCATCAGGACAACTAATTCTATCAGGTACATTTAATGGACGGGTATATATCGATCCCTTAATGTTGCGTAGCCTGTTGAAGTGGTACAAAACTTGACAATTTTTATTTGTATAGGTTCCAGGGCCCTTGATTCCTTCTGCTTGAGCACGGGTGGCGTCACTTACTGATGGTCTTTCAAAGGTATTTCATATTGACCTACACATAAATACCTTGCCATGTGAGACTGTCAATCTTCATTATTATTAGCTTTTATACTTACTTTTTTGCATGCAGATGTCCAAGTCCGTTCCTTCGGATCAGTCCCGTATAAATTTGCTTGACACAAAAGATGTGAGTGATCTGACTCGATTTATAATGTTTTCACCTTTTTAAATTTCTCCGAGCACCTGAACTTTTGAGTGAACAAATGCGCAAGAGCACTGTTGGGCATATTATTTCATATTCATCTTTTATGTGGCAATATGATAATTGTATTAAACCAAAATAATCTGGTGGTAAATTCATTCGATATCTAATCTTTTAGGTGGAACTATGATGATCAAACTTAGTGGTACGGGTCAAAATTGGCCAGGGTTGAAATGGGACATTTGTAGTATAGGTGGGAATCTTATATACTAAATCTTTTTGAAGATATACTATTTATGGTGGTTTTATGCATCATATAATTATAAGATTCACATTATTAACTCAAGTTTTTTGTTGAAGACATACTATTTATGGTGGTTTTATGCATCAAATACATTTCTTTTTGGCTATTTTCTTATAATATTTGTTTGGTTCTTATTTGAGCTGAACCATATTATGCGTTTTTGTGTGTAAAAAATCTTAAAGAATTGGTCGATTTTCAACTCATATGACCCGTTTCCATTTTACCTATAAAAAAAACCATTTCACCCGTTCGAGGAAAACCGAAATCCAAATCAACCTGTTATTCTATCTTTTACCCAATTTATTTTCCTCTATAATTTCTTAGGGTGAAATTCACCATGTTGTAAATCCAAACCCCTATTAAGGGGTGTTTGGCACATATGCTAATCTGTGCTAATGTATCATGTTTTTTCGTCTGTCACAGGTTTGATCCTCATTTGCAGTTTTGTTACACAAGGATGAGAGAGAAGAGACAGGTATTGATATACGGCCTACAGGGAAGATAAAATGTGTAAGCGCACAATTTTTAGCAAATGTAGCTTTTGTTATAAAATTGGTCGTTGGAGCATCTTTCTTATGTAGTTTTGAATTGGTTGTTGTCTGTTCAGGTTGTGCCGTTCTGCCCATTTCCAGTCTCATTAGTCGGTTTCATTTCCAGCTACTAAGATACCAAGACAATGTCGTTTCATTTCCTATTCTAAAATAGTTTTAAAGGATAGATGACAATGGCTCAGCCGAACCAAACAGATTGGTGTTCCTGCATTAGACGCATTTCTCAAATATGATTTTTGCCGAAGTTTTTAAAGAGGTTATTGCTATCAGGTAGTTTATTTATTACAAATTCTCATATAAATGGAACACAAATTCATGTGATCGAATTGTATCATTATTATACATATGATTTCGTTTCGGTATCTTGCCCTTAACCTCCATGCCTTGGCACTTTCTACTTCACTTACAATTAATACCATTTTCTCAAAACCCATATACAACGACAAAAAAACGTTGCGGCTGGCCGCCGCCATCCTTGTTGTGTATCAAGTAGCAAGCTATCGGACCCAGTTATGTAACTTCGGATTATATGTGCTTAGCATTGGGCCTTGGGAAACTAGGCCGAGCTTAAAATATCTCTTTGGCCCTGTTTTGTATTTTCACCTTATTTGTATGTGTCCTAGTTTTTGGCTTTTTGCCCATCATCTGAATCTGATCATATCACCAAATAATCACCATCTTGGATGTTCAAGATTAATTCACCTGTTTCCCAATTATGTAACATGATCTAACAATAAACTCATGACTTTTTACACTAATCTTTGATAAAAGTTGCATATATCGTACCTATCGCCTTCTAAAAATAACACTCGTGGTCTTTTTTTTAACGAGTGTTAAGTGCATTCCGTTATAATTTACACGTTAGCCCCTGTTGGTTAACGATTGTTGCATCGTTTATCCATTATAATAAAGGGCGTTTATAATTTAAAGTTTTTCGACTTTAGATACGTTTTTATACGTTTTTATCCATTTTCGTCCGTTTTTATACGTTTTCATCCTTTTTTATACGCTTTCTTACATTTTTAACTGTTTTCGTCCGTTTTTATACGTTTTTGTCCGTTTTAGGCCTTTTTTTGGCGTTTTTATCCGTTTTCATCCATTTTTATATATTTTCTAACGTTTTAATCCATTTTTGTCCGTTTTTATACGTTTTCATCCTTTTTTATACGTTTTTATCTGTTTTTATACATTTTCGTCCGTTTTTATATGTTTCTTTTACGTTTTTATTCGTTTTCATTCATTTTTATATGTTTTCTTACGTTTTAATCCATTTTCGTCCGATTTTTTATGTTTTGACTTTTTTAATGTTTTGATATGTTTTTATCCGTTTTTACACTTTTTTACGTTTTTATCCGTTTTCATCTATTTTCATCCGTTTTTCTTACGTTTTTATCTGTTTTTAAACGTTTTCGTACGTTTTTTAACGTTTTCATAGGTTTTTATCAGTTTTCATATGTTTTCAACCGTTTTCATCCGTTTTTATACGTTTTTTTTTTCGTTTTCGTCGGTTTTTATACGCATTTTGTCATCTTTCTTACGTTTTTGTCTGTTTTTATACGTTTTCATCCGTATTTACACTTTTTTTTATGTTTTCATGGGTTTTTATCGATTTTTATATGCTTTTATGCGTTTCATCCATTTCTATATGTATTTATCCGTTTCATCCGTTTTTATACATTTTCTTACGGATAAAAACGTATAAATACGAATGAAAACGTATAAAAATGGATGAAAACTGTAACACCCCCAAAATCTGGTTTAGTGGAAGCATACATGTTTGGTTGCTACTAAATTGATATCACAACACAAAGTACAAAGAACGGTTTTACCTCAACCATTTAAAAGAATGTTCATATTCAAAAATATTATGTTTACAGCATTTCCAAAAACAGTGACGAAATATAAGCCCATAAAAGAAGTAAAGCGGTCCCAAATACATCATAGTCTTCTATGACCATGACATGCCATGCCAAAAGCCTCCACAACTAGGCTATCGCCTTAAACCTGAAAATACATGCTAAAAGTGTCAACACAAGGTTGGTGAGTTCATAAGTTTATGATAAAGCAGTAAAGATATTGTGAGTTCAATAAAGTTTTGTGACCATTGTGTCACTCACAATGTCATGACAATAAAGTTTACCTTAAAGTAAAATTAGAAATGTGGACCATGAGTAGGGTATGTGACCATTACAACGAATATAATGTCACACAAAATAAAATAGTCTATTACGCTAACACTAAGTTCATGCAACCGAAGCTCGACAGTTCAGTGTGCTACAATATAGCACATAAATAATAATAATAGGGGCCCATAGCGAGTGTTTAACCCAATACACTCGTAATCCGACTTGGTAAACGCCCGCATTGACCCGTCTGGCCAACCGAACGGGGGAGTCACCCCAATAGATCTATTTATATCAATCACGCTTCCCGGCAGGAATTAACGGTTCATGAAGGTGGGCATAACAGTGGGTTCAGGGGCTTAGGCTAACTACGCAATAGTTTTGAGAAAATAAAGTACTGGTTGTGGTCCAGAAAATGTTTTGCATGTTTCTCACCCCAAGGTTTGTAAAACAAGTATAGGTAAAGTGGGGCTATAAACTCACATATCATATTTAACACTTGTGTTCAGAATAAGGTAAAACAGTGTGCAATAAGTAAATAAATCATGTTTTCGAGTAAGAACAAGTAATGAGTTTAAGTATAAACAAGCATTGAGTTTAATTAAAAACGAGCATGTATTCTCCCCCAAGACATTTATAAAACAAGTATAAGGTATGGGCCATGAACTCACCTTAGCATGCAGCAACACAAAATATCACAATGGTCACAACTGGCATCAAGAGCAAAACACAACGGTATCGAGAGTACAGGCACAACGGTACCGGATCGGCACAACCTAATACGTATATGGTTATCTTAGAATACGTCTCGTAAAGTAAAAGAATTTTCAATAGACAATCGGCTTAGTTTTCGTGGATTACTCGTATCAATGTTTGTAAAAAGTTTATCGTCATTGCTCGTAAGAAAAGTTAGTTTCAACGTTTCGTGTGGTGGTAAGAAAGCATAGACTCGAAATGCAACTCACGCCAAAGTATAATATACATCCCAATATATTATAAAGGAAGTAATAAAGAAACAGTCAAGAAATACTAACGAGGACTCAAGTATACACACGCCAAAAAGAATATAAAATCGACACAGTCGAGAAAGCACTGACGAGAACTCGAGTCCAGAAATAATGACAGGAAGAAATGAAGAAATGATTGACAAGGAAAATGTCAATAAAAGTAGACCAATTAGTAAGTTTCGGTATTTACCCAATAATCCCCAATAGTTTGGAAAACGTCAATTAAGTTGGGAAATGTAATTTAAGTTTTATAAGGAAACTCAAATTATTATATCATTTAGCCAAATTGTTTACAGATTGATAAACTATAAGTTTCGATTATTGTCAGGTTTATAAGATGAAAGGTTTTTGAAATAAAAAGTATAAGTTTAGAAAGTTTTATAAATTTCGGCATGACGCGTTCATTTATACAACTTTCCCAAGTCATTTTGACTTAAATAAAACTCAGTTTCTCAAAACAACGCTCCCGACAAGTTTATAACTAACAACTCGTTATTAGTTTAATATGTGTTGATTGGATATTTAGGTCCATTACGAGTTTAATATATTACATTTATCACTAGTCCAATATGTCCAATCGTTTAATATAGTTTAATATGTCCCACGTAGTCCAATAATTGCAAATCAATGTCCAACGTACAATCAAGTCTAATTCCGTATAATATAAAGTCCGTTATATAATTATATAAATCCGGTATCCAATAACCAAGTATCAAGTTCAAGTTCAAAGTAACCGAAATGTACCAACGAACACTCATGTCAAAACAACCCAAATATGTTAGTTCAAATATATTTCGGCACAACAATTTATAACCAATCACACTTCTAATATAATTCTTAGACACACCCTTATCGGGCTAACGGCCCATTAAACCAAACACACTCTTTTGACTTGGGCTAAGGCCCTGTAGGTCACCTCTTTTAGATCAATTCACACTTATGTTATATCTTTAGAGAGAGAAAGAGCTAGAGAGAATAAGAGAGGATTTCTCTTTTCCATTCACAATCTACACCTCTCAAATGAGAGGTTTACACATATATATAGTCTCCCATATAGTGAGAATAGGAAAGTGTGTCGTCTTTACATATTTCACTTATTCAACATTAACGTAAATACTAAGACTAAACTAGACGGCACACTTCTACTATCATGCAGACTATATTTATATGATTCTAACGAGCTATTACATGACCATATTACAAGACTCATTGACTCGATAATGATCATCACTTTAAGCATTCCCAACAATCTCCCCCTAAGGGATGATCATTGAGATCTCTCTTTGATTACATTTATGATCATCACTTTTACGTTTCCAACAATCTCCCCCTAAGGGGTGATCATTGAGATCTCATTCTATGACATGTGGGTTATGGGTCCATCAATAGAAATGGATGATCATTAAACTTCTTTGATGCTTGTTGTCTTAAACTTTGAGTCTTCGTGTAATAGATTTGCTAGATTCTTTGTTCCAATCATGCTTTGGGATTTTACAACCTTAAATGACCAATACTTGAATTAATACAAAACGTATTCCCAACAATCTCCTCCTAAGGATTGGTCATCAAGGTTGCTTGACATCTTCTTTACTTCTTCGGCTTCGACGTCTTTAGAATCTTTGTTCTTTGTTCTTGTTGTGATGTGATATGGTAATATCTTGATCTGCCTTCCACCGACGTTCTTTAGTCACGATGTCTTTACGTCTTTTCCACCTTGCTCATATTTCTTTTGACTTTTGTTCTTCATATGTCAAGTGGTTCTCACTTCATAAGCTTCAATCTTTGACTAGTGAAAGTTTGTTGTGCTCGATCTTTGACTTTTCTTTGACTTCTTTGAACTTTTGTTACCTCTTAGTCTTTGTGAGAACTTTTCTTCAGGATATGAGCATGATGGAAGTGGTGGTGGTGGAACTCCTGGTCTCCATGATTACCTGCAATGTAAACAGTTAGCAACAAATCATCCGGCACTTACAGATTCGGACTTCGAGATCGTCAACAGCATAGTGTGAAGACTTTCTCTAATCTTAGCCAAGGCCGTTCTGAATTGGACGCCCCCGAAAGAGCTGACACAGATACACCAAAGTGTATCAACGATTCAGTGAGCCGCTGAAGTATACCGAAGTATCACTCCACGACTGTAGACTGTTTGGAACCACCAATAACACTAAGCGTAATCCACAATGGATTACCGAAGTGACCTGCTGTCAGGGCTGTTTGATGTTGACCCTGGCAGGATTTCCATTCAATCACTGAGAATTACAATATGTGAATTATCTCATGAATGTTCTCGGCAGATTACTAAGATCTGCGTAGAACAATCTTATAATTTACAACTGGTGTTCTTTTTGTTTGAACAACCAGTGTACAAATGCTAAGTATTCCTATGAGATCTTTTATGTATCTTGTGGCTCTAGACTCAATTAAGTGCTTATTGATTTTAGTCGTCGGAGGCATGGAGCAGATTGCCTCCATTTCAATATCAACACATATCGGAATGAGAGGTCGATAGATAATGAAGGGTTCTCCGTGAGAAATGAAACAAGTGTTTTTCAAGAGACACCTGAGTGGCAAGAAGGTTTAGTGCAGTGCATCACTGGGTCCATGACGGCTTAATCTTCAATACCAGTGTTACCGTAGTAACAAACAGTAGCATATGTATTGAACCCGGTGTCTGCCCTAAGGTTGATCAAATGAAGGGCTATTTCTTTTCACCCTTTTCTTTACTTTTCTTTTTCATTCTTCAAACCCTTCTTTCCCCTTTCCTTTCTTTACTCCTTTTTTCATCATACCTAGGACTTTCTAGTTCTAAACTATTGGTATTGTCCTTGGGTAGATCCCTCCGGCTCTGGCGGATCATAGGACGGTTTTCTAACCTTAGTCACCTTATATCTCCATGACTATCCTATGTTTGCCATAAAACCAATCATTTGAAAAATCTCTCAAAGTGTTTATGAGTGTAAACTTATATTGATTACACTTTGAGAGTTTTGTATTTTTCAGAAATACTCCCCCTTAACATGTGCTCATAAGTGTTTAAATTAAATTTTCACATGTCGGGTAGAGTTAGCACTTTTAGAATTGATTGATTTTCAATGAACATGATCGTTGCGAGACACGTTTACAACACTAGTAGAACTAGCTTGAAATTATTACCCGTCCAGATCATATTCAAAGAAAATCTCTCGAAATCGGTACATTCTACTCAGACAAGTCCTTTGCGAGACACGTTTATATTACCGGATAAACTGGCTTGAAATTATTACCCGTCCCGGAAATTTCTTTTCGATTACGGACTTTTGATATCGTCAATTCAAGGGTTCAATTATGAGTCGAGCTCATACGAGATTTCAACTTTTATTACCATATTTTAATCACATCTTTATTCTCCCCCTCAAAAATAGCACATTCATGTTGTTTTTGTTAAATTTTTGATTAAAATATGCTTTTTGAGGTTTACGGGAAGAATTTCAAGAACTTTTTGTTGTTTAGAACAAAGATTATGTTTTCAAGTACTCCCCCTTAACAAGGGAATACTTGTTCTTTTGAGCAGAATTTTGAAAAACTTTGAAAATTCTGATTAATTCTACTCAAATGTAAGAAGCTTTCGCTCCTTATATTAGGATTGAGGCACTGAAGCGTACCTCAGGGTCCTTTTTTTTACAAGAACGGGTTGTGCACTGTGATGTGTGCACAAGCCATTAAGCATGATTTTGACGGAACATTTTTGTTTTGTAAATACTCCCCCTCAAAACTCGCATTTGTTTTAAGAATTTTAAACTTTTTAAAGTTTGAGGGAAGGAGCCTTCTTGAAGCACAATTCTGAGAGATTTAGAAATTTCAGTTTGAAAAATTCTTGAATAAATTTTGCTTCAAGGTATCTAAAACGTTATACTCTGAAATACTCCCCCTCAAAACTAGCATACGTTTTGACATTTTTTAAACTTTGGATCGAATTGGGGAGTAAAGATTTGAAAAAATCTTGAGCAAAATTTTGAAAAGTTTTGAAAAACCTTTTGAAAAATTTTGAATAAATTTTGCTCAAGATTAAGAAGATTTTAGGATAAGTGCACGCTTGGTTTTAAAGAATGGTTTAGCAAGGCACTTTCCTTTCTTTGAAACCCGAGTTGTACACTGTAATGCGTGTACAAGTCGTCATGTTGAAGTCTGAGTCCTTAGCTGATGAACTAAGAAGTCATCGAAAGTTTAGATTAGACAACAACCTTGGGAACCCATTTAAGCACGACGCTAACGGGTTTACTAAATTTTGAAATCCATTTGTAAGTTGTGTCAATCTTATTTAAAGATGTTGAATTCCAATGAGGACTGAAAACCGGTGTTTTATTTTGGAATAATACTCGTGGAATCAATGGAGAATTAAAACTCTTTTTCCGTTGAAAATTGTTTGAGAAACCCGGTGTTTCTCTTGGAGTTTTAAAATTTGAAGAAGAAGATTTCCATCTAGAGTTGAACCTCATGGTTTCTCTTTGAAGATTTGTTTTTGTGATAAATGGAAACCTTTCAGTATTTGGAATGTTCAAAGCAGAGTCATTCTTATGTTGCAGCAAAAGCAATTCTGATATTGAATATTTGAAAGGTTTTAAACGACTTTGCTTTGGTCTCCACACTTGCTTTACCAGTGTAAAACAAGAGTGTGGTGTTTGAAAAACTTGATTCTTTGCATTTGAAGCATTTGAGGGTTTTAAACAACTTTGTTTTGGTCTCCACACTTGCTTTACCGGCGTAAAACGAGAGTGTGGAGTTTCAAAAACTTGAGTCTTTTCTTTTGAAGCATTTGGATTTGAAAACTTTTGAGAAGTAAGTGTTTCAGAAAAACTTGGTTTCTTTGAAAACTTCCTTCCTTTTTGCAAAGAATAAGTTGTAAACTGGTAAACCTTTTTCGAAAATGGTTTTGAAGATTCACCCGTGTAAACCTTCTTCGAAACACTCACTTCTGTTGTTGAAAAATCTAAAATAGGATCTTTTCAATTTGATCGGTTAAGAGAATCAAACTTCACTTTTAAAGCATTGAATGAAGTTCTCAAATCACTGTATTCTTTTTGAAGAGAAAGATGATCTTGGGATACCAATTTTGATTCTAAAGATGCAATTTGTTTCAAAAGTTGATCTTTTTCGGCTTTAGAATCATCCGTTTTACGAGCCAATTTCCGTTCGAACTCAACATTTTCTTTTTCAATTCATTCAAAATAATTTTCGAATTTTTTCGTTTTGTTGAAAAAGTCAGTTTTGGCATCCTCAAAATCGTTTGTTTGTTGAGCTAAAAGCGTTTCAAGCTCAACCACTTTTGTTTGAAGCACCTGATTTACATTTTCAATTTCATTTTCTAAAGGATACATTTTCTCCCCCGTTTCCTTTTCACAATCTAGAGAATTAGCATTGACCAGGGAATTTGGAAAGGAAACTTTTGTGATTTGAGACTCAACCTTTTTCATCTTCATTGATTCAATCTTTTGCAAAACATTTTCAAACTTTTTATCAGCGGATTCAGACAATTGAGACTTCAAATCTTCAATCGCTTTTTGTTTCATGTTTGAGTTTTGTGTCTGAATTTGTGAACTTTTGATTGAATCAAACAGATTTTTGTAAATCAATTTCAAATGCTCAATTTCTTTTTCGTATTTTGAAATTTGACACTTCATTGACATGTTTTCATCATCAAGTTGTTCAAGTTTTGACATCCAAGGGTTTTCAAAAAACTGCTTTTCCTGATTGTGTTGTAAAGCTAGCTCAAATTCAATACTTTGTGCTTGAAATCTTTGAAAATTTTGTTCAAGAGAGAATATTTGACGTTTCAGTTTCTCTTGGATGTCACTTGACTCTTTTAAAATTCGCTCATTTTCGTGTCTCAACATCCCATTTTCCATTTCAAAGCTGTATTCACGATTAGTTTGTGTTTCAAAATCATTTATACGTTTACTATAATTCTTGAGCTTTTCAGTTAACGACTTATTTTGTGCTTTTAGTTCACGATTAAGCTCATTACATCGAACAACTTTGTTTTGAATATTTTTATTAAGAAAGCATTTGAAGCACATTCTTGATCATGATTCACATTGTCATGTTCAACCATACCTCCATTAGGATCCATATGTGGAATGTCAGGAGTAATATTTCTATTATCCTGATTCACCATATATGTTTCGTAAATGTACTCACGTTGTCCATGACTTTGTGTCTCATAAGCAAACACATTATCAAATATCTTGATATGATCAGTTGATTGATGTACCTTAACCAATGTATCTGTATAATGTGAAGGTCCGACATCAGCAGCTGCAGTCTTCAAATCATTCTTACAGTTGAGTTTCCCGTCAGTATCCGAACCATTCCCTTGACTGTTTTTTCCATTATGTTGTTCTGATAATGCATTATGACCCGTGAAACCCAAATTATCATCTGATGTCCCTTTCTCATTGGCCGTTCCCGCTTGTATCTGCATCTCCATTTCAATTCTTTCCCGTTCTTTTTCTTTTAACCCTCTTCCATGCAATACTTTTCCATTTGACTCTTTCTTCTTTTCTAGCATCTCCCTCAGATGCAGTGATCTTGTAGTAAGCACCAGTTCCAGTATGTTCATTAGTTTAAGCAACTAATCTCTAAAAGATTCAACTTCAAGGTAACTAATGATGCATTCTCTCCATATTTTGCTTGCTAATACATAATCCGAAGAATTTTTGAGCACTCTAAAATCTAAGTAGAGAAACCATTTTAACTACGTCTTGAGTGCTCGATATGCTACTATGCTCTATTAGAGATATGTTGTGCAATAGTTTTCGTTTAAAGGTTGTAAAGTCCATTTCAGATCCGAAGAGTGTTTCAAAAGCTCGATGAAATGATCTATCCCATAATGGTAACCTTGCTTCTGATAGGGCCATATATTGAAGCTTAACTAATTCAAAATGTGATAAACAATTTTCCTTCGTATGAATAGCTTTTTGCACAACTTAAGGCATTTTTCTCTCTTGAGAACTGGATTCCATCCAATTTCGGTGTGTGATAAAGTTGATCTTGGATCGTTGCAAAGAAATAGGAGTTGTGATTGATGTTGGTTTAAGGTTCAAGAGTTGTGTTCGTTTGAAGTTAAGTCATTTCCCGAGTTTTCTAAGTTAAAGGATTTCTTAATGGTGAATTCTGATTTCCCTCCAAAAATTGAATTTGAAAAATTTCTCTACCAGAATTTGAAATACACCATAAAATGTAATTCTAAGGTTACTAGAAAAATTGAAGTTTTAAAGATTTTGACGCCAAATTTCACTGTAAAAATTCGAATTTTGACATAAAAATTTGAATTTTGGGCCAAAATTTTCACCGTTATACCAAAATTTGAATTTTGCATAAAAATTGAACGTTTAGTCACTCGTAAAAATTAAATTTTACTCCCCGCCAAAAAACTCGGAGGATATAAGAACTTCCTTTCTATGTTTCTAAGTCGAAGAATCCAAAGTCTAAGAGATACTCGGAGAACTTCTTAAAAAACCTTTCTTGGAGAGAAACTCGGAGGATAGAAAGTCGAAGAAGTTGTCTTGGTAACTTACACGAAGAATTCTAAGTTTCTCGGAGGATTCTAAATTTCTCGGAGGATTCTAAGATTCTCGAAGGATTCTAAGTTTCTCGGAGGATATAAACTCGAAGGATATAAAGTCGGAGACAAACTCGAAGACTCCAAACTCTGGAGAGAAACTCAAAGACTCCAAACTTTGGAGAGAAACTCGAAGAAAAAAAACTCCAAACTCGGAGGATTATAATCTTAGAAACTCGAAGGATTTTAATCTTAGAAACTCAGAGAATTTAAATCTTAGAAACTCGAAGGATTTTAACTTAGAAACTCGGAGGATTCGAACACAACTTCTAACTCAAAGTTACTGATCGAAACTCGAAGGATTTCAACTTATAACTTCAAACTCGAAGTCACAAAGTCAAAGGAACCAAACTGGAAGCCTTCAAACTCGAAGGAATCGTGTGATACTCGAAGTATGGTGCATGAACAGTAACCGAGCCCTAAAAAAAAAATTCTAAATCCTTGTTTGGCTCTAATACCACTTGTAGGTCACCTCTTTTAGATCAATTCACACTTATGTTATATCTTTAGAAAGAGAAAGATAATCTTAGAGAGAGAAAGAGCTAGAGAGTATAAGAGAGGATTTCTCTTTTCCATTCACAATCCACACCTCTCAAATGAGAGGTTTACACATATATATGGTCTCCCATATAGTGAGAATAGGGAAGTGTGCCATCTTTACATATTTCACTAATTCAACATTAACGTAAATACTGTTAGGATTCGACACACGGTTAAGGTGGTTAAACCTTTTGTACTTTGTGTGTATGATATATTGAGTTAATATGATTAAGAATGCGGAATCTACTTAATCACACTTAGAAGGTTATTTGTTTTATGGAAATGGAACAGTTGTGTTTGTTATATGAAAATGAACAATGAATGATTATCACCAAACGATTCAATATTATTAAGATAATAATACGAGTGATCTTGAGTTATCACTAGGGTTACAACCTTGAATCTTAAGTTTTTCTAACTTGTGATATTTTTGTGTTTGTTCTTATCTAACAGTTATGAAAGTTCTAAATATTCAACAACTATCAACACATAATATCTAGTCTAAGATCTTCTTTTATAGTCCAAGAAGATCTTTACAATATTGCTTAAAGTCTAGACAAACTACTTGCTAACTTATCTTGAGTGTGTCAGTACATAAGATACAACATGTATTTGTGTACACAACTTGATATTGATCACTTTGCTAAAAGATATTATCTACCGTATATCCTTGACTTTAGTACACAAATATCTTTTCAATACTTATCCAACCAGCAGTTGTATATGTGACAATTATCCACTCAGCAGTATCAACTAGCAGTCCCTTCTTTGTACTACTAGTTGGAACGGTTAGTTATAACTTGAACAGTCCTAAGATATACACCAGTAGTTGGAACTGTTAGAGTATTCTTCACAGCAGTTGGAACTGTTAATACTTTTAATTCTTGATACTTAATCTTTAGAATATTTAATTCCCAACAATCCTCCCCTAAACATGTGAATCCATTTCAACATGTTTCTGAATTAAATTATGGATTGTGAAGATCTTTCAAACACTTCATAGTCTTCTATTCTGTGAGATTGAATATCTTTCTCAGTAGCTCATCTGCTTTCTGATCTTTGACTTTAACAATATCAATACACTAATCTTTTAGTCTTCAAACATTGACCTAAAAGATGGTGCAATTTCCTTGGATAAAGGGATTATAAGAGGCAATGATGCTGTGTATCTTGGATGCTTGTTTCAACAAGTGAAATCATCTATCAGCATGCCTTTGCAAGTGATGAACAAACGTGGTAAACTGAAATTGAAACTTTTCTTCGTTTGACCTAGATATAACTTTCTCCTTTGGAATGCTTCATCCCTTCTAAATATATATAATACTCCAGAATAAGCTCTATTCTTGTCATTTTCAACCTCCATGTCATCATCTTGTATGCTCTTGTCTTTTCCTCCCTTTCATTGGTTAATCTTCCAAATTTATTTCCTCCCCTAAAGCAAATAACATTTTATCCTCCCCTGTTTGGAAGATCTCTCACCATCATCCCATCATTATCTGATCTACCAATGTGAACTTGTTTTCAGACAATGTTGTACATGAAGCCATCAATTCCTTAAGAGTTTAAGTTACTGCCCTCATCACTTCTAGGTGTGTTAACTCCTATGAGAGGTGATTCATGGGGCATTTGACTCATGGTCCATCAATGGATGGTTTTTCTGAATCTTTTGAAAAATCCTTGTTTAAGAAATTATTTGACTTAGCAGTATGTTCATGATTTTAGAATTGAAAAATCATACTGCTTTCAACCATTTTGAAGGGATTAAGTGTATAACAGACACTTAATCAAAATTTCAGTTTAATGCAACCTCTGGTTGTGTGAGAACCAATGTTTTCAGTTATAAATAACTGCCTGTGTGCAGATAAACTCATTCAAAGAGTTTTCCTGACAGGGTTTCCAGCTCATAGTAATTGTTACCTCTAACATAAGTGTTAGATTCACTTTTACTAGCTGTTCTTTCTATCAGATGTCCTTAGACTTGCTCATTATACTTTGAAAGTATAAAATGATAGAAAGTGAGTTGAGTCAGTTACTGTCTGACCAACTAAGTCATCAATTCAATGTGAAATATGATAACCAGGTTTCAAGAAAGAAGTTTTAAAGAATTAATTAACTTAGGTGTAAACCTTTGTTAATGAGTTCCCAAACTCAGTCCATCATAAACCTGTTATGAAAGCAACTGGAATCACTTTTCTTCTGCTTCCATTTCACTTGAAATTTCCTTATTGCTCAAAGTTCATACCTGAAATTGTTAGTCCAAAACCAAGAAACAAAATGCATAGCATTTGTCTTATAGCAGTATCATTTCATGACCAACAGTATGAACTGATTAAACAAAATTTGTACTTAGCAGTACAAACTGTTCTATTAACAGTATCAATTTACAAAGATATCAGTACAACCTTCACAAATATAAAAACCACATAGATTAGAAATTTTAAGGATTAAGCATTCCAATACTTGCTACCAAGTACTGAAACCTTCCAACATCAAAAGCTTTTGTTAGGAGATCTGCAAAGTTAAATTATGAAGCAATTTTAAGAACTTGAATTAACCTTTTCTCATTGCAATCTCTAATAAAATGATGTCTAATTTCAATGTGTTTTGTTTTAGAGTGTTGCACTGGATTCTTAATAATACAAATTGTACTACTATTATCAATATGAATAACAGTGTTTAAGAAATTGTACCCATAGTCAAGGAGTTGGTTTTGAAGCCATAGAACTTGACCACAGCAACTTGCAGCAGCTACATATTCAGCTTCAGTTGTTGAATTAGTCACAATTGTTTGCTTCTTACACTTCCATAAGACAAGTCTACACCCAAGGAATTGACATCCTCCAGTTGTTGACTTTCTGTTCAAGCTAGCACCAGCATAATCACTATCCGAAAATGCTACCAAGTCAAAAGGTGATTCCCTTGAATACCATAGACCCAACCTTGGTTGACCCTTGAGATATCTAAAAATTCTCTTGACTGCAGTTAAATGAGAAACCTTTGGAGTAACTTGAAATCTTGCACAGGCACAAACAGAGAACATGATGTCAGGTCTAGATGATGTAAGATACATCAAGGAGCCTATCATAGATCTGTAAGTGTGTACATCCACATTTTCTCCATCTAAGTCTTTTAGAAGAGGCTTCTCAGAGTCCATTGGTGTGCTTGCCATTTTTGAATCAGCAAAGTTGAACTTCCTTAGTATCTCAGCAACATATTTATCTTGAGAGATAAAGATTCCTTCATTTGATTGCTTAACTTGCAGACCCAAAAAGAATGTGAGTTCCCCCATAGAACTCATCTGAAACTTATCATGCATAAGCTTCTCAAATTCTAAACACATCTCCTTCCTAGTAGATCCAAAGATAATGTCATCCACATACACCTGCACTAACAGAAGATCCTTCTTGTGCTGTTTGATGAAAAGTGTCTGATCAATCTTTCTTCTTTGAAATCCATTTTCTAATAAGTAGGAAACTAGTGTTGCATACCAAGCTCTTGGTGCCTGATGAAGGCCATAGAGAGCTTTAACTACTCTGTACACTTTTTCTGGATGTTGTGGGTCAATGAAGCCTGGAGGTTGTGAAACATACACCTCTTCTTCAATTGTTCCATATAAAAATGCACTCTTGACATCCATTTGATAAACTGTGAAGCCTAAAAATGAAGCATAAGCTAAGAAAAGCCTAATTGCCTCAATCCTTGCTACTGGAGCATAAACTTCATCATAGTCTATCCCTTCTTGTTGTGTGTACCCTTGGGCTACTAATCTAGCCTTATTCCTAATCACTATTCCCCTTTCATCCCTTTTATTCTTGAAAACCCATCTAGTGCCAATTACCTTTGCATCTTTAGGTAAATCAACTAGCACCCAAACTTTCTGAATCTTGAACAAAATAAGCTCCTCTTGCATAGCTTCTACCCAGCTTGAATTATCTAAGGCTTTCAGAATGTTCTTTGGTTCATCTTGTGAGAGAAAACATGCAAACAAGCAAGAGTTTGAAAACTCATGCTGCTTTGAAGCATAAAGGGCATCAAGAAGCCCTTGATGGTCTGAAGACATCAATTGTTGTCTTGTCTTCACACCTGACTGTACATCTCCAATCACATTTTCTAGGGAGTGGACTTTGTGAATTCTTTTTTGTGGAGTAGAAGGAACTTGATAATTTGATGGAAGATTATTGAAATCCTCCTCACTGTCTGAGAAATTTGCTTCTTTCGTTTCTGAAGGGCCAGCAGTTGAATGCTCTGTCTCAGCAGTACAAACTGCTTTTGAACTGCTAACTTGACTGTCTTGTTTCTCAGTTCCATCTTTCTTGCTTTCATCTTCAACACCTTCTTTAGCTTTGCCAGAAGAAGATTCATCAGTTGTTGAAGTTGATTCCACACTTGTACTTAATGGCATCCATACATGATCTTGGTTTGTCTCCTTTTCTAACCTTGCCTCATCTGTTGCTTGTGAACCTGAAAAATCATTAGTTTCAACAACAAAAGGCACATAATTCATTGATTTGGTTAGAGCTTCAAGATCAAATAGCCATTTTGGTCCTTGACCTTCTAAATTGGATTTATCTTCTAAAAACTCCACATGTAGATTTTCCTCTACAATCATAGTTCTTGTGTTGTATACTCTAAATGCTTTGCTATTAAGAGAATATCCAACAAAGAATCCTTCATCTGCTTTACCATCGAATTTTCCTAAATGGTCTAAGGTATTGAGAATTGTCACATGACATCCAAAAGGTCTAAGAAATCCTATTGCAGGAGTTCTACCTCTAAAAAGTTCATATGATGTCTTATTGTGAGGCTGAATGACTAAAACTCTATTTTGGACATAGCAAGCAGTGCTAACTGCTTCAGCCCAAAAAGTTATAGGTAGCTTAGAATCAGCTAACATTGTTCTAGCAGCTTCAATTAGTGTTCTATTCTTTCTCTCAACAACACCATTCTGTTGTGGTGTTCTAGCAACACTAAATTCTCTCCTAATACCTTTTTGTTTGCAGAAATCATCCATAACTCTATTCTTAAACTCTGTCCCATTATCACATCTAATGACTTTCACTTTCTTGTCTACTTGGTTTTCTATCTGTGTAATGAATGTCTTAAGGATGCTTGTAGTCTCATCCTTAGTAGATAGAAAGAAAACCCATGTAAATCTAGTATAGTCATCAATTATAACAAGACAATATCTCTTATGCATTATACTACTTACTGAAACAGGTCCAAATAAGTCCATATGCAGCATAAACAATGATTGATTGATAGAGTTAAAAATCTTGGGCTTACAAGTGGCTTTGTGTTGTTTGCCTTTAAGACAAGCAATGCATGTTTGATCATTTTCAAATCGTTTTTGAGGTAAACCTCTTATCAAACCATTCTTAACAATTTTATTTATGGTTTTGAAGTTAATATGACCAAGCCTTCTATGCCATTTCATTGATTCATCCAATGTGGCCTTTGCAACAAGACAAGTTAAATTCTTTTTAGGAACAATGTTCTTCATGTCTACACTATACATATTGCCCTTTCTAGGAATTCCAAGAAGTACTTGACTTTCATCAGGCATCTTAAAATCAGGAGAAAGTACAAGACATTCAGTCTCACAGAAAAGAACATTGTTCTTTTTGTCACACATTTGTGAGACACTAAAAAGATTATAATTTAGCTCTTTTACATAAAACACATCTTCAAAATCTAAATTTCCAGTTTTAATAGTACCTTTACCGGAAATTTTGCCACCAACACCTCCTCCAAAGGTAACATAGCCTCCATCTATTGATTGAAAATCTGAGAGATAAGACTTGTTTCCTGTCATGTGCCTTGAACATCCACTATCTGAATAACCTTGATCCTCTTGTTTATCATTTGAATGTTCCTGCACAGTAATGAGAAGTATCAGTTTCTTTTGGGGACCCAAGCCATTACTGACTTGGATCTGCCTCTTGCATCAATGTAATTTAATCTTTTAAGGACAGTTGATGCAACATTGGATTTAAGAATCCAACATGCTGAGGTCTTAACAGCATTTGCCCTGTTTTTCCAAGCAGCAGTACTAACTGCTTTCCGAGCAGTTTTAATTGTTGGACTGGCAGTACTAACTGCTGGTTTTGCAGTTGAACCCTTTGGTTTCCAAACTTGTTTTTGGACCACTGCTTTTGATTGAATGGGCCTTGTAACAGTTTTTAATGCATTTTCGAAAGTTGTTTTTGCATTTTTAACTGTTAGTTTTGGGTTATCAGTTATAAATGGTCTAGCAGATGAAACTGCTTGCCTAGCAGTAGAGACTGCTGTCGAAACTGCTCTGGGTTTTATATTCTTGGACTTAGAGTGAAAGTGAGTTTGAGGAGTTTGCCTTTTGAAATTTACCCTATTGTTTTCATACCCAGATACCCAATGGTTGCAGAAAGCTGCAAGATGGTCAAAACTACCACATGTGTAACAAGCTTTGTTATAAAAAGCAAAGTCATCACCTAATTGGTTATACTTGAGGTTGTTCCAATTCCTTTGGTTACCTCTGGGGTTGTTGGTGGTTCTATATTGCTCACAATATCTAACTGGTCGCCTAACATGCTTAATGTTTGATTTAGGCTTAGCAGTATTGTGTTTGACTATCTTAGGAACACTTGTTCCTTCTTTCTTAACCACTTCAGGTTTAGACATAACCTGTTCTTCTTCATCACTATCAGTTGTGCAATTCTCAACAACTATAGCATCTAATTTCTTAACAAAGGACACCTTGTTCTGATAAAGTAAAGTTTTATCTAAACTTTCACTTACTTTTTCTACCTTAAGACTCTCAGTAGTCTTAGAACCATATTCCATTATTGGTTCTTGAAACTCAGGTAAACCTGAATTTCCTAGGTCAATCCCTGGGGGTTTTGGGATGCCTCTATAAGGAGGTGGGACACTCTTATATCCTACTCCTGACTTAGCTCTATTAATCACCTGGCATTCTACTATGTTGTGCACACCTCTAGAAGCATGTTCTAGTGCCTGTGTAGTTAAGTGAATGTTTTCATTTTCCTTTTTGACCCTATCAAAAGCTTCTCTCAAAAGCTTAATTTCAGCATCTCTAAAGAATATGTCCTGTCTTGGGAGAGCTTTGTCATCAGAAAAAGCTAATTCATTTTCCTTATAGTGTGTGATTTGTTTCTCTAAAGTCTCTAATCCACACTTATAGTTTATAAAGTTTTGAAAAGTGCTGCTTAGCTCTTTCTTTTGATCATCATATTGTTTGATTAAAACCTGTAGAGCATTAAGAGCAGTGCAAGTATTTGAACAAGCTTTATGATTTTGTACCTCAGTAGCAGAAAAAGCCATAAGTGCCATCTGAGCAGGAGTTTCTTCTTCATCTGCCATGAAGCTCCAATCAAAACCTAAGCCATCAATAGCTACCATAGCTTTTGGCTCAATAACCTCCTCTGTTTTGGATTTGCTTCCAAAACCTCTATTCTTGCTATCTTGCTGCCTTGGTCTTCTGCACTCTCTTGAGAAATGACCCATCATGTGGAAGTTATAGCACTCTATCTTTGACTTATCAAAACCAGCAACATCAGTGTTGCTGATTATGAGCTTCTTCCCCGTCTTGTGATAGAACTTCTTGGCTCTCATGCTAAGAAGAGAAATTTTCCATTTTAGATCCATTTCCTCCAGATCATCTTCATGGATCTCTTGGAGGTCTTCATAGGAGAGCATGGACCCATTGTTTTGACTTGTAAGAAAGGCACAACAAGTCTTTTCATCCAAAATACCTATGGTACTGCTTGATGAACTAGCAGTACCAACATCATCAACAACTTTCACCTCTTCACTTGATTTTGAGGTACTAGGAGTTGACATAAATGCCTTGTTCCCAGTATTAGAACTAGTACCTCCATTCTTCTTCAAATCTTGCTCCACAATCTTGAAGTTGCTATACAAGTCCATCAGTTCCATGGTGTCTAGGTCTGGCTTGTTCTTCCAGACAACAACATGCATAGCCCACTCTTCTGGTAAGCTTCTCAGAAATTTTGAGTTCAAATCTTCTTGAGGCATTTCAATCCCAAGAATAGCAAGTTGGCTCACAATATTCTGAAGCCTATTAAACATATGGTCAAGAGATTCATTGTATGTAGAGGAGAAGTTTTCAAACTGCTGCTTGAGCAGTGTCTTGTGGGTTTTCTTGGTGGCTTCATTTCCACCATACCTGGCAATAATAGCTTCAAATAATGACTTGCCATCTTTGAACTTGCTGAAGTTTAAAAGTTGATCATTGGGAATGGTCATCATCAGCATGCTTCTTGCCTTCAAGTCATTTTTCTTCTTTATTCTATCTTCTGCAGATGTTGGCTTTGTCTGCAGAGTTGACACCACTTTTCCGTCCACTGTTGATGTAGTGGTGGTAGGCTGGTAAGAGTCTCCATCTTCAATGATTTCCCAAAGTGCATAATCTTGCACTTGGAAATATTGCTCTATCCTTAGCCTCCACATCTCAAACTCATTCTGTTTGAGCATGGGAATCTTCGCAGCAACATTTGTCTGAATAGATTCAACGTCCATTTCTACTTCTTCATCTAAATCAAATATCAACCTGAGCTTTGATACCACTTGTTAGGATTCGACACACGGTTAAGGTGGTTAAACCTTTTGTACTTTGTGTGTATGATATATTGAGTTAATATGATTAAGAATGCGGAATCTACTTAATCAAACTTAGAAGGTTATTTGTGTTATGGAAATGGAACAGTTGTGTTTGTTATATGACAATGAACAATGAATGATTATCACCAAACGATTCAATATTATTAAGATAATAATACGAGTGATCTTGAGTTATCACTAGGGTTACAACCTTGAATCTTAAGTTTTTCTAACTTGTGATATTTTTGTGTTTGTTCTTATCTAACAGTTATGAAAGTTCTAAGTATTCAACAACTATCAACACATAATATGTAGTCTAAGATCTTCTTTTATAGTCCAAGAAGATCTTTACAATATTGCTTAAAGTCTAGACAAACTACTTGCTAACTTATCTTGAGTGTGTCAGTACATAAGATACAACATGTATTTGTGTACACAACTTGATATTGATCACTTTGCTAAAAGATATTATCTACCGTATATCCTTGACTTTAGTAAACAAATATCTTTTCAATACTTATCCAACCAGCAGTTGTATATGTGACAATTATCCACTCAGCAGTATCAACTAGCAGTCCCTTCTTTGTACTACCAGTTGGAACGGTTAGTTATAACTTGAACAGTCCTAAGATATACACCAGCAGTTGGAACTGTTAGAGTATTCTTCACAGCAGTTGCAACTGTTAATACTTTTAATTCTTGATACTTAATCTTCAGAACATTTAATTCCCAACAAATACTAAGACTAAACTAGACGGCACACTTCTACTATCATGCAGACTATATTTATACGATTCTAACGAGCTATTAAATGACCATATTACAAGACTCATTGACTTGATAATGATCATCACTTTAAGCATTCCCAACAGGCCCGATCGGTTTTACACAACAACACAAATATACATATAACCATTTTGACACTTTATTATGAGATGCCAATTAAACCAACATGACCGAGTAAATAAGCAAATCTCAAACGTGTTTAAACCAACGACCAAGACAAACAACAAGCACCCTACGTGGGTGACTTGTTATCCGAGAGTATCACTACAACCGACACTCTATGTGAGTGTTTATAATTGACCGAACCACCAAACATACGCACCTTATTTGACTAGATACAAAGGCAGTTAATTAAACAAGCACTCAAAAGAAAATGAGCTAAGAATAAGCAGGAGAAAATAAGCTGAGACTAAGCTCTCGACACCCTTGTTTCGTTTGAGCCGAGACCCAAAATATAGTAGACACACGCACCCTTCGTGGGTGGTGTCTTCGTCGGACCAACACAACAACGCAACCAATATCCAACCCAATCCAATAACACAATACACCCCTTGCAGTATCCTTACCGTGAAACAAACACAATTGATCCGAGAACAACAATAATATACAAAAATCAAATCAAGCATTAAAACCTATATCCTATCCGGGTCAACCCCGACCCGTATCTCAACCCGACTTCAAAATAATCCAAACATACACCATTTCTTACCACACGAGACATGTACCAAACCTGTTTTTAACCCAGTTTTAATATATTTTAGATCCACGAAAACCATAACAATCGTTGTATATATATATACTCGGTTTTAAAAACAACAGGTGGTGGTGACGTGTGCTTACCAAATGACGAGGTGAGAAGAAGAGATGACGAGAGGTGTGGTGGTGGTGACGGAGATGTGACTATGATGGAGACACGGCGGCTGGGACAAACACAAACCAAGCTCTCGATCTATACTCAAAACTTCGCCCTTGCGTCTTGTACCAACTCGGATCTGCCTTTTAAGGAGGGTGGAGGTGGTGGCTCATGGCGGCAAGGTGGCCGGAAGGTTGGTCGGAGATGGGGCGGCTGGAAAGTGAGAGAGGAAGGGGCTAGGGTTTTATAAAAATGAGGGTGTGAGATATAAGTAGGTTTATATATAGAGAAAACCTAGGGACCACAAGGACTAATATTGTAAACCCTAGTAACGTTAGGGGTGGCGGGGAAAATATAATCCAGGGACCATAACTGTAATTTGTCATATCTTTCACAAAATGAGGTTCGGGGCTCGTTTAGACTAGTAAATGCTTGATTCAAGACATGAGAATTACGCCATCGCGTTCAGAATAGTAATTTCAATAAAAACGAGTATTCACACGACTATTTTTCCCTAAATAAAATATAGTCAAACCAAATTGTTTATCGAGTTTACGATTGTGCCAGTACGCGTTGTGTGAGGTTTTCACGTTTCGCGAGATAACTTCTCGTATTTGGCTCAAATAAGTTCGGAAAAGTCCGAAAGTGAAACTTAGGAAATAATAAATATAATTTATTAATTAAAAATCAGTCTGGAAAATTACGGGTGGTTACAGTCTACCCTCCTTAAAGCGATATCCGTCCCGGATTTCAGTTTATGTTATCCGATAAAATGGGGTCTGGGAAGAGATGTTGGTACTCACAACAGATTTTGGTCTTATTAGACGGTTTAAAGGCTTCTCTTTGTTTGTGGGAGGGTACCTAGGTTGTCTGCCATTGGTTTTCCCCTTTTTGTGATTTGGTGAGTTACAATGATTCCTGAAGTAAGTTTAATAGGATGGCAGTTCTAGTCATAGCTTCACGATATTTCATAACCTTGTTAGTGTGGGAACCTCAATTTCCTCGGTCCTACTCCCAGCTATGGTCTATTCCCTAGTGACACGAAGTTTCAACATGTTCTGATTTAGAGTGATAAAATGGCATGATGACTGGTTTTCAAGGTTTGATCCGGAGTTGTGCGTTTTTCTTTCTCATAGGATTGGATAAAAATCTTGTTCGAAAACTTTATTTGAGTAGGTCTTTATACGAATTTGACCAAAGTAACTTTCCAAGTATTACACATTTCTTTGTTAGGGATTAATAGATACGTAGGGTGACACGGTTTCAGAAGATTTAAAATTTTGTAAAACGATTCTTAATCAGGGTGTGGATAAGATAATTTTCACAAAAATCGACGTCTAACATTCTTTAACAAAAGTTTGATAAAGTTTGAGCAGAAGAATTTAACGCATCAAAATGAGTGTTTCAGAAGGATAGCACTACGAGTTTTACGATTGTTATAACCACAGTTTCAAAAGAAGTCCTTAAAAGTGAAGACGTCACGGAAAAGAGTGCTATCAGGTATGTATGTCTACACAAATTTTAGGTGCCTAAGGGCGAAGTCTAGTTCTTAAGGCTAAGTAGGATTCCATGTTTAATATCAGACAAAGTTCATAACCCTAAGTATTCAGCTTACTTTGGCAGTACCAAAAGACTGTATAAACAAATTTTTTAATGGAATAAATAGTTCTCAGGGTGGGTTCAGAATAGTTTATAAAACGATTTGTAAAGCAGTTTATAGAGTAATGGGAAACAATTTATTATTTACAAAATAATAGCAAACTGCAGTTTAGTTTGTGATATAGTAGCAAGGCAACAAATCGGTTTATAAAATAACTTGCGAAATGATTTGTAAAACAGTTTATAGAACGAGAACCATTCGTCGTTTACAAAATAGTTTTAAGGTCGAAATTTTGATTTCATGAAGTACCAGTAAAACATTTTGTTAGGAACACGTTTCATATAAATACAAGTCTTGTTCATTTAAATGTAATGTTGCAAGTTTAAGGACTATATGATTTGTATTTGTGGACCGGTCCATTAGTAGTCCATGGACCGGTCACAATAGGTAGTTCATTCTTATCACTAGCATGGGAATATTCCTAGATTTATTCCCTCCCATTGCCTATAAATAGAAGGCATGGGATTCATTTTAGTTGTTGGTTTTTCATGTCATATGCGTAAGCTCTGCTCTTGTAACATTCGATATATTGAAAAGCCGATCACTTCTTATTCTTCTTCTTCTTCTTATTCTCTTATCTTATTTAGTAGTGCTTATTAGCTTAATCATCTCATACGTAGCATAATATATAAAGTAGTAGTACGAGTTCTTAATAGTATTATTGAGTGTGTGTTTGAGATATAATCGTGACCTACAAGTGGTATCATTCGCCTAGGGATAATTAGGATCGTGTGTTTGCATCATTAGTAGTGTTAATTACGTTGGTTTTATTGTTTTCGAAAAGTTTTGTTCACATCTCAACGTGAAAAATCTCGTTTTTGTTGGAAATAGCGTTGATTTTGTCTAAACTTTCACTAATCTTCACATTTTCTATGTTAAAAAGCTTCATTTTCATTAAATCTATTGATTACTAATCGTTTAAGGTCAAAAAACAATCGAGTTTATTGGTTATTTGAACGTTTTGAAGTAATCCGTATTATTAGCGTATTGGAAAAGTTGATGAAAAGTGCTAGTTTTGCTTCCTGAGTGAACTTCGACAATTTAGGGTTTCATCGCAGTTGAAGGGTTTCATCGCATTTGGCAATCAAGACAAAAAGGGGTTTCATCGCAGTTGCAAGAAAACTAAGTGTCTTATCGCAGTTCGAATCAAGAAAGATTAGGGTTTCATCGTATTTGGGAGATCTTCAATTATCGCATTTGGGACTCAGTATTAGACTTTCTTGTATTAGAAAGTAGTAATACTTCGACTTAGTTGCTTCTCTTCTCTTGTATAAGAGTTGAGAAATTATCGAACTTGGATTTGTGATAAATCTATCGCATTTGCCATAAATCATCGCAGTTGGATATCTTATCTTATCGCTGTTTGATAATCTTATCGCACTTAGCAATAACTTATCGCACTTTAAGATAACATATTTCACTTGTCATTATTTATCGCACTTGATAGTTTTATCGCAGTTTCAACTTTCGTTATCGCTATTGAAGGTTATCGCATTTGTGTTATCCTTATCGCATTTGGAGAACTGATCTTATCACACTTGGTGAACTGTCCTTATCGCACTTGGTTATCGCACTTGGTGAACCTATCGCATTTTGTGAACAGTACTTTATCGCATTTGGACAAAACCTTTGGATTTCTAAACCAACTCAACTTACATTATCAACACATATCTTAATTATCTTAAAAGATCCAGATATGTCTCAACCACCTCATTTCAATTACTACTACCAGCTACAGCAACATCCACAACAACAACAGCAATTTTATCCTCAGTATCAACAACAACAAGCATTCGTACAACAACATCAATTTCTCTCTCCACCACAAGTGTCCCCACAACAAATCATGCAACAGAATCAACAACTGCAGAACTATTCTTCCTACTCCAGAGAACCTCATTGGTTTAACAAGATGTGTGAAGCAATTAGTAGTCAGCAATCACGTCATGAAGCTGGAAGTCAAGAAACTCCACCAATGTTAACTCCGGGTAACTACGTACAATGGGCTAGTAGATTCCTCAGATTCGTTGAACTAAAAAAACCCCATGGTCAATATCTCAAGAAGGTAATTGAAGAAGGACCCTATCCTATTCCAGCTACTGTGGTTCCAGCAACTACAGAGAGAGAAGAAACATCCACACCTATTCCGGTTGCAAACTACACAACAGAGCAAACATTACAACAAGAAGCAAACCAATTGGCTATGTCTTTCATACTTCAAGGGATTCCCAATCCTATCTATCGAAGTATTGATGCTCAAAAGACAGCCAAAGATATGTGGGAACATGTTCATCTTCTCATGGAAGGAACAGAGTTAAACCAAGAAGATCTTGAGTCTAAATTGTACATGGAGTACACTCACTTCATCATGGAACCAGGGGAAACCATTGAATCTTACTACCACCGTTTCACCAACATCATCAATGACCTTGATCGTCATGATATAAAGTTACCGAAGATTGCTGTCAACTCCAAATTCCTTGGATGTCTTGGTCCTGAATGGCAGAAGTATGCAACTTTTGTAAGGCAGACGAAGAAAATTGGTGATGGCAAATATGGACTTATGTATGATTACCTCAGACAACATCAATCAGAAGTGGATAAAGAAATTGCAGCACGAGGAGGTTTCACACCAACACCAACATCAAACTCACTTGCTCTCGTTGCTCAATCTAACTTCTCTTTACCACACCAGGAATTTGGCCACTCATCGTTTCAACCAAGTCCTCCACCCCAACCTCATAATCAAATCATTCCTTATGAAGCACCTCAACAATACTCTGATAACCAGCTGGTTCCATACAACAACACCGATTCAATGCTGTACTCAAATGCAGATTTTGATGAAGAAGAGGATGCTTTCAATTCACTTAATGAAGCATTTGGATTGATTGCTAACGCATTTGGCAGATTCACAAAATCCAACAACCGTCTTCGTTCATCTTCAAATACCAGGAATCAGGCAGTTGTTCATGATGGCAGAGTTGAAATTCAAAACAGGTCTTCAGGCAGATATGGTTCGGGAAATCGTGGATATGGTACTCAAAGGGTTCAGTCAGGAGGAAATAGGTTCAATACTGCAGGGGCAAACAGAAATAGTATGGGGAATGTTCAGAGAGGAAATTCGAATGTTGGGAATGGTCAGAAAGGCATTGCTAATACGTCTATCACATGCTACAATTGTGGGGGGAACGGTCACATGGCAAATGCTTGTCCGAAGCCAAGAACAATGGGCAGTGCTTATCACAAAGAGGCTCTTTTGATGGCACTCAAAGATGAAAAAGCTGCTGGAAGGTTGACTCAGAATGATCAAAGTTTTATGGCTAATGTGGAATCAGATGATGAAATGGAAGAGCTAGAGGCAAATGCTGCAGTCATGCTTATGGCTAATATGCTAGAAATGAACATCTCCGAGTCAGGCCCGGTATATGATACCGATGGTCTTTCTCAGGTACCTGATTCTACATGTCTGATCCATGAAATTGCTTTACCAGCTGCATCTTCATCTACAAATGAAACATTTGATCAACATGATTCATTCTCATCAACATTCGATGATCAAATCAACACGGTTGTATCATTTGATGATGACAATACCGTTGTTTCATTTGATGATCCCATTGATGATGACAATTGTGATCATCTTGATCAAACAGATCATTTGACTGATCAAGATTCGGAATTACAGGCCTTGTTATTGACCACCCAGTCACAAATAGAAAAATGCAATGACATCAATCAGAAGCTTAAAGATAAAATTGCATTGTTAACAAAGGATAATGAGTGCTACCAACAACAACTTTCAGGATATCTAAAACAAGATAAACGTGAAAGAGGTTTTGAACTAGCTTTTCAACAAGAATACGTAAAGGTTCAAAATTTAGAGAGTCAAGTTCGTGAGCTAACCATTGCCAAAGCTGAGCTTTTCTCTCAGAAAGAAAAGGATCAATTTGAGTTTAAAATTCAAATTGATGCTTTAAATTCTGAGTTGTTGAAAACTCAATCTGAGCTTTCTGCATCTCAGAAGGATCTTCTTGAAGAAAAGAAAGCCAATAGGAAATGTGTTGACTCCTATCTTGATCAAATTCTGGATTTGGAAACCAAACTCAAAGACTTTCAAAATGTTGTGTATAAAACGGGTAATTCTGTAACGCAAATTCAAAAGAATGTTGTAAAACCGAGTCCTAAAGGAGTAAGTTTTGCACTTGGTAGTGACACACCCCGTAATTTACACAAAGCACTCAAAGATAATCCCAAGTTATACAATGCAACATTTCTGTTAGATGATACCTTTCAACGTGTTGTTATGTACTCTGTTGATGAAGAAACTGATTTTCTTGCTAACAAGATTGAGGGTCGATCAGATTCACAAACTAAATTTTCAAAGATACATTATGATTATAATGCACGACCTCATTTGAGCAAATCATTTGTCCCTCCTAAGGATCATCCAGAACAAACGTTAACATACACAAACATAAGTGCTCCCTCGTTCATAACTTCTGTCCCCACGACTGCTGTACAATTCAAAGATTGTTTGACAGAGGATCTTGTTAATCCACAAATGCCTAAAGAATGTCGGGTTCTTCGATATTTTCAGACATTCATGGATGACATTTCTCGTTTGGAGAATGAAATTGAGTTTAGTTCTCAAATTCCTATCTCGTCTTTTCTTTCTCCTGTTCAGAAAGAAAAGAAGGAGATTCTTCAAAAGAAAATTCTTCCTCATGTCAGAAATCTGAAAAAGGGTGCAACAAGATGGGAAGAGGAGTTATATACGGAGATAGCATCTATGAAATCCATTTTCAAAGCTAAAGATGACAAGGTTCAACGTCAAAAACTTCAAAAGCAATTTTTAGCAAAAGAAAATGATCGACTCTTGGAAAAAGTCTTGTGTTATGACGTAGTCTCTGTGATCATGAATTCGCTCTATGAATCTGGTAATGCTGTAATTGTGAATGATCATGCTGTGGATATTAAGATGTTGCGTATGGAGATTGATAATCTGGTACATGAAAATGAGAATCTTCGACAGATCAATAGTGATGTGGAAAACAAAGTTTTTTCTCTTCAAAAAAGGTTGGACTGGTGTCAAAAACGAAGTCTTGAATTTGAGATCAAATTTCAAAATCTCATGGAATCTTTATCATTTCAAAACAGGCATGAACAGAACAACGAAACAAAGGATTTCTTAAAGATTAAACTGTTTCAAAATGAAAAAGACTTGAATGACATTCTTCAAAATAGAAATGACACAGTCTACCTAAACAGGAAATTAGACTCCCAAAATCAAGAGTTTCAACACATCATTATTGATTTGAAGAAGAAAATCAGAGTTTTAGACACAGGAAAAACAAATGTTCATAAAATTGCCCCAGGGATGTATGTCATAGACAAAGCTCACACCCAAGCATCTGACGTGACCACTAATTCAGCTACTTGTACTTCCACAGGACTAGAAACTACACCTAAGGTCAGCCATTCCAAGACTCACAAGAAACAGAGGAAGAATAGAGTCAAGAAACCTAGGATGAAGTTATCTCAGTCTGAAGAAGTTCCAGTTAGTAGTTTGAATAAGACACATGTAACATCAGGAATAGAATTGCACTTATCTGAGTCTAGTTCTAAGATTGATGTAACAAATGCTGAATCTTTAAATGTTAATGAAGATGTTTTGGTTGATGCTACTTGTGTTTTTTGTCATAATAGCATACTATCTAGTGATCATACAAAATGTGTTGCTAAAACTCTGCTGACTAAGAGAAAGAAACGAAATAGTGGCGCTTCCTCTAGGCTTAAAACCTGTACAAAATCCATTTTAGGAATGCCCTCACTAGATCTTTCTGAGGAGAAAATAGATAAGCCCAAATCCAAGACTAAAATGTCACCTAGTGCATTCCTTAGGAAAAAGGCAGAGACTAGTTGGACCTGGCAACGTTGGTTACAGAACACTTTTGATTTTAAATGGTTACCTAAAGTACTAACCTCTTGTGCAACTAACCTAGCGGATCCAACCGTTATCAATTCTCCACCTGTTTCCAATGATTGTGATGCAGGTGATTCAAATCGTCCTTTGGATTGTTGATAGTGGGTGCTCCCGACATATGACCGGCAATCTCAAACTTCTTCAGAACTTCATTGCTAAGTTTATCGGAACGGTCAGATTCGGGAATGATCACTTCGCTGCAATTATGGGCTATGGGGATTACATTAATGGGAACATCGAAATCAGCCGTGTGTATTATGTTGAAGGCCTTGGTCATAATTTGTTCTCCGTGGGACAATTCTGTGATGGAGACTTGGAAGTAGCATTCAGGGAGAAAACGTGCTTTATTCGTGATCTTCAAGGCAACGACCTCATGAAAGGGAAACGCGGAACCAGTCTGTATACTATCTCCCTTGAAGGCATGACTGCGTCTACTCCTATTTGTTTACTCTCCAAGGCTCATCCCACAAAGGCTTGGTTATGGCACAAAAGACTATCTCATCTCAACTTTAAAACCATCACTGACCTTGCCAAGAAGAAATTAGTTGACGGTCTTCCAAAATTCAGATATGCCAAGGATCACTTGTGCTCTGCTTGTGAACAAGGAAAAAGTCATCGTGCTCATTTTCCTCCCAAGTCGGAACACAACACAGACCATGTCCTATAACTACTTCATATGGATTTATGTGGTCCGATGCGAGTTCAGAGTATTAACGGGAAGAAGTATATCCTGGTAATAGTTGATGACTACTCAAGATGGACTTGGGTCTATTTTCTGCGGACTAAAGATCAAGTTCCTTCTATCCTCATCACGTTCCTCACCAAGATTCAAGTTCAAGTCCGCAACACCGTCCGCATCATCAGAACAGACAACGGGACTGAATTTAAGAATCAAATCATTCGGGAATTCACTGAGAAACAGGGTATTGTTCATCAGACTTCAATAGCTCGCACTCCAGAACAAAATGGTGTAGTTGAAAGACGAAATCGTACGCTCGTGGAAGCAGCTCGAACTATGTTGATCAATGCTCAATTACCGGATTATCTTTGGGCTGAAGCTGTCAACACCGCTTGTTATACTCAGAATCGTGCCATGATCAACAAACGACACAGCAAAACACCATATGAGCTTATACAAGGAAGAAAACCAAACATCAACTATTTTCACGTCTTTGGAGCATTGTGTTATCCGAAGAATGATAAGGATGATCTTGGTAAACTTAAGGCTAAAGCAGATATTGGGATTTTTGTTGGATACTGTGAAAACTCCAAGGGATATCGAATTTGGAATCGTCGGACTGGGGAAATTCAAGAGACCATACACGCTAATTTTGATGAACTCACTGAAATGGCTTCTGAGCAAGACCGCTTGGAACCCGCACATAACCGTCTGAACTTTCCTGAATCTTCATCTGCACCCCTACCTTTCAACAGGAAGGATCTGGAAGATTTGTTTGCACCAATGTTTGATGACGTTCATGTTACTAGTGCTTCAGATGCTTCCACCAGTTCCGCTGCTCAACATATCATACAACAAGCACCTGATCCATCAGCATCTACTACTACCATAGTTGCTGCCGATGCACCACAACCTGAACAATCATCATCACTGGAGACAACACCTCAACCTGCAGTTGAAGATTCTTCCCCCACTTCTAATCAGGTTTCCACACCATCAGATTATGACGGGAACGCATTCTTCAATCCATTTGCTCCACCACCAACCATTCCAGAATCAGGAGAATCCTCCTCGAGCAATATGGACCCGTCAGATCATCATAACAACATTCAACATTTTCCATCCACCCACAAATGGACAAGAGATCATCCTTTGGTAAACATAATTGGCAATCCTAACAATCCAGTCCTCACAAGACAAAAACTTCATTCAGACAGTGAACATTGCATGTATGCACTCACTGTTTGTCAATCTGAACCTAAAAACATCAAAGAAGCCCTTACCTACGACAATTGGATTGAATCCATGCAAGAGGAGTTGGAACAATTCAAACGTTTGGAAGTTTGGGAATTAGTTGAAAGACCAGATGGAGTTTATGTGGTTGGATTGAAATGGATTTGGAAAAACAAGCTAGGTGCAGATGGTACAGTGATTCGTAACAAGACCCGACTGGTAGCAAAAGGATACAGCCAAGAAGAGGGTATTGACTTCGAAGAATTGTTTGCTCCAGTAGCTCGGATTGAGGCAGTTAGAATGTTTCTGGCATACGCAGCCCACAAGAATATCACAGTCTATCAGATGGATGTGAAGACGGCATTTCTCAATGGACAACTCCGAGAAGAGGTGTACGTGTCACAACCAGAAGGATTCGTGGATCCAGATCATCCTAACCATGTATATCGGCTTAAGAAAGCCCTATACGGCCTTAAACAAGCCCCACGGGCATGGTACGATAAACTGTCCGCATTTCTCCTTGCTAATCATTTTACCATTGGAACTGTTGACCCGACTTTATTTATACAAACACACGGGGATGACATTCTCATTGTACAAATTTATGTGGATGATATTATTTTTGGTTCAACCAATAAAAAATATTCAAACGCTTTTTCTAAACTAATGAAACAAAACTTTGAGATGTCTATGATGGGTGAACTTTCTTTCTTTCTCGGATTGCAAGTTCATCAATCACCCCGTGGTATATTTCTAAGTCAGTCAAAATATGCTCAGGAAATCCTGAAAAAGCATGGTATGACCAGCTGTGACACCTATAATACCCCAATGTCCTCCTCATCCCCGAAGCTAGATGCTGACATTCATGGGACACTCATTGATCCTACGAAGTATCGTAGTATCATTGGCTCGATCATGTATCTCACAGCTAGCAGACCGGATGTTGTATTTGCCACTTATCTTTGCTCCCGATATCAGTCTAGACCGACTGAACGGCATTTGTCAGCCGTTAAAAGAATCCTTAGATACATAAAGGGAACCATTAATTTGGGGATCTGGTATCCAAAGGATTCTGGGTTTGAACTTGTTGCATTTTCAGACGCTGACCATGCAGGATGCTTAGACACACGCAAGAGTACATCAGGGGGAGTTCAATTCTTGGGTGACAAGCTCGTCTCTTGGCAATCAAAGAAACAAGACTGCACCTCACTGTCTTCAACAGAATCTGAGTATGTAGCCATGTCTGCTTGTTGTGATCAAGTCATCTGAATGAGATCACAACTAATGGACTACGGTTACACATTCAACAAGATTCCGATGTATTGCGACTCCAAGAGTGCCATTGCCATTTCATGCAACACTGTCCAGCATTCAAAGTTTAAGCATATTGATCTCCGGTACCATTTCATCAAGGAACACGTGGAAAAGGGTACTGTTGAATTATACTTTGTAGGAACTGAACACCAACTGGCAGATCTGTTCACAAAAGCCTTGCCTCATGCACGATTTGTGGATCTGGTTCACCGGATTGGTATGAGATGTTTGACGCCAAACGATTTGGAAAAATTTCTTAAAAATAAATAACCACGTCAAACATTTCCAAAACTATCTTTGTAAATATCCAAAAAAAAAAAAAAAAAAAAAAAAAAAAATCAAGTACAATCTCTCATCCAACACGGTGTTTATTTTTTCAATGTCTACAATTATTTTTTAACACGTGTTGAGGGGGAGACATAATTTTTCCCAAAATCTTTAACATTGTACTTGCATATGTTTTCCGAAATTGTTGCTTCACAAGTTTTGGTGTATAAGATTTTAAAGATAGAAATGTTGTGTGCCTTAAATGTGATAAATGAGACTTAGTGTTAGCTTGATGGTGGCTTAGGACTAGGATTTCAAAGTTTCTCAGGTCAAGGGACTATAGTTGATATTACTGCAAATTAGTTAAAAAGGTATAAAATGTCACAACATTAAATTCACCGCAGTTATTTCAACCTGACATCTTCACCAACCGAAATTAATAACCCTCACCCACCATCATCGACGGCTACCATTCAACCTGCAAATCCGAACAAGATCTTTGATTATTGTGAGTGCTATTATGCTTATACTGTTATTATAAAAGATGGTTTTGAACGATAACATGATCCAACGGCTAGAACATCCAAAATTGAGATATTTAGTTCTAGGGTTTGCGTTAAAATTGGGGATTTTGATTTAGAGTGTTTGAGTGTTAAATGATTGAACAATAATGATTTTACAAGGATAGTTAACCTAAATTGCATGCTTAATCACACCCAGGAACCTCAAATTAGTCTAATCGAAGTTTAGGGTTTAAGCAACGATTTGGGGAAAACTATGTAAGAGTGTTATTGGATAATCTGTTGTTTGGAAAGATGTTGTTTAATGTTTAATTGAATAATGGCATGTGTGATTTGTACCCAGATACAATTTTAGTGAATCGATTTGATGTTAGGGTTTAACAAGAACAAGAACACTAGCAGTTTGATTTATGAGTAATTGTGGTTAGTTTGTGTTATAACTTAGCCAAAATGCCCATAATAGTCATACAAATTGTTTGTGAAAGTCTGTGGTTACAAATCCTAATGAATCACAATAAAGATTTGAATGTTCATCATCAAAAAGTGTTCGTAAACTCTTGTATAAGAGTTTATCGAAGTTGGCCAAAATTATCGCAGTTGAGATAGTTATCGCAGTGGATAATTATCGCAGTTGGGATAATTATCGCAGTTAAGATTTTATCTTGATTGACTTATTTATCTTGATTGTCATAGTTAACGCAGTTGGATAATTATCGCAGTTGGATAATTATCGCAGTTGGGCTATTTATCTCAGTTGAGCTAATTATCGCAGTTGGGATGATTATCGCAGTTGAGATGATTATCGCAGTTGGATAATTATTCAATTAAGATACTTATCTTGATTGAATGATTATCGCAGTTGTCATAAATATCGCAGTTGACAATAATTATCGCAGTTGACAATAATTATCGCAGTTGACATAATTTATCGCAATTGTGATCTGATATAACATTTTGATCAATTTCCTTAAGTATATCCATTATACTTATTAAAATTAATCAAAATTTTATAGAACTTGGCTAATTTTTGATAAATTCTTTAACCAAGCATGTAACAAACAATCAATGATACAATAAGATGCTATGTGTTGTTCTTAAAAGCTAACAAATTTTTCTAACAAACATGCATTCTGTATACTCGTATATGATTGTTGATTCAGAAAAACATCAATGGCATCTTCCCAACAACAACCACTTCCTGCTCTCACCAAAGAAGAAGTCTTTCCTCGTGGGTATACTCTGGAAATAGGAAAGAACAATTCACGGGTAGAATTGGACAAGATCAAATGTTCTGACCCAAGTTGTCAGATTGCTGTAGAGATTCTCAAAGCTAACAAATGCAGGGATATTCTTGACAGCTCAGACACCATTCCAGAGCTATATATTCATCAATTCTGGGATACCTTCACTAAGAGCAATGATGACAAGTACTTTACTTGCACACTGGATCGGAAGCAAATCAGAGTTACACCTGCTACACTCAGAAAAGCCTTGAAACTTCCAGAGGCACCTGAAGCTGCTGCCCGATTCCACCCAACACCTTCAGAGTCAGAGGTCATGCAATTCCTGGAAGATATTGGTTATGATGTTCAACCTGATACACCATTAACCACAATCTCCAAGGTTAATGCCAGATACATCCCTCAACCCTGGAGGACTATCTTCTTCATCATAACACATTCAATAACTGGAAGAGATAGTGGGTTTGAGCATCCAAGACTGTCTCATCTTCAAGTCTTGTGGGGATTTCTAAACCAAGAACCTATTGACTTTGCTGCTCTTATTTGGGACGACATAATGTACTTACAGCGTAAAATGTTCAAGAAAATCCCATTTGTTCGATTCACCAAAGTTCTTATCAGCTATCTACTTGATCAACATGAAGACCTTGATAAGCGCCCTACAGATCAAGAAGTTCATGAGTATAGCATGGATAAAACATTGGGTAAAGTTTATTTCCCAAAAGAAAGCACGCGAAAGCAAGGTTCAAGGTTGCCAGAATTTTTGATGCCTGATGAGGTAAGAGAAACAAAAGCTTATCATGATTACGATCTAGCATATTGTGAACGTCGTGTAGGTCTTGCCAAGATGGTTGAAGAACCTAAGTCTTCAAAGACTCGTTCAAAAGGTAAGACTAAGACAGGAAGTGCCTCAAGTGTCTCTAAACCAAAAGAAAAACATCCAAGAACAACATTTATCAAGAGAAGAGTACCCAGCAAACCACAGCCAAAACCATAACCAAATAGAATCATTGATGAAGACACCGAATCTAACTCTGAATCATCTGAATCTGAAGAAGAACATGTCTTTATGACTGAAGAAGAAGCTGAATTTCACAATAAGATCTCTAAGGAGAATGCACAAAAACAAAGTCTCAAATCATTGAAAGCAGATGAAGAGCGTAGAGCAAAGAAAGTATTGGAACAACAGAGGGAGTATGAAAGAACACATGGAGTTGGAGGATCACAAAATGTTCCTAAAGCAGTTTCGACCCAAGATGATCCGGTTAATCAACCCGGAGGGTCTGGAGCTGAATCAACAAAGATCTCTTCACAGCAAACAAGTTCGGTTAATCAACCCGACTTGAGAGCACCAACTCAGGAGGAAAAGGAAAAAGATCAGGATAGCAACATTGTTTTATCTGATAAGGATATTTCTGATTCCATGTTTGATGACAATCCCGAGGAACAAACACGTAATGATGATAATGAAGATTGGAACTTAGAAGAAGAAAAAGACATTCTAGGAGACCAAACAACTAAAGCAGCCAAAGATCTTGAGGAAGCAGCTAAACAGGAAGAAGAAAGGAAACGTAAGGAGGAGGCTCAAGCTAACCTGGAAGCAGATAGCTACCTTCGTTCTCACACTCCAACACCTCCTCCTTCCCCTCCAAAGGACACAAAAGAATCTAATCTGGCTATGGTCGTTCATAACCCACAACAGCAGCAAGAACAACCACCAGTTCAATCCTCGACTGCTTCTTCACCCAAGACACCTCCTGGGTCACCACCAAAGAATCCAACACCTCCACCCTCACCTCAAAAGGAATCAAATACTCAATCTGATGATCCAATCCCTTCTCTCACTCCATCATCCTCACGATCTTCATCACCAAAATCAAAATCAAAAGCATCAGTTTCTGAAGATATTCTTAAGGCCTACAAAGGAAAGAGCAAGAGAAGAATCGTCCATGTTACGAAAGTTGAGGTTGTGACTCCTGCAGCAAAGAAACTCAAAAGGGCAGTAAAGAGAGCACAAGCACAACGAGACAACCAAGCTACAAATAAATTGGCTGAAATGGAAGACTTAGTCAAGAAGTTGTCTCAACAAATGGAAGAAATGCAGGAAAGCAAGAAGCAGATAGATGAATTCCTTGGTTTCAACATCAAAGATCATATGACACGCAAGGCAAAGAAATTTGTTAAGCAATTTCTTCCTGATCTTCAACAAAACATCAATGATCATATTGATTCACAACTTGACGAAAAGATCAAAGAAGCTGTCTCTTCTTCTTCCCACACCAAACCACTTCCAGAACACACTACTGAATATCTCGAGCTTGTGCTTCTCGATCGACTCTTTGAAATCACCTCTCCTTCTCCCGAAGAAGTTAACCTGATAGCAGCTCTTCAAGCACATATTGAGAAAAAGTCATGCAAGGAAACTGCTGACAAAGGAAAACGCATTCGAGAAGATGATGAGGATGATCAGGACCCTAAACCCGAACAAAAGAAACACAAAGGCGGGTCAGGGATTCACATTCAGGAGCCAACGGAACATAAACCATCATCTCAACCCTCTAAACATCAATCCTCTGGTCCCACTGAAACCGAGCATCACCATGAGCAATTTACAACTGAAGATATGGAATTCCAGCCACACGATGATCAACCTCATTCACCATCACCATCACCAAAACCAAAGCCATCCAAGTCCAAGCCTTCACACAGCAGAAAGTCATCTACCGGACCAACAGTTGTCACATGGCTGGATAATGATACGGATGTGCTAGGAAATGAATGGTTCGATCATCTAGCAAGCGCTCAAGTTCAGACTGACGAAGCTTCACGAGTTGAAGACAGCACCTTTGCTGTTACTCAAGAAATTAAAAGAACTCTCAATATCAAGAAAATGACCAAGAAGGAACTTCGTCGAATCAAGAATGATGCTTTCCTTCTTCTGAAAAACAAATCCAATAGCGCAGCAGAACTCGAATATCACCTTGAAAACATTGCACGGGCAATGTCAAGTGACTTCGACTGGGCTAGTCCAGACGTCGTCAGGAAAGTTGGCAAGAATCAACCATTCATCACTGATTGGACCAAGCCACTGACCGTGATACGAAGACATCATCACTCGGAAATTCCCTTTCAAATGTTCTTCAACAAAGATCTGGAACTTCTAAAGAATGGAGCTCAAGGGACGACAAAGTACGCTACATCTATCACTTTCACACCAGCCGCTCATTACACACAATCAGCCATTGAAGAAGCAGCTATTAACAGCAATCTGTTTGTTAAAAGGCTCGTCAAATATGATCGTGATGCAGAGCTGGGGATTCATCACTGGTACTCTAAAAGACAAAGCTGGTACAAGTACAAACTTGTCCTCCAGAAATCAAAAGAACCAGTCTACAGTGATCTCCGAATATTGGCCGTCATCAACGTAAGCGGATCTAGAAGATGTGATTATATATTTCTAGAAGAGATCACAGTAAGAAGAATCGATAACAATCTTTACAAATTCTCTGAGGCGGATTTTCCTGATCTAAATCTAAATGATATCGAAGACATGTATCTGATGAAGGTCCAAGGCAAACTGCAGCACCTGACCAATGAGCTTCGATATGCACTTAGTACTTCCCTCTGTCATTACATCAGGAGAACCATCATCAAAGAACGTGTAGAAGATCTCCAGCTTGGTGTGGAAAGTTATCAGACTCAGCTTAACCTTGTTAAACCTCAGTTCCTCCTACACAGCAAAAAGGACCCTCAGTACACCATGCTACATCGTCCAACTTTTGGGTTCGTCTACAGAAGCACAACTGATTTTCATCGTTTCATGGCACTTAATGAAATTCATAAGTTCTGCGACGACACATTAAAGAGTGTACGTGATGGGCTAGCTAATAGAGTTCGAGATTCGATGTTGGAAAAATAAAGAAGATGGAATTCAAAGGAGCTACGACAAGTCAAAGAATTTATTCGGAAGATGGAAGAACGGTTATACCATCGAGATCAAATGAGGAGGCTAGAGAGCTATGTTGGGGGTTGTCCGCCATTCGCCATCAGACTATTTCAGCGAACTGACCCAGTGTTCACAACTTTTGGTAAAGGTGGATGATGTAAGAATCAATTCTCAAATTTCATCATATCATTCTTCTTTCCATAATTGGCCTATACATTACGGCTTGTGCACACATAACAGTGTACAACCCGGACCCCAAAGAAAGGACCCTGAGATACGCTTCAGTGCCTCAATACTGAAAAAGGAGCGAAAGCTTCTTACTTATGAGCAGAATTAAAATCAGAATGTTTTCCAACGGTTTTTCAAACATTCTGCTCATAAGGACAAATATTCCCTTGTTAAGGGGAAGTATTTGAAAATATAATCTTTGTTCAACGAATTATAAATGTTCTTGAAATTCTTCCCTAAAACTCAAAAACAGCATATTTTAATCATAAACGTTTTCCAAAAACATCATGAGTATGCTATTTTTGAGGGGGAGAAGAAAAAGATGATTAAAATATGATGTCTCATTTGCTGGAATCTCGTGTGCTCAAACTCAGAATTGACCTTCGAATTGACGAATAGGAAAGTCAGTAGTCGAAAGGACATGTCCCGGACGGGTAATAATTTCAAGCCAGTTTAACTGGTGATGCAAGCGTGTCTCGCAAAGGATGTGTCTGAGTAGAATGTACCGATTTCGAGCGATAATCTTTGAATCTGATCCGGACGGGTAATAATTTCAAGCCAGTCTAACTGGTGATGTAAGCGTGTCTCGCAACGATCAGGTTCATTGAAAGTCAATCAATTCAAAAAGTGCCAACTCTTTCCGGCATGTGCAAATTTCAAAATTTTAATACTTATGAGCACATGTTAAGGGGGAGTATTTCTGAAAATCATCAAACTCTCAAGGTGTCAAGAAAATGTCTTTACAATTATCGACACTTTGAGAGATTTTTCAAAGGTTTGGTTTATGGCATCATTAGGATAGTCATGGAGTTATAAGGTGACTAAGGTTAGGGAAAACCGTCCTATGATCCGCCAGAGCCGGAAGGATCTACCCAAGGAAAATACCAATAGTTTAGAACTAGAAAGTCCTAGGTATGATATAAAAAGGAGAAAATGAATGAACGGAGAAAGAAGGGGTTGAAGAATTAAAAAGAAAAGTAAAGAAAAAGGGTGAAAAGAAATAGCCCTCCATTTATTCAACCTTAGGGCAGACACCGGGTTCAATACATAATCTACTGGTTGATGAGCATCACCGGTATTGAAGACTAAAAGACGTCATGGACCCAGTGACGCACTAAATAAACCTTCTAAGCCACTCAAGTGTCTCTCAAAAGACATTTGTTTCATTCACACGGAGAACCCTTCATAATCTATCGACCTCTCACTACGAGAGTGCTGATATTGAAAAGGAGGCAATCTGCTCCACGCCTCCGATGACCAAACAAATGTGCACAAATTGAGTCTAGAGCCATGAGATTCATCAAAGATCTCTTAGGTACACTTAGTATTACTCTGTTGTTCTACATCATGGGCAGCAGATGTAAAATTAAGAAAGTGTCCTTCGCAGATCTTAGCAATCTGCCAAGAACATTCATGAGAGAAGTCACAATTGTGATTATCAATGATTGAATGGAAATCCTGCCAGAGCAACATCAAACAACTCTGTCAGCAGGTCACTTCGGTAACTCCTTGTGGGTTACGCTTAGTGTTTGGTCCAAACGGTCTACAGTCGTGGGGTGATCTCCAGCGACTCACTGAATCGTGGGTGCACTTCGGTGTGTCCGTGTAATCCCTTTCGGGGGAATCCGGTTCAGAACGGTCTGGGTTAGGATTTGAGAAAGTCTTCACACTATGCTGTTGATGATCTCAAGTCTGAGCCTGTAAGTACCGGTTGGTTCGTGCTGTTGCTGCTGTTGCCGCTGCTGCTGCTGATGAGGAGCTGGAGTTCAACCATCAAGACTCCATCATGTTCATATCTTGAAGAAATGTTCTCTCAAAGACTCAGTAACATCAAAAGTTTAACATATGATTTAGTAAAGTCAAAAGTTCAAGCACATCAACCTTTCTCAAGTTATAAGATTGAAAAGTGAGAACAAGTTGCAGATTAACAAGTCTAAGACATATGAGCATGATGGAGAAGACATAAAAGACAATGGAGATTGGTAGAAAGAGACAACATCATATCATCATCAAACAAGAACAAAGAAACAAAGATTATAAAGACGTCAGAAGCCCAAGAAGCAAAGAAGACGTCGTGCAACATTGATGATCAAGACTTAGGGGGAGATTGTTAGGAACACGTTTCATATAAATACAAGTCTTGTTCATTTAAATGTAATGTTGCAAGTTTAAGGACTATATGATTTGTATTTGTGGACCGGTCCATTAGTAGTCCATGGACCGGTCACAATAGGTAGTTCATTCTTATCACTAGCATGGGAATATTCCTAGATTTATTCCCTCCCATTGCCTATAAATAGAAGGCATGGGATTCATTTTAGTTGTTGGTTTTTCATGTCATATGCGTAAGCTCTGCTCTTGTAACATTCGATATATTGAAAAGCCGATCACTTCTTATTCTTCTTCTTCTTCTTATTCTCTTATCTTATTTAGTAGTGCTTATTAGCTTAATCATCTCATACGTAGCATAATATATAAAGTAGTAGTACGAGTTCTTAATAGTATTATTGAGTGTGTGTTTGAGATATAATCGTGACCTACACATTTGTAAGGTAACCGCAATATGGTCTATAGAATAATCGAAAACAGTTTGTATGGTATTAGCGACATGGTTTATTATTTTATGAGAGGGTTGCAAAAATAACTGATATTCCCGAGAGACGAGTGAAGGATCTGGTGTCTGTTTCAAAGAACGCGATTCAGGTTACTCCTTAAAGTCTTAAGGTTTCTGTCGGGCGTAGAATCTCTGCCGAATGGGAAGTTTAGCAAGTTCAGAGTACGACTCTGAAGGAGGATATTGATTGCTACTAGCGATCAGTTGGCTGTCTCAGTAGTGTACTTAGTACTTAACGTGGAAGGTACAACATCGGTTGAGTGTAGGGTTTGAAGTGGAGGCAACTGTAACAAAACCACAACAAAACAAAGTTGAATAACAAATCCAAATCCGAAATGAGGTCCAAATTCAAACATAGCCAAAACCAATTCCAAACATAGCCAAAATCAAATCCAAACACTCCAATAAGCTCAAATGGGCTTATTACAATCTCGATGAGTTTCAAATAAGCAACTCGGATTCAAAAGGTGCTAATCGGGTCTAACCCGACCCGATGCAAACTACGGTCAGACAGCGACAAACAGAAATTCCATATAAATGGAGAAGTATAGCGGTGCCAGAAGTACTACGATTTATGAGGTGTTGTGATGCCAGTGTGTTGTGTGTAGATGTGAATGTTCATGTTAGGCAATGATTATGTATACAGACAGAAATTCTGAAACTTTCAGAAATCAAGTTTCAGAAATCAAGTAGAAAATCAATCTGGACATAATTCTAGCATAACTTATCTCAGTATCGCAAAATTTACCTCTGAGTCGGACATAGGTGATCAGGTTATGTCCCACTGTCCCTAGTCGAATATAGGTGATCAGTCTATATTCCACCGAGGTTCAATAAATGTTGAAATACTCAGCTCAGTTACACCAGTAATATATCTCTTACTTTAAAAGAAAATGTTTTATCATAAGTAAGGCAGCAGGCTTGGCAGGCAGGCATGTGGCGGTCATAGGGTCAAGTTATTGTAAAAGTAGTTATAGTCTAGGTTTTAAAAATACTCAGTTCTCTATAACCATGGCTCTGATACCAATCTGTATATACTCGGTTCTAAAAACAACAGGTGGTGGTGACGCGTGCTTACCAAACGACGAGGAGAGAAGAAGAGATGACGAGAGGTGTGGTGGTGGTGACGGCGATGTGACTGTGATGGAGACACGGCGGCTGTGACAAACACAAACCAAACTCTCGATCTATACTCAAAACTTCATCCTTGCGTCTTGTACCAACTCGGATTTGCCTTTTAAGGAGGGTAGAGGTGGTGGCTCATGGCGGTAAGGTGGCCGGAAGGTTGGTGGGAGATGGGGCGGCTGGAAAGTGAGAGAGGAAGGGGACTAGGGTTTTATAAAAATTAGGGTGTGAGATATAAGTAGGTTTATATATAGAGAAAACCTAGGGACCACAAGGACTAATATTGTAAACCCTAGTAACGTTAGGGGTGGCGGGGAAAATATAATACAGGGACCATAATTGTAATTTATCATATCTTTCACAAAATGAGGTTCGGGGCTCGTTTAGACTAGTAAATGCTTGATTCAAGACACGAGAATTACGCCATCGCGTTCAGAATGGTAATTTCAATAAAAACGAGTATTCACACGACCATTTTTCCATAAATAAAATATAATTCAAACCAAATTGTTTATCGAGTTTACGGTTGTACCGGTACGCGTTGTGTGAGGTTTTCGCGTTTCGCGAGATAACTTCTCGTATTTGGCTCAAATAAGTTCGGAAATGTCCGAAAGTGAAACTTAGGAAATAATAAATATAATTTATTAATTAAAAATCAGTCTGGAAAATTACGGGTGGTTAAAAAACGGATAAAAACCTATGAAAACGTAAAAAAAAACGTATAAAAATGAACCAAAACGTATATAAACGAACAAAAACGTAAGAAAAATGGACAAAATGTATAAAAACGGATGAAACAGATAAAAACGTAAGAAAATGGATAAAAACATATGAAAACCTATAAAAACGTATAAAAACGGATGAAAACATATGAAAACGGATAAAAACCTATGAAAACATAAAAAATGGATGAAAACGGATAAAAATATATCAAAACGTAAAAAAAAAGACAAAACATATAAAAATGAACGAAAATGGATTAAAACGTAAGAAAACATATAAAAATGGATGAAAACGGATAAGAACGTAAGAAAAACGTATAAAAACGGATGAAAACGTATAAAAACGGATAAAACATAAAAAAACGTATAAAAAGAATGAAAACGTATAAAAACGGACAAAAACGGATAAAAACGTATAAAAATGTATCTAAAGTCGAAAAACTTTAAATTATAAACGGCCGTTATTATAAAGGATAAACGATGCAACAATCGTTAACCAACAGGGGCTAACGTGTAAATTATAACGGAATGCACTTAACACTCGTTAAAAAAAGGACCACGAGTGTTATTCTTTGGAGGCAATAGGGACGATATATGCAACTTTTAAGTTTGAGGGACGATAGGTGAAGTTTTTGTTGGTTGAATTGTGTCGTTGTCGTAGTGTTCCCAGAACAGGGTTAAGATAATCAATGAACAAGGTACCGGATATACACTGGAAATCGTGGTATCACTTTCCAATAGAAACTATTCGACCCTATGCCTGGGTTACACGAATATCTCTATGGGATAAGACCAAGTGAAGTTCTTGTTCTAGGCACAGATCAAGAACCGATCGTATATTAGTGTTTAGGGTTATTGTGTTCGATATATCATGCAGTTATGAATCAACATCTATTTATAATAGAAGTTACTCAAACCCTAGCCCATGGAATTATGTATAATTAACGGCCCATTAATTATCCATAATAGTAGGAGTAGATGGTTATAACCAGCAGCAGAATCGCATGCCTAGCAGCACAATAAATTGTGCTTGCAGCAGAATCTATTGCTAACAGTTCAGCAGCAGTATCACCAATGCTAGCAGCAGAATTGTTTTGCATCAGCAGCAATAAAGCTAGCAGCAGAAACAATAAAGCTAGCAGCAGAATTGATACACTAGCAGCAGAAATAATCAGCAGCATCATGATAATACTAGCAACAGTATTATCAAAGCTAGCAGCAGGAATGATAATGCTAGCAACAGGGATGAACTGCATCAGTAGCATTATCATTTACATTATCAGCTGAACTACAAACCACATAATTGAGTCAGGGTAAACATTGACCTGATGGGTGTACACTCCGTACCTCTAAACCCATTACCAGGTGTGAATCATCCCTCAAGTGCACTAAATTTTCCAACAATCCTCCCCAAATTTAGTTCACTTACTTTTGCATGAAAATTAAACACAAAACAAAACATATGCATAAATGAAAATATCTTGAAGATTGAATTCTCATCTTAGTACATTACACGTTCAAATATTCGAGAATCAGGGTGTTCTAAGAATTGAACCCTTCAGCCCATTTGAATACCTGAAGATAAAATACACATACATTTTCAAACACTAAAATACTCTTGACACTATACAAGCCATGTGTCCATATCCAATTCAAAAATGTTGTAAAAGCTAAAAGTCCTAAGCTTCCTGAAGCGGCAAAACTTCAACATTTACATAGGTGGTTCATCTTTTAATCATGCTCCTGCTAAGCACTTTTTCAAAGAATATTAACCATTGAGAAGTGAAGACTTCATCCTCCTTTCCAGCAGGTTCTGAGCACAACCTTGGGATGTAAATAAAACATGTGCTCCAGTCCACTAAATGATCAGCTTTCCACATTGAACTCAACTCCAAAGTTTCCTCAGGAGGGAGTTGGGTGTCTTAGCATTCAGTGACTAAGTTGGACTTAAACCCATCCCTTTAGCAGACTTAAAAACCAAGTCTCTAGCCAAACCCTTCGTCAAGTGATCAGCTAAGTTCTGTTGAGATCTAACAAACTCTATAGATACCACCCCATTCATGATAAGCTCACGAATCATGCAATGCCTGACACCTAAGTGTCTAGACTTCCCATTGTACATTTGGCTATAAGCCTTTGCCAATGTAGCAGCACTATCACAACGGATAGAAATAGGTGCTATAGGTTTAGGCCACAATGGAATCTCAAGAAGCAAGTTTTTCAACCATTCAGCTTCTTTACCAGCAGCAGCTAAGGCCACAAATTCAGATTCCATGGTAGAACTGGTAATGCAAGTTTGCTTCTTGGATGCCTAAGAAATTGCACCTCCACCAAGTAGGAATACCCAGCCACTAGTTGATGAAGCGAAAAGTGTACCGCTTTTAGGGGGTCATTTAAGCCCTAAATCGTATTTATTTGATCAAATATTGCCCTAAATCGTTCCTTTTGTCATTTTAGGTACTTTGGAGAAGAAATCTGGAAAAGGAAGCATTTTGGACGTTTTTGGAGCATAAAAGTGAAGAAAACGACAAAGTCTCAAAAATATGCTGGAAAGTACATGTGACGGCGTCAAGCTCAATTGTGACGCCGTCAGACCTTGATAAGCCAGAGAAATTTTGGAAGATTAAAGGGGAACGGCGTCAAGAAGGTCCTCAAGCCTTGATAAGCCAGGGATGATTTTGGAGGATTAAAGAGGGACGGCGTCAGGAAGACCATCCGGGAACCCTAGCCACGGCGAGGTGACGGCGTCAAGATCTATAACGTGACGCCGTCAGCCACTAAGTTCTATATATAGTTTTGCAATTTTTTGTCATTAGTGTGCAACTTTGTGAGGAGAAACCCTAAGACGAATTTCTGCCATTTTTAAGGGTTTTTATACCCTTGGATCTCCCATGTTTAATTGAAGATAAGTAATCATTTAATCATTCAATATGTCTATGTGTTGTTTGATTATATCTTGTTCTTGTCTTTTGATTAACATGCTAGGCTAGATTTATCTTGTGTTTGCTTAGATCTAATGAAACCTAACTATTGATTATTGGTTATTAGTGTGTTATTAATTGTATTGAATGATTGTTTATCGATGTTAGGCTTAAGAAAACTGGCTAACCTCCTATACGGTAACTTGCTTGAACGTCTTAAGGAACATGAACCAATGCGTACTAAGGTTTTTATGGTTGTATTTAATGCATGAGCGAATTCTAGTGATCCCATGTTAGGAGCTTCTTAGCCGGCTCGACATAGGAGTGAAGTAGGAGCTTGTAGAGTTGGGGAAGTACGTACGCCACCCCACGATTGGTATTAAGGAATACACCCGTCATCCACGCAATTAATACACACTAATCAACGGGTAAAAGATAGTTAGGGAGTAAGGAAATCTAAGTAAACACATTTCTCTCCATATAAGTTTCACAACCTTTTCATTTTCAGTTATTTTATTTTATTTGCATTTGTAGTCATTTGGGTTAGTTGACTAGCAACTAATTCCGCCCACTCTTTCAAACCCGAGATTTTACTTGCTTTTATAAAAAATTATAAAAATACAAAAAGAATCTTCCCTCACCCTTAGACCTATTAGAGTAGTTTTTTTCAATCCTAACGACACTATTCCCCTAGAGAACGATCAATCCCCCGGTACTTGCCACTTCACTATACTACATCGGTCAGGTACACTGCCTGGTGGGGATTGCAAACTTCTCAAGATCCCTTGAGAGGTAAAACCTGTTGTAAGGTCGCAAAACCACGCATCAAGTTTTTGGCGCCGCTGCCGGGGAATAGTTATTGTTTAGGTTGAATTTTTATTTTATTAGGTCTACTCACTAGATTCCTTTCTAGTGAGATTTTTATTTTTCTTTTTATTAGATTTCTTTAGTCTATCTTTTTCTTTGTGCCCTTTGTTTGTAAAACCATTTTCATTTGTCACCATGGCAGATGAAATTCCATTTAGATCATTAACAATAGAGGAACAATTACTTTACACGGATAGATTTGCTTCCTGTTGTTCCAATGAATTTTTAAGTGATCTTAGATATATACAAGAGGAGATGGGTATAAAGTTTGATAGGTTTGATGAATTATGTGCATGTGTGGCTTCTATTAAACAATCATTGTTAGGATCAACTCCTTTTAATAAGACCCTTTGGAAAAAATTTGAGGAAAGCCTCCTAACCGTGAACCATAAGTTTAATGAATTAATGGGTTCGTATACATCACAACTTGAGGAAAAAATTGAGGATTATTTTGCCGAACATGAGCATATTGAGCAAAAAGACCTAGGTTTTATGATCAATGACTTTGAATCTCAAGGAACACATGATGAATCCTTTAGGCAAATTGAACATAGTAATCATGTTATCGGGAAAGATTCTTATGAATCAGACTTAGAACTTGAAATGGCTAGAGAAGGATTTGAGATACTTAGGAACATGTTTGGGTTAGATTCTACTAAAACACATGATGTGGATATAATTGATATAGAGACAAGGAAGGATGAGGTAAATAACACAAACCTACAAAGTACCCCATAAGTCCTACCATCATTCGAGGCATACACACCGCCCGTGACTTACCCGGAAGAAGTAGAAGGGACTATAGGAACCCCAATTGAAGTAGAACCTTTGGAAGAAACAAAACTAGAAGAAATAGGTTTGAATACTTGTAGTCATAACCTTTCTTTTAGTTCTATGGAAGTTCCTAGTTTTGATGAACCGGAGCCTAAACCAAAACCGTTACCTAATCTTCCATCCTTGGATGAAAATTTAGGAATTGAAAAAGGTCCCGATCCACCCATCAAACCATGTAGTCCGGGTAATGTTAAGATTAAGGTAGTAGACTCTAGGCCATGTGGAGTGGAAGCTAATATAGGAGTGAACCATGACCTTACATACTTACATCACCCATTCATGATTGATCACAAGAAACATTATGGGTTTAAACCGCGTTTATTAGGTCAAGATGGATTCCCAACTAGGAATCTCTCGAAGTTGATAGAAGATGATCCCTTTTTAGGAGAAAACTTTAATTCACCCATTGACCAAAGTGAACTAGGTAAGGTTATGATGAAAAGAGCACACCCCTTTAAGTATATAATTCATCCACCACTCTTTCCTCACGCGACATACTTCCACCAAGATGGTGTGTATCGCTACTAACACCCGCACTTAATCCTAAGTGTAGGAAAAACCTCTCCTTTATCCGTTAAATAAGGGTAGAGTCAGTCTCGTGACTCGAACAAAAACAAGCGCTTCTTGGGAGGCAACCCAAGCTTTATTTGCTTTGTGTGTTTATTTATTTGTTTGTTTGATTTTATTTGCTTCCGTATGTATGTTTAATTTTTATTATTATTGATTCATGTTCAAAACTAAATTGTGAAAATGCTTTATCTTGTTTTTAACGTCGTCTTAACTACATATAAAGGTATTTTGCAAAAGATAAGTGTAAGGGAATTCCAAATCGGTTTATTAGAACAAATGAACATGAATCATAACAATAATAAATTAACATACATATTAGTAATTGTTTGAGTCAAATGCTTGTATCGAGTCATAATGATATTTTGCAGGAATTCCAGGAAGTAACGTATAGGTTTTTCCAGAAATTTTTCGGAAACTTAACATGAGAATTCTGTCAGATCATTTCTGACGGCGTCAGGTTTTAATTTTCTGAAATTCTTGAAAGTTTTGTTTTTCTACCGGAATCATAAAAAGTTTTTATTAAATCTATAACTTATAAACTCCAGGAATCTGCAAAATAATCATTCCACAAGCATTATATCCTTATATAGATTTATCCCGCCGATGTTATGCAGGTTTTCGTGTTTGTTTTCTCAGGTTTAACAGGTTATTTTGGACAAGGAAATGTATGTGGAATCTAGCTTTTGGCGATGCTTTAGTCTTGGAGCTTCTACATTCTCTTCGAAGAAGATCTAACCATGTTACCTCTTTATCCACCGAGCGAATCAGGGGAGTATTTGATTTCATTCTTTTACCTCATTTACTTTTACATCTTGTTATTTGAACATTGGGGACAATGTTCATCTTAAGTGTAAGGGGAGGGTAAATGATGATACTTTAGAGAATGCAATTGCACTTGAGTTTGTTTGTTCAATAGTATGTGTGTAATAAAACTGAGAGAAATACCTGTTAAGGCAATTTTAGTGCCAAATTTAAAATTTTTTACAACATATAGGAATGAAACTTTGGTCTTAATGAGTGTCTCATGGATGGGAATTATATGACTAGCACAAAACCGTACCACTAAAAAATTTCCACCCCCAAATATGTGAGCTTCGCCCCTAGAATTGGTAGGAAAAGCATTTATGCTATGATGTGTGTACCGGTAGCACTTAGATTCTAGAACTTGCGTTAGGATCATTCCGAGGCCACAAGTGAGACTACATTCGTGTAGTTAGATTTACTACATGATAAGAGGCATTAGGATTAACCCATTGTTTTACACATGTGTTTTTGTTATAATTACATTGGCTACATTGGTCAAGTAATTCTCCCACACCCTTTGCGTTGTACTCATTTTTAGTAGACGATACCCCTAGTACACCCCTCAGAGCCTATCTTTTCGTTTCGACCTTTAAGCATTTTACTTAAAGGAAGAATTTGTTACACCCCACTTAAATGTACACCCAAATCGCCTTAGCCTACCTTGTGTGCACTCATCTTTAGTGCATTATTGTGACAACATTTGTTTGAACCCCAAGTTAATTATCTAATTGATTACATGGTTGCTAAGTCGAGTCATATCCTTGTACATATTGTTTTGGGACGATTGGGACTCATGGGTAAAGTACTAGTGTAATGGAGTAATGGGGAAGAACAACATTATTACCCCCATATGTGCTAAATATTTTAAAAGTACTCCAAGTGTTTCGATTATCTTAATTCGAGTCATTAGAATAGTTAATTGTAAAGTTATGTAAAAGTTCAAGTGTAAGGGGAGAACCGAGGCCCCTATGATGTATTATTTTGGATGGTAGGGCAAGAGTGTATGAAAAAAAAAAATCGAAAAAATCAAGAAAAATACCAAAAAAAAATGAGAAAAAGAAAAGTAGAAAAAACATACGGACTACCATCCCGTTTCATTTTATGTTTATTTTATGTTTTTGTTATTTTGTTTTTAGCTTAAGTCGAGTATAGTCTTGGCTTAGCAACGCCATATTGTACATGTAATTAATCAAGATCTTTAACTCGCCACCAGTAAAATATCCCTTATCCAACAAATTCGTGTTTATCATATCCCTACACCTAACGTTATAACCCATTTAAAAGCCCTCTTTGATAGTTTATCTTAGGTGCTCACGCCTAGTGGAGAAGGTTTTTGATCCTTTCCCAAGCCTATGGTAATCTATTTCCTATGACAGGTAGTGAGAGATATTATCCGTTTTCATTTATGAGATACACTTTTATGACACCTGAGAGATGTGAGTATCTAAACACTACTTGTGAGGTGCTAGTTTGTAATCCCCGTGCTTATTATAATTAAAGTGGAACGACTATTTGTTGTAATTACTTTTATATTAGCATTAAATGACCCCTAACTTGTATTTTGATTAGAATAAAAGCGCATTTGCTTGAGGACAAGCAAATCTCAAGTGTAAGGGTATTTGATGAAGCGAAAAGTGTACCGCTTTTAGGGGGTCATTTAAGCCCTAAATCGTATTTATTTGATCAAATATTGCCCTAAATCGTTCCTTTTGTCATTTTAGGTACTTTGGAGAAGAAATCTGGAAAAGGAAGCATTTTGGACGTTTTTGGAGCATAAAAGTGAAGAAAACGACAAAGTCTCAAAAATATGCTGGAACGTACATGTGACGGCGTCAAGCTCTATTGTGACGCCGTCAGACCTTGATAAGCCAGAGAAATTTTGGAAGATTAAAGGGGGACGGCGTCAAGAATGTCGTCAAGCCTTGATAAGCCAGGGATGATTTTGGAGGATTAAAGAGGGACGGCGTCAGGAAGACCATCCGGGAACCCTAGCCACGGCGAGGTGACGGCGTCAAGATCTATAACGTGACGCCGTCAGCCACTAAGTTCTATATATAGTTTTGCAATTTTTTGTCATTAGTGTGCAACTTTGTGAGGAGAAACCCTAAGACGAATTTCTGCCATTTTTAAGGGTTTTTATACCCTTGGATCTCCCATGTTTAATTGAAGATAAGTAATCATTTAATCATTCAATATGTCTATGTGTTGTTTGATTATATCTTGTTCTTGTCTTTTAATTAACATGCTAGGCTAGATTTATCTTGTGTTTGCTTAGATCTAATGAAACCTAACTATTGGATGATTGTTTATCGATGTTAGGCTTAAGAAAACTGGCTAACCTCCTATACGGTAACTTGCTTGAACGTCTTAAGAAACATGAACCAATGCGTACTAAGGTTTTTATGGTTGTATTTAATGCATGAGCGAATTCTAGTGATCCCATGTTAGGAGCTTCTTAGCCGGCTCGACATAGGAGTGAAGTAGGAGCTTGTAGAGTTGGGGAAGTACGTACGCCACCCCACGATTGGTATTAAGGAATACACCCGTCATCCACGCAATTAATACACACTAATCAACCGGTAAAAGATAGTTAGGGAGTAAGGAAATCTAAGTAAACACATTTCTCTCCATATAAGTTTCACAACCTTTTCATTTTCAGTTATTTTATTTTATTTGCATTTGTAGTCATTTGGGTTAGTTGACTAGCAACTAATTCCGCCCACTCTTTCAAACCCGAGATTTTACTTGCTTTTATAAAAAATTATAAAAATACAAAAAGAATCTTCCCTCACCCTTAGACCTAATAGAGTAGTTTTTTTCAATCCTAACGACACTATTCTCCTAGAAAATGATCAATCCCCCGGTACTTGCCACTTCACTATACTACATCGGTCAGGTACACTGCCTGGTGGGGATTGCAAACTTCTCAAGATCCCTTGAGAGGTAAAACCTGTTGTAAGGTCGCAAAACCACGCATCAAGTTTTTGGCGCCGCTGCCGGGGAATAGTTATTGTTTAGGTTGAATTTTTATTTTATTAGGTCTACTCACTAGATTCCTTTCTAGTGAGATTTTTATTTTTCTTTTTATTAGATTTCTTTAGTCTATCTTTTTCTTTGTGCCCTTTGTTTGTAAAACCATTTTCATTTGTCACCATGGCGGATGAAATTCCATTTAGATCATTAACAATAGAGGAACAATTACTTTACACGGATAGATTTGCTTCCTGTTGTTCCAATGAATTTTTAAGTGATCTTAGATATATACAAGAGGAGATGGGTATAAAGTTTGATAGGTTTGATGAATTATGTGCATGTGTGGCTTCTATTAAACAATCATTGTTAGGATCAACTCCTTTTAATAAGACCCTTTGGAAAAAATTTGAGGAAAGCCTCCTAACCGTGAACCATAAGTTTAATGAATTAATGGGTTCGTATACATCACAACTTGAGGAAACAATTGAGGAGGATTTAGCCGAACATGAGCATATTGAGCAAAAAGACCTAGGTTTTATGATCAATGACTTTGAATCTCAAGGAACACATGATGAATCCTTTAGGCAAATTGAACATAGTAATCATGTTATCGGGGAAGATTCTTATGAATCGGACTTAGAACTTGAAATGGCTAGAGAAGGATTTGAGATACTTAGGAACATGTTTGGGTTAGATTCTACTAAAACACATGATGTGGATATAATTGATATAGAGACAAGGAAGGATGAGGTAAATAACACAAACCTACAAAGTACCCCACAAGTCCTACCATCATTCGAGGCATACACACCGCCCGTGACTTACCCGGAAGAAGTAGAAGGGACTATAGGAACCCCAATTGAAGTAGAACCTTTGGAAGAAACAAAACTAGAAGAAATAGGTTTGAATACTTGTAGTCATAACCTTTCTTTTAGTTCTATGGAAGTTCCTAGTTTTGATGAACCGGAGCCTAAACCAAAACCGTTACCTAATCTTCCATCCTTGGATGAAAATTTAGGAATTGAAAAAGGTCCCGATCCACCCATCAAACCATGTAGTCCGGGTAATGTTAAGATTAAGGTAGTAGACTCTAGGCCATGTGGAGTGGAAGCTAATATAGGAGTGAACCATGACCTTACATACTTACATCACCCATTCATGATTGATCACAAGAAACATTATGGGTTTAAACCGCGTTTATTAGGTCAAGATGGATTCCCAACTAGGAATCTCTCGAAGTTGATAGAAGATGATCCCTTTTTAGGAGAAAACTTTAATTCACCCATTGACCAAAGTGAACTAGGTAAGGTTATGATGAAAAGAGCACACCCCTTTGAGTATATAATTCATCCACCACTCTTTCCTCACGCGACATACTTCCACCAAGATGGTGTGTATCGCTACTATCACCCGCACTTAATCCTAAGTGTAGGAAAAACCTCTCCTTTATCCGTTAAATAAGGGTAGAGTCAGGCTCGTGACTCGAACAAAAACAAGCGCTTCTTGGGAGGCAACCCAAGCTTTATTTGCTTTGTGTGTTTATTTATTTGTTTGTTTGATTTTATTTGCTTCCGTATGTATGTTTAATTTTTATTATTATTGATTCATGTTCAAAACTAAATTGTGAAAATGCTTTATCTTGTTTTTAACTTCGTCTTAACTACATATAAAGGTATTTTGCAAAAGATAAGTGTAAGGGAAATCCAAATCGGTTTATTAGAACAAATGAACATGAATCATAACAATAATAAATTAACATACATATTAGTAATTGTTTGAGTCAAATGCTTGTATCGAGTCATAATGATATTTTGTAGGAATTCCAGGAAGTAAGGTATAGGTTTTTCCAGAAATTTTTCAGAAACTTAACATGAGAATTCTGTCAGATCATTTCTGACGGCGTCAGGCATTCAACCCGACGGCGTCAGGTTTTAATTTTCTGAAATTCTTGAAAGTTTTGTTTTTCTACCGGAATCATAAAAAGTTTTTATTAAATCTATAACTTATAAACTCCAGGAATCTGCAAAATAATCATTCCACAAGCATTATATCCTTATATAGATTTATCCCGCCGATGTTATGCAGGTTTTCTCGTTTGTTTTCTCAGGTTTAACTGGTTATTTTGGACAAGGAAATGTATGTGGAATCTAGCTTTTGGCGATGCTTTAGTCTTAGAGCTTCTACATTCTCTTGGAAGAAGATCTAACCATGTTACCTCTTTATCCACCGAGCGAATCAGGGGAGTATTTGATTTCATTCTTTTACCTCATTTACTTTTACATCTTGTTATTTGCACATTGGGGACAATGTTCATCTTAAGTGTAAGGGGAGGGTAAATGATGATACTTTAGAGAATGCAATTGCACTTGAGTTTGTTTGTTCAATAGTATGTGTGTAATAAAACTGAGAGAAATACCTGTTAAGGCAATTTTAGTGCCAAATTTAAAATTTTTTACAACATATAGGAATGAAACTTTGGTCTTAATGAGTGTCTCATGGATGGGAATTATATGACTAGCACAAAACCGTACCACTAAAAAATTTTCCACCCCCAAATATGTGAGGTTCGCCCCTAGAATTGGTAGGAAAAGCATTTATGCTATGATGTGTGTACCGGTAGCACTTAGATTCTAGAACTTGCGTTAGGATCATTCCGAGGCCACAAGTAAGACTACATTCGTGTAGTTAGATTTACTACATGATAAGAGGAATTAGGATTAACCCATTGTTTTACACATGTGTTTTTGTTATAATTACATTGGCTACATTGGTCAAGTAATTCTCCCACACCCTTTGCGTTGTACTCATTTTTAGTACACGATACCCCTAGTACACCCCTCAGAGCCTATCTTTTCATTTCGACCTTTAAGCATTTTACTTAAAGGAAGAATTTGTTACACCCCACTTAAATGTACACCCAAATCGCCTTAGCCTACCTTGTGTGCACTCATCTTTAGTGCATTATTGTGACAACATTTGTTTAAACCCCAAGTTAATTATCTAATTGATTACATGGTTGCTAAGTCGAGTCATATCCTTGTACATATTGTTTTGGGACGATTGGGACTCATGGGTAAAGTACTAGTGTAATGGAGTAATGGGGAAGAACAACATTATTACCCCCATATGTGCTAAATATTTTAAAAGTACTCCAAGTGTTTCGATTATCTTAATTCGAGTCATTAGAATAGTTAATTATAAAGTTATGTAAAAGTTCAAGTGTAAGGGGAGAACCGAGGCCCCTATGATGTATTATTTTGGATGGTAGGGCAAGAGTGTATGAAAAAAAAAAAAAAAAAAAAAAAAAAAAAAAAAATCGAAAAAATCAAGAAAAATACAAAAAAAAAATGAGAAAAAGAAAAGTAGAAAAAACATACGGACTACCATCCCGTTTCATTTTATGTTTATTTTATGTTTTTGTTATTTTGTTTTTAGCTTAAGTCGAGTATAGTCTTGGCTTAGCAACGCCATATTGTACATGTAATTAATCAAGATCTTTAACTCGCCACCAGTAAAATATCTCTTATCCAACAAATTCGTGTTTATCATATCCCTACACCTAACGTTATAACCCATTTAAAAGCCCTCTTTGATAGTTTATCTTAGGTGCTCACGCCTAGTGGAGAAGGTTTTTGATCCTTTCCCAAGCCTATGGTAATCTATTTGCTATGACAGGTAGTGAGAGATATTAACCGTTTTCATTTATGAGATACACTTTTATGACACCTGAGAGATGTGAGTATCTAAACACTACTTGTGAGGTGCTAGTTTGTAATCTCCATGCTTATTATGATTAAAGTGGAACGACTATTTGTTGTAATTACTTTTATATTAGCATTAAATGACCCCTAACTTGTATTTTGATTAGAATAAAAGCGCATTTGCTTGAGGACAAGCAAATCTCAAGTGTAAGGGTATTTGATGAAGCGAAAAGTGTACCGCTTTTAGGGGGTCATTTAAGCCCTAAATCGTATTTATTTGATCAAATATTGCCCTAAATCGTTCCTTTTGTCATTTTAGGTACTTTGGAGAAGAAATCTGGAAAAGGAAGCATTTTGGACGTTTTTGGAGCATAAAAGTGAAGAAAACGACAAAGTCTCAAAAATATGCTGGAAAGTACATGTGACGGCGTCAAGCTCTATTGTGATGCCGTCAGACCTTGATAAGCCAGAGAAATTTTGGAAGATTAAAGGGGGACGGCGTCAAGAAGGTCGTCAAGCCTTGATAAGCCAGGGATGATTTTGGAGGATTAAAGAGGGACGGCGTCAGGAAGACCATCCGGGAACCCTAGCCACGGCGAGGTGACGGCGTCAAGATCTATAACGTGACGCCGTCAGCCACTAAGTTCTATATATAGTTTTGCAATTTTTTGTCATTAGTGTGCAACTTTGTGAGGAGAAACCCTAAGACGAATTTCTGCCATTTTTAAGGGTTTTTATACCCTTGGATCTCCCATGTTTAATTGAAGATAAGTAATCATTTAATCATTCAATATGTCTATGTGTTGTTTGATTATATCTTGTTCTTGTCTTTTGATTAACATGCTAGGCTAGATTTATCTTGTGTTTGCTTAGATCTAATGAAACCTAACTATTGATTATTGGTTATTAGTGTGTTATTAATTGTATTGAATGATTGTTTATCGATGTTAGGCTTTAGAAAACTGGCTAACCTCCTATACGGTAACTTGCTTGAACGTCTTAAGAAACATGAACCAATGCGTACTAAGGTTTTTATGGTTGTATTTAATGCATGAGCGAATTCTAGTGATCCCATGTTAGGAGCTTCTTAGCCGGCTCGACATAGGAGTGAAGTAGGAGCTTGTAGAGTTGGGGAAGTACGTACGCCACCCCACGATTGGTATTAAGGAATACACCCGTCATCCACGCAATTAATACACACTAATCAACCGGTAAAAGATAGTTAGGGAGTAAGGAAATCTAAGTAAACACATTTCTCTCCATATAAGTTTCACAACCTTTTCATTTTCAGTTATTTTATTTTATTTGCATTTGTAGTCATTTGGGTTAGTTGACTAGCAACTAATTCCGCCCACTCTTTCAAACCCGAGATTTTACTTGCTTTTATAAAAAATTATAAAAATACAAAAAGAATCTTCCCTCACCCTTAGACCTATTAGAGTAGTTTTTTTCAATCCTAACGACACTATTCCCTTAGAGAACGATCAATCCCCCGGTACTTGCCACTTCACTATACTACATCGGTCAGGTACACTGCCTGGTGGGGATTGCAAACTTCTCAAGATCCCTTGAGAGGTAAAACCTGTTGTAAGGTCGCAAAACCACGCATCAAGTTTTTGGCGCCGCTGCCGGGGAATAGTTATTGTTTAGGTTGAATTTTTATTTTATTAGGTCTACTCACTAGATTCCTTTCTAGTGAGATTTTTATTTTTCTTTTTATTAGATTTCTTTAGTCTATCTTTTTCTTTGTGCCCTTTGTTTGTAAAACCATTTTCATTTGTCACCATGGCGGATGAAATTCCATTTAGATCATTAACAATAGAGGAACAATTACTTTACACGGATAGATTTGCTTCCTGTTGTTCCAATGAATTTTTAAGTGATCTTAGATATATACAAGAGGAGATGGGTATAAAGTTTGATAGGTTTGATGAATTATGTGCATGTGTGGCTTCTATTAAACAATCATTGTTAGGATCAACTCCTTTTAATAAGACCCTTTGGAAAAAATTTAAGGAAAGCCTCCTAACCGTGAACCATAAGTTTAATGAATTAATGGGTTCGTATACATCACAACTTGAGGAAACAATTGTGGAGGATTTAGCCGAACATAAGCATATTGAGCAAAAAGACCTAGGTTTTATGATCAATGACTTTGAATCTCAAGGAACACATGATGAATCCTTTAGGCAAATTGAACATAGTAATCATGTTATCGGGGAAGATTCTTATGAATCGGACTTAGAACTTGAAATGGCTAGAGAAGGATTTGAGATACTTAGGAACATGTTTGGGTTAGATTCTACTAAAACACATGATGTGGATATAATTGATATAGAGACAAGGAAGGATGAGGTAAATAACACAAACCTACAAAGTACCCCACAAGTCCTACCATCATTCGAGGCATACACACCGCCCGTGACTTACCCGGAAGAAGTAGAAGGGACTATAGGAACCCCAATTGAAGTAGAACCTTTGGAAGAAACAAAACTAGAAGAAATAGGTTTAAATACTTGTAGTCATAACCTTTCTTTTAGTTCTATGGAAGTTCCTAGTTTTGATGAACCGGAGCCTAAACCAAAACCGTTACCTAATCTTCCATCCTTGGATGAAAATTTAGGAATTGAAAAAGGTCCCGATCCACCCATCAAACCATGTAGTCCGGGTAATGTTAAGATTAAGGTAGTAGACTCTAGGCCATGTGGAGTGGAAGCTAATATAGGAGTGAACCATGACCTTACATACTTACATCACCCATTTATGATTGATCACAAGAAACATTATGGGTTTAAACCGCGTTTATTAGGTCAAGATGGATTCCCAACTAGGAATCTCTCGAAGTTGATAGAAGATGATCCCTTTTTAGGAGAAAACTTTAATTCACCCATTGACCAAAGTGAACTAGGTAAGGTTATGATGAAAAGAGCACACCCCTTTGAGTATATAATTCATCCACCACTCTTTCCTCACGCGACATACTTCCACCAAGATGGTGTGTATCGCTACTATCACCCGCACTTAATCCTAAGTGTAGGAAAAACCTCTCCTTTATCCGTTAAATAAGGGTAGAGTCAGGCTCGTGACTCGAACAAAAACAAGCGCTTCTTGGGAGGCAACCCAAGCTTTATTTGCTTTGTGTGTTTATTTATTTGTTTGTTTGATTTTATTTGCTTCCGTATGTATGTTTAATTTTTATTATTATTGATTCATGTTCAAAACTAAATTGTGAAAATGCTTTATCTTGTTTTTAACTTCGTCTTAACTACATATAAAGGTATTTTGCAAAAGATAAGTGTAAGGGAAATCCAAATCGGTTTATTAGAACAAATGAACATGAATCATAACAATAATAAATTAACATACATATTAGTAATTGTTTGAGTCAAATGCTTGTATCGAGTCATAATGATATTTTGTAGGAATTCCAGGAAGTAAGGTATAGGTTTTTCCAGAAATTTTCCGGAAACTTAACATGAGAATTCAGTCAGATCATTTCTGACGGCGTCAGGCATTACAACCTGACGGCGTCAGGTTTTAATTTTCTGAAATTTTTGAAAGTTTTGTTTTTCTACCGGAATCATAAAAAGTTTTTATTAAATCTATAACTTATAAACTCCAGGAATCTGCAAAATAATCATTCCACAAGCATTATATCCTTATATAGATTTATCCCACCGATGTTATGCAGGTTTTCGTGTTTGTTTTCTCAGGTTTAACAGGTTATTTTGGACAAGGAAATGTATGTGGAATCTAGCTTTTGGTGATGCTTTAGTCTTGGAGCTTCTACATTCTCTTGGAAGAAGATCTAACCATGTTACCTCTTTATCCACCGAGCGAATCAGGGGAGTATTTGATTTCATTCTTTTACCTCATTTACTTTTACATCTTGTTATTTGAACATTGGGGACAATGTTCATCTTAAGTGTAAGGGGAGGGTAAATGATGATACTTTAGAGAATGCAATTGCACTTGAGTTTGTTTGTTCAATAGTATGTGTGTAATAAAACTGAGAGAAATACCTGTTAAGGCAATTTAATGCCAAATTTAAAATTTTTTACAACATATAGGAATGAAACTTTGGTCTCAATGAGTGTCTCATGGATGGGAATTATATGACTAGCACAAAACCGTACCACTAAAAAATTTTCCACCCCCAAATATGTGAGGTTCGCCCCTAGAATTGGTAGGAAAAGCATTTAAGCTCTGATGTGTGTACCGGTAGCACTTAGATTCTAGAACTTGCGTTAGGATCATTCCGAGGCCACAAGTGAGACTACATTCGTGTAGTTAGATTTACTACATGATAAGAGGCATTAGGATTAACCCATTGTTTTACACCTGTGTTTTTGTTATAATTACATTGGCTACATTGGTCAAGTAATTCTCCCACACCCTTTGCGTTGTACTCATTTTTAGTACACGATACCCCTAGTACACCCCTCAGAGCCTATCTTTTCATTTCGACCTTTAAGCATTTTACTTAAAGGAAGAATTTGTTACACCCCACTTAAATGTACACCCAAATCGCCTTAGCCTACCTTGTGTGCACTCATCTTTAGTGCATTATTGTGACAACATTTGTTTAAACCCCAAGTTAATTATCTAATTGATTACATGGTTGCTAAGTCGAGTCATATCCTTGTACATATTGTTTTGGGACGATTGGGACTCATGGGTAAAGTACTAGTGTAATGGAGTAATGGGGAAGAACAACATTATTACCCCCATATGTGCTAAATATTTTAAAAGTACTCCAAGTGTTTCGATTATCTTAATTCGAGTCATTAGAATAGTTAATTATAAAGTTATGTAAAAGTTCAAGTGTAAGGGGAGAACCGAGGCCCCTATGATGTATTATTTTGGATGGTAGGGCAAGAGTGCATGAAAAAAAAAAAAAAAAAAAAAAAATCGAAAAAATCAAGAAAAATACAAAAAAAAAATGAGAAAAAGAAAAGTGGAAAAAACATACGGACTACCATCCCGTTTCATTTTATGTTTATTTTATGTTTTTGTTATTTTGTTTTTAGCTTAAGTCGAGTATAGTCTTGGCTTAGCAACGCCATATTGTACATGTAATTAATCAAGATCTTTAACTCGCCACCAGTAAAATATCGCTTATCCAACAAATTCGTGTTTATCATATCCCTACACCTAACGTTATAACCCATTTAAAAGCCCTCTTTGATAGTTTATCTTAGGTGCTTACGCCTAGTGGAGAAGGTTTTTGATCCTTTCCCAAGCCTATGGTAATCTATTTGCTATGACAGGTAGTGAGAGATATTATCCGTTTTCATTTATGAGATACACTTTTATGACACCTGAGAGATGTGAGTATCTAAACACTACTTGTGAGGTGCTAGTTTGTAATCTCCGTGCTTATTATGATTAAAGTGGAACGACTATTTGTTGTAATTACTTTTATATTAGCATTAAATGACCCCTAACTTGTATTTTGATTAGAATAAAAGCGCATTTGCTTGAGGACAAGCAAATCTCAAGTGTAAGGGTATTTGATGAAGCGAAAAGTGTACCGCTTTTAGGGGGTCATTTAAGCCCTAAATCGTATTTATTTGATCAAATATTGCCCTAAATCGTTCCTTTTGTCATTTTAGGTACTTTGGAGAAGAAATCTGGAAAAGGAAGCATTTTGGACGTTTTTGGAGCATAAAAGTGAAGAAAACGTCAAAGTCTCAAAAATATGCTGGAACGTACATGTGACGGCGTCAAGCTCTATTGTGACGCCGTCAGACCTTGATAAGCCAGAGAAATTTTGGAAGATTAAAGGGGGACGGCGTCAAGAATGTCGTCAAGCCTTGATAAGCCAGGGAGGATTTTGGAGGATTAAAGAGGGACGGCGTCAGGAAGACCATCCGGGAACCCTAGACACGGCGAGGTGACGGCGTCAAGATCTATAACGTGACGCCGTCAGCCACTAAACTCTATATATAGTTTTGCAAGTTTTTGTCATTAGTGTGCAACTTTGTGAGGAGAAACTCTAAGACGAATTTCTGCCATTTTTAAGGGTTTTTATACCCTTGGATCTCCCATGTTTAATTGAAGATAAGTAATCATTTAATCATTCAATATGTCTATGTGTTGTTTGATTATATCTTGTTCTTGTCTTTTGATTAACATGCTAGGCTAGATTTATCTTGTGTTTGCTTAGATCTAATGAAACCTAACTATTGATTATTGGTTATTAGTGTGTTATTAATTGTATTGAATGATTGTTTATCGATGTTAGGCTTAAGAAAACTGGCTAACCTCCTATACGGTAACTGATTGGCTCCGAAACAGTCAACTTAAATCAACCACGGATGTGGTCAAATAAAGTCAAACCAATCAAGAACACAATGCAATTATCCAAGGAGTATAGTTTTATCCCCGGGTCGTTTAAGTCCCAGCGAGATGCGAAATTGTGCTTAAAAACGGATCGTGATCAAGTGTTATTGAACAGAAAAGGGATTATGATTTTAATTACACTAATGAGATAAGAAAATAGCTTTAACCAAGCTATATAAACAAGAACTGGAAACCAAATTACTTAAAAACGTTTAAAACTAAAAGATGTACGTTTAAATTTAAATAAACGTAAACGTACGAAATAAAAAGTGAGTTTTAAGAAATAAAAAGCCTACGGATATGAAATTTATATTTTTACAACCCTAATAATAAAAGAAAATTATTGGAAAAAGAAAATTATTTATTTAACTTATTAATTAATTATTATTAATTAAAAACTATTTAATAATGATTTAAACTAATTAAAATTCTAATAAATACTAAAAGATCAAATAAAAATCTGAAAATTTTTATATAAATACTCTAAAGTAATAAAAAGATAAGAAAATTATAAAAATGAAAATTACTTAATTAAAATTTAAAAAAATAAATTCTATTAAATAGAAGCTATCACTTTATTTCTATTTTTGGTTTTCTTAAGTCCTAAAAATATTTTTATATTTTTCCTAGATTAAAAATGACAAAATAAAATTATGAAAATTGGATTTATATTTTTCTGATTATTTTTCTATTTTTTATGATTTAATTACTATTAAAAACTAATTAAAATGATTAAAAATATAAAATAACTTAGGAAAAATCTGAAAAATTTTAGTTAAGTCTAGATTAATATTAAAAGGCTAGGAAAATTAAAATTACAAATTTAATAAGCCCAGAGAGTTGATTTGGGCTAATAAGCAGTTGGCTTATAAGCACAAAATAAGCTAAAAAGCAAATAAAGTTGCCAAAAGTTCAGGAACAAGGTAATATGATGAGATAACCACAAATCAACTAAAAAACACAAATAACAACAAGAGATTAAACAGATTAAGCACTTGACTGCTATGGAAATTATAAGTCAGAAACTCAGAAAAGTGACCAACTTGCAGGCAAGATTAAGCAGATAAATAAGCTACTGAGGTTCCAAATTATGGGGGCAAAAGTAAGATAGAACTACTGGGTATGCAAAAACACCAAAAGCCCTATCACAATTTGACCAATTGAGGTCCAATTGATGCCTAGATCAGCAACAAAAAAGAACCAGGTCTGCTGATCTTTTGACTTTTGCAGAAAAGAACAATGGTTGACTTTGGTGAGTTTCTACTGATTCTATGCTACTGAAATGGAAGTAATAAGCTACAATAAGAGGATTTGAGGCTACTTTAACAACTATAAAAAGGATTTGAATGATCTTGGATCTCTAAAAACCCCAACAGTTAACTGTGGAGGGGAGTTCTTTGAATTTTGACTTTTGAACAAAAGACCACTGGATTTTATTGTTTCCCTGAACTATTATGAACTAGTATGACTTAATACAACAACAAACACCAACTAGTATGCTCAAGATTACCAAATGATCAGCAAATCCAAACACCCTTAATTTGACTGATTTTTGTGATTTCCAAAGGATTTCACTGATTTAGACCAAGCAATTGATTCAAAGGTTCATATTATCAATACATGGGACTAAATAACCATTAACCAACAACAATAACAACATGAAACTCAGAAATCATAAAATTGCTAAATTGACTGTCAAAAGTGGAATTCAAAGCAACTATGGATTTCAAAGAACACACTAACTGTTTTAATGTATAAATTTACTTAACAATAACTAAGAAACACAGGAACATGAAGATCAAAGCTTAAAAATAACTTAAAGAGTAAAATGCAAAATTCCTTAAAAATGCTTACAACTGCTTTCCAGCTTGAAACCAAGAACAAGGACCAATGAATCACTCCTATAGGTTCTCCACAGAACCACTAACCCAGGGCAATCCAATATTTACCCTGCTCCAGCAATAAACTCCATGATCATCAATTGTTGACTTTCTTTGACTTTTTTTTTTATTTCTGAATTTTTATAACTAAACTTGTTTTAATTGTTACTAATAGCTTAAATAAGCTATATGGGAGCTTATGTGACCCTGAGAGTCCATTTCATTACACTATAACAACAAATGAACTTAGTGATGATTTTGAAATTGAAGCAGAATTGCATAAGTTGAAACAGTTAAGGAAATTTGAAATTACTTGATTGAAAAGAGTTGAAATACACTTAGAAAGCTTGATACATTGCTTAAGAGCTTTAAAATTACACTAGAAATTTAAATTGCATAATACGACATAAATTAACTAAAAATTACACTAGATAATCTATTACATACTCTCTCCTCTGCTCTTTATAGTCTCTAATCTTCTTGTCGACATCTCTGAGTGATTCCCACCATTGAATTGCTCTGATTTAATCTCCACAGTCCATTTGGCATTTTGGCGGGAAAAGTGGATTTTGGTGATTAACTCTGATTTTGCTAGTGGGGAGTGGGAGGGATGCATTAATTGGTTTTGGCATGTTAGGTGGAGTGTTGAGGAGGGGGGATGAGGTGGATGGTGGTTTTGGGTGAGCTGGGGGGTGACTAACTGGTATTGGCGGGAATGGTGGTTTTGGGAAGACGGGTCAACGTTTGGTTTGACTGAGTGTTTAAACTCAGTTAAACAAAAGGTTGGGGTTGGGCTTGTTTAATTTTGGGCTTGGACTGGGTTTAGGTAATGGCTGGGTTGGGTAAATGGTTGGGTATTATTTTTGGGTTAAAGGTTTAGTGGGTAATTGTTTGATCCGGATTTGGTTAAATGATTTAGCACAAGGACCAAACTTGTAATTTCTGAATATTTGAGGGGCTGAGTTTGCACTTTCCAAAATATCTTCAAAGGATTAAACCTGCCACAAAATAATTACACAAGGACCAAAGTTGTACATTTTTAACATTTTAAAACTTTAAGGACCTATTATGTAAATTTGGATTTTAGAGGGACTTATTTTGTAAATTCCCAAAAGTTATCAAAAGGTACCAATTTTGCCAAGATGAATAGTACAAGGGTCATAATTATTAATTTTCCATTTTAAAATAACCCAGGGACCATTTTTGACATTTTTAAAAGTTCAGGGACCTTTTTGTAATTTTTGCTCAAACAATCATTCAAGGACCAAATTTGACAATTAAGATTATTTTAGGGACCTTGAATGATAAATTCCACTTTTTTAGATTCTAGGGACTAGATTTGCCAAATTATGAAAGTTCAGGGACTAAAATGCAAATTATGCCATTTATTGTTTGTTTTTCCCTGAAACTTATAAAAACACAGTCAGATGATATTTTTATACATTTTTAGACTTTTTAAAGTGTTTTTGACTGTTTCTGTAGCTCAAATGTGAAAGAAATGATGAGTATTTACACACTCATCAATCCCCCACACTAAACTATTGCTAGTCCCTAGCAATCTTTTATGAAGTTTTTAATGGATGTATCTCTTTACCAGAAGCCATCACCTCTGGAGTAGCCAAATGTTTCAGTTCAAGTAAGAACTATGGTACACTGATAACCATGTGATTTTGAGCAAATCACCAGCTGTAAACGGTTTTGATTTATCTTTACCAGAAGCCGTTTGCTTCTGGACTAGCCATTGTTTTAGTATGTGATACTTTGGCACAATGATAACCAAATGATTTTGAGCAAACCATCAGCTTTCAACGGGTTTGATTTGTCTTTACCAGAAGCCGTTTGCTTCTGGACTAGCCAGCTCTTAGATAAATTACAACTATTATCTTTGGTGAGCTGATTACCAATTATGGTATTCCAAAGCCTTTACCACAAGCCATAACCTTGCGGGCTAGCCAACTCTTCACTAATTAAAGATATGGTGAGTCGAGAACCATACAATTTTTGGCAAATTGCAAGCCATAAACGGATTTGATACATCTTTACCAAGAGCCGTTTGCTCCTGGATTAGCCAATCCTTATGTGGGTTAGACATGGCGGACTGATAACCATTTTCTGAGTTCTAAGTGAGAAAAAATTTTAAAATTTTGGCTAAAATGGGGGTGCTAGATGGTACATTTGATAAAATTCGCTAGAATTTCCCCCCCACACTTAGAACTGAATATTGCCCTCAATATTCAAAGAACCGGTTGTTAAACCAACACTTAGAACGTAAAAGGGAAATACTGAATAGCCATTATTTTTATATACATATTTATTTTATTTTTATTTAATTTGCATTTAAGCCGTTAAGGCATGCAAATTCCCTCTCTCTTTTTTTTTTTTTTTTTTTTTTTAACTTGAGAACTTATATACATATATACAACCTGTGGGGCATCTCCCCCACACTTAGGGTGGTAGAAAATAGAAAGAAGTCAGAAATATGGGTGAAAACCCATATGGTGCGGGCTAATGTTTTTGTTCACCGAGTCACTAGCTTGACTCGACCCCGAATTTAAGTTGATTCCTCCCGAACAGTCAGGTTTATCACGCAAGCTAACCGCTTGTGAACGGCCAACTGTAATAAAGTGCTCCTGAACAGCCCGGGAGAAAAAGCAAATTTAAAAGTCTACGGGGAAGTAAGTGGAAGAAAAGAGAAAGAAAACAGAGACACGGGTGAGAACCCATGTTTTGCTAATGTTTTTGATCACCGAGTCACTAGCTTGACTCGATCCCCGCATTCATTGGTTCATGGGGAAAGTTTGAAGATCCGGGACAACCATAAATGGTATGTCCTCTCCAAAGTAGTGTTTTAATCGATGACCATTCACTTTGAAATTTGGTCCGTCATTTTGAGATAACTCAACGGTACCATATGGATAAACTTTTGTAACAGTGAATGGACCAGACCAACGGGATTTGAGTTTTCCCGAGAAAATCTTCAATCTTGAATTGAAAAGAAGGACTCGATCACCGACGTTGAAAACGCGGTTCTTGATTTTAGAGTCATGAATCTTCTTTGTCTTTTCTTTATAAATCAAAGAGTTCTCGTAAGATTGATCACGCAGTTCATTTAATTCATTCATTTGAACTTTTCGGTGATCACCCGCAGTTTGAATGTCAAAGTTTGCATGTTTCAAGGCCCAGTAGGCTTTGTGCTCTAATTCGATCGGAAGATGACATGCCTTTCCGTACACAAGTGATGAACTCAAATAAGTACATTTTATTACTATCATTTATCCTATTAATTTGACTTGTTTTACTATATTATGTATGAGGATTGATACTTAATCGTTTACTTTTGTAATTCTCAGGTAAAAACAAGCATTTGGTGAAACTTGGCGATTTTGGACTAATAATGGAGCAAAACGTACATAAAGTGGAAGTCTACTGACAAGGAAGAAGATCAAGACTAATCTGCTCCAGATGCGCCGCATCTCACTATCAACATGCGCCGCATCTCTATCAAGATATCACCAGATACGATCCAAGATACAAGAGGACATGCGCCGCATCTAATAAAGAGTTACGCCGCATCTTCTGGCGGTGTACGAATATTCCTGAATATTATAATCTTGGACCCCACGCGAAGTTAAGTACATGCGCCGCATCTACTTAAGTAGATGCGCCGCATCTTCCCTCAGACACAAACTATAAATACCCCTTAGACCAGACGCATTAAAGAGTTCGGAGATTCGGAAGTTCGAAAACCTAAAGACCGAACAGAAGAGAAGGACGAATTCAGTCAAGAAGGCAGCACAAGACACACCCAAATCGAAGATACAAGAGCTGTAAGAAGGTGCTGCATGTATTTAATTCATTAAGTAGTTTTGTTTTATTGTTTTAGCAAACTTTAATTCATCAGGATTGGTGGCTTGTGTAATGTGACAACGGAAAGATTGCACTCCCTTTAATACTTGCTTTCCCATCAATTAAAGTTTATATGTTGATGTCTTTGGTTACTACTTATTAGTGCATTGACCACCTCTGTGTTTATTAGTGGCTTGCGGGCACCCGACTGCGGGACAAGGTGTGGCTCCCACGGTTGTTTCTAAATTGATCACTTAGGAATAACTTTTAGACATAAGTCGTCATTAAGGGTTTACTCGCCGATGAGAATAGGACCAACGAGAAAGGGTTAATTACATACACTTCATATAAAGCTATCAATAAAACAAGTGACAATCTACTTAATCATAAGGACAGCCCTCTTATTGTCTCAAGTATCTATCTGTGTACGTGTGTGCTACTTGCTGATTCGTGCCTATTTGTTTATTTTATTATTTAATTGCAAACAAAACTGTGCCAGTCTCTCAGGCTGAAACCCCCTTGCGTTAGGATATTAAAATACTGATTAGATTAACGAGATTATACGTTCCACTCTTAGTGATCGACACTCTACTTACCATTATCTTCATACTGACCGGGTACACTGCTCGTTAAGTGTGTGTGTTATTGATAAGTCGGCTAAATATAAATTTAAAACTTGAGTAGGCATTAAAACTGCTAAACCGCAACGACACATCACGCGCATCAAGTTTTTGGCGCCGTTGCCGGGGAGTGAATTGTTATTTTCTGTTAATTTGATTAGTATTTTAATTAGGTTTTTCTTTTTATTAGATTAATTGCATCATTGTACTATTTTGCATATTTGTTGTATTGTGTGTTATTTGTTTGCTTTTGTTTTTATTTTTGTGTGTTTTATTTTTTGTTTGGTGTGTTTAATTTTTATTTTTATTTTTCGTATTTTTCTGTTCTGCTATCGTTGTACTGTGCTAAATCAAACGATACGGCGCATCTGATCTCTCAGATACGGCGTATTGCGTTTAATTTTTTTTAATACAACGCGTTTAATTAATTCGATACGACGCATCTTTTCCCCAAGATACGGCGTATCTGTTTTTAACAAGAAAATTTTTCTAAGCGATAAAGTAATACGACGCATCTGCTTTTGCAGATACGGCGTATCTGTTTTTGATAAAAACTTTTTTCTAAACGTTAACGCCATACGACGCATCTTCTTTTGAAGATACGGCGTATCTATTATTTTAATTAAAAACAGTTTGCGAATTATTAAACAAATACGGCGTATCGATTTCCGTCGATACGGCGCATCTTACTGAATCAAAAATCTTTTATTTTTAAACGTAACGAAAATACGGCGCGTTAACTTTCGTTAATACGACGCATTTAATTTTAATTAGATAAACTGATTTTTGATTAACTAATTCGATACGGCGCATTCATAAATTCTTAGCGGCGTATCTATTTTCTGGATAAAGTCTGATTTAATTTTAACGATCATAAGATACGGCGTATCCAACTTTTTGGATACGGCGCATCGTCTCTAGATATCAGTTACTTGTATTCTTATATCCGTTTCTATATTCATTAATTTCTCTTCTAGCGAACAAATCCTACTGATGATTTTACCTTGGATGACAGATTTTGCTATGGAAGACATGTCAGTTAACGGATATCTTGCTAAGGAATGCTTGTTTTCAGATTCATTCAATGTACTCATGATCGATGCAGACTTATTCTCTTGGGAGACTCCTCTTGAAGCTGCTTTTAAGGAATTTATGCGTTTATGCAACATTGACAAAGAGGTATTCTCTTATGATGTATTTGTGAGATACACTGGAGAAGAATTGTCGCTCTTATGGCCTAAGATTGAAGCAGAAGGATTGAACTGGACTACTATCGAAGAAGATGATGGGAAATTCTCTCTTGCATACATGGACTCAAGCAACAACAACTGTGGTGGAGACAATACCCAAAATTATTACATGCCTTATTTCGAGTGGTACTGGGGATTAGATGAGAACTATCAGGATAATGACATGAATTATGCTTTGGCGGAATTACTATTTCATGGCAGGATAGTAAGATTGATAGACCTCTCCCTCAATGATTGGTTAGAACTCAAATATGGTAGTCCGGAATTTGCCCCTGCAAACGAAGTCAAGGAGATTATGACTTCATGGTTGACTCGGAGTTTTAAGAAACAATTTAACGAGTTCATGGAGATAAAAAAGAATATGATTGGAAAGGTTTGCTTTGACGTTAACCATGACCCTAACGATGTTGATTTTTCAGAATGGTTAGCTAGTAAGTTTAATAACCATAAGAGCATGGATCGAGCTACTAAGGATGCATTATGGGTATATTGGATGAGAGGAGAAGACGAAGAAGTAGAAAGCGATTATGGGTTGTCACATCATGATTCAACAATCAATGAGGGCATTGAAGAACTTTTCAGAATTGACATTGATTTGTTAGAGTATGAGACACCCTTGTGCAAGCAGTTCAAGGAATTTAACTACCTTCTTCGAGTCGATGATGATGTGCTTACTGGGGATCTACCAGGATTTAAGACTTATGACGATTTCAAAAACACCTGGTACTATGAATGGAATGACCAAGTACCATGGGTTTGGGATAAACCATGGGAATTTGAGCACATTAATCATACCTGTACACCCTTCGTTTTCAAAGACGGGAGTAGTGTTTGGCCAACCTGTGATTATAAAAGTGACGGAACCTGTAATGGGGGAAGTATAATTGGGATGAAAAGAGTTGGAAAGGATGTAACCTTTGAAAATTATGAGTGGTACGATAATGTTGAAGACTGCCCACGAAAATCGGAGGCTTTACAAGAAAAGGGCAGGATTGAACGCTTGAAAGGACTTAAAGGGACATCGGATACTACTTTCTGGGAATGGGTGCATAAACAGTTTGATGATTTCACAAAGCTTAGTCGACGGTTACAATATGACTTGGAAAGAGAATGGGAGGCGATTCAAGATGATAATAATAATGAGTCGTTGATTGAGGAACTAGATGACTATTTGATTAAGGATCCTTATTTTGAGTTTGTTGACAAGGACGAAGAAGAGTTCACCAAAAGAAAGCGTCAACTACTTGGGATTCCATACAATGAGCCACCCATGATTACTTCTGAAAAATTTAAAATCATCAAATATTCTTTGGGTCCTGATGAAGAATATACTGCGGTGAAAACAAAGAATTATACTAGGCTAAGTCGAACTGAAGAAAACGTCGCAGAGATATACGGGAAAATCTTTCGGATGAAGGAAGAAGGATGGACCGTGACAAGGACCAACTAAGGAGCTGAACGTGAGTCTAACTTGAAGACTCTGGAATAAAGACAAGTGCTGACCGGGAGACAACCCGGATTTATCTTTTATTATTCTGTTTTCTGTGTCGAGTCAGTCCAGGCCGCACGAAGATACGGCGCATCTCAGTCCTGAGATGCGACGCATCCTCTGCAATGGTCATATCTTATTTTATTTTTCTGCATTTTTATTTTCGACTTTAAAACTTTTTATCAGTTATTTTAATGCGGCGCATCCCTGGTTAAGGATGCGGCGCATCTTTATTCTGATCCGTATTTATTCCAGGCTCGATACGGCGTATCTTCTTCAATAGGATACGGCGCATCGACTGACCTGATGATTTTCAGTTTTAATTTTTAAGTTTTATTTTTACCTAACTACTAATGTATTATGCAAGTTGAACCTTTCTTATCTTAGGTGTGTTTTAAAGTGTTGGTGGTATTATAGTTTCCTGAATTTCCTGTGAATACATCAAGCATGAAGCTTTAACGTTCTAATCCACAAGAAAGATGATTTTTGCTCATATACAAATGGAGGATCATACCGAGCAAATCTCAGGGGAGTTTTTCCGTTCTAATTCTTTTTATTTCCAGTTTTTAACCTTTTATACAAACAACGAGGACGTTGTTTAACTTAAGTGGGGGGATAGGAGAATTAGAACACTTAACACTTACTTGTCCTAAACTTTTTCAAAAATTATGCTTAAAATGTGCTTAATATATCAAACTTAAAAATTTTTAGCATGTTTTTGTTTAAGATCTAAGTTGCATAACTGCACACATGACGTTATTTTCAAAAATTGTGATTTTCCAAAATTCACAAATCTATGAGTGTGCCGGTGACTTGTAAACTTTAGAACTTGGCTTGTATACTATTCGAGACCACCATAATGAGTATTATTTATTTAATTGGAATGACTTGTCTAACTTGGTAAAATTCTAGGATTACACCCAAAAAGCCTTTATATGTTATGTGTTATTAACTAACTACACTGGTTAGTTAACCCCCGTATAAAACCTTTTGTTACTCTCACTTTTAGAGTAAGATACCCCTAGAAAAACACTCAGAGCCATTCCTTTCGTTTCTTACACCTATGTTTAAAATGTTTCGTTACACCTTAAACCTTAGCCTACCCTGTAGATTAGAATCCGTGGTTGGTTAATTGCTATAGGCAGAGTGTGTTTCCTTACATTACCTGTGTTCGCGTGCGTAATTCATTATATATGGTTAGGTCGGGAAATTGCACAATGCAATTGGAGTGAAAGTAAATATTGTATATTTTAGAGTTTATTTTTCGTGTGTTTACTACTTTCACTATTTACCATTATTTCTGAAGTTATGAAAAGTATGGAAAAATTATCCGGAAAGAAAGTTATAGTGATGTGGTGAAATTTTACACATCTATGTTTATGTTTCAAGTTAAAAAAAAAAAAAAAAAAAAAAAAAAAAAAAAAAAAAAAAAAAAAAATCGAAAAAATGAGAAAAGAAAAAGAAAGAAAAAAAGAGTTGGATGTTTATTTTAAGCCAACGATGTAGAGTTATGTAAGTGGTTCATATGGCCACTATTTGTTGTATTATATCTATGGATTGAATGGGAATTGGCAGTTATGGGAATGCCAATTAAGGATTATTCTTTGATTAAGATTTTGTTGAGTATAATTCGTGTCTACCTAAAGCGTGTGTTTCAAGTGTTAAAGCGTGAGTTATTCAATGATATGAGTCTTATTCATGGGATGGTTGGGATAGTGATTAACCACACTTAGGATTTTAATTTATTTGTTTTGTTTATTTTTATTTTTACACCAATTTATATCCTAAATGTTATCCATACCCTGTATTGTTCTTTATCCAACCAAACCTTTGATTTATTGAGATTAGGGATTTGAGCAATCTTAAGTATCGTAGTCGTGGATTCGGCTATGTATTTATGATTTTGTCGCCCTTTTTGATATATTATTATTGGTGAAGTTTGGACCTATCTTTAGCCTATTCGAGTTAAGGATTTGAGCAATTGCAAGTATCGTGTTCGTGGATTCGATCATGTATTTGTGATTTTGTCTCCTTTTCTGGAATTTGAGATCGATAGTGTAAATAAGAATAATTAACCCTTAAGCCTAAAAACCCTTTTTACCGCTTTAGACTTGTTATTCCTTAGCTTTAGTGGTGGAGATGTGTATACTTGCCAAGCCTATGATAGAATATTCGTCGCGACTGGACAGTTAAACGATTAGATTTGCTTTTATCGACTTATTTTATTTTACTTCTAATTCGTTAAGTGTTTAGTTGTGTGATTACGAAATAAACGAATACATGCTTAAATATAAAAATAAATCCTAACTTCTTTTAGGATACATTTTCATGAGATTTAATCTAAGGTTTACTTGGGGACAAGTAAAGTTCAAGTGGGGGGATATTTGATGAACTCAAATAAGTACATTTTATTACTATCATTTATCCTATTAATTTGACTTGTTTTACTATATTATGTATGAGGATTGATACTTAATCGTTTACTTTTGTAATTCTCAGGTAAAAACAAGCATTTGGTGAAACTTGGCGATTTTGGACTAATAATGGAGCAAAACGTACATAAAGTGGAAGTCTACTGACAAGGAAGAAGATCAAGACTAATCTGCTCCAGATGCGCCGCATCTCACTATCAACATGCGCCGCATCTCTATCAAGATATCACCAGATACGATCCAAGATACAAGAGGACATGCGCCGCATCTAATAAAGAGTTACGCCGCATCTTCTGGCGGTGTACGAATATTCCTGAATATTATAATCTTGGACCCCACGCGAAGTTAAGTACATGCGCCGCATCTACTTAAGTAGATGCGCCGCATCTTCCCTCAGACACAAACTATAAATACCCCTTAGACCAGACGCATTAAAGAGTTCGGAGATTCGGAAGTTCGAAAACCTAAAGACCGAACAGAAGAGAAGGACGAATTCAGTCAAGAAGGCAGCACAAGACACACCCAAATCGAAGATACAAGAGCTGTAAGAAGGTGCTGCATGTATTTAATTCATTAAGTAGTTTTGTTTTATTGTTTTAGCAAACTTTAATTCATCAGGATTGGTGGCTTGTGTAATGTGACAACGGAAAGATTGCACTCCCTTTAATACTTGCTTTCCCATCAATTAAAGTTTATATGTTGATGTCTTTGGTTACTACTTATTAGTGCATTGACCACCTCTGTGTTTATTAGTGGCTTGCGGGCACCCGACTGCGGGACAAGGTGTGGCTCCCACGGTTGTTTCTAAATTGATCACTTAGGAATAACTTTTAGACATAAGTCGTCATTAAGGGTTTACTCGCCGATGAGAATAGGACCAACGAGAAAGGGTTAATTACATACACTTCATATAAAGCTATCAATAAAACAAGTGACAATCTACTTAATCATAAGGACAGCCCTCTTATTGTCTCAAGTATCTATCTGTGTACGTGTGTGCTACTTGCTGATTCGTGCCTATTTGTTTATTTTATTATTTAATTGCAAACAAAACTGTGCCAGTCTCTCAGGCTGAAACCCCCTTGCGTTAGGATATTAAAATACTGATTAGATTAACGAGATTATACGTTCCACTCTTAGTGATCGACACTCTACTTACCATTATCTTCATACTGACCGGGTACACTGCTCGTTAAGTGTGTGTGTTATTGATAAGTCGGCTAAATATAAATTTAAAACTTGAGTAGGCATTAAAACTGCTAAACCGCAACGACACATCACGCGCATCAACAAGCTTATAAGGTGTACACCCGATGGGTGTTTTGTAAGCTGTACGAAAGGCCCATAGTGCATCATCCAACTTATCCGACCAGGATGCACGATTTTCTCCTACAGTCCTTTCTAAAATTCTTTTGATACCCCGATTTGAAACTTCAACTTGCCCACTTGTTTGTGGGTGATACGCAGTGGAAAGATGGTGAGTTACACCATACTTTTGCATGACTTTATCAAATTTGTCATTACAGAAATGCGTACCACGATCACTGATTATAGCACGTGGAGTTCCAAAACGGGCAAAAAGAGCTTTTAGGAATTTTACAACTACTCGGGCATCATTAGTGGGTAAAGCTTTTGCTTCAACCCATTTTGACAAATAGTCAACAGCCACGAGAATGTATTTGTTTCCTCGAGATGATGGAAATGGCCCCATAAAGTCAATGCCCCAGACATCAAAGATTTCACAGACTTGAATTGCATTTTGTGGCATTTCATTTCGTTGTGAAATATTTCCGTGACGCTGACAAGCTTCACAAGTTTTTATGAGTTCTTGGGCATCCTTATAGATTGTGGGCCAATAAAACCCGGAATCAAACACCTTTTTGGCGGTGTAGTTTGGACTATGATGGCCCCCCGTGGGTCCAGCATGGCAAGCTTTGAGAATGTCAAAAGCTTCCTGTCCATAAACACACCGTCGGATGACTTGATCCGTACAGATTTTGAACAAGTATGGGTCGTCCCAGAAGTAATGTTTAACATCTTTGAAGAATTTATTCTTCTGTTGAGTCGACATCCCTTTCACTATGAAGTTACCCGCATGGTAATTTGCAAAGTCGGCAAACCATGGGGTAGTAGAATCTCCTCGAAAAGTAACCGCATTGAGTGTTTCGAGAGGAAATGTTTCATTTATTTCCTTTTTCTCGAAAACATCTTGGTGTGGGTTCTCTAATCGGGATAAATGATCAGCAGCTAGGTTCTCAGCTCCTTTTTTATCACGTATAATGATATCAAATTCTTGCAGGAGGAGAACCCAACGGAGTAATCTCGGCTTTGCATCTTGTTTTGCAAAGAGATATTTGAGAGCCGAGTGATCCGTATACACTACACATTTTGTCAAGATCAAATATGGCCGAAACTTCTCAAAGGCATACACCACAGCTAACAATTCTTTTTCTGTAGTGGTGTAATGAGTTTGAGCTTCAGTCATTGTTTTACTTGCGTAGTGGATAGGCTAAAAATGTTTGGCTTTTCGTTGCCCCAGGACTGCACCGATTGCAAAATCACTTGCATCGCACATGAGCTCAAAGGGAAAGTCCCAGTCGGGGGCAACTAGAATGGGTGCCTCAGTAAGCTTTTTCTTTAATATGTCAAAAGCTTTGATGCACTCGGGTGAGAAGATAAAAGGAGCATCCTTTTCAAGGAGATGAGTCATAGGCCGGGCGATTTTAGAAAAATCTTGTATGAATCTACGATAGAAACCGGCATGACCCAGAAAACTCCTAATACCTTTGACGGTAGTGGGATGAGGTAATTTACCAATGACATCAACTTTAGCTCTGTCAACCTCAATCCCGTTCTTTGATATCTTATGGCCGAGGACAATGCCCTCTCTGACCATAAAATGACTCTTCTCCCAATTTAGACAAAGGTTGGTGTCTTTACACCTTTTCAACATGTTTTCTAAATTGGAGAGACATGCTTAGAACGAATCCCCAATGACCGAGAAGTCATCCATAAAGACCTCCATTGTTTTACCGATCATGTCGGTAAATATAGCCATCATACACCTCTGGAACGTGCCTGGAGCATTACATAAGCCGAAAGGCATACGTTTATAAGCAAAGGTTCCATAAGGGCATGTGAAGGTAGTCTTTTCTTGATCTTGTGGATCAATGGGAATTTGAAAGTAACCCGAGAAACCATCAAGGAAACAATAGTACTCGTTCCCTGCTAATCTCTCAAGCATCTGATCCATAAAGGGCAGAGGAAAATGGTCTTTACGGGTGGCATCATTTAACTTACGATAGTCAATGCAAACACGCCACCCCGTAACCAATCGAGTTGGAATCAACTCATTTTCATCATTCGTGACAACAGTCATGCCACCCTTTTTTGGAACACAGTGAATGGGACTAACCCAAGGACTATCAGAGATGGGATAAATCAATCCTGCATCAAGAAGTTTGAGAACCTCTTGTTTGATAACATTGTGGATTTTAGGATTCACCCTTCTTTGATGTTGGACTGCTGGTTTAAAGTCATCCTCCATTAAAATCTTGTGAGTACAAAATTCAGGGTCAATACCCTTTATGTCGGAGAGTTTCCAAGCAATGGCTTGCTTGTGTGACTTTAAGACCTTTATTAAAGCAGTCTTTTCCTCATCACTTAAATCTTTAGCAATAATGACGGGTAATTTATCATCACCCTCCAAAAATGCGTACTCAAGATGAGGCGGTAAGTCTTTGAGTTCGACCTCAGGAAATTCATCAGTTTTCTCAACTGATTTGACTTCCTCATTATGAAGTTCAACGGGAGGGAGTGGAGGAGAATTGTCCTAATTTAACAATGTCTCAAGAAGAAGAATATCTCCCTCCAGATCAATCTCAGCGTCATCAATCCCCTCTAGGAATGAATCACACTTGAGAAAATCATCGATCTCTTCCAAATTGAAATCACTTCCCTCAAACGGAGTGAGAGAAGGGGAAGAGTCGGAAATGCCAGGTAAAGAAGATGTGGTGGTATCCCCACTCACAGAATTATGAGAATAACCAAGAAACTCTTGAGAATACTCCTCTGAAACAATATCAATGACATCGATTCGATTAACCGATTCAGAATCATAATTTGAGGAGTACCTCGAAGTTTGATCGAGGTTAAAGGTAACAGCTTCATGACCCACACGTAATGTGATTTCATGCTCAAATACATCTATGAGAGCACGGCCCGTTCTCAGGAATCCTCTTCCAAGAATTAGAGGAACCCTGGAATCAGCATCGAAATCCACAACCACAAAGTCAGCTGGAAAATGGAACTTTCCTACTTTCACAAATACGTCCTCAGCAATGCCAAGTGGACGAGATATTGAACGATCTGCAAGCTCAAGAGTCATGCAGGTAGGAGTAAGTTCAGGAAGAGAAAGTTTCTTCCATACTGATTTAGGCATCAGGTTGATGCTTGCACCAAGATCGGCCAAGGCATAGCATTCAACCATTCCTGGAAAGACACAAGGTAGTAGAAACCTTCCAGGATCTCCAAGCTTCTCGGGAAGCTTTTTCAAGATAACTGCTGAGCAGTTCTCATTTAATGGAGTCTTTGCCATTTCAAACAGCTTTTCCTTGTTGCTTAACAAATGTTTGATTGTGGATGCAAACTTGGGCATCAGAATGATAGCATCCGCAAAGCTTATGTCAAAGTGTAATTCTTGAAAATTTTGGAAGAATTTATCCATTTGTTGACTAGCTTTTTCGCGGAGCTTTTGCTCATTTAAACGTGATGGGTAGGGAATAGAAGTTTTGGATTTAGGGTTTTCAACCGGGGTTTCAGGATGTTCAAAGACAACTTGAGGTTTAGTCTTGGGTTTTGGGACAACTTGAGGTTGGACGTTGTTGGTACCTCCGTTATTAGTAGGAAGTACCGGGTCCTTGGTCACCTCAGGCTCACTTCTCACTACCTTGGGGAAAGAAGAAGAAGTGGTAGTGGAAACAGTGGGTCCCTCATATGAAACACCACTTCGGGTTGTGATCGCCTTAGCATCGCCCTTCGGGTTGACGATCGTGTTGCTCGGAAGTTTTCCTGAGCCCGAAGGTTGATCATTTAAAGACTTTTTAATCTCAGAGATCTGGCTGACCAACAACCTGTTTGTGTCCTCTTGAGCTTTCATGAATTGCCTCAACAACTCATCAGATGATGGATGTTGGGCTGGAATGGCTTGATGTTGATTAGGGAAATTTTGCATTCGGTTATTTTGATTATAACCTTGATGTTGAAAATTCCCTTGATTTGGATTACCATTTCCCTGAAAATGATTTCCCTGGTTGGAATTGTTTCGGTTAAAGTTTCCTTGGTGTTAGAAACCTTGATTTTGTCCAGAATTGAAATTCCCTTGGTTTTGATAACCTTGGTTCATTCGAGGTTGATTTTGGTTCCGGTTTTGCAAATTCTGGTTCTGATTAAAACCGGGTGGTCCTTGGTAGGTGCTAGCTCGGTATGGTTCCATTTGAGGACGGTATTGATTACCTCCTTGATTTGAAGTACCGGCTACAGCATTAACTTCAAAAGGACTACCATCGGTGGCAGTACAGTCGTAGTATGCATGAGGGCCACCACAAGTAACACAGACTTCCACTTTCTTCACTTCAGCATGTGAAGGAGTTTGTGTGAAAGTGACTTTCTTTTGGCTTGAGAGAACCAAAGCTTGAATAGCATCCGTGAGTTTGTCAATCTTAGCATCGGTGCTAGAAGTACTCACGGGAGATGAAGTAGAAGGACCGGCACTAGCCTGAGAATGATATGGCTTTGTTTGTGCAGTACGGACCTTAGACTTATTTTCAATAATCGCTAAAGCTTCTTTGACAGTTCTGCTCAAAAAGTTACGTCCTGAGGAGGCATTGAGAGAATCTTGGTCAGATTGGCTCACTCCATTATAGAAAGTGTCGATTTGCATCAACTCGGTAAAACCATGATGAGGACATTTACGAAGCAATTCTTTGAAACGATCCCACGCGTCACTAAACGATTCATCAAATCTTTGTGTGAATTTGATGATTTCATTTTTAAGACTTGTAGTTCTAGACGGTGGAAAAAATTCGTTTACAAACTTTGTAACTAAGTCCTCCCATGTCTCAATTGAACGAGGGGGTTGTTTTTCAAGCCATATCCGGGCTTGTCCCTCGAGAGAAAATGGGAATAGAAGAAGTTTGATTGAGCTAGACGGGATGTTTTTGTATTTGATGGTAGATGTAATCTTGTTAAACCATCGAATGTGAGCATGAGGATCATCCCTGTCAAAACCGTAGAATTGGCTAGAGGTTACAAGATTCAGTAACCCGGTTTTGAGCTCAAAACTTTCAGCTACAATAGCTGGAACAACAATGGCATCTCCATAACCCTCGATGGGTGCCTGGAGAAGCTCATTCATCGGCAAATCTGCCATGACGACAGAATCAGTACGTTCCTCAGATACGACTGATGGAGCAGAACGTCTACGGCGCCTTCGAGGTATGTTTCCAAGCTCACGGAGAGGGCTTGATGACCTAGAAGAACGAGTGCGCATGCACTAAGACGAGTCTGAGAATCCTTTATAGTGGAGGAAACTCAGAAAAAGGGTAAGAAGATTCTTTTTGGATTTTTATTTGAACAAAATTTTTCTATTAAAAATCAAGATCGAGAGAAAAAAAACACAAGTGAACTTAAACCAATAATCAACAGGCGTACGGTAGCTCTCTAACTGACAAACGCACAGAGTGGCGGAGAAGCAAAGGTGGGCAGTACGCTCCTTAAAAACCCGCTTCTTTCAGTCCGACAATTTAATGTCAGACTATCCTAGAACCTCCGTTAGAGTTTGTTTATCAATTAAAGGTGAGCCGATATTCGCAAGTGATACAAAGGCAAGTTTTTATCTTAGGTTTGGGAACTTATTATGGCCGCACCCCCAGTTAGGTAGTGCTCAGTCTTGGTTCTCGATGGTTAATTTTTATTGTTTGTTTATTATTTAACAAAGAAAATGGAAAATATTTTTGATGTTTTTTATTTTTTATATGATATTATATATAGAAAAGAAAAGAAAATATTTTTGTTTTTTATATGGTTTATGGGGAATAGGAATACGATATTTTTGGTGCTTGATCCGTTAAATGAGTTAACTTCACAAGCGTTTTGCTTTATATATGATAAATATACAAGAGAGAGAAGATATTCACAGATTGGGGTTCAAAGACACGATACTGCAAAACGTTTGAAACACGCTGCACACCTCCCCGGCAGCGGCGCCAAAATTTGATTGGCTCCGAAACAGTCAACTTAAATCAACCACGGATGTGGTCAAATAAAGTCAAACCAATCAAGAACACAATGCAATTATCCAAGGAGTATAGTTTTATCCCCGGGTCGTTTAAGTCCCAGCGAGATGCGAAATTGTGCTTAAAAACGGATCGTGATCAAGTGTTATTGAACAGAAAAGGGATTATGATTTTAATTACACTAATGAGATAAGAAAATAGCTTTAACCAAGCTATATAAACAAGAACTGGAAACCAAATTACTTAAAAACGTTTAAAACTAAAAGATGTACGTTTAAATTTAAATAAACGTAAACGTACGAAATAAAAAGTGAGTTTTAAGAAATAAAAAGCCTACGGATATGAAATTTATATTTTTACAACCCTAATAATAAAAGAAAATTATTGGAAAAAGAAAATTATTTATTTAACTTATTAATTAATTATTATTAATTAAAAACTATTTAATAATGATTTAAACTAATTAAAATTCTAATAAATACTAAAAGATCAAATAAAAATCTGAAAATTTTTATATAAATACTCTAAAGTAATAAAAAGATAATAAAATTATAAAAATGAAAATTACTTAATTAAAATTTAAAAAAATAAATTCTATTAAATAGAAGCTATCACTTTATTTCTATTTTTGGTTTTCTTAAGTCCTAAAAATATTTTTATATTTTTCCTAGATTAAAAATGACAAAATAAAATTATGAAAATTGAATTTATATTTTTCTGATTATTTTTCTATTTTTTATGATTTAATTACTATTAAAAACTAATTAAAATGATTAAAAATATAAAATAACTTAGGAAAAATCTGAAAAATTTTAGTTAAGTCTAGATTAATATTAAAAGTCTAGGAAAATTAAAATTACAAATTTAATAAGCCCAGAGAGTTGATTTGGGCTAATAAGCAGTTGGCTTATAAGCACAAAATAAGCTAAAAAGCAAATAAAGTTGCCAAAAGTTCAGGAACAAGGTAATATGATGAGATAACCACAAATCAACTAAAAAACACAAATAACAACAAGAGATTAAACAGATTAAGCACTTGACTGCTATGGAAATTATAAGTCAGAAACTCAGAAAAGTGACCAACTTGCAGGCAAGATTAAGCAGATAAATAAGCTACTGAGGTTCCAAATTATGGGGGCAAAAGTAAGATAGAACTACTGGGTATGCAAAAACACCAAAAGCCCTATCACAATTTGACCAATTGAGGTCCAATTGATGCCTAGATCAGCAACAAAAAAGAACCAGGTCTGCTGATCTTTTGACTTTTGCAGAAAAGAACAATGGTTGACTTTGGTGAGTTTCTACTGATTCTATGCTACTGAAATGGAAGTAATAAGCTACAATAAGAGGATTTGAGGCTACTTTAACAACTATAAAAAGGATTTGAATGATCTTGGATCTCTAAAAACCCCAACAGTTAACTGTGGAGGGGAGTTCTTTGAATTTTGACTTTTGAACAAAAGACCACTGGATTTTATTGTTTCCCTGAACTATTATGAACTAGTATGACTTAATACAACAACAAACACCAACTAGTATGCTCAAGATTACCAAATGATCAGCAAATCCAAACACCCTTAATTTGACTGATTTTTGTGATTTCCAAAGGATTTCACTGATTTAGACCAAGAAATTGATTCAAAGGTTCATATTATCAATACATGGGACTAAATAACCATTAACCAACAACAATAACAACATGAAACTCAGAAATCATAAAATTGCTAAATTGACTGTCAAAAGTGGAATTCAAAGCAACTATGGATTTCAAAGAACACACTAACTGTTTTAATGTATAAATTTACTTAACAATAACTAAGAAACACAGAAACATGAAGATCAAAGCTTAAAAATAACTTAAAGAGTAAAATGCAAAATTCCTTAAAAATGCTTACAACTGCTTTCCAGCTTGAAACCAAGAACAAGGACCAATGAATCACTCCTATAGGTTCTCCACAGAACCACTAACCCAGGGCAATCCAATATTTACCCTGCTCCAGCAATAAACTCCATGATCATCAATTGTTGACTTTCTTTGACTTTTTTTTTTATTTCTGAATTTTTATAACTAAACTTGTTTTAATTGTTACTAATAGCTTAAATAAGCTATATGGGAGCTTATGTGACCCTGAGAGTCCATTTCATTACACTATAACAACAAATGAACTTAGTGATGATTTTGAAATTGAAGCAGAATTGCATAAGTTGAAACAGTTAAGGAAATTTGAAATTACTTGATTGAAAAGAGTTGAAATACACTTAGAAAGCTTGATACATTGCTTAAGAGCTTTAAAATTACACTAGAAATTTAAATTGCATAATACGACATAAATTAACTAAAAATTACACTAGATAATCTATTACATACTCTCTCCTCTGCTCTTTATAGTCTCTAATCTTCTTGTCGACATCTCTGAGTGATTCCCACCATTGAATTGCTCTGATTTAATCTCCACAGTCCATTTGGCATTTTGGCGGGAAAAGTGGATTTTGGTGATTAACTCTGATTTTGCTAGTGGGGAGTGGGAGGGATGCATTAATTGGTTTTGGCATGTTAGGTGGAGTGTTGAGGAGGGGGGATGAGGTGGATGGTGGTTTTGGGTGAGCTGGGGGGTGACTAACTGGTATTGGCGGGAATGGTGGTTTTGGGAAGACGGGTCAACGTTTGGTTTGACTGAGTGTTTAAACTCAGTTAAACAAAAGGTTGGGGTTGGGCTTGTTTAATTTTGGGCTTGGACTGGGTTTAGGTAATGGCTGGGTTGGGTAAATGGTTGGGTATTATTTTTGGGTTAAAGGTTTAGTGGGTAATTGTTTGATCCGGATTTGGTTAAATGATTTAGCACAAGGACCAAACTTGTAATTTCTGAATATTTGAGGGGCTGAGTTTGCACTTTCCAAAATATCTTCAAAGGATTAAACCTGCCACAAAATAATTACACAAGGACCAAAGTTGTACATTTTTAACATTTTAAAACTTTAAGGACCTATTATGTAAATTTGGATTTTAGAGGGACTTATTTTGTAAATTCCCAAAAGTTATCAAAAGGTACCAATTTTGCCAAGATGAATAGTACAAGGGTCATAATTATTAATTTTCCATTTTAAAATAACCCAGGGACCATTTTTGACATTTTTAAAAGTTCAGGGGCCTTTTTGTAATTTTTGCTCAAACAATCATTCAAGGACCAAATTTGACAATTAAGATTATTTTAGGGACCTTGAATGATAAATTCCACTTTTTTAGATTCTAGGGACTAGATTTGCCAAATTATGAAAGTTCAGGGACTAAAATGCAAATTATGCCATTTATTGTTTGTTTTTCCCTGAAACTTATAAAAACACAGTCAGATGATATTTTTATACATTTTTAGACTTTTTAAAGTGTTTTTGACTGTTTCTGTAGCTCAAATGTGAAAGAAATGATGAGTATTTACACACTCATCAGTAACTTGCTTAAACGTCTTAAGAAACATGAACCAATGCGTACTAAGGTTTTTATGGTTGTATTTAATGCATGAGCGAATTCTAGTGATCCCATGTTAGGAGCTTCTTAGCCGGCTTGACATAGGAGTGAAGTAGGAGCTTGTAGAGTTGGGGAAGTACGTACGCCACCCCACGATTGGTATTAAGGAATACACCCGTCATCCACGCAATTAATACACACTAATCAACCGGTAAAAGATAGTTAGGGAGTAAGGAAATCTAAGTAAACACATTTCTCTCCATATAAGTTTCACAACCTTTTCATTTTCAGTTATTTTATTTTATTTGCATTTGTAGTCATTTGGGTTAGTTGACTTGCAACTAATTCCGCCCACTCTTTCAAACCCGAGATTTTACTTGCTTTTATAAAAAATTATAAAAATACAAAAAGAATCTTCCCTCACCCTTAGACCTATTAGAGTAGTTTTTTTCAATCCTAACGACACTATTCCCCTAGAGAACGATCAATCTCCCGGTACTTGCCACTTCACTATACTCCATCGGTCAGGTACACTGCCTGGTGGGGATTGCAAACTTCTCAAGATCCCTTGAGAGGTAAAACCTGTTGTAAGGTCGCAAAACCACGCATCACTAGTAGACGAATTGTCCTCAGTATTACTTATCCAACTTGCATCAGTGTACCCTTCTAGTACAGAAGGATAACCAGTATATGAGAGACTATAAGCCATAGTTTTCTTCAAATACTTCAGTACCCTCTGAATTGCTTGCCAATGATGAGCACTAGGATTACTAGTATACCTGCTCAATTTGCCCACAGCAAATGCAATATCAGGTCTGGTACAAGTCATGGCATACATCAAGCAGCCAATCACCCTAGAATACTCAAGTTGAGATACAGCCTTACCAGTATTAGGCAAGAGCTTCTTACTTGTATCCATAGGAGTACTCACTGGAGTACAATCAAAGTAATTAAATTTCCTCAACACATTCTCAATGTAATGAGACTGAGAGATAGAAATTTTGTTACTTTCATGTTTAATCCTTATACCAAAGATAACATCAGCCTCCCCCATATCCTTCATGGAGAACCTTGATGACAAAAATTCTTTTGTTAGGTCCACTTGATTTTGGTCAGTGCCAAAGATCAACATGTCATCAACATATAGAAAAATGATTACTCCTTTACCAGATTCATCAAATTTGCTATATACACATTTGTCAGACTGGTTAAGTGAATAACCACTAGACAAAACCACTTCATCAAATTTTTGATGCCATTGCTTAGGTGCCTGTTTAAGTCCATATAAGGACTTGATCAGTTTACACACCTTGTTTTCATTGCCAGGCATAATGAAGCCTTGAGGTGGTTCATGTAAACCTCCTCATCCAATTCACCATTCAAGAAAGCTGTCTTCACATCCATCTGATGAATAATCAGATTGTGAATTGATGCCAAGGCAATCAGCAATCTTATGGTACTGATACGAGCCACAGGGGCATAAGTATCAAAGTAGTCTATTCCTTCCTTTTGTTTAAAGCCTTGAATGACTAACCTAGCCTTGAACTTTTCAATAGTTCCATCTACCTTCATTTTCTTTTTGAAAATCCATTTGCAGCCAAGAGGCTTGCAACCAGGTGGTAGATCAGCCAACACCCAAGTGTTGTTGCCCATGATGGAGTCCATCTCATCATTTATTGCTTCTTTCCAGAAAGCAACATCTTGGGACTTCATTGCTTCATCAAATGTTTTGGGATCATCCTCAACATTAAAGCAATAGGAGTATTGGTCAGAGACCTCATCCCTTGTTCCTTCAATTAAGTATAATTGAAATTCAGGTCCAAATGATTTTGGAGTCCTCACCCTTGTGCTCCTTCTGAGCTCAGGTTCAGGTTGTTGTTCCACAACCTCATCAGGGACCTCATCAGAGGCTTCTGATACACCAACATCATTGGTTCCATTAGGAATCCTCTGACTTGGTCTAGGGACTGAAGAGAATCTATTCTCATCAAAATTTACATCCCTTGATTCAATTATAGAATTAATTGAGACAGACTCATTAGGTTCAATAACATAGAACCTATAAGCCTTGGAATGCTCAGCATATCCAACAAAGATGCATTCAATGCCTCTTTCACCCAAAGTCTTTAGCTTTGGATCAGGGAGTCTCACAACAGCTCTACAACCCCAAACCTTGAGGTAATTCAGGTTTGGTTTCCTTTTCGTCCAGAGTTCATAAGGGGTAGTCTTGTTCCTTTTGTTAGGAACCCTATTTAACAAATAGCAAGCTGTTAACATAGCTTCACCCCAGAACCCTTGACTCAGCCCAGAGTAGGACAACATGGAATTAACCATCTCCTTTAGCACTCGGTTTTTCCTTTCAGAAATACCATTTTGCTGAGGAGTATAGGGGGCAGTCATTTCATGGATTATACCAACAGACTGGAAATACAGAGTATCCATGTACTCACCTCCCCTATCAGTCCTTAATCTCTTGATCAGGGACTCTTGTTTCAATTCAACTTTAGTTTTAAATACTTTAAATTTATCTAATGCTTCATCCTTAGTATGCAATAAATAAACATAACAATACCTAGAAGCATCATCAATAAAAGTAACAAAGTATTTCTTATTCCCCAATGAGGGAGTAGCATGCAAATCACATAAATCACTATGTATTAATTCCAACACATTAGTTTCACGTTTTACACTTTTAAATGGTTTCTTAGTTATCTTGTTCATCATGCAAGTTTTACACTTTTCAGTGTCCATGTCAAATGCTGGGATTAACCCATCCTTAGACATATCTTGCATTCTTTTAAAGTGTACATGGCCAAGTCTAGCATGCCAAAGGGTTGAATCATATAAACCAGATGACGACATAAAAGCAGAATCAACCACATCATGAACAATATTAAGTCTAAACATATGATTACTTAAATAGCCAAATCCAATAAATACACCATTTTTAGACAAAACAAATTTATTAGATTCGATTACTTGTTTATAACCACAATTATTCAAAACACCACTAGAAACCAAGTTTTTCCTAATAGCAGGAACATGTAAAACATTAAACAAAGAAATAATCTTTCAAGAACTAAACTTCAAATCAACACATCCTCTTCCGTGCACCAGGGCTGTTGACTCATTTCCCATATGAAGAATAGAACCATCATTCATTGACTCGTAGGTCTTGAACCAGCTTCTATCTTTACACACATGGATTGTTGCTCCAGAGTCAACCCACCACGCAACATCATCATCCTGCACAAAGTACAATTCAGATATATATATATGTAACATAATAAATCTCAAAAGACTTATTAAATATATTCTGACCTTTCAGGGAATTGGAGTTACCATTCCAGATCCACTCGTGCCTGATCCATTGGCTTTATTGCCAAACTTAACACCTTTACAATCCTTCCTGAAGTGTCCAATTTTACCACACTTCCAACAAGTAGCTTTAGACTTCTTGTTAGGATCAGTCTTGGTGTTATCCTGATGCTTACACTTGCCCTTGTTGTCATTGAACCTAGAGGAGTTGTTATGCTCCACCATATTGACAACTGATGGACCAGCAGCAGTGCTGCTCTTTGGCTTGTCACTTTCATGCGCCTTGAGTAATTCCTCAATTCGTAAATTACTGCCCAACTCAACTAGAGTTAACTCCTCCTTCTTATGCTTAAGCATATGCTTGAATTCTTTCCAAGAAGGAGGTAGTTTATCAATGATACAAGAGACTGAAATAGCCTCATCCATGTTCATCTTGTGTTGTGTGAAACGACCAAGTATACTAAGAAGTTCATTGTATTGTTCCATGACATGTCTAGAATCGACCATTTTGTAATTGTTAAAATTACTTACAAGGAACTTCTTACTTGATGCATCCTCAGCCATGTATTTGGCTTCCAAGGCATCCCACAGTTCTAGAGAAGATTCCACATTCTGATATATATCAAAGAGAGTATCAGACATACCATTGAGGATTAAACCTCTGCAGACATAGTCATCATTCTCCCACTTGCTTCTGCTCCTCATCTGTTCCATCGTAGCATCATCCCCATAATCTTCAGGAATAGTGGTGGTCAGAACAGACACCACATTCATGCTGGTCAGCAGGAACTTCATCTTCTTTTGCCACCTTCTAAAATCCACACCTTCAAACTTTTCCAGCTTAGAAAAGTTAGCAGCTATATGTCTCATAGCAGCAGCCATTGATTATCACTAAATAGTTTCTATTGATTTTTGGTTGAATTGTGTCGTTGTCGTAGTGTTCCCAGAACAGGGTTAAGATAATCAATGAACAAGGTACCGGATATACACTTGAAATCGTGGTATCACTTTCCAATAGAAACTATTCGACCCTATGCCTGGGTTACACGAATATCTCTCTGGGATAAGACCAAGTGAAGTTCTTGTTGTAGGAACAGATCAAGAACCGATCGTATATTAGTGTTTAGGGTTATTGTGTTCGATATATCATGCAGTTATGAATCGACATCTATTTATAATAGAAGTTACTCAAACCCTAGCCCATGGAATTATGTATAATTAACGGCCCATTAATTATCCATAATAGTTTCCATAATAGTAGGAGTAGATGGTTATAACCAGCAGCAGAATCGCATGCCTAGCAGCACAATGAATTGTGCTAGCAGCAGAATCTATTGCTAACAGTTCAGCAGCAGTATCTGAGTACTAGCAGCAGTATCACCAATGCTAGCAGCAGTATCACCAATGCTAGCAGCAGAATTGTTTTGCATCAGCAGCAATAAAGCTAGCAGCAGAAACAATAAAGCTAGCAGCAGAATTGATATACTAGCAGCAGAAATGATTAGCAGCATCATGATAATACTAGCAGCAGTATTATCAAAGCTAGCAGCAGGAATGTTAATGCTAGCAGCAGGATTGAACTGCATCAGCAGCATTATCATTTATATTATCAGCTGAACTACAAACCACTTAATTGAGTCAGGGTAAACATTGACCTGATGGGTGTACACTTCATACCTCCAAACCCATTACCAGGTGTGAATCATCCCTCAAGTGCACTAAATTTTCCAACAGTTTTCTACAAATCACAGGGACCATTTATGTAATTTACTCTTTTTTTTAAGAATAGATAGTCTCTCTTCTATAAATAGTAGTAGTAGGGAATATACATACTTGAATTGCTATATGCTATCACTGTGACTAATGACCAGGCATCGGAAGTATGAGCTTTGTTCCATGAGTAAATGGAGTCATAAGGAAACATCAATCTCTATATGGCTCATATTTCTCGTACCTTGTGTTGGTTGTGGGCTGGCAAACAATCATTAGCCCAACAAGTTCTTACCGGCTTATAAACAAGTTCAATAAAAAATAAAATAAAATAAAATCTTCCAATACATCAATTATCTATATATATTAAAACTGAACGTCGGTGACTATTAAAAAGCTATACCTCAATTAAAAACTAATAAAATGCTGGCCCGTTTACTTAGCCCATGCAAAGCCCAACTTTCAGTCCGAATATGGTACAGCGTTGTGTGTTTAGTTTCAGGACCAGGTGAGATCTCCAGATCATAACACACGTTTCTTCATCATAGATAACCTTGACCGCCTCTTTTGCGGTATATAGATAACTTCATACCAAAAAAAAAAAAAAAAAAAAAAAAAAAAAAAAAAAAAAATTCAGGTGTTTGCCTTTTTTTTTTTTTTTTTTTTTTAATAAGAGGAGATATATGAAATTTCTACGCTTCTTAATAGATCAAAGCAGCTTAGTGTTTCATTGTTACCATGGATTATAATATTTTTTTTGCAGTTGATCTTTTGGGATAATATGTTTGGTTTTAGTTCTACTTTTTCAGATTAGGTTTGCGGCACAAGTCAGCATGAAGAAAATCAGTAATATTGTAAGTATGTGAACCCAAAATTCTTCTAGCCATTTTTTTTTTTTTTTTTTTTTTTTAAAGACTATTGATATTGAATCTAACTTTCTATAATGGGTTTCAAATTTTTGATTCGGGTTATGGGTTAACAGCAAAAAAAAAAATTCGTAGGTTGAAAAGGGAAAATCAATGGGGGAAAACCACTACGTTTGTGATCTGAAAATACAAAGGATGATAAATATGGTTGCTTTGAAGATGGCGTTAAGTGTTTGAACTTGAAGGTCAATTGGGAAGTCGATTTGCTTATGTTACAGTTGTTGCCCTCCAAGTGTTCAACGAAAGTCTTGAGAGGATTCGGTTTGTGGTATGTTTTTATTTGATTATTACTGTTTCCATATTTGTAGAATATGAAATAACAACAGTAGAATAGTGTATTTTTGTTGTCGTTAGAGCCGATGAACGTTGCTTTCATTTGCAGGTACTATCAGATACTTATGTATTGACAGGTCTACGTGTTGTGATGGAGATTGTAGGTAATATGATTTGCCCCATCTTAGTGCTTTATTGTTTACATGTGCTTTATGGTTTAAGCATGTAAATATTTTTGGGCGACGTTTAAACTTTTGATGCATTTTAAAGGTCTACGTTTAGTGTTTGGATTGTTTGGTGATGGGGTTGTGGTTTTTCCTTTCAGGTCGGTCACGCTGTATGACGGTGGTGTGCGAGATGCGGTTGAGAAGTATAATGGACCTCAGGTGACTAAACATGTACAATTTTTTTTGTGCTGTTTAAACTTTTGATGCATTTTAAATGTCTATGTTTAGTGTTTGGATTGTTTGGTTATGGTTTCGTGGTTTCTGTGTTTAGGCCGGTGTAGACGTACGATGTTCGTGTATAGCAGAAATGCAAGAAGTGAATTTATACTTCTCGACAAATATAAAAACATATGTCAGATTGCAAGGGTTTGATGCTTGGTTCTGTTTATAGTTATTAGAAATATATCAACTATTTAGTATGTGAATTTTTTTTTATTTTGTTTCCAGATGTTGGAATCCATTGTGTTGAATTGTTACCAGCGACGAAAGGTGCGTATTAGTGAAAGTGCTCATATAGTGTCGTTCTTTGGCTATCTATGAGCTGGTCCTTGGGAGCTTGCTTTAAAGAATGCTTTCTTAGACATGATGAAAGCTGCACCAACATGTTGTCTGACGCAACGGGTCAGAATGAGTACCTTTATTCTGAACACATTAGAAGTTGGCTGGTGAATTTCTGTGAATATATTTCCAAGGGTGCGGAGACCTAGGCTGTTGAAAGACAAACAAATTTTACTATTTAAGGACACGTTTTGTTCTTGCAGAGGGTGGCAGTCAAGCAAGAGGTAAGAAATAATTTTTTAGCAACTCTTTCTGATAGATTATGAGATGTATTATAGCTACACAGAATATTCAACAAGTTTGTTAAATAATAGTGTTGTTTCATATATGTTGTTCTACAATGTGTATATTGAAAACTTATGCTGAGGTTTTGCCTGAGGCAAAATACAAGCTAAAGTGGTTAGACTAGCCAAAGAAAACAAAGTTGTTTTAGAATTTTATAACATAGATGTTCTCATGTTGGGATGGACAAGTGTGTTGATGGACCAAGTGTGTTTAGTGGTGACTATACCTTGGCCCATATGTTAAGCTCAGTATGTTAATCTTGATATAAAGTAATACAACATTTATGCAAAAAAAAGGAGCTGTAACTTTTATATTGGCAAATTGTTACTTCATATTATGCAATACGGAGTAATAGTTGTTGACTTTGATATATGCGGGTAACACTAATGGCCTTGCAAAATACAAAACACAAAACTGTTTTACTTTCTACTTACAAAAAAATACCGTGTAATAATCGACGGCATAAACAACGCCCCGCTGCAACGCGGCGGGCCGGCACCCACCTCGTTTTCAATGTATTTGGAATATATCAATTTTCAAAGTATATTGATTTTGATAACTTTTATTATTTTTCTTCACACGCATTATATTTGAGGTTTCAATATTATATTGTAAAAGTTCTGGCCCGTGCAATAAGCCCATCAATGGCCCATTTTCTGCGCTTTCTTATTTCTTTTAAGTATACAAATATTGTCGCCAAACAATTTTATCCACAGATAGATCCACTGCTTCCTCACACTTTCCAGAATCTCCCTGTCTTCAAACTATCACCTTCAAAAAAATGACTTTTTGATGTTACAGTTTCGCAGGTCATTTATGGATCGGCTCGACTCCACCAGGAAAAAGGTGGTAACAGTTACTCTAATCTCAAATTTTTGTTTGTATTTTCTTTTAGGTTTCATTGATTGTCTCAATTTTCATTTTGCTTTTAATGATTTTCGTTGCCAGGAACACTTTATGAACAACGACAGACTTTTTACCAGCAACGAAAGATTAACATATACATCCGAGATTAAAAGGTATGAATTATTTTAAATTAGTTTGCGATCATTGTTTTTGGAACGGTGGGTTAGGCTGTGGTTGTAGTGGTGATGTGTGGTGGTGGTGAGGCGGCCGAGATGGTGGTTGAGCATTATGGTACCTGAGACGAAGGTTTCTCATAGGGGTGAAGGTTTAACAGATATTAGGGGGGAACCAAATCATTTTGCTTCAGTTTTAAATTTTTAGAAACATTCTTTTATGAATTATGAAAACTTATTAAGAATAAATTTGGTTATAATAAATTAGCATCGTGTAAAAATGTTTATATATTTACAGGGTGTATAAGTAGATTGTCGCAATGGTGTATGGACACTACAAGGTTTACTTGCAGTGTCACGAGCCATACGCGACAAGCATCTTCCTAAATGGGTAACCAGAACCAAGTATAATCGAAATTAGATCTTAATGAGAGTTTTTGATCCTTGCTTCTGATGGAATTTGGGTTACCGTAAATATCTAATAACAAATAACGTCTAAAATTCAACAAATGATTCATCTATATACAAATACTTGCTAATTTGCTCTACGCTGATGTATCGTTTCAGGTTAGTAGCCAACAAACAGTAGACATTGTTCGCGCATTTTGCATACGAACCAAGAAACCTGAACTAACATCTGTGTGTAAATAAACGCATATGTGTGGCCTCACAAGGTTGGTCGACTCCTCCTGAATATTTAATCTTTCTTGCCTTTTAAACAAATTTTATATTTTGCATTACCTATTATTATCTTATTGATAATTGTTATCATTATAGGTATAACTGAACAAGTAAGAACGACTTCTTCGGCTTCACGTGGTCATTATTATTGCACACAATCATCGGTTGCAAGCAAGTAAATGCGCAATTTGAATTTCCATTGAATTAATACATGTTTAATGCCGTCTTTTCAACAGGTACTCATAGTTACTGTCATTATAGGTGTAAGCGGACAAATAAAAGTAAATTGGTCCAGTTTACATTAGTTGTTGAAATGTGAGCTGATTTGATGATTTGCGTATAAAACAGTTGTCTGAATCTGTGAGGAGTCATGTCGAAGATAAGGTTGGAAAGGCGATTCAAAAGCATAGCCACCTTGTCAGAGAAGTGGATGTTAGAGTTTCTGTTCGCGGTGGAGAATTTGGAAAAGGCCCTAAAGTTCGGCGAACCGAGGTTTGTGTCCTACCACCTATTTTGAATCAGAGTTTTGGGTGTTTAAGGGTATTCAACATTGTGTTTAAAAAAATGAAGCAGCTCAATATTATATTGTAAAAGTTCTGGCCCGTGCAATAAGCCCATCAATGGCCCATTTTCTGCGCTTTCTTATTTCTTTTAAGTATACAAATATTGTCGCCAAACAATTTTATCCACAGATAGATCGACCGCTTCCTCACACTTTCCTGAATCTCCCTGTCTTCAAACTATCGCCTTCAAAAAAATGACTTTTTGATGTTACAGTTTCACAGGTCATTTATGGATCGGCTCGACTCCACCAGGAAAAAGGTGGTAACAATTACTCTAATCTCAAAATTTTGTTTGTATTTTCTTTTAGGTTTCATTGATTGTTTCAATTTTCATTTTGCTTTTAATGATTTTCGTTGCCAGGAACACTTTATGAACAACGACAGACTTTTTACCAGCAACGAAAGATTATCATATACATCCGAGATTAAAAGGTATGAATTATTTTAAATTAGTTTGCAATCATTGTTTTTGGAACGGTGGGTTAGGCTGTGGTTGAAGTGGTGATGTGTGGTGGTGGTGAGGCGGCCGAGATGGTGGTTGAGCATTATGCTACCTGAGACGAACCCGGTGGTGTTTGTTTACTAAGAGGGTCTGAATCTGAATCTGAACCGCACGTCTGAATCTGAATCTGAGGCGTAAATGTCAGGATCTGAACGCATCTGAACGGGAAAAAAAAAACTCGTGTTTGAACGGAATTTTTTTTTTTTTTTTTGGTTATTTTGTGTCAACAAGAGGCATTCAGACGCGTTAAGACACCCCTCTCAAGTCTTGACCATTAAGATCAAATAGTGTCGTTCAGACGCTGTTCAGATGCAAAAAAACAAACGGTCTGAACGACAAAATGTCTGACCGATTCAGACATTTTGTCCGTTCAGACCCTGTTCAGAGG